>CM077505.1:32094481-32703026 GCA_039654745.1 Houttuynia cordata | reverse complement strand
TAGAACCCTTAGTATATATGCAGCTGCATTTCCTTTTATTTTATCCTCCCCATCAAAGGCAATTTTCTCAGTGCATAGAGCAACAATATTAAGGGATACATGAAGCACAGCAGTTTCAGAAAATGTGCAAGTTTTCAAAGCAGCAATTGAAACGCAATTGCTCATAATTATATGGTTCAGGCATAAGACATGATTTCAGGCATAGAGAGGTGATTTCCGAAAACCAGCATAAAAGATACTTCGGTTGAAGCTATCAAAGTACAGTAATATTAATCCACTTATTGCAGGGTGTTACAACTCACAATAAGGTTAATTGACATTTCTTCCAAACAATCCATGGAGAACATAAACATAACTTTTCGGCACAAAGTAACTCATCAATCCAAATCACCAAAAAGAAATTATTCACTAACACATAACATGAAAATGTCAATGCCAGTGAAAACAACTATTTAGATGTTGCACTGCCCTTATGGGTATCAGTCTACACAAACATTGAGAAGCTTCACGTGGTTTAAAAAACACAAGAAAATAAACTACTGGAGAATATAACCCAGCAAGACCACATCATAGTGAGGACGCAAGATTGTTCTAAAAAAAACACGAACTCATCTGCAGCACTATATACAACTTTATCATCATATATTGTATATGGTCAGATCTCCTTGTAAAGATTAATTTTGCTAGCCAGGTCTTCAGCAATTCGGAGTGATGAAACAGCCTGTGCCACAGTCAACCCCGATGACATTTCTGCTCCATGCCCTCTGCCATCAAGAAATGATGTTTGAAAATCTCTTCCAAGCATTCCACAGGACAACGGCCAGCCATTCTTATGATCATTCAACGTGCATGCAGGCCCATAATTATCAGAAACCAAACCTAAACCACTAACTGAATATTTTCCCAAACTATGAATGGTTGGCTCTGCACTCCATCCTCCCATGAAGATGTTGAAATTGTTTTTTTGGTCCCGTGGATTGTAATCAAACCCCCGATGCCTGTTCAAAACAATCTGGTAAGAGTCATCTGAGTCATCACCAAGGACATTTAATGCCACTGCTTCAGCTATGCGGGCCCCTTCTTCATCCAGCCTTTGCTGTTCTTCTTTCTTTTTTTGTTTCTTCTTTTCCAGTTCGGTTATAATAGCAGCTGAAGAAGCAAGTGCTTTCTCTAACCTCCTCCTCTTCTTTTCAGCTTGTTTGATCCGATCCAACTCATCTTTGCCCTGTTTCTTCTTTTCTTTTCTTTGAAATGCAGGCAATTTCACACACGCACTGTTCTCCATATCACAAAGTATTTCTCTACCACCTTCCCTCTTAGCTTACAACATATAGTAACTAACTTTAAGCAACATTTCTCCTAATCAATTTATCTCCTAGATAATATTTATGTCTGAAGCACTTCAACTAGCTAAACCGGCACATACACCAATAGCTACACGAACTCGGGTCTAAAGGAATACCTCATTTTCCTGACAATACAATCCCAAAAAGAAACGACAGGAGACAGGCGAAAAGCAGAACGATAAGAACAAAAGGGTGAGTTCTTCAGATCCATTTTGCCCACTCTCGTGATCGTTGTATTCTTTTACTACCTTGTATCAAATAAAAACCAGTGGATCTCAATTCGTAAATGGAGATCTTCAAAGAAGAAAATGTTCACATGGCCTTGGAACTGTTAATGAGACAAGGAAAATTCGTAAGAATGAAGACAATAAAGTCAAATGAAGCACAGCAAAATCAAATGCATAATAAGAGGCAAATCCAATGAGAACAAAAGAAAAAAAAAAGTAATGGGGAGACAACAGTGAAGAATTACTTTTTTCAAAATGTTTAGATTCATTGGAAATACAAGTGGTACAAATAAAAACCAGTAGTATCAAGCTTAGAATTTATCCAACTCTTTCTAAGGCTTAAAAATTGTTGTAATATAACAGATCTGTGTTGTTCTGCCCCTATTATTTTGCATGGCATTAGTAAACATGTTTTCATAGAAAGAAAAAATTGTTCTCAAACGCATACATAGTTGAAATATGCAAATGGCTAATTGTACATTACACTAAGCTTACTACTAAGGATCACTTACATTCCAATTACCAGTTAGGAGAATGGCTTGTCGATCATGTCACGACAGCAATATGAAAAATACTCAAATATTTTAAAATAAAAAACATAGTCCCGGAACACTTAACCTAATTAAAATTTAACAATCCAAAATTTGCTAAATAAACCACAAGGCAGCAATACACAAGTGAATTACCTAGCAGAGGCAAGACTTCTAAAAGAGTACATCAAACCCCAGACTCCTAATAACTAACATGAATCAGTTATATGCACAGGAAATTCAAGTGAATTTTCAGAAACTTCCAAATTCTTGCTAAAAACATAAAATTAACATCAACCCATAAACAAAATCATTAAATAATCACTGAAATTCAGTCCAATTTCAAGAAAGTTTCATCGGATCTGAGAATTAGCATCTCAATTTCGCAGATCGGATGAGCAAATGTACAGTAATGGATCATCAAATTAACAAAAAATTAGATGAAATACAAAACAAGGAATTGAAATTACCAGAATTGAACACCAAATAAGGGCGAGGAGATGGGTGATTGAGAGAAAAGGGCCGTGCCGGCGACCGGATTCTGGTGGAGATCTGACAGTGGAGACAGAGCCGAGTGCAAAACAGGATGAGAACCAGAGGAAGAGGCCTCTCGAAAGTAAGGCACTAGAGGGGTATTTTGGGAAACCAAAAATTGGTACGGTAAGAACGCATCTCAGCCATTGATTTCGTACGACGTTATTTTCCGTACGGAATCGAGCTTGACACAAATTTCTTACGATTATTTTTTTTCTCCCATATGCACAAATTTATTTTTCTATCATAATTATTTAAAAATTTACTTTTTTCGGCCTTTTGGGTAAGATCGAGTTTAGTATCTACTCTTATCTTGAGTTCTGTTTACATGAGCTCCATGCATGCGGCAGGCAGGGGGGATTTTCAGGGATGGGATTAGGCCATTTTGAAATGGGTCAGGTAAGGGGATTTTCAGGTAAGTTTTAAAAATAATTGAAATGTATATATAATATTAATGAAATTAATGAAACCAACCCCATGCATTACACGTAAGTCCGCCCCTGACCAAAGGATTTCAATTGCGTGGCAAAACTTTTAATAGAGGAGGCAAACAGATTTTGTATCACATGCTCCTGTTTGTTACATGGGAGCTGCTAGAACCCAATCTGCCGGCTTCAATGTGAGACGAGGTGCATTTCAACTTTTTTTTCTTGCAAAATTTGTAGGAGTAATAAGCCAAAAGTACACCTACTGGACCATTGATATGTGGGTCTCGCGATCAGAACATGGTTATGATCGTCTTGATGGATGAGCAATTCACCGCCCCATGTTTCGGCCAACCCGCCCCTAGACACGGTCGGTGGACGTCCACTGTCGTCGTATGTTTAGACGGTGGGCACCTACGACCCTGCCTACAAAATTCCTAGATTGTTTTGTCAATTTTTTTGGTGCAATATTGTTTTGACCAATTGTAATGTGTCGATGGTATTGACTGGCGGATGGGGAGCAAAATGGGTATTGTGGGCCTTATCCATTTTTAATTAGCCTAAACAAATTGTATAATGGGCCAAATGCCTAATATGTATGAGACCTAATATACGGGTATAATATGCCTACACACTCGTTGTCGAGGTGGAGTCCTAGATTTGAACCCGGACTAAGCATCTTGGTTCGGAGGTGTGATCTAGACTAGGCTAGAGTTAGGTTTCGGTGCCTAAGGATGCTGCTTGTCAACAAAAAAAGCCATCTACGCATTTCAAAAAAAAATTGATAGTGAGGGGTGTTTTAGGGTCAAGTCCTTAGGGCCTGACTGATGGGCAGGGCAACCAACCTCTTGAACACTAGATTCCCCCGCTAATCCCTTTGGACACATAAAAGGTGTTAAGAAAACTACATTTTTTCCTTCTTTTGAGTTAACCAAGAAACACAATCAAATATACACTTCTCCACACCCACAATGATGTAAGTGAATATTCTACACATCTTTAATGTATGATGCACAATTTATCACACACACAAGTCAGATTAACAAATGAACATTTCATCGAATTGAAAGGCAAAAATTTAATGTGATTCACTACAAAGGCAACGACTACATCCATAAGTTCTAAAGACCAAATTTACTATTATTAACTTTGAATACACTCTACTTAATAGAGATTACATCAATATGTAAGGGTAAAGACTCTCTTACAAGTTACGGAGAAATCTCACATTTAAGTTTAATACACAAAGAATTGAGAGATTATCATAAATCACCTATGATTTATCTTCTATTTCACGTGAGGATGCTTTGACTTAAAAAAAAATCTTTTTTTCTTTATTCTTCCTTTAAGAAAATCCTTGATTGATCTCCAAAATTTCTTCAAAGTTGTAATCTTTCTTTTATCTATTTTTTTCTTAAAAGAACCATTTTTTGAAAGAAATTAAATTATTATAAAGAAGTTCTTCTTTACTTTAAAAATCTACAGTTGACTCCAAAGTAGGTAAAGTAATTGACCTTCCTCACATGAAAAGGAAAAATTCCAACACAAGGCTCACCCATCATACTTATTGGGAAAAACAGGGATATAATCCTAGTTCAATGGCCAACAAAGTTTTGAACTCACTACTCAAGACCTGTAATCTGCACATTTGCCCGGCCTAGTGTGCACGCATGGAGTAAACTCCAAGTACATCTTATGCATATTTTTATAATATAAATTATGAACGAAAGAATTTCGATATCCTTTTTTACCAACTACAATTGGATGCTTCTGATTGTTGAATAATCAAGTTTGAGGAGGATTAAATCATGACCTTGGGGAAAATCTGCTCAGTAACATAAATGAGAAAACTGCTTTTTGTGGAATGTCAAATCAAGACTTTAGGCTTCAATACTACGTTGAATATCCCAAGTTTTCCAAAACTCGAGCGGATGGAAATTATTATTGTAATATTTAGCTCAACTCAACACTGATTGAGCCTTGATTTTTATTCTTTTATTTATTTGTATTCAACTTAGTGATTGAAATGCTTCACATGGCAGTCAGCCTTTTTTTTTGGTACCCGACAGTAAAATCCTTGATTAGACATAAAAAGCAACTTCTTACTAGTTCAACAGTCTTATCACTTTATTGAGCTTGACATTTTTTAATCCCAAAGGAATCAACTAACGAGGCTTTTACGTTTTGCAGGAAAAGATGGAATTTGTGGGGATATGCTGCATTCCATGTAAGTGATGCATGGGCTCTATGTTTTGTATGAAAAAAATAGTTAAAAGTTTTGTATGAAAACTTTCTTTTTGCACTCCATCTGTTTGTGCTCAGAAAAGATTTATGCAATATCCTCTGCTTCTGTTTGTAGCAAGCATGCTAGGTCCAACAATGGAGATATCGGAGCAAGGTTTGACAATTAATGGAGAGTAATGAAAATGGATTCACACTGATAGTGCAAGGGTAAGTCGATGGTGATGGCAACTATAAACATTTCTAAGAAAAATGTGTCCATTATAAAGATAGTACCATTTATGGTGCATTTAGATCAGAAACCGGGTTACCTCTTGTGATCTGTGTAAACTCATTGAAAAGGTATTTGCAAAATATTAGAAGGAAGCTAGACTTATTACAGCTCGAAAGTAGAGTTGAAGTAAACCAGAAAAAGAATGCAAAGCCCTGTTCTGCATTCAACAAGCTATTGATGTATCCTCTGTATCGAAAAAATAAGCTATTGAATAAGGCGAGCAAAACATCGAAGCGTGGGAATTTCTTCTTCAAAGATTTTCATGGATCAAGCATGGTAATATTGCTGTAAAGGTTCAAACTCAACCAAACCAAGCCACAGTAATTTATCACACACAACCAAAACAAAGAAGATATGTGAGAAGCAGCTCTTTTGTACCAATAGAAATCAATTTGGATCATACTGTACAAGTTTCTTGCTGCTTAAAGATCATACATGAAGCAAAGATTTACAAACTCTCCCTTCCTATCTATGAATGTCACTAGTTTCTTCTGCCCTTCCGGGGATAGGCACTCTGATTGGAATGTGATACATGTGAAGAAGCTCTGGAGATTGCTGAAACAATTGAGTGGAAAGCATTGGCGGCTATTCTGGATTTTATCTGCCCTCTCTTTGGAAGTGGTCTTCTTCCCCTGGGCCTTCCATGCCCGAAAGCCGCAGATGGGATGGCGCTCACTTCGGTAGTCATTATGCTGGAAATGCAGGAATATATGAGCACTCCTTCCTCCTCTTCTTCTTGCTTACACTTCTTGGATTCTTATGTCATAGTAATGTTTATATGGGTATTTATAGCCAGCCTGAGGAGAAGAGGTCATAGGTTCTCTTGTAACCAGTGGACAAATTTGTTGGGGAAGCTTTCCTTCTGGTGGGGGGACATGCCAGACTGGATTGGCCCCTCTGCAAATTTTCCAGGATTTTATTGAAAACAGGTAGCAAAGCAGTTGTCTTGAAAGATTCTACCATTTTCAAATTGAAGAAGAGGCGGCAAAGGGCCAGCTGAGTGCTGAATCTTGTGTCTATATAATACCACGTGCAAAATGCATTGCATTTGAGGTTCTGTTTAATAATGCACGGGTTCTCTGAAATCTAAACTTTTGGGAAGTGTGATGTTGGTAGGAGGAGAGCATGCATGTGTGACTGTTGTGACAGATAGATAACAATACACTAAGAAAAGATTATAGGTAGGACTTTGGAGGTACAAAAGGCAGAGCAAAATTTGCACATGCAAAAATAAGTGCTTGATAGGTGGTGATCTACAGCATTTATAGCCAACTTTAAGAATCTAGCATTAGTTTACGTCTTTTGTTGCAGTGGGCACATGTTCAAGTTGAGATGGATTTAGCAAAAGAAAATAAAAGGTTGAGATGAAGGCATAAACACCCTGAGATGAGCAGCCAGTGTCTTTTCTTTTCTTTCTTCTTTCCCTATGTGCTTAGGGCACAGAACTGAAGGGTCTAGTTCCTATTGTTTTCTTATTAGATTTCTTTCTATATTATAAACGTAATCTTGCTGTGGTGCATTCACTTTGGAAGAGTAATAATAGTATCAAGTACTTGTTAAGCACTCAAAAGAGTTTTGTAACGAGTGGTGTACTACTTGTTAAGGTGAGATGAGAAAGGAGGTGTTTAACTACAGACAGTTAGAGAAGTTTAGCACCTAATTAAGGTCATTAAGCTCGGATGACCGAAGCCTTGAATCCCCGTAAATGTCCTTCAAGCCAGTAATGCTGCTTGACAATGTAATTCGTGATTGTTCCGGCCATTTCTATAGGTGAAGTATCATTGCGGTTTAGTGTGGATGAAAAAAAGTCAATGTTATGATCTTTCTCTATTGATCATGAAGCTGTTAATCACTTAATCTCAACAACCCTGATTGGTATGTCCCTGGTTTTAGTTCATGAAACCAAACCGCCCATTGGCGAATCATGGACAGGTTGGTGGAGAACAGGTTTTTGTAGGTCTAATGAGGATTAGGCATTAGCCTAGTTTTAATTGTCATCCTTATCTGGATAACCTAGTTACAGCTCAATCCTTGACAACTTGTAGTTTGGAAACCCAAGTTGTTAATTGTTAAAAAAGAACAGAGAATCTGCAATCCCAATCTGATCAAGATAATAATCCGCTTACTCTTACCTAATTTATAATCAAAATGAGTACAGATTGAATGCCATCAGCCGATGGCCTTGGATTTAAAATGTAAGATTGTTCATGCCCAGATCCTGCTGAAGACAACACTGAGCAGCATCATCCTTTTAAAATCTGCACAAGGTGTCGTGATTTCTACGTGCAGGAAGAGACAAGACCAAGTATTAGATTAGCCATTGTGCATGGCCATCCTTCTGATGCACAATGGAGATTACACCCTGGAATGTCTCCTCATCGCCACCCTTCTGCAAGATATGCTTATGGCTTGTCCTTCGTGAAATGGTACTGTGATCTGCACCTCAACGTTTGTCTCTCCAACATCAACAGCCATATAAATTTCAATTCAGGGTGCACAGAGAAACCTACAACTGTTGAGATCAATGAAACACCAAACCACCAACACATCCAACAAAGGATCAACTCTGTCTCTAGTCTCTTTGTATCAATGTCATTATCCGTTGAATATGAGCAAATTCTGATATAAAACTCTCATAAGCAGCAGTGGGAGAAGGAAAAGCTTAATTTTGAATCTTTTGGTCCATTTAAAAGAGAAATACTCCCTTCATCCGGAGTAAGAACATTTGGATTTCTAAAATGAACTGATTTACTACGTACTATTAATTCCAGATGGATGGAGCATATTTTGTCAGAGTTTTTTTCCATATTAGGTGGTCAATGAGACAGGAATTCCATATTATTTGGACTTTATGTAGAAATACCATATAACCTAAAAAAGATACCTGATCTTCCCAAAATACCCTCCGACCAACTGTTGTACCCGGGGATGCACACTCAAGAAGGTTGTAACCTTCCGGTGAAGAAATGATTGTGGCCATAGAGGAAAGGAAAAAGTAGTAGTTGAGTTGCAAAGGACTAAGTACTTTTTGCAAATTCGTCATCCCCACTAGCATGTGCTTAAGTAATTTATGATATTCTCACAAGAATAAAGAGGGAAAAATAAGAATAAACGCAAACAGAACAGACAAAAATATATAAAAAATTAAGAAAATATGACTTGTTGAATTTTGCCCAACAAGTACTGAAAATGTGTATACGAATACACAATAGCAATGCTCATATACATGATGACACTGCCCATATATATGATAGCAATGCCAAATACACCATAGGCAATGCTATCATATATTTGATATGTTTTTACTTATTTTTTTGTTTTCTTCTTTATTTTTCATTCGAGTGGGTTGTTCCTCTTTTCTAACTTATCATCCTTACTAAATGATGTCTTAATATCTTTATGTTATCCTCATGACAAATCTTTCTCAAAAAGAAGATAAAAGACGAGGAAGAAAGAAGAAATAAAATGGAATAATAGCGTTTTCACAAAATGTTCCCTTTTTGAAAATTCACCATCTCCTCTCGAAGTTGTCTAATGAAATATAGGATATCCTCATATAAAGAAATATGAGAAAAAAAATAAAGAATAATGTAAAAAGAATGAGTAAAAACTGATAAAAAATGATAGAGATATGACTCGTTGAATTTTGCCCTGAAGTAGTGTATTTATTTGTACGACCTTGATGCAAAATACACTATAATAAATACTATCGTTTACACAATGACACACTTTGCAGAGAGATCGTGTATATAAGTACACGACTTAAAGACAAAATTTAACGAGTCATATATCCTTAATTTTTATCTGTTTTTGCCTATTTTTTATATTCTTCTTTATTTTTTCTCATCTTTCTTCCGATGAGAATATCCTACAGATTTTGAAACACCGTATAGTAGGGATGACCCATTTCAACAGAATAGTAGCCCACTTTGCCATGGATCTTCTCCAACAAATTTTTCTCAAAATGGTAATCAAATATGAGAAGAAAAAAAGAAGAAATGAAGCAGAATAATAGCAGCTTCACTACACACACTCTCTTTGTAAATTCATTATCCTCATTAGAAGTTGTGTAAAGAAATTTATGATATCTCCATGAGGAGAAAGGGGAAAAAAATATGTTTGATATGACTCGTTGAATTTTACCTAGAAGACACATATTTATGTACATGACCTCACTGTAAAATAAAAATTTATCTCATTTCAACTCCGAAAACAAAAACCAAAAACTCATTTCTCAAAGCAACTACCTTCACCATCCAACAAAACCTGGCTGCATTTAAAAAATTACTGATTCAAAATTAAATGATTGAATTTGCCCTAGAAGCCCAGAGATCCTTACGCACGTGCATGTGCAGGGGTAAGCGGAGGGTTGAAATGTTGTGGGCTCTCCAGGCCAATAAATGAACTATTTTCAAATGCTGCCAAGTTCTTTTGGACAAAGGGAGTATACATTATGTACAAAACCCGACTCGACCCCACCAAAACCAAAATCGAAAATCCGGCCCAATCTGAAAGTGCTAGACCCAACCCGACTCAACTAAATCAGAAAACCCAAAAAATAAGAGAACAACTCGACAACTTCTTCCTCTTCTCCGGCTGCCGCCGGCAGCCTCTTCCTCTTCCGACTCGGTCCGTCCCTTGCTCCTCCGGGAAGCCATAAACTCCAGTTCCTTTCTTGTCCTCTTCTATCTATGTTAAAAAGCAGGTAGATTTCTTGTGTATCTCTACCTTTTGTGCTGGCTTTTCTTATCCTTCCATTGGACTTTTATTAGCAACTCTTCCATTTCCGAAACTTTTCTTATATCTATGGTTGTGGTTAGGGACTTTCTTAATGTCCATGGATAGATGGAGAAGAGACTTTCATGCACCAGTTCCTTTACATCTCGTTCTGTTGCCTTGTTCAGTTGTCTGGATACCATAAATATCTACTAATTGCCGCGAAGAAATATACCAGTAAGCATTTAGCAAGAATTGCAATAAAGTAGTTACTGCCTGTGCAAAAGTTACCTTCTTCTCAAAGAGAAGATTGAAAATTACATTTATGCTTGCACAAACCTTACAACAGTAGATTTTTGTCATGCAATAAGATTCTTTAATACATAGTTTCCATTACTATGGCTTTTGCCTTTATTTTCTCTTTTTTTTAATGAACGTTCTGTTTCAAAAGCTTAATAACCATGAATTAATATGAAGAAAGTAATTTTAGTATTTTGACATCTTGTGCAGCTTTCATGGCTTCAAGGTACATGACATGGCTTCATCTCTTTGAAGACATTCACGCAAATTTTACCCACTGTAGGCCTTACAGCTCAAAGGTAGATTGGAATAAACTCCGACCTATGATTCGGAAAGAATAAGAAACAGGGCGAAGAGTTACCCAGTTAAGGCCATAATTCCTGTTACAGACGATGTTCTTCATGCTAGAGAAGAACTTATCATGGGTGTTTCCAGGCTTTTGTATTTTTTTTCCATCAAGGCCTGCAAGTGAGTTTGTAGGATACCTGTTGATCTTCACTTCATTTGAACTTATGCTGCTTTTATTTTCTCATATTCAGATTCCTTGATAGGTTTTGCCCTGAAATTTATGTTGGCAAAGTTGGCCATCTTATTAAGACTTGCCATGGGCCCAGGCACATTGGAAAAAACAAGGGCCATCACTGGATCGAAGGCAACATAAATGATATTCTTGTCCCTGCCAATGCATTCCACCTCCACAATATGTTTCAAGATGAAATAAAGCATGAACAAAGGTTTGATCTCAACCGGGTACCATCTGTACTAGAGCTATGTTGCCAAGCTGGAGCTGCCGTCCCGGATGGAATTCTCTACTGCATCAGCCATGATCCAGCAATTAGCAAAGTTGATATTGCTATAAGGTCACGGGATGATCTAAGGCAACTTTCACAAGGAACTCTGGATACTTGGGAGAGGCTAAGAGAGGGAGTTCAGCAGTTGTTACTTGCTTACCCCACGAAAGTCTGTGAGTACTGTTTTGAAGTTCATGTCGGAACATCAGGTCATAAAGTTCGACTCTGTGGGATGTTCAAATTTGAAAGCTGGAGAGGTCCCCATTTCTGGAAGAAGGCAAATGTGGATAACTTGGTGCCACTAAAGATCGTGTGGCATAAGAGACCTCAAGATCCTGATGTACTTTTGGACAGTGGAAGGGGTTACCATGGGCATTTACCAGCTGTGGTGGATCTCTGTGCGCAAGCTGGGGCAACAGTCCCGACAAAGTATTTCACCATGATGAAAGTGAATGGTTTTACACTTAAGGACGCCATCCAGGCTCAGGCAGCCGCATAGTTATAGGATCTGAATTCTTAGGGACACTGCAGTATTTACCGTGTTGTCCTACACTCAGTGATGCCATCCCACGTCTGGCATCAGATTTGTTAAAGTAATTCTGATTTCTACAGGAAGTTTCTTGAAGCTTGTATCATATGGCCAATCAATCTGCCTGTGCCAAGTGTAATGATACCATTACTGTTAGTTTCGTGGAAAAGCCAACTATTAAGGGGTATGAGATTTATCATCTCTGGAGTAGGTTATTGCAGGCTTGGATTGTCCACAAGAAGTCAATCTCCTATCTGCATGAAAAGCTTCGTTAATATTGACAGCTGTATTGTCCTAAATATGGTTGTGCAGAGCTCCACTATGAAAATTTGATACGTAGGTGGGAGTAGCAAAAACATATTTGTACTCAAGGTTCGACCAGCCTATGGCCTTGGACTTCGTGCAGGATCTTCCTCTGAAAAGAGAGAATTTAACAGTTGATTATTTAAGAATCCGACACCATTTTGCCGGATTGGTTATCACTGTTTTCATTGCCTTTGCTTGCATAGTCTATGTACCTTCACAGAAGCTGAATATGATTTCATGGAATATATTAGGAAATGAGAGCTGAAACAGCTGAAGTGACGAATGAATGAACGAAGTTGAAATTATACAATGTTGGGCCAGATGATTGAAGGGGAGGCTAATTGGCTGAATCAATGGAGTTAACCAACCACAAGATGATAAGTCATCTGAGATGGCATGGCCATAGCAGCAAGGAGAAACAAGCGGAATTTTTTTTCTTTGAAGAAATAAATAAATGAAGTTTGTGGCTTGAGGGTGTCTCTGAGATTGGTATATTTAAAGCTTTTACTATAAGTAAAAGAGGGGGTTTCGAAGTCGGTATAGTGAAGTTTTTTTCTTTTTATAAGTATAGCGAAAGCTTATACGAGTAAAAAGAGATGGAAGCCTTATTGCTTGCTCAGATTGATTGTAGGAAATAAATTCTGTTCATAAAAGCTGTCTCCTCTCTTGCGTTTCTTAATTTGATTGTCTAAAAATCAATATGTTTGGCGACCTTTTCTGTTAAAATAGTGCCCTTCGTTTACTGCAACTTCCTCTTGCTGCTCCTAGTTAAATTTTGAAAGGACCAGAAAAAGGAGATTGAAAATTATTTTTTTGCCATGATGTCAAAGCATCAAGTGGTCTAGTGGCCTAGAATGAATGGGCATATCACTTTTATTTTTTTGCTAGTTGATGAATTATTATTATGCACTTCTTGAACCTTGGAACACCTAATTTGATCGCCTTGAATAATCTTTTTGCATCTGATTCTGGAAGTGAATGCTGTGATTCCTCTTGTTCAGTTTTTGAAGCTTGTAGCAAGATTCTGGAAATGAAAAGTGGTGTAGCAAGAATGCTGTGCTTCTGTATTGACAGCTCAAGAACCCTAGTCCCTCTATCCAACTCTACTTGTCTGGATTAAAAAACCAAAATGAACTGATTTTAATTCATTTTGGTTTTTTAGTTCAGACAGGTAATATTGCACGGAGGGAGTATTAGTTATTTATACAAGTCACGGAAGAGCCAACATATTCTTCCATGTCACGAGTCTATCGGAAACATAATGCTGAAGCTTGTAGTCAGCGTTTTTACATTTCAAATCACTATATAATACTCCCGCCTTCCAATAAAACCTGTCTACATTTAAAAAAGGGTGAAATTTATCGCACAAAAAACAGAGTTTTGCTCCGACCCTCTTCCTTGTTTTTGGTGACGACGGAGCCAAATCCGCCATCTAATGATGGAACCAGTTTTTTTCCAAATGCAGACAGGATTCATTAGATCGAGGGCGTAGTAAGGATTTTGAGCAACTGCAAATTGCTTAGCTTAACAAGATGAAGCTTTAAACCACCATATACTGAACACCACTTTTCATTTCTAGCAAAAAAAATTGGAGTTCCATTAGTACGCGTGCGCCAACTGCATTTGGACATTTTGATCATGCAATCGTTGTAGTATAGACAGACTAGTTTTTTATAACCCACCCGATCCTGTAAAAATTAAAATACGCAAGCCAACAGATCTTGCGATGCACCTCAGAGCTACTGCTGGACAGAGAAAAATATTAACTCACATTGTTGGTAAAAATTATATATGTTAACTCAGATTTCTCCTGGCTCACCACAAATGATACAGATCACCAGATTAACATTTTTTTTTCTCGATTCACCAGACAAGATGAACCTTCCCCTTTCAAAAACTTATCACTTGGCAACAGAGAAATTTTTTCCATAGTCATGCAGCAGCAGCCCCTCTCTCACAAAATACAGGTACACCAAAAAGAAAGAAAATACGAGCCACCAATTAGATATGTGAAAGCAAGCAATTGTAAGTATTTCATTTTTCTTCAAAGCTTCCAACAAAAGGGCTTGCCATTAACTTTAAATGTTTTCATGAAAGCTATTATTTATATATCCTTAAAGATATCTAGAACTAGATGGTACAAACATCTCAAAACAGAGCAGGCCCTGCAATTTCAATTGGTACAAACATCGAATAGATTTTGGAAGCAGTAACAAACATGCTTCACGGAAAGGAAAGCCATAATAGAAGAACCTAAAGAAAGACCTACAAAAAGTTGTATAGCCATTATGTATGTGAATAAATAGATGTTCAAATATTCTAAGACGGCATATGTAAGATTGACAAGCACACTCTAAAATCCAAGGCTCAACACCAAAAGTGCACAAATTATAAGGGTCAGGAGGTGCCTTTTGTGCTTTCACGAGAAGTCTCTCTCTCCAGGTCTTTGAGCTGTCGACGTTGTAATTATCCCATAATGGCCAATTTCAATGGGATGCCTGCTTTTATAGGAATAAAGCAAAAGAAAAAGAAAGGCTGACTAGAGTATAACATCGTATTCTTAGTTCACATCAAAGGGTTCGGTGTACAAAGATGACAATTGGCCAAATACACAACTTTCTCATTCAATACCAAATACATTAGATAGACAACTCCAAATCTATCTGAAGCACACTATATCATTGATTCTACAACAAAGCGATTATATAGTACAAAAAACAGATTGCGCCATTCAATAGTATACCAGTTTACCTGACAAAGGTGATGGTCCATACTTCAAATTATCTTCCACAGGCAAAGGCGACCAGGCCACTGAGTCCTTCATTCCCATTCTCCTTTTTGACAACACCATGAATCCTGCTACCAACATGCTCATGAAAGCAAAGCCACCCACAACAGAGCACACCCAGGCACCCATTTTCCCCTTAGGCATATTGCTCATAACTGAGGCAACAGAGAAAGCCCCGTTGAAACTGCCCATTGAATTATTCATTTTCATAATCTCCAAACCATTCAATATTGCATTGATGTTAGAATTGTCACCCACTTTCGAAGGCCCAATGCTCACTTGTATACCACCTGAACTCATGGGATCCACAATGAAATCAACGTAGTAAGGAGATGCCAGCCTTTGGTTTGTAGTATCCACAGCTGAAAGATCCAAATCCTTAAAAGCCATATACCCATTGACATAAACATTGAAATATAACTGATTGACAGCCAAACTAATAATGTCACAAAAGTGCACCCTAACAAGGTACTTATATCCAATCTCCACTGGTAAAACCCAAGTTATATTGAAGTTGGGGAATGTAACATTTTCTGAATTCATAACCCTGGCAGTTCTATACACACTATCAGGTGCGACTTCCCTGCTCGCACCGCCTTTCTGGTACTGAATTCGCCCGCTGAATGACACAACCTTCGCAGAATCCACCAATTTCAAATAACTCTCATCAGAATTCCATGTCCTCCACAGGGTATCATTAAAAGGAGTAAGCTTGGAGCCACCTACGTTCAACCTATACACAGTCTCAAACCCTTGCTTCAACAAGCCATCCACACTCTCAATCTCGCCTGACTCAACCGATCGCCCGACATCCAAAATCAGATCTTTCGGAGCCGAAAACACTTCAATTGCATTAACAAACGCAAAGGACGAGGACGTACATGATGGAATGAAAGAAAGTTTGAATCTTTCTACATCTATATTGACAATGAACTCCTTGACAACAGGCGAATCGTTAGGAACAATGAATTCCCTCAAAAGCAAGAATCCGAGGGCCGAAACGCTGAACCGGGCAGCGGAAAGATTGAATTTTGAAGAGGCAAAGGGCGAGAAATGGAGGCGCACGAAATGGGTACCTTTCTCTTTGATGTCGAACTCGTAGAAAGCCGGCCCGGTGAAAATCCTGGCGGTCTGGTAGAGAGGAGACGACTGCCGAGACGGGTTTTCGTCGCGGAGCGACACCGATGCGGCGGCAGCGAGACGGATGGAAGCGGGGGACGAGTGGGCAGAGGCGTCGGGGGCGAAGAGGCGGTTGTCGACGGTGGTGGTGTCGGCGGAGGAGCCGCAGTTGAGGAGGTGGTGATCGGCGGGGGAGAAGGCAGAGGCGAGGGTGGCGAGGAGGAGGAAGAGAAGAAGCGATTGGGGGTTCTTCATCAGCTTCTGCTGCGGCATCGCCACGATTGGAAGAGAAAGGAGCTTGTTGTTGCTGGAGGAGGGGAGGAAGAGGGAGAGGGTGGGCTGGATTTACGCGTCTTGACAGATGGGGGACCTGAGGAGAAGCAACGACTGAAGGTGTGTCTGGTTTGTAGACTTTGCTAGTTTAAAGCCTTTTATTCCATTGATTGGGCGGAGGGCTTTGAACTAGCAGGCATGGATATGGATACGGCGACACGACAAGGACAAAGGGATATTATGGCTTCGCCATTTTTCGGTGAAGATACGACACCAAGCTGGCATGCTAGTGTGGTGTTGGTCACCGATTAACAAGAGCAATGTAAGCTATCTGTGTGAGCCTCTGATATTCTAATTTCGATTGTTAGTAAGGGTCCACCATGCTGTTATGCTAACTTGGTGTTATAACCATGACTCATTGGATTGAATTCCGTTTATAACTTTATATGAGACATGGCTCATGCCCGCGTTAGAATGAATCGAGGTGTCTAGAGCCGTCTGATTTCTGCTCAAACAATCAGGGAAGTGGTTTTGAATCATCCACCCGCCCCTAGTGGCGTCGGATTTTGATACACAGCTCTTGGTGACTTAGCTCGCGCATGAGCCATATTTCATATAAACTATGTACGACATGTCCCCTGTTTTTAAATCCATGCCTAACCAGTGTTAAGGAGAAGTATTTATGTACGCGTGGCGTACCTCGATTTCATGCTCACCACCCATTGGTGATTGAACGTAATCTAATTTGTGGGCCCTTAAGTAACCAGGGAGGTCGTATCAATTACATTTTTCGTGTTTAAGGCGTAAGCCGTCAAGTCAAAATGATCTGATGGCAACCACCTTTGAACACGGGTTTTAAACATTATTCGTTTTACGCTAAGTGCACACAGTATGTGTGCGGGCCGTTGATCCTAGAGATCAGCTTCCTGGAGCAACGACATAACCTCTTCTTCAAACCTTCGGTGTCCCACCCCTCTCCCTCGCTGGTTCTTCATGCTCCGCTGCTCCTCCACCGTCTTCGAAGGCCACCACCTAAGCCTAGCCCCCCCTCTCTCTCCTTCCATGACATCGACTCTGACGTTGACACCGACCTTTCCTCTTACCCGGCCATCTCCGCTATATAAATTGCATGCCACCAAGTTCCGTCTCCGTCAGCAACGCATAGGATCGTCACCGAGAAGCGGATAGAGGAAATATATGAGAGAGTGGATATCAGTTGTGGGATTATCAATTGAAAGTGAGTAAATCACCTCCTCCTCTTGTGTGCTATCTGTGTGATTGTCCTTGTGTGTAGTTTACGCAGACCACAACCTGTTTAGGGATGCCACCAGGGCTGGGTTTTTACCCTACCCGGCATGGCCTTATTGGGTCCAGTTCTAGGAAGCCTTACACAGTACGGTTTCGGTTTCAGGTTTGAAAGAGGAACTGACGCACTGGGTCGGGGCAGGTTCGGGTATTATATTAAAACCCGATCTGATCCGATATATATAAGTACCAAACCCGTATAAATAAATATAGTTCTCTAGGATACACATAGGATATAGGCATGTCTATTATTTGTTGCAACTTGAAAATGTAGAGCTTTTACTTTGTTTTTCTTTGTCTATTTGTATATTAATTGAGTGCCAAATTGAAGTTTAGATTATTTTCTTATTATTTTTGTAGGCAATTGATTTTCTGGACAAGCTACTCCGGTACGACCACTAGGAAAGACCAACAGCTAAAGAAACATTGGTACAATGATTTTTGTAATGTTTTCATTTGTTGTTTCATAATATAAATCCTTGTGCAAGTTCAAAATTTCTGAATTTCTACTAACTTCATATACTTTCTTGAATTTCTACCAATCATAGGTTATTGTTTATTCATGCTCATAGGTTATCATTGGTTCTTGAATTTATTGAATTGTCTAGTGTAGATTGGTTATTGTTTATCCATGAATTAGATAGATTGATGTGGTTGCTCAGCCTTGGTTGTGCCATCACTTTCACAAGCTGTGATGTATCTTGTACATCCTTGAAGATGACATCTGAAAGGGCTTACTCAAGGGACATGATGGGAGGGACTTCAGCTTCTCTAGCTCAAACTTCAGCCCCAACACCAGTTTCAACCTCCATTGCCCTTAATCCAGGCAGAGATAAAAGAAAACGCATGCCAATATCATTATTTTGGAATGATTTTAAAAAAATCCATAAGAATGGGAAAGTGTTTGGTAAATGTAATCACTGTCGCACAGAGCTTCATCCACCTATTGGTAATAGTACTTCAATTCTTTGGAAACATCTTAAAAGAAGTTGTATGAAGAAGAAATGTAAAAAAAGCATATGACAACAACTTTTTGGGACTAAAACAATTAATGAGGATGGAACGATGAAGCTTAGGAACTTTACTTTTAGTAATGAAGTTTCTAGGGAGAAATTGGCCAGAATGATTGCATTACATGATTACCCTCTCAATATAGTGGAACGACCAGGATTTAGAGAATTCATGGTAAGTGTCCAACCCATGTTTAAAAATATTGGTCGTACTACAATGAAGAATAATGTTATAAAGCATCATCAAAAGTTACAGGTGAAGGGAGCATATGCATTGGAAAGGATACAAAGTCGTATAGCTATCACAATGGATTTATGGACCTCAAACAAAAGGAATGGTTATATGGCTGTAATAGCTCATTACATTGATGAGCAATGGACTTTGCATAAGAGACTTATACTGTAAGGACCCTCATCTTGAACCGGTTTATTTTAATATTATTTATCGGTTATAGTGTGGTTTAAGTATTTTCTAATTTAATTGTGGTTTTAAAAAATAAATGGGGTTTATGAAGGTTTTAACCATAACCAACTTCACAATAATGAGTTTTAAGTGATTTTGGATCAAATATGAATTTTTGAGATTTTTCTAAATTTTCACCCATTTTCCAAAAATTAGGGATTCGCGGAACCCCTATGGGCCCCACCGGCGAAATTAGGTTTTTATAACCAAAATATCCCAGACATCAAAGGAATATATTATAAAAAATTTCAGAATTTTTCTGGACCTAATTTTGGGTTAAATTGCCAAATTTTCCAATTTTAGTCAAAAACTCTATTTCTACCCCGCATTTCACTTAGGATTACCCCAACCTCTTTCTATAAAAGGAAAGTGTAGTGTCATTTTCCAAATTGGGAATAGGCATGGCCAGGAGATTTGGAGCTTATTCCCCATTAGCTCAAAAAGAAAAGGATTAGAGGTGACTTTTAGTTTAATCTTTGTTTCTTCTTAGTTTTTCTTAAACCCTTCTTAATCTTGACTTCCTTCATTGTTTCAATCTATTTGAAAACATAAAAATTACTGTTTTACCTCTCTTTTCCAAGCCTTAATCTTCAAAATCTTATTTTTAGGCTTCCAAAGCTTTAGATTTAGGGTTTACTTTTGATTTTCACAGCTAAATCGAGATTAGTAGTGTATTAAAATCATGTTTTTGGAAGGTGTTGGAGGAGGTTGAAGGTTCATTCTCAACAAGGAAAGGTAATGGGTTCTTCTAATCTCAGCTTTGGGTTGAAAAAGGGTTTTTTTTTCATGATTTTATTTGAATGTGATATGCTTGCTAGTACTCTAATAGTGGGTTTAATAAATGCTAATCTCTTGTCTTGATTTCTTCGGGTTTTATCTTAGAATAGTTTAAATCAGTGTTTTGGAAGGTTTGATGACTTTTTATAGTGTTGAGACCATCTATGAAGCTTTCAAGTCGTGTTAATGTAGTCTCGAATTCGGGATTTTCTAAAAGAAGAAGAAATGTAGCGATCGATCGCGCTTGATTGGCCGATCGATCGTGCTATTTTGGCTGATTGATCTGTTGCTCGAAATTTTGAAAATTTCGCAAATTTCATTGTTTTCAATCCATTTAATAATTATATTGATTATGGAAGGTGTTATGTTGAAATTAGGTTACTGGAGGTATGAAATTGATAATAAAAGTTTATGGATTAAGCTAAGTGTTGTATGTGGTATTGTATTACATGTTGATAATGATGCATGTTGATATTGAATTACGTTGTGATGGAATTGTTGTGATTAAAGCATGTTTCCAGCAAAGATGTTATATCGTAGATGATGAGATGTGTTCTCTTATATCGAGTATGGTTTATTGAGAATTGATGTGATTATGCTTTAGCCTAATGTATAGAAATGAATCATGCTTGTGTGAGTGAGTCTTCGACTTCACATGATTGGATTTAAGTTTGATGATGGAATTTGCTTTGATTTTAATTAGGAATCATGGTTTTAAATGTGTTTAAGCATGTGTATATTAATTATTCTATGAGTTTATGTCAAAGCATTGGCCATGTGATTAGAATATGCATATTACTCACACGTATGGGGAGTTTATTATGAAATTGTAGTTAATTTATATTTTGAGTATGATGCATGAGGGGATAGATGGGGAGCACGTTCCATGTGTTGGAACCCACGTAGGTCTTGCTCACGGATGTACCATGATATCATGCATCATATATCGTACTTCATGGATGAAGTTTTATCGTTGTTTAACCAGAATTGATCGATTGTATGCAATGTTTGAAATTGTGTGCTGGATTAATCGATCGATGGATTAATCGAAACTTGGTTGGTCCAAAAGGACATGTTTTCGATTTCGTTCCTATGTGGAATAAGTATACTCCCCGGGTTGAGTCTAGTTACATTGAGATATACGGGGGCGAGTTGTGTACTTGCCTTGTGGATGAGATTACTGAGATTGTCATCTGGACTTGAGCATCCAGAGTGGTATGCTTCGTGCACCAGCTACCACGTGTTCTAGGGTTGTGGGAATTCGGGCTCTCCCCCACCACAGGAGATGTCCTTGGGCGAACACACCTGCTCTAGGTTTTTTGTGTAAGAATCGGACATCCTTGGCCAGGATCGTCCAGGGCGAGCAGCTTTAGGGGCCGACAACCCCAACCTTCTTATATTTCCTGCGTGGAAATCGAACTATGATACGTGATCTATACATGAAATATGCATTTTATTATCTCCGAAACTTATGTTCTGCTAGTGTTTGTTTAGAATAAATGCTACTTTAATATAGTTTTTGGTTTTTGTAGGAAATAAGCGTAAAACGCCAAATGGGGTGAAACGCGACTCTAAAGATTGAATATTAATTACTTCGATTACATATCTCTGATGGAATTGATTTAAGCTTCATGTTAAAGTACACGAAGTCAGTTTCCAACGCCACTGAATGTTCGTAATTCGGAGTTCTGAGCAAAAAGTTATGATCATTTGAAATATTGCACACGAAAGAGACACGATTAAAGAGAAGAACCGTCAAGATGAGATTGGATGGATGAGATCGATACAATGGGTTTTTAGTTTAATAAAGAAAAAAAAGAAATATGAACCGGTTCAGAGTCCGGTCCGGTTCAGTCAAAAGAAAAAGAAAAAAAAGGAAAACCCGGCCCGAGCTAAAGCTCGGGCCTTTCGTCCAAAAACGATACTCTGTTTTGCTCGAGCGCCGGCAGATCGAGGTAGAGTGAGGTCCGGCGACGATCATGGCAAGCAAGGCGGGAAGCAGAGGTTCGGCGATGATCATGGCGGCGATGGATAAGGCGATGGCGGTCTGAGTTTGGCGGCTGAGGTCGACAGAGCAGAGACGAGTTGGGTTTTGATATGCTCGGCGGGGCGAGGACTGGGACGGCTATGGTTTTCCGATGCTGACGGCCATGGTGACGGCGGAGCAGAACGACGGCGGAAAATCTGGACTTGAGAGCTGGAGCAGAATGACAGCGGATTTGGAGGTGTATTCAATTCGGAAACTACAAGGAAGAGTCGTGCTGGAAAGTGCCGGAATCAGAGGGCCAGAAGAGGCGTGCTCGATGGGGAGTTGGCGTTTAAAACGGAGACGGTGTTTCAATTTGGGACTCTCAGGAAGTCTATAAAGGGCAGACCTTTTGGCCGGAACAAACGACAGAGAGCTTGCTGAGAACAGAGCTTTTTCACAGAGGACTTCCGGGAGGAAAACCAGACACTTTGGGTGCTGTTCAGGCCGAATTCCGGCGTGTTTTTCGACGGAGGAAGAGAGGAGTTCGCCCGACAGGAGAGAGGAGGAAGAAAGCTCGGTTCTTTTGGAGGAATTTCACTCTGCTACAGTGCTGTTTCGAAGCTACAGTGCGCAGGCTCAGTGAGGAAGACGGTGAATAGTACCGTGAACAGTATTGTGAATAGTGATTTTGTGAGCAGTGTTTCGATGAATCCGGCAAATCATGCTATTTCTTTCTTCTATTCTATGTCTGGCTAATTTTTTTTATCAAGGCTAGATGAAGCCCTAGATTTGTATTTCCTACTCTTAGTTGTCTAATTTAATGAAAGTTGATAATGATTCTTCATGCATAATGCGATTTCATTATTATTTCTCTTAAGTGCTTTGACCGAGACTTAATGAATGATTAATGAAATTTGATCTTGATATTTCCTGTGTCTAGATAATAACAGGATTATGATTGATTCTATGCCCGGCCAAGGATAAAGTTAATTGTATTAATTTATAGTGGATGAATTTTTCGTGTCTGGACAAGAACGTGTAGTTCATTCACTGGTAATTTGTGTGTCCGGCCAAGAACATAAATTACTGTATCATATCAATTTGTGGAGATAATAATTGAGAGTAGTAATTGCATGTTTAGTGGTGGATTCGACGCTTTGATATTTTTATTCATCTGATTTCTTATTAAAGTTTATTTTCTTTAGTTAATTAAATCATTAAAATTCAATCTTTTCATTAGAATTAGATTAATCAACCAAGTCCTTTGGGTTCGACCTCATTACCACTAGTCTATACGTAGTCTCGTGCGATTGCGAGTAAATAGTAAAAAAATCAATCAATCAATTGGCGCCGTTGCCGGGGACTTGGTAACGGTTTAATTTAATTCTAATTAGTTTAGACATTTCTTGGTAGGATTTTAATATTTTTTTTCTTGTCTTTGTAGGAATCACACTGCAGAGGTAAGAAGCGATACGTGGATTTCTCGCCAACGCGGAAAAGCTATCCTTTCGCACTGTTTGTCATCTATTACCTCTCTCTTTTTAGTTTAATTTAGGTGTTGCGTGATTTTTGTTATTTTTGTTGCGTGATTAGTTTATGTAAGGGCGTAGGTCATTGGGTGAAGACTTAGAGGCCTTTGGCGGTGAAATTGAGAGAACCTTCAGACAAAACCAAAGAGACCAATTAAGTATAACCAACCCCTTATTTGAAATGGCCGATGAAAATCTGAAAACCCTGAAAGAATACTACACTCCAAATGCCTATATATCTCCGTCCTGCATTCGAGTGCCGACTGCAACAGCCGGTAACTTTGAGATTAAGCCTAACACAATACAGATGTTACCATCATTTTATGGGCGAAATAACGAAGATCCATATAGGCATGTGGATGAATTCCTAGAAATCTGCACAACTTTTAAATTGAATAATCTTACAGATGATGCGGTAAGACTGAGACTATTCCCATTTTCCCTTAAGGATAAGGCTAAAGAATGGCTCTACTCTCTTAAACCCGAATCCATTACCTCGTGGGCAAAAATGCAACAAGATTTCCTTAAGAAATACTTTCCCATAGGTAAAACAAACCAAATGAGAGATGCCATTACTACCTTTACCCAACAGCCGACTGAGAAGTTTCGTGAGAGCTGGGATAGACTCAAGGACCTCCTTAGGAAGTGTCCTCATCATGCCGTACCTAGATGGCAGTTAGTGCATAGATTTTATAGAGGTTTGACTGAGCAGAATCGTCATCTTGTAGATGCTTCTTGTGGAGGCACTTTTCTATTAAAAAATGAAAATGAAGCGTGGGAACTTTTTGAGAACTTGAGTGAAAATTCGTTGCAACATACGATGGCTAATAGGAATTTAAATGATTCTTCTTCTTCTACCCTCTCTAAAGGTGGTATGTATGAGGTGAAACAAACAGATGATCTTTCTAACCAAGTTGCTACATTATCTAGGAAGATAGATCAAATCTTGAGCCTGAAGTCACAAACCCCTGCACACACTCAAGAAGCATGCGTTCTATGCTTAAGTCCCATGCATTCTATCCTAGAGTGCCCATCTGCCCCACAATTCCCAGAGCTTGTTCAGGACCATGTCAATGCTGCCCAAACTTATGCTCGAACAGGCAATGATCCGTTCTCCAACACATATAACCCGGGGTGGAGGAATCACCCAAATTTTTCCTGGCGTCCACAGAACCACGGTGTTCCTTTTAACCCATCCCAAAGAGCCAATTTTCAAAATAACCCACCAGGTTTTCAACAAGCTACCATGCCTTCCCAATTTTCACAACCCTCTAGAAATTCAGAATTTGAGGATAAAGTTTTGTCTGCTCTACAGAGTATTCAAGCCCAGGCACAATCACAAGCTCAACTTGTGCATTCTCATACTCAATCCATAGCCAAACTAGAATCTCAAATAGGCTAATTAGCTAATTCGATGAGTAAGAGAGAAGAGGGTCGATTGCCTAGTCAACCAATGAATAATCCGAAGGGTCAGTTTATGGTTGAACAACAAACTACTTCCAATGAGCATGTTCAAGCTATAACATCCCTACGGAGTGGGAAACAAATTGAAAACCCGGTTGGTGTTGAGGTGAGAGAAGATAAGGATCAGGGAAAAACAAGCAATCTAGAGAATGATGAAACCTTAGAGACGCCACCTAATTCGAATCAGTCAAAACAGAAGGACATTGTTTCTCCTTCTGAGTCTTCTTCAGGAACCAAGTCTAAGGCCAATCATGAGGTACCTTATGTACCCCGTGCTCCATTTCCTCAATGCCTAGATATGCCTTCCCCTTTCAATAAAAACAAAGCTAGGATGGATGAAGTGCTAGAAACCTTTAAACAAGTTAAAATTAATCTTCCACTCCTAGAAGCCATTCAACAAGTGCCCGCCTATGCCAAATTTCTCAAAGACGTGCACACAAAAGCGGAAGTCTAGGACTCACATTTCTAAAAACGTCTTTCTTACTGAGCAGGTTAGTTCTATTCTGAAACATGTCACACCACCGAAATTTAAAGACCCTGGCACACCTACTATTTGGGATAATAGGTTTGTTTGTTTTGTATTATTTTTATTTTGCTTTGTTTTTACACTTAGGTTAATTAATTTCATAAATACATGTTTGTGGGTAGCATGGCTATAAACCCTCACGAGACAACACTCGTCCTACTAGGACCACTTAGAGGTTTAACTGCTTGTTGCATACGCTCAATGCAATCGTGTTCCCTACGAAAGTGGTGTTTATTTTTATGCATTAGTTCCTTTAGTTGTTTGTTTGATTTTGTTTTGCTTTGTTTTGCTAGGGACTAGCAAAATCCAGGTTTGGGGGTGTGATCTATACATGAAATATGCATTTTATTATCTCCTAAACTTATGTTCTGCTAGTGTTTGTTTAGAATAAATGCTACTTTAATATAGTTTTTGGTTTTTGTAGGAAATAAGAGTAAAACGCATAAATGGGGTGAAACGTGACTCTAATGATTGAATATTAATTACTTAGATTGCATATCTTTGATGGAACTGATTTAAGCTTCATGTTAAAGTACACGAAGTCAGCTTTCCAACGCCACTGACTGTTCGCAATTCGGAGTTCTGAGCAAAAAGTTATGATCATTTGAAATATTGCACACGAAAGAGACACGATTAAAGAGAAGAACCGTCAAGATGAGATTGGATGGATGAGATCGATACAACGGGTTTTTAGTTTAATAAAGAAATATGAACCGGTTCAGAGTCCGGTCCGGTTCAGTTAAAAGAAAAAGAAAAAAAAAAGGAACATCCGGACCAAGCTAAAGCTCGGGCCTTTCGTCCAAAAACGATACTCTGTTTTGCTCGAGCGTCGGCAGATCAAGGCAGAGCGAGGTCCGACGACGATCATGGCAAGCAAGGCGGGAAGCAGAGGTCCGGCGATGATCATGGCGGCGATGGATAAGGCGATGGCAGTCTGAGTTTGGCGGCTGAGGTCGACAGAGCAGAGACGAGTTGGGTTTTGATATGCTCGGCGGAGCGAGGACTGGGACGGCTATGGTTTTTCGATGCTGACGGCCATGGTGACGGCGGAGCAGAACGACGGCGGAAAATCTGGACTTGAGAGCTGGAGCAGAATGACAGCGGATTTGGAGGTGTATTCAATTCGGAATCTTTAAGGAAGAGTCGTGCTGGAAAGTGCCAGAATCAGAGGGCCGGAAGAGGCGTGCTCGATGGGGAGTTGGCGTTTAAAACGGAGACGGTGTTTCGATTTGGGACTCTCAGGAAGTCTATAAAGGGCAGACCTTTTGGCCGGAACAAACGACAGAGAGCTTGCTGAGAACAGAGCTTTTTCACAGAGGACTTCCGGGAGGAAAACCAGACACTTTGGGTGCTGTTCAGGCCGGATTCCGGCGTGTTTTTCGACAGAGGAAGAGAGGAGTTCGCCGGACAGGAGAGAGGAGGAAGAAAGCTCGGTTCTTTTGGGGGAATTTCACTCTGCTACAGTGCTGTTTCGAAGCTACAGTGCGCAGGCTCAGTGAGGAAGATGATGAATAGTACCATGAATAATAAATTTGAACAGTACTGTGAATAGTGATTTTGTGAGCAGTGTTTCGATGAATCCGGCAAATCAGGCTATTTCTTTCTTCTATTCTATATTTGGCTAATTTTTTTTTTATCAAGGCTAGATGAAGCCCTAGATTTGTATTTCCTACTCTTAGTTGTTTAATTTAATGAAAGTTGATAATGATTCTTCATGCGTAATGCGATTTCATTATTATTTCTCTTAAGTGCTTTGACCGAGACTTAATGAATGATTAATGAAATTTGATCTTGATATTTCCTGTGTCTAGATAATAACAGGATTATGATTGATTCTATGCCCGGCCAAGGATAGAGTTAATTGTATTAATTTATAGTGGATGAATTTTTCGTGTCTGGACAAGAACGTGTAGTTCATTCACTGGTAATTTGTGTGTCCGGCCAAGAACATAAATTACTGTATCATATCAATTTGTGGAGATAATAATTGAGAGTAGTAATTGCATGTTTAGTGGTGGATTCGACGCTTTGATATTTTTATTCATCTGATTTCTTATTAAAGTTTATTTTCTTTAGTTAATTAAATCATTAAAATTCAATCTTTTCATTAGAATTAGATTAATCAACCAAGTCCTTTGGGTTCGACCTCGTTACCACTAGTCTATACGTAGTCTCGTGCGATTGCGAGTAAATAGTAAAAAAATCAATCAATCAATACGCCTTCGTGGCCTTGACTGTATTCCGCCTGTGTGGCGATGCCTGTGTTTACTCTTTGATGGAGGCATTCATTATTTGTGTTGATGCATGCGTAATATGATTGTTAAACATGATTGTGTATCATGTGTTGGACACGTTTGTCATGTAGGGTAAATTTATGTGTTACGAATGCATGACCAGAAAGTATGTGGATGAGATATTATTATGTAGGATTATGTGTTATGAATGCATAACCAGAAAGTATATGGATGAGACATTGTTATGCAGGATTATGCATTATGAATGCATGACCAGAAAGTATGTAGATGAGACATTATTATGCAGGATTATGTATTGTAAATGCATGATCAGAAAGTATGTGAATTAGACATTATTATGCAGGGTTATGTGTTGTGAATGCATGATCAGAAAGTATGTGAATGAGACATTATTATGCAGGTTTATGAGATTTGAATGGATGATCAGAACATGGTGTGTCATGTTGATTATGGATCTATATTTGCTATATTGTGATGTCGTTATGATTTCTGATTATTGCCGAACATGGTGTGTCATGTTGATTATGGATCTATATTTGCTATATTGTGATGTCGTTATGATTTCTGATTATTGCCGATTGTATTAAAACCATTACTGAGTTTTATACTCACTCTCTTTCCTTGTTTTGTTTTGGGCCTATGTGGCGTGACACGCAGATGGACAAGATCCCCTGTATGAGGAACATTCGGGGAGAACATGGGATTAGGTGTGAAGAGCTCTGGACTATATTTTGATATGTTTTTCTGTTGTATTCTGTTTGAGTACGGAACATTGTGTATGTTGACACTTGTTTCCGACTTGTGTTTATCTTAGGTGTTTAAACCTATTCTAGATTTTGTTGTTGAACCCTGTGTGTTGGCTCAGGATTATTAGTATGTGGGTTTAAGACTTGTGGATGTATTTAGAGTTAAACTTCACTTTTATTCTATTTATTTACTCTTGCTCAAAGTAGTTGCGTAACTCTGTTAGATGGACCGCCCATATGTGCGGCATAAGTCTTCCGCCATTTCTTTAATACCATCGCCCCCATGTGCTGGACCGGCCCATGGACCGGGTTTGGCTCGGGTCGGGCAGTGCCGAGGCGTGACATATACGGTATGTTTATATTAGTCTTTCACTTTAATGTTTTTTAGCTAATAATATGTTATATATTTGCTTATGTGTTCGACAATTATTTTTTTTAATAATAATATATTATATGATATTTATTTAGGTTTGCTTATGTGCCCACCCCTCATGATGCAAAAACATTGAGGGATGCTTTAATGGACATATTGCTTGAATGGAATATTGATAGACATTTGTCTGCAATTATGGTAGATAATTGTTCAACTAATGATTCATCGATTTGTCTTGTAAGAGAAGCTTTGTTAGCTTTGTTAGAGTCTCATTCTCTTTTACTTGATGGGAGGATTTTGCGCATGAGGTGTTGTCTTGAATCTGATTGTCCAAGATGGGCTTGAAGTTATCAAAGATGGGATTGAAAAAATTCGCAATAGTGTGGTCTATTAGTCTGCATCACCATCATGAGTTGAGAAGTTTGAGGAAGCGGCTCAGCAATTAAGGATTCCATGTGCAAAGAAGTTGTGCTTAGATAGCAAAACTAGGTGGAATTCGACATTTTTTATACTTCAAACTGCTTTGGAATACAAGTATGTATTTCCACGTTTGAAGCAACGTGAAAAATGGAGGGGACCATTACCAAAAGAGCATGAATGGAAATTGGCAAGAGATATTTGTGACAAGTTTAAACTATTTCATAGTGCGACTGAGATGTTTTCAGGAACAAAATATCCCACTTTTAATTTATTTTTCTTTAAGGTTTGTGAAATAAGGGCAACATTGAGAAAGTGGAAGGAGTCTTTAAATGATGAGATTTGGCTTATGGCAAACAAAATAAATGAAAATTTTGAAAACTATTGGGACATATGTTCACTTTTGTTGCCCATAGCTGTTGTCTTGGATCTTAGATATAAGTTGAAAGTTGTGGAGTTTATGTATCCTAGTATGTATAAGGACCAAGATGAAGCTATTAATCAAATTGAAAATCTCTGTAGAAATGTGTATGAGCTCGTTAATGAGTACTAGGTGGCAACTCTTTCTCCAACAAGTGACAAAACATCTCCACTTGAAGATGATCCAAATAAATCTTCAAATCTAGACCCTCTTGCAGGTTTTGACACATTCATTACAAGCACTATGAGTAGCCATCAAGTAAAATTTGAATTGGATCATTATTTCGGGGAGCCTCCTCATCCTCTATCTTCCGATTTTTACATTCTAGGTTGGTGGAAGAGTAATGCAGCTAGCTAGACACCATACCATTGCAGGAGTTGCCTGAGATGTCTTAGCTATCCCTTTATCAACCGTGGCATCCGAATCAGCGTTTAGCATATGCCGGAGGGTGCTTGATGACCACGAGACTAGATTGAAGCCAGAAACTATGGAGGCTTTGATGTGTACAAAAGATTGGATAGCCATGACAAAATAAGGTATATAATTGTGTCATATACATGTTTGTAGATAATATTTTTTATAAATTATTTTGTTGATGATTTGATGATAAGTTTATATTGTAGGATCTTCTACCTCATCATCTGCCCTACCGATGTCATTTAATATTGAATATGGTTGAAGGTAATACATATTACACATTTTTTATAACAATTGCTTGTGTCAAATGGGTTGATAACAGTTGATTGTTTTAAATGGTTTTATGATAAACAATTGACCGTGTCAAATGGGTGCAAGAAGTATTCAACAAGAATGCATTCAGGCAAGATGACAGGATGGGTGATGCATAGATGACATCCTCTCTTTTGTGGTAGTTGTGGAGATGAACATGGAAGGAACATGGAAGGAACTTTGTGGTTAGATGAATATACTGATTGTGCTGATTTGTGTTGTGATCTGATGGGTAAAAAGCAAGAAATTGCCCATTCGATGGCCATATGTGTGATGCGCTAATTTAGCATTTTAAATTTGTTTACTTATCCCTCCGGATGATCCATAACCATTGTTGTAAATGACTCCTATTGTTTTAAGCTAATAGTCCTTTCCAACCCATGTTTTGCATTGAATAATTTTATATTTTTCTTGTATCTATTTTCATCTTTGTTAATTTATTTTTTATCATTTTTTACTTGAGGTTAATTTGATTTTGTTGAAGTTGAAGCAATTAAGGTGAGGTCCACCAATTTAAGTTTGTATTGAAAATCTTCTTTTTGTTTTTTTGTGCCATTTTTTAGTCTAAAAGAGTGAAAAAGAATTAAAATAATCAAAGCCTAATATGCGAGTTTGAAAAAGAATAAAAATAGATAGAATAATTTTGATTTTCGTACCGAGGCGGGGCGGTTCCAGGTTTGGTACTGGGGTGGTTCCAGGCCCAAAAATTGGACCTGTGGTGGGTATGGGATGGTTCTGGGTTTAAAGAATTACAATGGTTCCGAGGGCGGATTTGGGTCAGTTCTTGGCAAAGAACTAACCGGGGGCGGGTTTGGAGTCAGAAGAATTGACCCAAATCCGCCCCGGTGGCATACATAAACCTGTTTGATGAAATGTTGAATTGATATGTTTTCCTGTTTCCTTGGGGGCACCAGTTAGAGGCTGAATTGAGGTGGTATAGGCTAGATTGAGGTGTAATTGTCAGAGTGGCTAGGCGAGTCAATGATGGTTTTCGGGTATTGGTGTGCAGAGCTCTAAATGGTTAAACATCACAAGGATTGAAGCATGTGCTTAATGAAATTTTTGGTAGTCACTGACCGTAATTTGAAATGGTTGAAAGTTCATGGCCTAAGATATCAAAAAGGTCTAGGGATCTAGTGTCATGAGCTCTTGTTTCCACAGCTAGAATATGTTCTGGTATGTAACTCACAGATATTTTCGACACTAAAATCATTTTTGGTGTAATCAGTGACTCATTCGCTTGAAAATAAAGTTTATCTGTAGGGACCCTAACCTTTGAACCGGTTTATTTTAATATTAGTCATTGGTTACTCGAGTGGTTTAAGTGATTTCCGATTTAACTCGGTTGTTTTAAAAAATAAATGAATTTACAATGGTTTTAATCAAAACTGATTTCACAATAATAAGTTTCAAGTGATTTTAGATCAAACCTGCATTTTTGGAAATTTTCAGATTTTTCACTAATTTTCCAAAAATTAGGGTTTGACGGGACCCCGGCAGGCCCCACCGCCGAAATTAGGTTTTTTATGACCAAAATGCCCCAGACATTACAGAAAGTCATTTAAAAATTTTCAGAATTTTTTGGACTAAATTTCAGATTAAAATCTCGAAAATTCCTAATTTTAGCCTAAAACCTTATTTTTACCCCTAAATTTAATTAGGGCTACCCCAAATTTTTCTAGGAAAGTGCTGTGCCCTTTCCCAATTTGGGAAAAAGGCTTTCCTAGGAGAATTAGGAGCCTCTTTTCCCTTGCTTAAAGAGGAAGGGATTAAAGGTATTTACCCTAATCTTTTTATTTTCTTTAAAAATCTTTTAATCATTTCTTAATCTTGATTCATTCAATGTTTTAATCTATTTTGAAAGCATAAAAACTACTGTTTTATACTTATCTACTAAGCCTAATCTTCAAAATCATATGTCTATGTTTTTAAAAGGCCTTAGATCTAAGGTTTAGCATTTATTTTTTAAAGCTTAATAATGATTAATAGAGTATTAATATAAAATCGTTTTGTTTGAAAGGTGTTCAAGGTGGTTCAAGGTTTCTCTCATCAAATCAAGGTAATGGGTTCTTTAATATTAGTTTTGGATAGTGAATGGTTTGTTTTAATAGCTTTTACTTGAATGAGTGTTCTTGTTTAGGGCTCTAATGGTGGGTTTAATAAATGCTAATCTTTTGCTATGATTTCTTAGGGTTTCATCTTAAAATGATATATGGATATGTTTTAGAATGTTTGATGGGTTTTTATTAATGTTTGAAGCATGTATTAAGTTTTCAAGATGTATTAATGGAGTCTCGGTTTTTGAAAATTTGAAAATGGGAGAGATGACCCGCGATCATCTTCTCGGTTTTGATTTACAGCTTGATTTTCAAATGAGTATAACTTTTTATTCCGAACTCCGAATTGAGCGTGGTTGGTGGCGTTGGAAAGCTGACTTTGTGAAATTTAAAATAAAATTTGAATCAATCCAATATGATATCTATGAACGAAGTTATGAAGATTTAAATATTAGAATTATTTTTTACCCCATTATTGCATCTTACTCTTGTTTTCCTATAAAAACCAAAAACTACATTAAAGTACCCCTAATTCTAATCAAACACCAACATAAATATAGATTAAATGGCTTATGAAATACATCATTCATGTGTAGATCATATTGCTTATGAGTAATTGAGGTGATCATGTTATGGTTTATTGTATGGTAAAAGAGCATGCTTGTAGGAGTAAGCCTTCAACTCTACATGAATGGATTAAGCTAAGTAGGGTATGTGATATTATTGCACATGTTGATATTGAAATTATATCATGGTGAAATCCTTGTGAATAAGCATGTTTCCGGCAAAGTTATGATATTGTGAACTATGAGATGTGCTCTTTTATGTCAAGTATGGTTTTATCGAAAATTGTGATTTGAAATAGGATTTAAGAATGCATTTAATGTCTTATGAGGTTATGTCAAAGCATATTGCCATGTGATTAGAATGTGCATGAACACACACATATTTGGGAGTTTATCATGATATTCTAGTTGATATATGCTTTGATTATGATGCATGAGGGGATGGATTAGGAGCATGTTCCATGTGTTGGAATCTACGTAGGATTGCTCACGGATGTACCATGATAGCATGCATCATGTATCGGACTTCATGGATGAAGTTTTATCATTGTTTAAACGGAATTGATCGATTGTATGCAATGTGTGAGATTGTATGTCGGATTAATCGATCGATGGATTAATCGAAACTTGGTTGGTCCGAAAGGACATATTTTCGATTTTGTTCCCTCCTGGAACAGGTTCACTCCCCGGGTTGAGTTTGATTGAGATATGTGGGGGCGAGGGATGGACTCGCCTTGCGGAGTTGAGAGGTCAAAAACCGGACACTGAGCACCGCGGTGGTAGGCTCTTGTGCACCAACTACCACGTGTTCTAGTTTCTCAGGATGAGATTCGGGATCTCCTCCACCGCAAGAGACTACCCAGAGTGAACACACCTGCTCTAGTTTTTCTTTGTGAGATTCGGGCATCCTTGGCCAGGATTGTCCAGGGCGAGCAGCACATTGGGATTGACCACCCCCTTGTTCCTGTGTAGGAACCGGACCATGATACGCCTTCAGGCCTTGATTGTGTCCCGCCTTCATGGCAGATTGTATTACTCCTTGATGGAGGCATTCACCATTGTGATGATATATGCTTATTGCGATGTTATGCATGATTGTACCATATTTTGGTTACATTGGACATGCAAGGTGAAATTTTGAAATGTGAAAGCATAAATGTGCCAAGCTGGGCTACTTTGGTTATGTAGGGTGAATGTATGAGATATGAATGCCTGATCAAGATGAAAGTATGTGAATGAGATATCATTATGCAGGATTATCTGATGGATGCGCGATATGATAGCATGTGAATGTGATACGGTTATGCAAGATGATGTGTATTACATACATGACTAGATAATGAGATAATTATGTTGATTAGGGATTTTCAGCTATGTTATGATGCCTTATGATTTCTGATTATTGTCACTTATATAAAAACTATTACTGAGTTTTATACACACCCCTCTTTCTTTGTTTTGTTTTGGGGCTGCGTGGTGCGACACGCAGATGGACAGGATCCTCTATTTGAGGAGCGATCGTAGAGAGAGCGGGATTGGGCGTGGATGCCTTAGACTTGATTAGTTTATCTTTTGGAGTTGTTATATTTGGTATGTTGAGGCTTGTGGGGAATTACTTTTTTTAAAAACCCTTGCGATTTGAGCCCGGTACGTTGGCTCAAATTTGTATTTTGTGGGTTTAATGACTTGTCGATCTACTTTGAGTTAGACTCTACATTTATTCCTTTTATTTACTCTTTCTCAAAACTATTTATGCGTAACTCTATTAGTGAGATCGCCCGTAAGAGGGGCATAAGTCTTCCGCTATATCTCTTAACGTCGCCCCCGTGTGCCGGTTCGACTCTTGGACCATTTTCGGTTCGGATCGGCGGTGCCCGGGGCGTGACATTATCAATCATACATAATTTAAAGGCACGTTTGAATCTGAATGCTCTTCTAAACTCAATACCAAGGTTTTAAAAATCGGACCGGCCATTGACCAGAAATTCTTGTGGAATAGGTTCAACCGGGGGTCAACCCGGATTGACCCGGTTGTTGACATCATTAATACAAAAAAAAGGAAACGGAGGGGGGGGGGGGGGGGGTGGGGGGAGCCCCCTCCAAGCAGTCGACGGGGCTCCTCGAGGCAAATCGATGAAACACCCGGCGAGGGGTTATAAACCCCACTCAGACCGGTCACCGGTTCGACTGACCGAGTTAATCTGACCTGGCTGGTTAATCTGACCAGCCGGCCGACTCAGCTGGAAAAAGCAACCGGCTCATATCTAACCGGCCCGGATTTTAAAACCATACTCCGTACTGCAGGCAAGGCAGACACGTTTTTGCATCTAATGGTCTTAAGAAGAGGTTAGATTCATCCTAAACATAGTTTAAATTAGGATGAATCAAGTGTCAGAACAAATCATCTCCCTTCACTTTTCACCAGCTGGGAGAAAATTCGGCCGGAAGACAGACCAGTCTCGTGACTCTCGTCATCACTCTCGCCTTCCCCTAACACTACTAGAGGGGAAGACATCCTAACACTACTAGAGGGCACCCTTCTAACACCTTGGCCAAAATCATCAATGGCAGTATTGCTATCTTCATGAGGCTCTCTACTCCCTAGTGCAGTCTGCTGAAGCCGGAGAGCATACTCCAAGCTCCACAGCACTTCCCCCATGCTAGGCCTGTCCACTCCATAGTCAGCCAAACACTTCACTACTGTCTCTTCAATGTTCCTCAACGCACTTGGATGGATTTGATCCTTGATTCTCTGGTCCACAATCTTCTCCATCATCCCTCTTCTGTGCAATTGCATCCCCCACTCGACTAAGCTTTGCTTGCCACTCGACCGAGTGATGTCTATAGCAGGTTTTGCACTCAGCACTTCCAGCAAGACAACTCCAAAGGAGTAAACATCAGACTTCTCAGTGAGTTGATGCCTCTTGAAGTATTCTGGATCCATATATCCGAAACTTCCCTTGACGTTAGTGCTCACATGGGTCTGGCTGAAGGTTGGGCCGAGTTTCGACAGCCCAAAATCGGCCACCTTCGCGGTGTAGTCCTCGTCTAGCAAGATGTTGGAGGTCTTGACATCGCGGTGGATGATGGCCTGATATGATGAACCTGTTGAAATATGAAATAGGAAATTAAAATTTGGTTGTTCATTTCCTAACAGCTCAAGCTTTTGAGAAACAACGGTTATATAACAAAGGATTAGAGCAAGAGGTCCTTAATTACATCTACATGGAAAATTAGATGGATGCTTTAAAGGTTATCCAACATAGTATCAGTCTCAGAGGAGGCCCTGAATTCATATCTAGGTGCAAAATTAAATGGATGCTTTAAAGTAGGAGTGTGGTGATAATTGAAATATATCCAATATATTGATAGTTTGTTTCCAATAGCTTAGAAAGGCTTTTGGTGAAGCAGCCGTTGACAGGTGGGATACACACACACACATACGATAGTTTTGAAACAATGGTAAACTAACCTGTGTGGAGGTAATGCAGGCCCCTTGCTGCCATAATGCAGATCTCTAGTCTTTGCTTCCATGTCAAGCAGGGCAGATCCAACCCATACAAATGCTTCTGCAAAGTTCCCTTCTCCATGAACTCGTACACCAGTATCATCTCAGACTCTTCCTCGCAATACCCAATCAAGGAAACCAAGTGTATGTGGCGGATTCTCGACAAGACCATGATCTCAGCCTGGAACTCTTGAAGTCCTTGCTTGGAGTCTGGATTTGCACGCTTCACTGCAACTACTGTTCCATCTTTCAGCATTCCCCTGTACACCTTCCCAAACCCTCCATGCCCAATAACACACCTTTCATCAAAGTTATCAGTGGCAGATTTCAGGTCTGCAAAGCATATTTGCAGACAAAAGTTGTTGGGAGAGCGAGAACCATATGTTAAGTTGGTCCCATAGCTATAAGCACTTGTCACTTCTTCTGCAACTCCCTTCTTCTGCAATGGTTTATGGCGTTTCTTAAGCAAAATAAACACTGTAAGCACTGCCAATCCAAGAAAAACACAACCTCCGGTGACTGAAGCAATTAGAATGAGAGGCTTCTTGTGCTGTTTAGTGTTCTTAATGCTAATCATCTTCATGATCTCCACCCCATTTAGTATAGCATTTCGCTTGCCTGTGCTTGCCATTTCAGAGGGCATAATGCTAATAGGCATAGTTTCAGCACTATTTGGGTCAGCAACAAAATCCTTGTAAAGTGGAGTTTGAGGCCTTTGGTTTGTCATGCTCCCCGGCTGAAAGTTCTCCTTCGCGATCGAACTTATGTAAATATTGAAATTCAGATCAGAGGATGTCTTACTGATTATATCACAGAAGTGAAGTCTAATGAAGTAATGGTGATCAAGGCTTATTCCTTCAAACATCCAGGTTATGTTGAAATTCTGCGAGACAGTTCCGAGGTTTCTCGGGCTCCTACCGCTTCTGTAGACGTCCGCTGGAGCTGTAGCAGGGTTGGACAGTCCCGGCAGGTAGTTCAGGGAGCCGCTGATATTGACGGCGATGGCTGAATTGTTGTGGAGTAGTAGACCATCATCGGAAGTCCAATGTCGAAACAAAGAGTCACCGGAAGGAGCTATTTCTGGCCCTCCAACGTTGACTCTGTAGACAGTTTTCAAAATGTAATCGGCTAATTTGTCGAATTTTTCGACTGAATTGGGCATCAGATTGCTCGGCGCAGGAAGTACTTCAATTGCGCTGACGAAGCCGAAGGAATTCGGAGCAGGAGCAGGCAGGAAGGAAAGAGTGAAAGTATCTGAGTTTATAGTGAGTATGAACTCCTTGACCACTTTTTCAGTGTCTGAATCAGAGCTGAAATTGAGAATTGAGACACCATAAGCAGAGACTTCAAAATCAGCTGCTGCGAGGTTGTAATTATCGGCGGAGAAGGGGGCGAAGCGGTTGTAGTCGCGGGATTGGAAGGTGGAGAAGTGGAGGCGCATGAAATAGGTGCCATTTTCTTTGATGTGGAACTGGTAGGAAGATTGGCCAGAGAAGATCCTGGCAGTGTGGTAGAGAGCAGAGGAATTCTGAGGTGGGTTTTGGTTTTTGCCAGAAAAGCATGAAGTTGAAGTGAAAGTGAAGAGGCTGGAGTTGGAATCTGCTTGAAAAGTTCGGTTGTCAATGGAAGCAGTTTCTGTGGCAGAACCACAGTCTATAAGAAAAGTCTCAGAAGAAGCTGGACTTAGCTGAAGTAAGGAGATGGAGAAGAGGAGGAGGAGGAGGTGCTGGCTGATTACATGGGTTTTCAGCAGCTCCCCCATGGCAGTAGAGCAGAGATTCTGCAAGGAGAAAAAGGCGTAGATAGAGGATTTGAAGCCAAGAATTTCTTCCCAGTCTCCACTCCCCAATTCCTAGTTGCTTCCTTGTCTGTTTTTTTCACGTAGACTTCTTTTTTATTACAATTCATGTAGACTTGACCTAGAAGCAGGATGTAGGATTTGACATTCTCAGATAAATATATTTATCACATTGCTAATCATCTTGGACTATATGTTTCATCACATGATTAGTAGGTGATTAGGACAAATTGGGGGGTTTTGTTTTCTTCAAGTGTGGAAATATAAATGTCATGTATTTGGGATCCGTGTTTTTAGAAATTGTCTAATATACTAGAAGCTCACTAACACCGTTTGGATTTACTGAATTATGAAGAGATTGTCTATACAACAACTGATCAATCATGTTCAGGGTCTTGCCGTGTTTATAAAAGCAGTATATGCTTTATCTACATTGCCGTATGTCTTTGTTGTAATTCAATTCTTACATTATTGAGATCAGAACTCCTTGCCTTTAATGCTTAAACAGTGCCAGCTTCCTAAGTTTGTCTTGAAACCAAGATCTTTGGAGGCCTTCACATGAGATATTCAGTGGGGCGACCAAATGAGGCATCAGTTCTCCCCTATCTTTTACACCAACATATCACTTGCAGCTGTTTGGCCACAGCTGTGCTTTGGGCCACTATGTGACCACTATCTTTTACACTAGTGGACAATGATGTCCATTGGGAAGAATGGTCAATGCTAGTCTAATCTATTCTTCACTTTTTCGTTGCCCTTGTGGCCAAGGTTAGGGACTTGATGCTTGTCAAAGACTTGTATTATTTCGATTATAGCGTCTTGAATACGGTTACAGTTTCGGGAGGCGGAATACCAAAAGTCAAAGTTCTTATTTTGCGTTCAGATTCAAAGTTCATACAACTAGAAAAGGTTGTCATTTTAGGGCTTGTTTGGTTGGCACTTTCCGCGTCAGATTCTCTCGTAATCATAGACGCTTTCCGCGCTAGCGCGTTTGGTTGCACTATTTCACATGAATCCCCCGATGTAGTGAAGTCGACTTTCCGCCTCAAATTTTAGCAAAAGTCGACTTCACGCATAATCTATTAGCGAGGAGATTTTCGCGAAGAAGTGCAGACAACGGGAAAACGCGTGAAATTTTTCCTCTACTTGTTCCTCACTCCCAGTGTCCCCATTTTCTTATGCTACTGTCTGAGGGAGAGAACGACGACGACGGATAAGAAGGGCGACGAAGGCGGAGAAGTCCGGTGAAGAAGAAGGGCGACTGCTATCGTGTTCAAGTATCGAACAATAAAGTGGGATAAATTTCAAATATGCATATCTCTCTCATTTCTGATCCATTTTCGCTCATTTTTTTTTATTTTCCTTATTTTTAGTGCTCTTTCTGAGCATCAATATATCCTAATGACCTTGATATCGTATAAAAAAATATCATAAAAACTAGGACAATGCTATCGTGTAATCGATTATTCGATAGCATTGCGTATCGTGTAATCCAATACATGATAGCACTGTTATTGTGTATTCATTGAACAATAAACTAGGACAAATTAGTGGTTTACCGATTTGACTACACCACACGGAAGAATAAGCTTTCACTATGAAGTCTTCAAAGCACTTACAAAAGTTTGACACTCAAACCTCCTCAACCTTACTTCACCTTCATCCAAGAAAGCTCTCACCTTCCCCCCTTTGGCTCCCACTCTCTTCTTCTCCCCTTTTAGGTTTTATATTCCTCTTCTACTTATGAGAGAAAGAAAAGAGAATACATATTGGTCTAAATGTTTCAAGCTTATTCCTTAAAATTATAAGTTTACCTTTACTCTAGACCCAACCCAAAAGAAAAACAATTCTTTACTTAGAGTTTTGAACCAAACCCAACAATTTTTAGTGCTCTTTCTAAGCATCAAGATATCTTAATGACTTTGATATCCTATAAAAAAAATCATAAAAACCACGATAAATAGCTTGCGGTGGCTTAATATTTATGATATTATCATTACAAGAAAGAACACTAAAAATAAGGAAGAATGAAAAAAAGGGAAAAAATAGATCAGAAATGAGAGAGATATAGACTATTGAAGTTTATCCCCACAAAAACTCTATTGTGTAATTGATTACATGATACACAGTGCTATCGTGTAATCGATTACTCGATAGCATTGCGTATCATGTAATCCAACACATGATAGCACTGTTATCGTGTATTCATTGAACAGTAAACTGGGACAAATTTCAAATATGCATATCTCTCTCATTTCTGATCCGTTTTTGCCCTTTTTTCATTTTTTTTATTTTTAATGCTCTTTCTTATAATGATGATATCATAAAGATATTTTTATGGTATTTTGTTTGATAGGATATCATGATGCTAAGAAAGAGTTGTGGAGTTGCGTGTGGTTCAGCTAGAAGCTGATGTTCGAACACGAGAGGCTCTACAAGAATGAGGACAAAGACGATGGCCGACGCTGGAGACCGGAGATGCAGACCACCAAGAGAAGAGATGGTCGACGGAGTTGTGTGCAGTTTAGCCGGAAGTTGATGTCTAGACACAGGAGGCTCCACAACCACGGGGATGGAGGCGATGGCCGACGTCGGAGACTGGAGTTGCAAACCACCAAGAGAAGAGATGGACGCGCCCAACGGCGATCACAAGGGCTGTCGACCAATTGAAATGGGTTTGGGGGAAGGTTTCAAAAGGGAGATCATTCTCAGCTATCCGATCACATGGACAGTTGAGATTATTAGTACGAGGGGTAGTTTTGTAACTTGAGAATTCAGAATATACTTTCTGCATATGTTACCAAACATACTAGTCACAAGAAAGCTAATTTTTCCTTATGTCCAACCAAACACACTTAACTCTAAAGCCAAAATCTAAGAAACTGAATGCCCTAGATTCTGCTTCTTCTACTCACAGAAGTTCCAACTAAACAAGCCCTTAATCAATTGAAGGAGTCCACTAGACCCGACGAAGAATCTACGGATGCATATAGTCAATATGGCTTTTAGACATTGGAACTCATGTACTAACGTAGTACATAGCGAATACATAGCGAATGCATGAATTCGGTATGTACTAACAATATTATGTTCGTTCCCCATGTAATATAGTCGCGTATGTACTAGAAGTTCAAACTAATTAGACACTTATACATCACTTTTCTATCTCTACACTTCCACAGTAGATGCCCCTTTGAAATATAAAAGGAGAAGGGGTCCATTTATGTGAAAGATAGAGGCACTATTTACCTATGCACATGGACAAAAAACAAAGTCAACATTCTTATTATGATCCTGATTGTGAAAACAATACTACAACTTACATGATTCTGATTGGGAAAACAATACAAACCCTCCAATTTCACTTGATCTTTTGATTTCCCACTTAGATTTCACATGACTGACTCAAAAGTATAACCGTACGTGTCCATGCACACACTCTTCAACTGGTTTGGCTGTTATTTTCTTACATGACATCTTCCACTTCAGAACGACTGCAACGAGAAAAGCTTTACAAGTTTTACCAGCTGAAGCTGAATGACTCGAAATGAAGGTTCTCCGCCAGCCCCGACGAGCAAATGGCCGCTACCTGGTGTCGCATGCTACTCGGCCCACTCACCAACACCCCCACGCTCGTCCCCTCGCATTCCAGTAGCATCTCTGCGAAAAAAACACATTGATATGATCATCTCATGCATATACCTTACCAAATCGCTCACCATAATTTAATCCTTGTTAGAATACAAAACAAATAAGATTTTTATTTTCTAACAGCTCGAGCTTAAGGAAACTTGCTCATTAAACATGGTAACATAGACACGTTCTAGACTTGCCAGAGACATTTATACCTTAATTGTGTTGTAAAAGCCGCACTTGATTGTGCTTGAAGTTGTTAAATAACTAAGTAAGATTTCTATTTCCTAACAGTTTGCATTTTCGGGATGTTATGTAACAATGCTATGATATTCTTACTTGTAAGATCAGGCCTTTCTCCGAAGTGAATCTTGGTGGCCTGGATCAATGACTGGTGGGGCAAGCTCTCCAGCTCTCTATCAGCGTTATAGAAGCAAGATCCAGGAGAAGCAGTGGGCGTCGCGCCGTCGATATTCCGAATCTGCTTGACCTCCATGGCACTCTGCTTCTTGTTCCATTGAACCGCAGCACTGGCGACCCCAGCTATGGAGACACATATGAACAACATATTCAGCAGAGACCTCTTAGAGTAAGAATAGATCTTGTTCGTGTTGTGGTCGATCGGGTTTATGTAGTATCGAGTGGTGATGCCGAGTAGTATAAGGAAGATGACAAAAGAGCTGGAGATGATGAGAGCCAGCCAAAGCCAGCTGTTGGGGCCGAGGACTGCAGCGATCGGCAGGTCGGAGGGGCTGGGCTTGAACCAGACGTTTGTGAGGAGTTTCTGGGAGTTGGGTGTGGGAGCTTTCTCTCTTGTGACATAGGCCTCAAGCTGGAGCTGGAGCCGGGAGATGTCGGACGGGGCGCCGGTGATGGGGAGGAGGAGGTCAAGCATGGTGAGGTCGCTGGAGTTCTTGAAGGCGCAGATGAGGAGGATTTCCGGTGTTGGCTCGTTCAGTATGGTTCGGCGGAAGATGAGCTCCCGGATGATGGAGATGAAGGGGGTGATGCCGCTACCTCCGCTTACCATCACCAGCTTGTCATGCCTGCCATGCACATATTCAAGTCCAAGGTTAATTTTTGAAACATGATCTAAATACAAAGATTATTCGTTTCCTAATAGCTCCAGCTTTTAAGAAACAATGGTTACAATGGTTATGTAATATGTTATCAGAGCTCCAGATTGTGGGAGGTCCACGGTTGTAGTCCTGATAATCAGTTTTTTAGAGCTCGAGCTTTTGGAAAACAACGATCATATACATTCACTAGGTTGTGACTTTCATTGAAGTCTAATGTGACACCTTCTATATGTTGTACATTTTAAGTAGCTGACCTTAGGAAGTGGATTGAAGGGTGTCCATAAGGTCCTTCAGTGGAAACCTCGAGCCGCTCCACTGGAGAAAGTGATGACAATGCCTGGTAGAGCTTTTGGGACCATTTTCCCTCGCACTTGATGATGACACTGAGCTTATCTTGCTCCAGGTTGCTGTTGGAGCTTACAGTGAATGGATGCCATTGCAAACCGGAAATGCTCGGCACGTTTACGAACAAAACACTCCCCGGAGAGTAACTCAGCCCTGTAGTAGATAAAAAAAGGCACCAGAAATTAATCTAGAGTCAACAAAATTAAATTAGTTAGTTTTTGTTTCACACCTCACCTCATGTGCAATTATGAGATGACCATGCTATATATTCATTATTATCTCCCTCCAATCACTTTTAATAAATCTATTTTTTTTTCAAATGAACTAAATTTTTAATGTATTTAAAAAAAATTGTATGGGGTACCAGCTTTGTGATGGAAGATGACCATATTAATGTTTCATGTGCGACCATCATCTCATGAAGCCAATCCATAATAAAAAAAAGGCCTATAATGAACATGATGATATTGAACCTTTTATCTCATTGTCCCATCTTTACAGGGTTGCATCGGAAAGATCATCTGACATTAAAATTTGCTACTATGTTTCTTTGCATGAATTTTGAACCATTATTTGGATTCTGTAATAGGGAGTTTCTTTTTCATACCTGGGCTTTTCGTGAAGTTGAGCTCGAGGGTGTCGCAGGGGAGAACGCGAGCGGAGACCAAGCGGACCCTTCTCCGGGACTGCAAGAATCTGATGTACCGATCAACCAAGAAAAGGTAAATGCCCGGGAGGATGAGGCCGAAGAAGGGCATCCCGACGTGGAGGATGAAAAAGAAGATGAAGAGGAAGTAGAGGTGGTGGGTATAGTAGAACAGCTCGAACATCTTTCTCCTAATGCGAGGTAAGCTTGTTGCCCACATCACTAATCCACAGATTAGTGCCAATTCTCCGGCCACATTTGATACGTCAGTCTTGGCCCACTTCAGAAGCTGCACCCAATCAAGCATCAAGAAAGCTCAGCACATAGTTGGTCAATTGTGTCTGGTCTGACTCATGCCCGGCTCACGTAAGTAGCCAATTTTAGTCAACTACTTTTCATTTTCTTTTCTTTTCTTTTTTTGTTCAACCCAAGATTTTGGAACTTATTAAGTAATTTTTACATGTAATTGGAATAAACTTGACTAGATTGAGTGTCACGACAAATTATTGTTGCTTAGAACAAGAAAAGGCTAGAGGAGTCAAAAGATTATTACAAGATGCTTCAAGGAGAATTATATGATGATAATGTTAAGCAACAACTTCAGTATACATGAAAGACACAGTGAATTCATCATGTTAAGGGCGAAATGTTTTATTCAAGACACCAAACTGCAGATGAGGTTCATCATATGGGTGCTGGAGCCCCCACCTTTTGTGCGTTAGGCGACTGACTGTTACTAGTCTACTTTTCCAAGCAAAATCGAGTTGAAATGAAAAGTAGTCGACAATAACCACCAACAAGAAAGTCAGATACCCATAAGAAATTGTTAAAGAGTAGAATAGGACAGCAAGTATACTAAAAAGTGAAAGGTTGAGTTTGTAAATCAAAATTTTGGAACTTTATGTAAGGTTTGTACTGAAATTTGATGTTACCTGATCGAGCTCCTTTGTGGCTGCCCACAAGACAAAGTAGCAGAGACCATGGGCAGTGAAGAGGGTCATGACAATATGGCCGAGCCAGATGTGGTACTTGACGCTGGCCTCGGAGGTGAGACCCACAAGCTGCAGGATGGGCGACATCCTTGTGACAGGGATGAAGAGGAAGGCGCAGCAGAGGTTCCCTAGCAAGCCTAGTCTGAGTGCTGCACTGTCCAGCTTATCTTCCCACCTGTTTGGCATAATGCAAACCCCAACCCTCTTCTTAATCCTCAAAGTCATATGAATTGAATGGAGATAGTTGGATCAAGCAAATAAGCAGATTGCAAAAGATGGGGCATGCAGAGGACTACTATTCTTACATTATATCACCAGCAGTGTGTTGAGATTCAATCTTGGCGAAGCTGACTTTGATTAAGGTGGTGTAGTACCAGATCAAGAGGGCCATGAACATGGCCAGCACGGCCAGCTCCATGCGAGAGACTGTCCCCAGGGGACCCCTGGCAAGCAAGGGTCTCCGCCATACGGCTAGCCTATCCTTCTTCTCTTTGCTAATATAACAAGTAGAATTATACAAATTAGAAGAAGATCTCCCAAATCACGTATATAAAGAAAAGCTCTTATGGATTAACAATGCACCTATTTGTGTGATCTGAGCAATTTTTCCCCAAGTGGAGATAAATGGCCCCGAGGACGGCTATGAACAGTATGGGAAAGGTGAATATCAGAAGGTTTGCACCTACACCACCAGCATATAATGTTAGAATGAATTTAATGATACAACACATAGAACACAAAAACTAATAAGCCTCAAATGCATGAAAATGACAGTTCTGAGCCCTTCAAAGTCCGAACACGTAATACATAGATATGTATAGTGGCATTACAAATGTTACTCCCATGCAACAGAAGAAGAAGAAGAAAAAGGATGAGGATTAAGATCAAACCTTGGGGTCCCAAGTATGTGCTGTTGAGACGAGCTCGTATGCTGGGCTGCCATTTCTGCCTATATGTGTTTGTTGGCATCACGATCCAGATCATAAGCCAGCCAGCAAACACCAGGCCAAGCAGCAGCCTGATTGCCCCACGGGCCATCCTCTTCCCATCGCCATAGCCACCAGACATCTTCCTTTCCTCTTTCTCTCTCTCTCTCTCTCTCTCTCTCTATGAGCCCCTGTCCCTTCTCTGACCACTTAGAGCTGTACTGCTGAGAACGAATATAGTACAGCAAGCTATATATAGAAGAAATGCCGATACTAGTATGACCATAAGGCATGCTTCACGTTCAAATATATACTCGTCATAAATTCCCTCTCACGCCAGAATCCATGTCAACCCTCTCCCAAGTGGGCTGTGGCCTTCCAGATCATGAGTCCGTGCGTACTTTTCACCCAAGAATGTTGCTATGGTTGACCAAAAAAAGTGCAAAAAGAAGGTTGCTATGGAGTCAATCATCTAGTGCCTCATTTTCTATCACAAACTACAATAGCACAAAGTCATCTTTGTCTTTTCTTCCATAAAAAGAAAGTCATCTTTGGTTATCAAATGAGAGCCCTTGGTTTGGCAATCATGGCAATGTTCATGCAGTTCAGGTGACGTCCCTTAGCGTAGAGCCATACGCTACAGTGGACTAAATGGCAAGACATTGATCAAGGAGTGGCAGGCTTCTGGCTTCCTCGCTGTGGCGCGTGCTGGACGAGGAATGACACGAGGCAGCCAGGTGGAAGTAATATTATTTCCTGGATACCAGGTCCTTTTTTGGCATAAGTGGATATACCAGTTGGCAATTAACAGGTGAGCCTCCTGTAACTTTTAATAGATACAGTTTTTTTAAATGAATTGAATTTTTAGTTTATTAAAAACTGTATCTATTAAAAGTAACTGGAGGAAGTACATTTTTATGTAGAATCTGGCTCGGAAGCATTTTTTATAACCCCCCATGATATCTCCTTCAAATGAGAGCTGTTGATCACTAGAATCAATGACGCACATAGGCTGGGAATCGGGTTGGGTCGGGTAAAATAGGGTCGGGTCGACCTTTACCCTACCTAAATAGGGTTGGGTAACCCGACCCTATTCATGAGTAGGGTCTAGAATGTCCGACCCTAACCCTACTTCGGTCGGGTCAGGTCGGGTAATGATCCGACCCTACTTTTTAAAATAAAATAAAATAAGTACTTTTATTTGCTAATCTAGTATTTAAAAAGTTAAAATTGACCTTTATTTGACTAAATTTTAATATAAATAAAGTTAATATAAGATTTTTAATGATTTAAAAATAAAATTATCTTTAAAAATTAGATTATTCAATATTAAATGTGTATTATAATATTTTATAATAGGTACATCGGGTTAGGGTCGGGTTGTGCGGGTAATTCGGGTAATTACCCTACCAGACCCTATTTTGAATAGGGTAAAATTTTCAAACCCACACCCGAGCCTATTTTGCAATAGGGTCGGGTCGGGTAGATTTTTCCTAGCCCTAGACGCACATGGATGTACTATGCACTTAAATAAAAAGTGATCCTTCCGATCACTTTTAATTAAGATAATTAGTAAAATATACATACTAAAATTAGATGACACCGTTCCCTAATTTTTTTCCTCTCCAAAAAAGCCTACTCCGCTCGGGCATGGAGGCTCACACCCAGAGCCTCTTCCTCCCAATGCTTCCTGCACCGAGAGCCCTCCCTTCTTTGCTCGAAAAGCCTACATTTTTAGTGTGGACCCTACATTTTAATAAAATTGACAAATTATGTGAGAATCTCAATCAAAAGTGATCGTAATTAAAGTGGCCAGAGGGAGTAATTGTTTGCAGTGTACTAGTACATCCGTGTGATCCTAAACATAAATTAAACCCATGCATAAGAGGCCTTCCCGACTTGGCTTTTACATTTAAATCCTTCTAAACATAATTTATGTTTCACAGTACATCCCACGTATATGAGTATTTCAAAATTGGTTTCTACATTTAAGTCCTTCCGAAAATAAATTAGTAAATAGATCCATGATGCATAGGATGTAGCATGCAATATTACTAGTAATTTTAATGTGTACAGTATTATTCATACTTTAGTACCAAACTAAACAGTTAATTGTTTGTACTAATTGCTTTCATGTGGGTAGAGCTGGACAAGTGATCAAATGCGTGTCTAACAAGTGCGTGCATACTCTCGAACATGATCGAGCAGATATTGACATATATAGATCTGTACTGGCAATTATAAGAGTCAAGACCAATTTTACAAATTATTAAAAAATATTGTTACACAAAAAATTATAAAGTAGAATGTGAGAATTGGAGATTGACGAAATAAACATCATGTAGTTGAAAATTAATTTTGGATGTTCTAAGCCTGAAGATCAGATACCTCACATCGATGTCCCAAGAAAGTCAACGAGAGTCCAAAGATTGGAGAAGAAAGGGCCAAAGTTTGCAGTATTTTTTATGAAGTGCAAGGAGCATGCCACCAATGTTTTGGCATCTTTACTAGCCTAATGCCGTACCCTAAACTGTAGGATTTCATTGGCGCCAAAGTTAATTTTTTTTCTTCTAATTTTTTGCTACAATTGCTTAAGGCAGTGTCATAAGATCCCCCTTGTGCCTAGGCCAAAACTCGAATCCAGGTCTTCTATATGCACAATTTCGCGCCAATGCAAATCAAGGTCTTTTGTGTAAGCTTTTGAGTATTGTCTTTTTCATTCAGGGTGGAGCCATCTTTCAAATAGGACCACTTGACATTGGATGGAGGGAGTAGCAAATAAGAACTATCGGCAAAATATTGTGGCCAAGCACGAAATAATGTTAATACGCGTTTGATGACAGAATTATGACACAATTGAGTGTTTAACATATAAAATATGCAGGTTTTAATTACGATCTTTATTTTTTTATTCAGCTACTATTATCTAATCCTAAATGCAGGTCTAGCTACGGTTTTTGACGCTAGAGACGTCCTTGGCAATGTGTTTAGTGGATTGTCCATGCAATTTTCAAACCATTCTCCATAGGCGATATAATCAAGGTGCAGGACTATGGTCACATTCAAGGTTTCAAAGGAACTATCGATCACTACAATCTAACATGTGAGGTAAGTTTTTAGAAGTGATGTTCGTGGAAGAATATTTCTTAAATGAATGTCGGCTTCTTAAAACAAGTTATCATAGAGGAAAATTTTGAGATTCTCTATAATTTTCTCTCATGTGATGTTTCTTTTCAAAAATATTCATATAGAATGCATTTTTTCGAGCCTCTTCCAAAGTCCATGTTTTTTTATTAATAGTATGTGTAAAACAAGTTGTTCACGCATACTCTGCCAAACTGAATTCTGGAAAATGGCTTCTCCCAAATGGAAGATTTGGATAGCTAGCTTGTAAGTAAGAGAATAGTGATTTCACTATTATTGTCATTCGCACGTGAAATTTATGCTGAGGATATGTGAAAGCTTAGCAATTGATCAGCCCCCTGAGGATTTGTTAAAGGGAGAATCCAGTCCAATTGATTTGACAGTTTGCTCACATTTGGTATTCGAAGTAGGAAATTTTTCAGCTGCAAATGTGGATCAATGAGAGCTATGACAATCTTTCTTTTTACGGTTAGCCAACATAGAGTTGCTAAAAAAGCTTTAGGAAATTAATGTGCGTATGACAAAACAAATAAAGGCTTTCTGAATAAGGTTTTATACAAATAAAAAATAATGGTGTAACTTATAAAAACACTAAACTTGATCGCATGCTCATTAGGAGAAGTGAGGGGGTTTATCTGCAGTGTGTAATAGTGATGTGATTAGTTGGAGTTATGATATTTTAGGCACGTATACATTGCTGAGTAAATGTAAAACTCGTAGGCAACTTGCTAATGTGGTTGTCATTGTCACTACTCTATATTTATAATCCATGTTTTTGTTTCGATCCGGAGGTTTTTTCATATTATCTGGCCAATGATCTCGGATTTCCATATTACCTGGTTTTTTTGGGCTCATCCCATATAACCTAGTTTCGGCACCTTATCTTCCTATTTTACCCTCCTGAACTCTAACCCTAAACCTTAGAATACGGAAAACCAAGTCATCTTCTAATCTCTTTTTCCAGGCTGAAGTGGAATCTATTGAAGGCAAAGTGGTGGCTATGGGTCTCTTGATGGCATCCTTATTAAACCCTTTTGAATTTCCAATAACCATTCCGAATTCATTATTATACAAAAAGGTATGTCTGGAACCTCCTGTGGTTCTTTTTTTTTAGATTCATGGGCTGGATACTGCTCTTTTATTCAAGGCAGCTTGAATCTACGGCCTCAAACTGGTCAACAATTCTAATATGGCTTTATTAGGAATTAGGGGCCATTTGGGGCGTGATTATAAGCAAATATCCACAGTAGATTTTTCAGATCCACTGTAGCATCCATATTTTTTCCATATCCAACGTGAAACATGACCTGAGGTGTTTCAGCTGGATATAGAAAAAACATGGATGCTACAGAATAACAAAACATCCACTGTGGATGTTTGATTTTTAATCACGGCCGAAACAGCCCCTTAGGCTAAATTTTACAAAGAGGAGATTCCTTTTATTCAGTCTGATTCAGCCCCCTTTAATTCGGGCACAAAGCGCAAAGGAAAATGATAATGCTACGTCGAATCTGTACACCAAACGATACAGCGGTGTTCTTATTGGGTTGCCTGTCTAATAGAAAAAAAAGGTGTATGCATTTGGCGTACAGATTCGATGTGCGCTATACTTCCAAGCCCAACACCTCCCTTCTTGTGTCAGGTTGGAAATATGCCTGAATCAGATTCGGGAGAATTCAGTGAATTCTACCTGAATCTAGTCAATGGACAGCCCCAGAATTTCCTACTGATCAATGTTATGAAGCTTTGTGAATTAGCTTGTGGGTTATGGTGTTCTCGTTGCAAACTATGCAGGCGATACTGAACAAAACATGTCTTCTATGGCGGGAAAGTGAAATAAATATTCCTATCCAGATTCATGAAGCTCGTACCGATGGGATAAAATTGATCAAGCTTGCAATAATATAAAAACAATGCTTGAATCACACCCAAAAGTCTTTCTTGAAAATAAGGCTCCTAATTGTTCTGTCCATCTTTTTAAGTTTGAAGTGACCGTTTAGTGCAATCTTAAACTCATGGTAAAATTTGTATTATCTCGAATATATCTTTTATTCATGCAGCTTTGTTTTACTTCCTTGATATCGAGTTGCGAGTCTTGCGACTAAGAATAACAATTATGTGTGATTGCTGAAATTACGTTTTCTATTTTTTTCTTTCTTTTTTTGGCTAAAAAAAGCTTTTATTAGTGAAGAAGAATTAGATTACACTGTGCAAGAGATATTGCTTAAGTCAATACAAATAGAGTTTTTTATATTACTAGACGCCACTACCCATCTTCCCATCTTACCTGGTTTTTTTACTGAAATGCCATATAGCTTAGAAATTGGACCTGAACTACTGAAAATGCCCCTCTTTGGCCTTAAAACAATTTAACTGACCGAATTCTTCACTTTTATCTGGCGAGAGAATTCCAGTAGCATTCCACTCGGAGGAAGAGGATTTTCGGCGGAGCTCTGAACATCACGACGATCTAGACCAAAGCCGACGGCCGGCCACACCCAGAAAAAAGCTATGATTGCGAGATTTTGAGATAGAAGCAGTGGCAAAGCCCGCCCTACTATAAAAGTTGAGATCTACATGTAAAAAAATACATGTAATGGTCACCCATTGGTGCACGAGCCGCTCGTGAACATCTAAGAGGATAAAAATGGGTAAATGTGTGGAATAATCGTCGGTGAGCGACAAATACTATTTGTATATTCGTCAACCCAACTAAAAATTATGTAAATAAATTTAGGATATCCTCATGAGGAGTAAAAATAAGGAAGAACATAAAAAAATGGGCAAAAACGGATAAAAAAAATGAGCAAGTTATGATATTTTAAAGTTTTTCGTAAAATCGTGTCATTATAGACATGACTCTAAATTGAAGTCGTGTATATAAACACACGATTTTAACGGAAACTTCAAAATTATGTTACTCACTCATTTTTTATCCGTTTCGCCAATTTTTTGCATTCTTCCTTATTTTTTCTCCTCTTTATCACTGTGAGGATAATCTAAATTTCTAAAACACATTTACTAGTGGATATGACAAATTTTCAAAGAGGGAACATGTGATGAAGCCGTTATTAATATTCTTTCTTCTTCTTATGTTTTCCTCATCTTAGATCCATTGCATAAGGTGTCACTCATCTTTTCAAATGGGTCATTCCACTATATGATGTCTAATATCTTTCTGTGATCCTAATGAAATGGAAGAGAAGGAAAAATAAAGAAGAACACAAAAAAATGGCAAAAATGGATAAAAAATTAGCAAGTTATGACATTTTAAAGTTTTTCGTAAAATCGTGTGTTTATATACACGACTCCCATTCAAGTCGTGTGCTCGTACACACTACTTGAGAGTCGTGTATATATACACAAGATTTTACGGTAAATTTTAAAATGTCATAACTCTCATTTTTTGCCCATTTTTTTACATTATTCCTCATTTTTCCTCCTCTTTATCCCCATGAAGATAACCCAAATTTTTAAAACACATCTACCAGTGGATATGACAAATTTCCAATGAAGGAGCATGAGATGAAGCCGTTATTAATACCCTTTTTTTTCTTTTTCTTCTTCTTCATCCTAGTTCCATTGCATAAGGGGTCACTCCTCTTTTTAAATGAGTCATTCCACTATATGATGTCTCAATATATTTCTGTGATCCTAATGAAATGGAAGAGAAGGAAAAATAAGGAAAAACGCAAAAAAATGGGCAAAAACGGATAAAAAATGAGCGAGTTATGACATTTTAAAGTTTCTCTTAAAATCGTGTGTTTATATACACGACTCGCATTCAAGTCGTGTGCACGACTCCATTGCTAGCGTATGTACGAACACATGACTCCAAAGTTGTGCATAAGAACACACACGATTTTACGGGAAACTTTAAAATGTCATAACTCGCTCATTTTTTATCCATTTTTGCCCATTTTTATATTTTTTTTATTTTTCTTCCTCTTCCTCCTCATGAGGATAAATAAGGATGAAAAAAGAAGAAGAAATAATAAAAAAGAAGAAGAAATAAAGGAAATTAATAACGGCTTCATCACATGCTCCCTCTTTGGAAATTTGTCATATTCACTAGTAGATGGGTTTTAGAAATTTTGGCTATCTTCATGAGGAGGAAGAAGAGGAAAAATAAGAAAACGCAAAAAAGGATAAAAACGGATAAAAAATGAGCGAGTTATGACATTTTGGAGTCTTGTTATACACGACTCCATTGCTAGCGTGTGTATGAACACACGACTTCAATTAGAGTCGACTCCATTGCTAGCGTCTGCACAAACACACGACTTCAATTGGAGTTGTGCATAAGAACACACGTTTTTATGACAAATTTTAAAATGTCATAACTCACTTATTTTTATCCATTTTTGCCCATTTTTTCATTCTTTCTTATTTTTCCTCCTCTTCTATTTTATTAAGATCACATAAAGATATTGAGGCATCATATAGTAGTTGATGAATATACAAATAGTAATTGCCTTGCGCCACCTAGGTTGCCCTTGGACCCGCATCATTCCCTGGAATGCATCGGCCTATATATTATGTCACTTAGACCATTTTTAGTGATTACATAGACCATTTTTAGTGATTACATCTAAATTAGTTGTTGAGATTTTTTTATTATATGTTTGGATCATAGATGAATACTCGTGATTGGTTTTACTTGCAACTATGTTTGATTAGAATTTTCGAGGCCGTACTTTGTATATTGGGAGCATTAGCTTATCATTCGAAGTAGTGGAAAGTTAATTTTATCCCTAATCTCCTCTCTAAACTCTCTCTCTCTCTGTCTCTCTAATGTTTATCATCGTCTATCACATATGTTCCTCTTATTCCTCTCTCATTTCCCTTTGTTATGCACCATAGTTTCATCCATTTTCCCTCACCAATATACGTAGATACAGACAACCACCTCCACCTTCTTCTCATGGCTATGATAGAGGGCCGGTATAACCATGGGGCCAAAATCCAAACCCGAGGAATGCTCTACCTGAGCCAGATATCCTGCAGATAGGATGTATATATATTTCTAATTAGTATGCGCTTTATCTCAAATAAAAAAAAGTAATAGGAAAATTCAAGTTCAAATTGTATCCTCTTTTATGTGATCACATGCATTCCTTTTTTTTTTTTTTAAAAAAAAAAGCCACATAAATCCACCATATCATGGACGTGTACCCCTCTCAATGATCACCACCACAATCCCATTCTGGCATACATCCTTCCATGAGTATACACCCATGGAAATACTCTCCAACGCTTATGTTTGTTTCCTAGCCATGGACCATGGTCCACGGACTTTGCCTCTTGTGGGTTACCTATCTTTTTGGACGGAGGGAGTATATACTTGCTAAGAGAAATTTATTTCTTTCCAAAAGGAAGTTTGGAAAATAAATTCTAAAAGTGAGATGACCACCTAAAGCACCAAGGCCATCACCTAGGCAAGTCGCCTAATCACCAAGGGAGGAGGCCCATGCTGGTTTGCAATTTTGGGGAGATCTCTCTTCTCGGTTGAGGTTGGAGAAATTAAGGGGCCGTTTGGGGCATAAAAAATCAGCTCCATCCATCTGGTTAAGGATTTTTGGGATAATCCACTAAGCAATTGAAACACCTCATAAGGTGTGAGCACTGCCTCTAACAAAATTTTTCAATTTTCAGGGAGATCGTCTCGTCAAGACCTTAGTAAAGGTTGACTACCCTGCCCAATCTCGGCTTTGTTTTGAAGAAAAAATCATTGGTATCCTTTCCTTTTACCCTACTTTTTTTTCGTAACCGTTTTCACCCTCCTTTCCACATCATTACTCGACTCGATAAAGATTATTACAAGAAAAACCTACATTTGATCATGTTTTTTCATTATTATTGAACTCCTAATAAAAATTGGTAGAATATATTCATGTTAGAATATTAGGCTCTCGAGAAAATACACATGTAAGTATTAATACATAATACCTCCCTTAAGCATTTTTTAAAGAAGTGCACTACTTTACTCTTTTTTTTTTTGTTATTACAAGGGGTGCATGAGTCCTTAAGACCACACTAAGAAGGAGCAGGGCAACCAACCTCTTAGAGCACCTTATGCATATCTATAAACAACAATTTGGCTTATGAAAAACTAAGATTTATCTCTCTCTCTCTCTCTTTAGAATATCACCTTCAAGATCTCTTAAGAGTGTTAGTTCGGAGATTTTTTTTCATCCAACCGAGACTGAGCTGAATGTATGAGCCATTGGTAGGATGGCTAACTTTGCTACCGAGTGCAAGTCATGTCCACTAACGCATCATACTAGAAGGTCTAGCTCCTTGGCCATGGGCTGGCCTATGGTCCCTTGGTGCCGTTCTATGGCCAAGAGTCAGGGCAACCATGAGTCATGCCTGGGCTGAGACCAACCCAAACGACCCTTCGATAAACGGCTCGTGCCCATTCCATTCCTCCCTCCAAGAAGGCCTGCGTTGCGCGACCAGTTCCAGCTCCATTGACAGGTAACGCCACCACCTCTCTCCTCCTTGGTCTCCTCCGCTTTCCATTTAGATGCTTCTTCATTCTCTGTACAAACCTCCATCACAGAAATGGAACTCTTTCCGAGCTCCAGAAGCAGAGAATCTTGCTGGTTCTGTGGCCAATACTGGGATTGACTTCCCAGAGGATTGATGGACAAGTTTCTCCATTTTCAGCTTTTTAAAAGCTTTACTTGTATTGGGTTGCTGTTGGAGAACTGATGTTAGTGGCTCTAGTTCTTGGCTGAATGATAAATTCAAAAAGTGATTTAATCAGGGCATCAGGCATTCATGATAAGTGTCTGATCATGTTTTCTATGTGATTTTTGTAGCATTTCACCTTTCTTCGTAAATGGGATTAGTCGATTTTGCCATATGCTACTGTTGAATGTGTAAAGTTTCTATTTTTTTCTTGTTTTATTTGATCATTTTGCCAGATTGCTGGCAAAACTAGTGGATTATCTTAGACATTGTTGGTGCTGGTCTCCCTGATCTATACTCCCTCTGTCCCACATTAATAGCCCCATTTGGTTTATCAAAAAGGATTGATTTCAGTTCATTTTGGAAAAACCATAATCATAATCAAGTAGCGCCTTTTCCCAACAGTTTGGTGACGGCGACATGGATCTTATGCCTTTTCAGTTCATTTTGATAAACCAAATGGGATTATTAATATTGGGCAGGGGGGAGTATTACATGATCAGCATTTCATTTTTAGAGTTGGAAGAAAATGTGTGACACTATGTGGAAAATCCTGACTTGACTAACTCTATCTGTTGTCTTGATGGTTGCTGCGGGCATCGCAGGATATAGTATAGGTCACTGTTGTGTGTTGCAGACAAGTGGATAATGGCCGGAGTTAGAGCTTCTATTATAAAGCGAGTTTGCAGTGGATTGAATCCTACTGCGACTATTAGAGGCCATTATGGACAAAGCTCTTATATGCTGTCAGAAAAATACACTGAATTTAGTAGGAATGGCAATAGAGCATGGAGCTCATTGGGGTCAGTGGATGATGTTGGTAGTACGAGAGAGTGGAAAACCAAATCCTTTTCATCTGTTACTTATACATCTAATGTTTTGACAAAGAGCCACTTTTCAAAAGATGTATTGCAGTGTCCCGGATCTTTATTACTCACATGTACTTATGGAGTGCCCAGTATTCGAGCATACTCATCAAATGCTGGTGGGAAAGAAGGAGTCTTTGACGAATCTGGACTTTCGGCTTCAGGTTCTAATGACACTAATATGGATGGGAGTGATTGGGCTAGTAGTTTGAAGCTTGCTTACCAATCAGTTTTGGATGCTTCAACTTATGCCAAGCAGAAGGCAGAGGAAGTATATCATGCAGTTCTTCCTCACATTCAGCAGCAAATTGATTCACACCCCTTCTTGAAAGATGTTATTGTCCCAGTGAGTGGGACGTTCTTTGGCACGCTATTGGCTTGGTTGCTCATGCCCAGGCTTCTGAGACGACTCCATAAGTACACAATGCAAGGTCCTGTGGCATTGTTATATGGGACAGGATCTCAGAAACAACTACCATATGAGAAGAGTGTCTGGGGTGCTCTGGAAGATCCTGTGCGTTATCTTATAACCTTCATGGCATTCTTACAGTTGTAAGTTGTAATTTTTTTTTCTCTGGTGCTATTATCAAATTCTAGTTTTACTTAAAAGTTCATTGTAATTTAAAAGTCGGCAAGCAATCTAATCAAGTAATCAAAGGTTCTACTTGTTATGATTCTGTTAACTTATCTTTGTGAAATTGTTTTTTTTACTGCAGGGCTGCTCTGGTTGCACCAACCACCATTGCGTCCCAATACATAGGACCAGCTTGGAGGGGAGCAGTTGTTATTTCATTTGTGTGGTTTCTCCACAGGTGGAAGACCAACGTTTTTGCACGGGCTCTGGCTTCCCAAAACATTTTTGGGCTTGACCGAGAAAGACTGCTAGCGCTGGACACACTCTCATCTGCAGGACTTTTTGTCATTGGATTAATGGCTACTGCTGAGGCTTGTGGTGTTGCTGTCCAGTCTATCCTGACCGTTGGTGGTATTGGAGGTAAGTTGATTTGAAGACATATTTAAGCCTTGCCAAATCTGTAAAAGAGAAAATAGCTGCCTTTCTAATTATAAAAAAAAAACTGCCTTTCTGGACAGAGGTGAACTTAGGTAGTGGTGAAGATGGTGAGCACCAAAATTGGGTCCATTCTGTCATATGGGCTTCCTCCATATGGTTGTGCTATCTCGGCCATTAATTTTAGCCTGGAATCTATAAGTTACACTCCTTAAAACCTTGCCCATCAAAATGGGTCCAAATTTATAAGACCTTACCCCTTATATGCCACCCATCTCCCTGCTCCCATACCCATCGAAGATGATGGCATCTACTATTTTAATAGTGTCAATAAATAAGTTAAAAATATCAGGATATACTCTCTCCTTTCAAATAGTAAAGCTATATATTTCTTTGAACAAGTAGGTACACTGAACAATCTGTAGAACACATAAAAACGCAGAGCAAAATGGCTGTAATTGTAAGAAAGCAGAACATGTATATAGAAGTTTGGTGATACATTTTTGGAACTATCGGGTTGTTTATATTGGTATGTCAAGACTTTTAAGTTTTAATTACCATCTTTGTCTCCATCTTCAACTGCAATGGTCTAAACTGTATGGCAGGTGTGGCTACTGCTTTTGCTGCAAGGGACATTCTTGGCAATATGCTCAGTGGACTTTCCATGCAATTTTCCAAACCGTTTTCCATAGGTGACACTATCAAGGTGCAAGACTTGGTCTAGTGGTTTTCATGATAAAATAACATTAAGAAGAGCAGGCGTAGGCTTATAAGAAAGGCTTAATGCTTACCTCAATTAATTTGGATGAGGTTAGGATGATAAATTTGAAAGAATTTTTGAAAATATGAAATAAAGAATGGTTATCTTGCGTTTGTAACTATGTGTCTTATATCTTAATTTAAACCTATATATATTTCCAGGAGAATTAGTATATGTTTTTATCATTGTCCAAGAACTAGTGAAATACTAGTAGCTGACTGTTCCTGCAACAGGGTATCTTAGAGACTAATTGAATATTCTTGCTTGGTGAAAAAGGTTTTAAGGAACAAGTCTTGTATGCTTATTATCTTGGCTTTTTTACAAAAACAGAAAATTTTACTTGGTTTCCACCCTCCTAGTTTGGAATAGATGTCATGAACAGAGTGTTTAGAAAAGGTTCTACTGGTGATGCAGGGCAAAGCTCTAGGCCCCATAAAATTCCTGGCATACCTATTTTTGTGTTTCTGAATGAAGCATAATTAGCTTGTTATGGTGATTCTCATTATTATTACTGTTCGATGTCCATGAAATTTTAAACTTCCGTGGACACAGCATTGCGAGTAAATTTGGTTTGGGTAAGCGGGTTGTCATGTGGAGACAACATGCCTTTCAAAATATCTTTTTTTACGGGCCACCTTCACTCCCTCCCATGTACGAAATTTGTTTCATTAGTCAAGCTTGCCACGCCAATCAGACATTTATTGTAGGACAAAATCTTTTGAAAATTCAGGCGCTTATGAATTGTGTACCCATTTTTTCTAGGCGGGCTCTATAGAAGGCCAAGTTGTGGAGATGGGTGTTACTATGACATCCTTATTGAACTCTGAAAAATTTCCCGTCATTGTTCCAAATTCATTATTTTCCAGTCAGGTTTGTCTTGACCTTCTGTTAAATTTACCAATCAGGAGAGTATAGTTGTCAATGAATTATGTTAAATTAGCTTGATGGACTATATGTTATTGTGGTAAACTATGCAGGTGATAGTGAATAAAACACGTGCTCAATGGCGGGCAATGGTTACAAAGATTCCTTTGCAAGTTGATGATGTGGAGAAAATTCCTCCAGTTTCTGAGGATATAAAGGCAATGCTTAGATCATACCCAAAAGTTTTTCTCGGGAAGGAGGCTCCTTATTGTTTCCTTTCTCGAATTGAAAGTTCTTTTGCAGAGCTGACAGTTGGATGCAATCTTAAACACATGGTAGGATTTGTCTTCTCTGAATCTCAAAATTAATTCTCCCAATGCGGCTTTTGTTTTATTTTCTTGAAATCTAGTTGATGATAACCACTGGTGTGTGATGGAGTAGATTAATGTTTTGGTTTGTGTGCTTCTAAAACTTATGCAGCTTACTGATGATAGTTTGCTGGTTGTAATTGCAGAGTAGAGAAGAATTATATTCCAGTCAGCAAGATATATTGCTTCAGGCAATACGGATAATAAAAAAGCATGGCGCTGAACTCGGTAGCCCACGGCAAGATCTAACCAGCCTCTGATTGTTGTTAAAAGTAATTATTTCTACAAATGCTTGCTTAGTGCTTCTTCTGCTCATTTGACAGCTAGTCTGAAGATCAATTCATACAGTACATTATTTGGCAGGTTAGCGTTATGAAGCAAGTTCAAGTTTCTTCTAAAATTCTTGGAAGATGATCACGTTAGTAAAGCAGATGGATGGGCAACACTCAAACCTAACATTTTGAAACTGAATCCCGTTTGGATGATCATGTTTGCTTGGAGGCTAGCAATAATGTGCACACATCACACATGCTAGAAGTCACGCCTTGATAATTAAACTGGCAAAGTTGTATATGTTCATGGAGCCTGCATTTGCAGCTAGTGTTAACTGTTCATAATTACTTTCTGGCTTGGACTTTTCTGCCAAAAGAATATGGCAAAGTGAGATGTAAATGTTCTTTTCCCTTTGCACGTTATCTGTCTTAAAGTCACATATGCGTAATCTGTTTATCACTTCTCTCTGGATGATGAAGCAATTTATCCAGGAAAGATAATTCAAGTAACTGACAGTTATTGATTCCCTATGGTGGCATGATCGCTCACTCCATGATATGGTTGGTGATATTAGCATTCACAGAGAAGAACAGGAAAAACTTGTTACCATGTCCTTTCGCCAATAAGAATGTTATTGAAATTTCAGCTTAAAATATGTGTTTGCAACAAAATTATAAAGCGAAAAAACTGCCCTTCAGCTTCCAGTATTGTAAATGTTTTTTTAAGGCTCCTGGTTCACTTTGGATGCTTTATTTTTTTGTCATTTAATCGTCAAGATTATGGTATTGATAATTTCTTATCATAGGAGATGTGGAAATGGAGTGTATTTATGCACAATTAGCAGTTTCCATCTTATGGTGCGTTTGGATGATAAAACGTGAAAGGTGACGATTTTTGTTAGCCCAAAAATTAATCATCTCATTTAGAGAATTAACAAAAATAAATGTTGAAAATAGGGTGAAAATTCTTGTCATACTAATTTTTATTTCATTAGGCATCAGTGTTTCAGGCCTAATAGTAGATTCTTCGTCAGTCCTGGATTTGTGATCAAATGCACGTCTAGAGAATATAAATTAAATAAATGTCTTAGCTCAGCCGGTAGAGCGCATGGCTTTTAACTACGTGGTCATGGGTTTGATTCCCCATAGACGATTTTCAAATAATGGAGTGCTTTCCTCATTCGTCCTTTTTAAATTTTGGACGCAGATTGAAACTTCTAGCAAAGCCCCATCCATGTTCATCTGATACATATTTGAAAGCAAAGAAAACCTTTGGACATTCATTCCCTCTTCATCTTTATGCTTCTCTCTTCTCCATTTTACTGGTTCAACACTCCAACTCAGTCTGAAATTTCTTGCTTACTTTCCTTCAACCTGCATCTTGTTCATTCTGGAAACACGTCTAGCTGAGTTTAACAGAGGTAAATGTCGAGCCATTCCATATAAAGAAGTCCACAATTGAATATGAAAAGCTCAAAAATACAATGCAGTCATCAGGCAAGTTTTACACATTAGAGATCACAAAGTATGCCTTGTCTTCCCTTGATGAAGTACTTACGGCCAGTTTATTACGCTAATGATCTTTGTACATTCTCTCATCCCGTTCTTTATCCCATTAAATGGAGTTTGGTTGCACGCGAGTGACAATTCGCAAAAAGAGGAGCCATCAATCTATCTTAACATGAACATACATAGACGACACCAATTAACCTTTAAAAAATAACAAGCATTATAGATTCACGATGTAATGCTACGCAACGTTTCACCAGGTAAGGGAATACTAAAACAACTAACAAGCATTATAGTATTTACATTATTCTCATGAATACAACATTAGCAATAATAAAAAAGAAATACTCCGAAAAGATCAAAATATGTCTCTCTACCCCCATTCTACTGATGCAACTTTCCAACTGACTATTAAAGACCACCAGTGTGCCGTTTCTGTTGGGAATTTCAAAACTAAAAGAACAAAAGCGGACGTCCGGTCCAATGCACAGGAAGTGATGTCCGGTGCACATACAAAACACGTCTGGACGTCCGGTACAGAACGTTCCGAGACACTATAATGTCTCCAAACGTCCGCCAAATGGCCCGGACGTCCTGTAGTGACGGAGTTTTTGACTGTTGGACCCTAAAAATACGTCTTTTCATTGGTTATTGAACCCCTTAAACCTTCATCTACCTATACTCTCCATTGTAGGACGAACCAGATAGATTGTAGAGGTTTTTACTAAGTTCTTATGTTCTTCTTTGTTCTAAAACTCTTAGAAGGTTATTTTCTCGATTTGACACATTATAATTCCTTAAGGCTAGAAGGTAGACTTGTTTTCAATAGTGTGAATTGCAGACAAAGAAGAAAAGTTCATTGTATCTTGACGACAAGCGGAGATCCCGATTACACACCATATTCATGAAGTGGTGGGGCGAATATTTCTTTCAGGAAAGCAGACTTGATCACACCTCGAAGAAAAGTAGTTGCAGTGTGTGTTCAACCACAAATTGCATATTCTTCCATTCCAAATCCCCACAATTCACAATCTGAAAGCAATATTCCTTGCAACAATGGAGGATTTGGCCGCAGTAAAATCTTTAAAGCACGTGACTAAAAATTTCATCAAACTTGATCAGATTGATGGTGGCAAAGGAACTTGAAGTTCTTGCTCACTACCTTAAAGATCGTCTATGTTCTCCCCGACGCAAAGCCTACTAAAGTCGAAGATGAAAGACTTGAACAAGCCCGTCGGCGCAACAAATGAGAACAAGACGAATATCTTTGCAGATGCCACATACTCAATGCTATGACAGATCCTTTAGTCAACATTTATCAAAATATTGAGACAGCCAAGAAGCTTTGGAACACACATGAGCCTAAGTACTTTCTGAACATGCTACAAGTAAGAAGTTTCTTGTTGGCCAACTTCAAAATTTTAAGATGCATGATAACAAGCCTGTGGGTAGATCATTTTTTATAATTTCAGCGTATTCTTTCCCAATAGTTGTGGATGATTGATTGTGGTTTCGACCATAATAAAAAAAACTTTCACTATCTTGGAAAGATTTTAAAAAGACTTTAAAACATAAGAAAGATTAATTGACTCTAGAGGAGCTGACTGCCCATCTCTATCTAGAGGAAGGAACAAAAGTTTGTGAGAAGGAATAGCATAAAAATGACTTTAGTGTACTGAATTTAGAGGATATAAAGAAGTCTAATACCTCCAGATTCAAGAGGATTTCTTTAAGAAATAAGGTGGATCAACCTCTAAAGACAAAGAGAAGATTGTGGTGATAATCTCCAAGGTTAATACCCTTGAGGAGGTTAATTCTTTGTGGATTAATTCTGGTGCAACACGTATGTGTGCAAAGACAAGAATATGTTTGTCACTTATGAGCCCGTAGAAGATGGAACCATTCTCTACATAGGAAATATTTCCACGTCTCCGGTGAAAGGAAAAGGAAATGTGGATCTTGAATTTATGTTCAGGAAGATTTTGACTCTTACTAATGTGTATCATGTTTCAAAAATCCGAAAGAATCTTGCATAGGGAGGGTTGTTGAATAGATTTGGTTTTAAACTTGTATTTGAGGCAAATAAGTTTGTGTTGTCTAATGGTGAAATGATTGTAGGGAAATGATATTTGTATGGTGGCATGTTTAAGCTTAATGTGAATGAAATGATTTCTGCTTATATTGTGGACTTTTTATCTCTATGGCATGATAACTAGGACATGTTAACACTAAAATAATGCAAGACACGGAGAAATTAAATTTGATTCCTAGATGTGATGATGATATGCATGAAAAATATATGATTTATATGCAATCTAAAATAATTAGAAAATTATTTTCATAGAGTTGAAATTTTTTTACTTGAATTGATACATCGTGATGTATGTGACATGCATGCGAATCTCACTAGGGGTGGTAAAAAATGTTTTGTTACATTTATTGATGATTGCTCTAGATATTACTATGTATACTTGTTGAATGGTAAAAATGATGTTCTTGATAAGTTTAAGACGTACAAAGTGGAAGTAGATAATTTATGTAGTTCTAAAATTAATTGTCTTCGGTTGGATCGGGGAGGTTAATATCTCTTTTCAGACTATTATAAAAGTATTAGAATAGTACAAGAAAAGATTGCACCATATACTCAACAAAATGGAGTAGCGGAAAGAAATAATAGGACATTGACTGAAATGGTTAACTCTATGTTATCATATCCAGGTTTGAGAAAAGGATTTTGGGAGAAACCTTGTCATATATTGAATAGGGTTCCTCCAAAAAACTCAAAGGAAACTCCATATGAAAATTGGAAGAAAAGGAAGGCTAACTAAAATTGGGTTGTAGAGCAATTGTTCGATTGTCCGAACCCAAGAGGAAGAAACTAGGCAACAAAGGCATTGAATGCATCTTCCTAGGCTATGCACAACATAGCAGGCTTATAAATTTTTTGTCATTGAACCAAATGAGTCTATGGAGTTTAATACTATTATTGAATCAAGAGATGTGGTGTTCTATGAAAATAGATTTAATACTATTCCTAGGACTAGAGATTCTTATGAAATTGGTCAAACATTGAAAGACGCGTCAACAGATGATGAACCAATTGAAAATGAAACTCAAGAGAGACAAATGAATAAGTAGAACCAAGGATGACAAAGAGGAAGGTAACACCCAAGACCTTTGGTTTAGATTTTATAATCTACTTGGTAGAAAGAATAAGAAATGAACCTTATAAAAATATGAATTAGATTTGTCAGTTGAGGCAGATCCTCTCACTTTTGCGAAAGCTATGAAATTTCAAGATGTAACATTTTGGAAAAAGGCAATTAATGATTAAATGGATTCCATAATGGATAATAAGACATGAAACTTGTTGATTTGCCCTTAAAGGCAATAAAATGTAAGTGGAAATTTAAAAAGAAAATAAAGATTGATGGAACCATTGATAAATATAAAGCCAGATTAGTGGCAAATGGTTTTACCCACAAGGAATGTATTGATTACTTTGATACATATGCCCCAGTAGTTAGAATTTCCACTATAATGGTCATAATGGCTTTGACCTCTCATAACCTTGAGATACATCAAATGGATGTGAAAATGGTTTTCCTTAACAGTGATTTGGAGGAGGAAATATAGATGGAACGGCTAGAAGGATTCGTAGTTAAGGGACAAGAACACATAGTGTTGCAAGTTAATTAAGTCCCTATATAGCTTGAAACAAGCTCCAAAATAATGACATGAAAAATTTGATCAAGTTGTGGTAGCCAATGGATTTAAAATCCACAAATCGTATAAATGCTGTAACACCTATGACTAAGGGGATTAACACCTGACCGCAGGAATGGCCAGGTGTGAAGGGTCGATCAGCAGCTGGCTGGGAGGAGGGAAGATAAGACCAGCTGCTTAGCTTGAAGGAGACTATTTTGAACGGGTTGGAGCTGAGGCGATCACCGACTACCTCGGGCGACGCCGGCGACGACGACAACTTTGGTAACCCCAGCAACCTCCGGCGACTGGGCTAAGAGTAAAGCAGAGGGGGAAGCCGGGGGAGAGGAGAGGAGCAGCAGGGGAAGGGTGTCCTCGAGCGGCGACGCCGACGATGATTGCGAGCGCCGGCGACGACGATTCCGGCAATCCCAACGACTCGCTGATGACCTCCAGCATCCGGTGGCTCTCGGCTATTTCCGGCGACCTTAACGACTCCGGCGACATGAGGTAGGATCCCATACCCCTCTCGTCAAGTTTTGTTTTTTTTGTTAGGATCTTCGTCTATGGAGGTGACGGGGGAGGTAGGGGCCGATGGCAGGCCAACGGGGGGGTCGAATCAACCTCCGCCAGGCCGCCGACCACGGTGGAGGAAGCAAAGGTAGCAGCTTTATGCTACTGCCAGACTATTTTTTTTGCCCAAATCTGTCGGATCACGGGCAAACAGCGAAGGGAGTTGAGGAATAAAAGGGGAGGAAGTGCGACGGCGGCCGGTGGCAGTGCGACGGCGACTGTCGTGGCGGCCGCTGCACACAGACGACCAACCAGTCGTCTTCCTGTCTGGTCCAATGGCAAGCCGGACCAGGCCGGTCCATGATTAGACCAAGCCTGATCCAGTAAATATGTTGGTTCAGGCAGATCGAACCCGGTTCGGTTCACCCTCAGACCGAACCTAGTTCAATAATAAACCCGGTTCATAAGCCAGTTTAAATTTTGAACTGCCGGTGGACCTCAACCGACAGTTAAAACTGGCCACAACTGACGGTGAAGCCTGACTGTCTGTGTAATTGAATGCAGTATGGTACATACATAGCCAGTGAGGTACATAGGCTCATTTTATTGGTTTTGGGCTATTTGATAAATAATTTCAAGCCCTAATTGGCGTATTAGCTTCATGTGTTTGATGTTATTGTATTAAGGGCAATTTGTCCCTCTTTTTATGCTGACTGATAGCTGAGGACTTAAATGATAAGAAAAACCTGATTAATAAACCTAGATGGTTTAGAGACTTAATCATTTTATGAAAGATAATAAAATGATGACTTGAGGGCTGAGCTTGAGGGTTGGGAAGAACCTAATTAAGATAAAGACTAAAATGCCCTTGGGATTGGGAGTCAGTGTGTGAGTGTGAGTGACCTCCGATCAGGCGACCGAATGACTATTAAGTCAAAGGTCAGGCTATCTGTTGAGCTATTAAGCCAACAGCTGTGAATGGTATGTTATGGTTTCATACTAGTAATATTGTTATACCTATTAAGGATCACAAATAATAGATTGAGGTGGTGTTGCATCTTTCGACTGGTGGAAGCTCTGTGTCTTGGTACCTAATAAGGACCAACTTCTATTGGCCAGGCTTAAGCTGTTATATCTTTCTATGGATTTTAGAGAGAGCATTACATATTCTATTGGCCAGGCTCAAGCTGTTACCTCTTCTCTATGGATTTTAGAGAGAGCTTTTGCATCTTCCGACCGGTAGAAGCTCTGCACACATCCGGAGCCTTGGTTGCCAGGTGGTTTACTGTGCACATTGGAGACGTTAGCATCCTAGAAGGCTGCGTTTCCCGACCCACATCGAGTCTAGGAGCTGATCTGGAGCCAGACCCTTCCGACGGTCATACCTTTTAAGGTAAGGAATGGGCGAGGCAGTCACCCTTGAGGGATTCAGGGCGTGCCGTGATTACCGGTATTAACCGGAGTGATAGTCACGGTGTTTTCGTGCTGTCCGTTATGTAGGTATGACATTCAGTGAGTCTGTCTATGGGACAAAGACTTAATTATTGAACTTGAACTTGGAAAACAATAAAAGACTTGCTTGAAAGATTAATAAAAGATTCAAGTGGAACTCTGTAATAGGCTGCATAAGATGTAAATACAACTATTGAGTTGTTGATTGAGATGTTGATGACTGTGTTATGGTATCCCACTAAGTATTTTTATACTCAGCATCCTTATGTGATGTAGGTGTTGCTGTGGAGGATTGACTTCACGTGCACTTGGGAGCTAGGCGGTGAGGACGTTCAGATTGCTGAGCATATATCCTGCTTCGGGTTTGCTCTAGACTCTGTTGTAAGGCATGAGCGCCAACTATTTCTAGTTTATTTTGAGATGGATGACAGACTTGCACTTAGAGGACTTGCGTTGGTTTAATCAACTTTGCATCTTGTAATACTATATGTATATATGATTTTGTATCAATATTTGTGAAACCCAGTTATCACGGCCTAGATGCTTAGTCGAAAATTTTTCAGCTCATGATTTATCGCGTAGAGGAATAATCCTCTGGTTTTCCGCTACAACTCTGATTTAAAAATGGTTTTAAAAACCCGGGCCGTGACAAATGCTTGTTTAGTAAAATACGTGATGGTAAATGTGTCATTATATGTCTATATGTAGATGACATGTGGATACTTAGGACTGATTTAAAAAATATTAAAAATACTAAAGAATTTTTGTCATCTAAATTTGAAATGAAAGACATGGGTGTTGCATAGGTTATCTTCGGGATAAGAATCTCCAGGAAAGGTAACAATCTAGTATTATTTCAAAGTTATTATATTGAGAAGATACTAAAGAAGTTTAACCACTTTGAATGCACACTTTTGAGCACATCATATAATGGACAACTTAAGTTATTACCTAATGATGGTAGATGTGTATCACAACTTGAATATGCAAGAGGAGTAATTAGTAGTTTAATGTATGATATGACATGCACAAGGCTAGATATTACTTTTGTCGTCGGAAAGCTAAGTAGGTATACTAGTTACCCTAGTTGCATTGGGCTGATGTGAAAACGGTATTGAAATACCTTAAAAGAACAATGAATTATGAATTTTTTTATAGTGGTTATCCTACCTTATTAGATGGTTTTTCGAATGCCTGTTGGATCAATGAGAGTGAAGATTATTCATTAATGAGTGGCGGAGTGTCCACTCTTGGTTGAGGGGGGGCAGTTTCTTAGGGTTCCAAGAAGCAAACATTGATCACATACTCTATTATGGCTTCAGAATTTGTGGCATTGCATGCACGTAGTTTAGTTGCGGAATGGTTATGAAATTTACTTTTGTAAATTCCAATTTGGCCTAAGCCAATGGCACATGTTTCTATCCATTATGATAATGAAGTTATAATAGCATGAGCCAATAGCAAGGTGTATAATGGAAAGTCCATGCATATTGGACTAAGACATGGATATATAAGACATTTACTCACTTATGTTGTGATAATTGTGGATTATATGAAAACAAGTCAAAATTTTGCAGATCCGTTTATAAAAGGACTTGGAAGTTATATGGTGTTGAAAACATCATAAGGGATGGGATTGGAGTTAGTATAATTCAGTCACTCTTTGTGGAAACTCAACTTGATGCTTGACAAATTTCAAGTCTCGAGTTCAACGACTAAAGTACGACATATGTCATGGCGGCAAGCACATGATTGTTTATGAAAACTACCTAAGGTGTAAATTCTTGATACCTATAACGTGTACAAGGGAGGATGAGCATGATGCTCTTAACAAACCCTCAACAAGGTTGAGGTGTTTTAATTATAGGGACACTTCCGATGAGTACTTATATAAGTGTAGGAGTGGTGCCACTTCCTATACAACTAAGGGTTAGTCTTTAGAGCACTTACAGCGTGTGAATCTACCTAAAAATCAAGATACAGACACAAGGCCAAAATAGTATCGGCGAAAATAATATACAACCAAAATGAATATGAGGTTAATGTGTGTGGATGAACATGGTCGGTCTACAAGGATCTCTAGTTCAAAGATATTTTTCTACTATGCTTTCATGATCGACTTTGGTTTCTTCACATTAAGCAACTTTTTTTATGCGTTGATATTGGTGCCATGATTTATCATGTTTTGAATGATATTTTCAGGTTTTGAAAATTGTGGGGGATCTAACCCGACATCCGATGTCAAAACAATAACATACAAAACACGTCAGGAACAGAACGTTCCGAGATACTGTAATGTCTCCGAACATCCGCCAAATGGGCTAGAAATAGTCTTTTCATTGGACCCTTGGATATGTCTTTTCGTTGAAAGTTGGACCTAAAAATGTCTTTTCGTTGGTTTGTGCACCCCTTAAACCCTTTTCTACATTGGTGGATGAACAAGACATATTCCAGAGGTTTTTACCAACTTCTTATTTATTCTAAAACTCTTAAAAGGTACATGTCTTTTCGTTGGTTTGTGCACCCCTTAAACCCTCATAGGTGGATGAACAAGACATATTCTAGAGGTTTTTACCAACTTTTTATTTGTTCTAAAACTCTTAAAAGGTTATTTTCTCGAATTGACACATTATAATTCCTTAAGGCTAAAAGGTAGACTTATTTTTGATAATATGAATCATAGACAAATGAAAAAAAAAATTATTATATCTTGATTATAAATTCATGGAAATCCCGATTACACACCACATTTAAGTAGTGGAGACAAATATTGCTTTCAGGAAAGCAGACTTGATCGCACCTTAAAAAAAATCATTGCAATGGGTGTCCTATGACAAATTGCACATTCCTCCATTCCAAATCCCCACAATTCACAATTTCTCTGCTTGATGAGTTATAGGCTCATATTATAGTGTTTGACCTTAACGATTTTTATATATTCTCTTCTCCCATCAAATGGAGTGTGTACACACATTCATTCCTTCGTGCAAAAAGAGGAATGGTCATAACATAAACATACACAAACCACAGTTATTACCCTTAAAAAACTAACAAGCATTATAGATTCACTATGTAATGCTACACATAGCGTTTCATCAAGAACGGGAACACTTAAAGAACAAACAAGTATTTTAGTATTTACAATATCCTCATGAATACAACATGAACAACAAAAAAAGAAATACTCTGAAATGATAAAAATATGAGCAACCATCTGTCACTGTAATCAGGAGAAAAAAGGCCAACCCCTTTCAACGGGAGGGAAGTCTATATATATTTGATTGGTAATGAATGAGACGTAACTCCACAGATGACAGTTCTTTTTTGTCAAAATCATACACAAATTTCGATAATAATGGCTGATCTCACATTTTAAGAATTTGCACTCACCCAGATCAAGGTTTCTCTTATCAGTTCTGCCTTGAATGGCACTATCAATAACCTTCACAGAGAACATTGTTCAAATATTCGAGGAGATCAATCAGAGATATCATCCTCCCCACTTGAGTGTCCTGCATCCTCTCCGCGTGCAACTTTGCGGCTCATCTCATGAGCATCATCATTGCCAGATCGTCCTCGTTTTAAATTCAACATATCACGTCTAGCATTTGCATAACCCTGATAAAATAACAATATACTATAAATAAATCGAAGATGTCTGTTCCAATCACCAGATGTATGTGTACTTGACAAGGCAAAGTGACGAAGCACCATGTTGATACTTGCATTAGGTGGAGCAGAAGCCATGGTGATCATTCATTTGCAATCTCAAATCAGGTACCCTAGTAAGGGGCCGTTTGGGGCGTGATTAAAAGCAAAACATCCAGATGGGATGTTTTGCTACATTGTAGCATCTAGATATTTTATATATCCAGCTGAAACACCTCAGGACGTGTTTCAGCTGGATGTAAAAATCCACCTGAATGCTACAGTAGATATCCAGAATCCAGTATGGATGTTTTGCAATAATCACGCCCCAAACGGCCCCTAAATCTGGTGATTACTTTAGAAAATTTGGTTTAGGGAAGTTACAATACATGATTAGCAGATGTTCCTCCAGGTTCATTTAACTCCTCAACAGAAACAGTCTCTCTTCGCCTGACAGTCACTCTTGAAGGAATTGGGAAGTGTTCTACTTCATCACTAGACCTTCCCTCTTTTGCCTTTTTCTTCTGTAAGACAAGCTTTGTTTGAAGAGGCTGCATCAAAACAGAAAAGTGTCTGAAAACCTAATGCTTCAGAGGCACAGACAACCGGAAAAATAGAAAAACACTCTTTGTTCATAGAAGTATTAAGCAAGTCATAGAAAACAACCCACAAAATGAAGTAATCGGATCAGCTGAGAACCCAACTTAAGTGGAAATGATATGTTCAACTCATATTTGCTATATAGTCAGCTAAAATTTAATATATGCACATAGTACCAGATAGTGTGCAGTATCTTCTTCAAAATTAACAAGATAGCTAGTAGGATTATCCGGGTCATCATCACCCCTTACCTGCAATGAACAGGGAAAACAACAGTTATTCCAACTGAGTATATTGAGAAACAAAACAGTAGCCAAAGAATTAGTTCGACACATACATCCCAATGATATTCTCTTATCCAAGTATACAACACATCCTCATTTTCATCATATATGTCTTTGGACAGCTGCAACAATAAACATAAAATTAGTCATTATATCTAAGTGAAAAAATCTCTATAAACTACATAAGCAAAAGGTGAAAATTTAAAAAGACAATAGAAGGGAGAAAAGAGCTGCTGAGTGATCGACAAACTAAATTTGTCAATAAAAGGTACACGTCTACCACAACAACTTGGCTGCAGTATCTCCTTCACAAGAAATAACCATAGTTTGTACTTAATCCTTCATCTGATATTCAGTGTCAGAGCTAGAATGTAGATATTTGTGGGCAGGGGGGGATGTTGCCAGCATGTAAGAATAGTTCTTGCGTGTTACTTTGCTATGTATAAACTCCACTGCATTACATCCAGTAACAACTTCTCCAGACTACTAAATTATCAAGCTAGACGAGCACACTGGAAACTACCACAAGGTTAGGAGTCAGAAAGCTAAAAAAGGTCATTTTGTCTCTCCCTTTCTTTTCACAACCCTGCTGCCACAAATGATGACATCTACTCTCCGACTTAAGGAGATGGAAGAATAGCTCTCGTCTGGTATGTGAAATGGAGGAAATTGCCCTAGGCCATCGTCCTTCCTGATCACGGATTTCCCCCACCCAGGTGAAGTACAGAAGTGCATAATTTGATAGAAAGCAACACATATATAAGCGGGCAAAAACACTTCAGAAGATCCTTTAGGTTGCAGATAACAGGCAAACAGAAAAAAAACATGGAAAGAAGTCAAAATGAACCTCATCCGGTGCAGGAACCATGTAGGCCAAAAACTTCTCTGGTTTGGTCGGATCTGAGCCAGTTGCTACGTAACTTTTCATGACAGCCTGTTACGATAGAACAATAACAATCAAATCACCTAAAACCTTACGTTGTAAGGTTAAGGACCCAATAATGATAAGGACTCAAGCAATACCAACAAGAACCTAAAAGAGGTTGCAAAAGGAAATGGAAAATACGGATCCATATCTGAATGAGATAAGTTTCCTCAACACATAAGGATATTATCAGAAGCATAATTGACCAAATATTTAGATGTTCTTGAAAAATTAAAGTTTATAATAAAAAAGTTAGCACATTGCAAGTAATAACTACAAAGCACATATATCAGCATTCCGTACATCAAATATCCAGGAAACATAAATTTTACTTTCTCAGCTTACCTGTGATTCGTGCTCATCACGAACAGAACGGTCTAACTTATTGTATAATTCAGAGTCGGCAGTAGGATCATTATCAAATGTTACTGTTACAAACCGGTCATCAAACCTGATAGAGGAAATAGAACAATTACTGTAAGATTCAGTATCCACACTGGCATAACAGTGTCTATAACCAACATCTTTCAAGAAATAAACACTAATCTTCCCCCATGACTTGGTATCCTAGCCGCATCCTTGAAGGACTTAGTCAACGTGTGTGAGACATACAATCTTATAAGCTGTATAAGTTCTAAAGGAAATACCTATCAAAGTCAGGTAACAGGGGGAAAACCTCCAAAGGTTCAAGGTTTGGATTAGTTTGATGGACTGGAGGCAATTTGGCAGCCTTGAATGACTCTTCAATTGCCTGAATTTGTTTTTCTCTGATACACAGAAGAAGCTAAATAAAATGTAAGAATTATCTACGCAGAAAACTTTATATCAATAAATTTAGACATCATATATCAACAAATTCATACAAAAGAACTTGTGCTCCAAATAGTTGCAAGTAAGAAACCTGTTATTCAGATTTTCTAGGAAAAGATTACGTCCTTCCCTTGATTCTCTCAGCTCCTTCGCCTGCTTCTCGCTAATGGACTGTATATGCATAAATGTCAAAATCTCAAGGTGTGTCCATTCAGATTAATATTAAGTAAAAGAAGCAGATATAGAAAATCCAACTAAATCAGTAAGTCCCAAGAATATTGCATTATTTTGTAAATGCATCATCAATTTAATCATTGAACAGCCTTATGATCCAGGAGGTACCGAACAAAATATGTTAAGTATTTGAAATGGAAATTCCTAACCAGGACCCATCTTCAGAACCTCAAAATACTTTCAAGTCAAAGTGCAATTTCAACATATTTGGAGAACTATCATACCAGTTTTGCAGAGTCCATGCTAAGGGGGGAAATATATTGCGTCTTGACAAGCCATGCAACTCCTTTATCAGTGGGCCTCTCCTTCCTTTTGATGCCATCTTTCTTAAAAGGAGATTGTATATCACCATCACGTAACAGTTCTTCATCCTCTGGAGGAAGAGGAGGCCTTATAGAGGGTGTACTATTAATTGAAAGATAAAAGTAAGTAACTATCCAAGGATGCAGCATATCAGTGCCTCAAGAAGTACAAAAAGAACAGGTTTTTTACTTGTACACACTGAGGTCAAGCAGGTCAAGAGGTATCCCAAGTTCTGAATCAACAAATAGTTTGGGCTTGTGCATTTTCTCTAATGACGTAATGGCATATTTAGTATATCTGCAAAGTCAGTTCAGAAAGTTTATCATGTCACATCTGACATTTTAAGATAAAAAAATAAATCTTAATCTGCTAAAAAGCTTCAATGACTTCTTCCTTTACTCGAAAGAAAGAGTCACTCATGACATCCACAACAAGTAGCCATAAAGTGGATTGATGGAAGCATTCAAGATTATGAAACATACCGATCTTTATTAGTGTTCAGAGCCAACAACTTCGGTTGTGCTGTTGGGTCTGGTAGTTCATTCCTGAACCTGTAAAGAATTGAGATGAATCACTTCAACAGTAACAGGAAAATCAAAATTTTCACCAACTGTAAGAGTCCAGCGAATTTTGCCTTCGAGATTACATTCAGCAACTGTGTCTTGGGGAAAGAGTCTTGTTAGCCAACATGTTTCCATATAGTCCCCCTTCAACTTTTAGGAAAATGCATATAAAACACGAGTGTTTGGCATAATTATCATTTATTAGATATCCAGTACAGAGATCATTAAAAGATATCAACAGCTACCTTATCAGGAGTGTGCTTTTTCATAAACGGCAAGACCAAACCACTACCATGCAAATGGAATGAAAAGAAATGCATACAGCCAGATACAGACAGAGTGATATGAAAGAGCTAGGTGTTTGGTCTTTCTACTCAAAGGATATAAATTGACAAACATGCAAACAATTTATGTCTCACTGCAGGGCCCCGAACAGAAGCCAGTTCTTTTTTTGTTTTTTTATAGGGCATTACCATCAGAGAAGGAGCCCTTCCAAAAATTCTCAGTGGCCTACAAAATTAGGACAATGAGGGGGTTTGGAAATAGTTTTCAACCAGCAATAGACGCGCCTCGGATATAACCTTACTAGCTGCGTCATTGCCCCAAGCGCAAAGACCACAATGGAAAAAGGTAGCCAAATGGACTTGTCCAGCTGGCAGCAGACCAAAGTGCACTCAATCTGCACAAAACTCAGCGTAGTTTCAGGTTAAATTGAACCTAACTCTTCACGCATAAACTGTCATAGTCTCTTGTAAGTTTGTCTTCACCGATCAAAAACCTTCCACCATCTTTCAAACTTTGGAAGAAAAAAAATTGACATCTTGAGATGGACACGTTTGAGATGTTCTAGTCCCCATATTATAGCCATCTCTGGCTTACTGAATTTCAGAAAAGGATAGAACATAAATTTAATTTATATTACCTCCATCCGGAATTAATAGATACATTTGGCTTCAAGGAAGCACGGATACGGATACGGATACGGGACACAGTTATGATACGGGTGCGGCGATACACCAATATTACAAAAATCATGATACAATACGGGGGAATTAGTTGTATTAGAATATTAGGTTTTATACATATCTAGATGGACTTTAGGTTAATTCTTGCATTAAAAGCTTAATTACAATAGAAATGTTGTATTTGTTTCATATTTGCATTCCTTATAAGGATTTAATGAAGTAATTTATAGTTGGTGTTTGATATAAAATTAGAACACACATGCAGCCATATCCGACCGGAATACAGGTATGATACAGATACGAAACGGGTACGGCTCCAGATTTGGAGTATCCATGTTTCTTAGTTTGGCTTTTGGAACTGAATTAAACTAGTTCATTTAACTAGTTCCTTTCGAAAAATCAAATAAATCTATTAATTCCGGATGGAGGGAGCAAGAGAATACAGTAACCGTCTTTGGTTGAAGATCATTATCCAATTGCATTTTACTTTTCTCAAAGGGAACATGCTAGATGGCAACTAGAAGACTTTCAGAGAATTAATGACGCGAATAAATATAAGAAGTTGCAAAGGCAATCGAGATAATCCTCGGAAAGAACTTACTTCATTTTACACAAAAATGTAGTTGGTTTCTTCAATCTATTCTCAATTCTGTCCCCTGTAAGAAATGTATTAGTTCTTCTCTCCCCCATCCGTGAGCCGACCACCGATCCGTGAGGCCGCGCGGCAGAAGCCGTTGCACCGGCCTTATGCAACTCACTCGACTGCAACTCCTTCAAGCGCTGCCGCTGCTTCTCGTACTCCCTCTTCTTCCTCAATCTCCTCTCCTCCTCCGTTTCCACCCTCCCACCATTCGGCACATGGGGAGCCTTCCCCGGCGGGAGAGAAGGTTTCTGTTGTTTAACTACAGAAGAGTGCCTACCATCCCTCTGCGCAGCCTTTTCATGCTGCAAGGCCGCATTAACCTGCGAAGCCTCGCCAGGTGCCGCAGCCGAGGGGGGCGGTGGTGGAGGTGGCGGAGGGGCAGGCGGTGGTGGCGGCGGCGGGAGAGCCGAATTCGGCGGAGAGGAAGGCGGAGGCGGCGGGGGAGGCAGAGGCGGCGGCGGCCCCGGCGGCAGCGCATACTGTGAAGAACCATCATAATACAAAGCCGGCGGCGCGGGCGGAGGAAGCGAACTCACCGGCGGCTGCGGCGGGTGGTGGGGGAGCTGGTACGGCGGGGGCTGGTACTGGTACTGCGGCGGCTGAGGTGGGAAGCCATAAGCGTAATTGGCAGGCGGCGGGGGAGGAGGTGGGAAGCTGGATCCGCCGGGGCGATTGGGAGGGTAGGGCGGCGGCCCGGGGGGGAAGGGCCGGTAGGAGGCCATTGACTTCAGCTCGCAAGTGGAAAAACCCTAGAATTCAAATTGGATTTCATGGTCTCCGCCTCGCGCTTCCTTCAAAACCCTGAACCTCTCTCTCTCTCTTGAGCACGGCGCCAAGTGATCGAGCAATTGCTCAAACGGAAAGGAAGCCGTCAGTGGAGCCAAGCACGGCCGAGGGCGCGGCGCTGGCCAAGATGGGAAATCCGGGCGGTGGCTCGGCGGACGGCGGAGACCGGCGGAAGTACAAATTGGGAGATTGATGGCGTAATGTATGGGAATGGGAGTGTATGATCATAGTACCCAATTTGGGTTACTTAGGTAGTGGGTACTATGGTGGGACAAACTTGGGCCGTGGGCCTGTAGGTCCAGCCACAGGCCCACGTGTGTATGTGAGTTTGAGAGGTGAAATTTGTGAGTGTGCGTTGCACACCACGCTAGCTCTGTATCTCACCATTCAGCAATTAACACGTTAGTGCATGTGGGCGGTAAAAAGACAAACCCCATGCCTATAACCCGTGCTCTTTGGTGTGCCAAGGTGGTAGCCGTCAGATCAAAGTCATCTGAAGGATACCAACCTTGAGCACGAAGAAAGCACAAGTATTAGGGCACGGGGTTTAGCATTACTCTCAAAATTATCACAGGGTTCAATGTGTTAATTCATGAATGGTAAGATACACGACCACCATGGTGTGCGAGGCATACTGAAAATGTTCGGCCCAAGTGAATGAATGGAGTGCTTCATGAATGAAGGAAGCTATGATAAGACATACCTTTTTCTTTGCCAACAAAGGTTCCACTATTGAACCTTGAGTTTTATTGAACGATAGTGCATACAGCCAAGAAAATCGGCCCATAATGCATGTATAAGATCTATAGGAGGATGATATGGCCATTATTTACAGGAATACAGATCTAATACATAATTATAAAGGAATTTAGCGCACATGTTTCCTTGTCTGTAAATATGAGTGAAACGGACTTACGTAAATTGTAATAAAAATCGTCAAGGATCATTTATCCAATTTAAATTCAGATCAACGTACACAACCATGTATCAACTGCAATCAACATTTTTCATGCTTCAAAGTTAATTCTTAACATTAATGTTAACGGTCATACGTTTCTCCTTAGTTGAGAAGTTTTTTTTCTCCTCTTACCGTGAAGTTTCACTCTCCTGCGGCCTCCAACAACTTCTCCAACACCCATGTCTTCTTGGAAGTCCAAATAGGATGATTTTGTACCATTATTAACACAATTTTATGTCATTCAAAATTTATTGATTGTTCAAACTCCGCAATACGACTTGCACATCCCATGGATGTTTTAGTTTGTCGGTGACACCTTGTTGGTCATTGTAACTATGTACATGCCTTAGGCCTTCATTTCTTAATGATTTAGGGGCTGTTTGGGGCGTGATTATAAGGAAATATCCACATTGGATTTTCAAGATCCCTTGTAGCATCTATGTTTTTTTCCCGATCGTGTTTCAGTTGGATAGGAAAAAAAAATGGATGCTACTGTGTAGCAAAACATCCACTTTAATCACGCCCCAAACAGCCCTTTAGTCCCAAAGCCTGGTGTATTTAGGGTTGTTACATCCTATTTTCCTCTATAGGATAGAATAAATAAATCAACAACCACAAGGCAAAATTATGTAATAGGATTTTAATCAAACGCATCAAGGACACGACTTAGAAGTGGTTCACCGCTAGGGCAATGGTTACATTCATGAGTTTTATAATACCAAATCCATAACAACTTTAACTCACCTTGTATAGATAAGAATAATCAAGGGTGAAAATTGTCTTTACATATAGTGGAAAATCTCACTTAAAGTTAAAGTAACAAAGAAGAAATGTGAATGAGTTACCTGTATAAGCAACTTGATTTACATTTTCTTTATCAAAAGGAACAAATTGAGCTTGAAAAGCTTCCTTCTTTTCTTTTCCTTCTTCCTCCAAGATCCACAATCTTGCTTTCCAATGTCTCCCAAAGTAGTAGTCCATTTTCTTTTTCATCTACCAGCTCTTTCTAAAAAAGAAAACCCTCTGTTTAAAAAACTTGGGCTTATCACATATAAGCTCCTCTTTCTTTTCCCATACATCACTAAACCCCAAAGTAGATTAAGAAATGGGCTTCCACATGAAGGAAGCCACCATTAGGCCTCACAAGAGGAGGGGAAAGCCCACCAGATGTAGCATATTAGTAATGGTTTAAAACACGAGCGTAGATGGGTGCATAGATGTACTTTTTGAAGTAGGGGTGGTTTACATTTTAGTCCAAGTAGGTGAATTTTAACTAAAATAGTACAAAGGGGAAAATATGGTATCCACTTTGGTACAAAGTACCAAGAATTTCATATCCATTTCAGTCCCGTACGAGCTCCAGCACACTCAATTTTTTTTAAAAATAACAAAATTACCCTTCAGCACGTGGAACAACGTAGCTGCCCACCAAATGGCGTCATTAACGCCATTTGAACGTCCTTTTCCACGTCTTAACCCACGTGATTTCAAAAATAAAAAACTGTTCACATGGGTTTTTAAAGTCAAAACCTCATGTTTCTCCATCACAACTTAAACTGCTTCTTCTCTTTCGCGTCCCAACCATCTCGCAAGTCTAGACCGCCTCCTCACGGTGACCTCCCTCGTCTCACGGCGGCGACGTCCCTCAGTGCCGACAGCGCTCCCCTTTACACTGCAACCCTCCTCGGCGCACCCATCTCACGGTGGCGACCTTCGTGTCATAGCGGCACTCACCCCTCGTGGCGGTGGTGTCCCCTAACGCTCTCCCCTCGCGACGGCGCTATCCTTCGTTGTCTCCCTTACCAGCGGCGCTCTTCCCTCGTTTTCTCCCCAGTGGAGTAGCTCTCCCCTCATAGCGTTGCCCTCAATGGCAGAAGCTTCTACTTCCGGCCGGCAAGACGAAGTAAGTACAAAGACCCTTTTTTAAGTAAAAGATATTTCTTTTCATAATTGTTTGATGTTTTTCTTGCTCTTGGCTTGTGCATGTCGAGGGTTTCATGTATTGTATAATATTTCTTAATGGATTGTGTTGGGTTGCATATGTTTGTTTTATGATGTTTAATAGGGTTGTGATAGCTTGCGAGATGTCTGTATGTTCAACTGCTTTCATAAATGCATTTATGGTTGGGATGGAAACGTGTAGTAGTTATGTAGAACTTGTGATGGAAGAGTTGAGGGCCTTGTGTTGGTCATGAGCTGTGATGGATTTTGGTGATATTGTGATAGTTCTTTTGTAGGGTTGGGATGCATCAGTCATATGATGGTTGTGTTGACATTGTGTTGTAGTTGTGTTGGGTTGCATGTGTTTGTTTTATGATATTAATAGGTTGTGATAGCTTGCGAGGTGTCTGTATGTTCAACTTTCATGAATACATTTATGGTTGGGATGGAAACGTGTAGCAGTTGTGTACAACCTGAGATGGCTAAAGTTGAGGGCTGGGGTTGTTGGTCATGAGCTCTAATGGATTTGGTGACGTTATGATGGTTCTTCTGTAGGGTTGTGATGGACAAGAGTAATGGTTGTATTGAGTTGCATGTGTTTGTTTTATGATGTTTAACAGGTTGTGATAGATTGAGATGTGCTTGTATGTTCAACTCCTTTTAAGTTTTGATGAATGCGGTTATGGTTGTGATGAAAATATGTAGTAGTTGTGTAGAACTTGTGATGAGAAAGTTGAGGGCCTTGTGTTGGTCATGAGCTGTGATGAAATTTAGTGACATTGTGATAGTGCTTTTGTAGGGTTGGGATGCATCGGTTATATGATGGTTGTGTTGACATTGTGCTGTAGTTGTGTTATTGTTGCAATGAACTTGTGTTTATTCCCTAAATGCATTTGGTTGTGCTTCATGTGTACTTAATATTGCATTCATTACATTTTACAGATTGGGAGAGTTGAGTGTAGATGCTCAACTTCAAAAGTGCTGAACCTCATCCCGGATTTGAAGGGAGGGGTCCATGAGCAAGTAATGAAAACTTGTTTCAAAGTCTTCTTTGAGATGACAGACACAATGGTCTGTCATCGTCTAATTGGCCACATGCTGGCCAGGAGGATAAGCGGCTTAACTTTCAGAATCGGTAGGCGGTCAGCCACTCTGAAGCCGATAGACGTCAATATGATACTGCAGTTGCCACTGCATGATGGATTTCTAGTCGAAAGGAAATCATCGCAGCGCACAAAGGGCCCCACCTTCCAGAAGAGGATGTTCTCTGGGGTGAGAGTAAGTAAGATTACCGCAAAAATGATAAAGGAAAAGTTTAACAACAAGAAGTTGAAGGTAAATGATAGGGCAAGGTTGGCCTTGCTATACTGCATTGCTGTCTTCCTCCTACCCAGGCCAGGGGATGTGGTTGACGGCAAGTTTTGGGCAATGATGGATAAGTCCAACTTTGCCACCTTTGATGCATATCCTTGGGCTAGGGATGTCTACAATGCATTGTGGAATGGCATTAGTAATGCCTATGAGGATAGGGAGAGAGGAAAGATCGATATAATTTGTTTGGTTGTGGAGCTGTTTTACAGGTATGTTGTATCTTATGCCTTGTGTTCACTATTATAAGTTGTGGTTAATTATATTGGGTTGTGATGAATTACAATTGACTTGAATGTTTGATATATACAGGTTTGGTTTTTTGAATTGGCTGAGGCCAAGTTTAGAGACTTTGGGTGGTTGATACAATCAGATAAGGAGGAGGATCAATCACCCAGGTTAAAGAGGTGGAGTGTCAATGTTGCCCCTGACACATTCGAGGCTGGTATGGCCTTGGATACGGAGGGCTTGGCTGTGGAGATTGTCTTCACCAAGGATGAACAAGCATCAGACTTGTTCATCATGGGGCAGGATGTGGCAGGGGATATCGAGGAAGGATGCCACAAGGCTGATGAGCTACCTAGCAAGAGGCAGCAAAGAAAGAAGAGCAAGGCGAAGAGCGTAGCTGAGGCACCAATGGAGGAGGCTCTTAGGAGCCGTGCCGGAGTGAAGCCTTCAAATGAGGGGCCCAACAGTGGCTCAGATACTCAATCGGAAGACATCCAACAGCTTGGCAGCAAACGCAGATGACAAGCTACCAATGAGCAAGCTGGTGATGCTTATGTCGAAGGTACTTGATTGTGACCCGGTTGTGTTTTTTTATACATAGGTTGTGTTAGATATCATATATTGCGTTTTGCTGCTGTAAATGTAGGTTATGATAGCCCTTATAATGTTGTGATAGATTATATGCAAAGTCGGACATTCAGTTGTGGTGCTATATTTGTAGGTTGTGTTAGATCTCATATTGAGTTGTGATAATATCTCTCTAAGTTGTGATAGTGGTTGTGTCCAATATGTGAATAAACTGATGTTTGTATATCGTATATTGCATTGTGATGGTGTAAATGTAGGTTGTGATGGCTTATGCAGGAGGTTGTGATTGGGGTTGGGATAATATATCTTTTGGTTGTGATCTATGTCGTGAAAATGTAGGTTATGATAGCTTATATACAGATTCAGACATTGACTTGTGATGCTATATTTTTAGGTTGTGATAGATCACATATGAAGTTGTGCTAGTGGTTGTGCTTTTACTTAGGTTGTGTTAGATGTCGTATATTGTGTTGTAATAGTGTAAATGTAGGTTGTGATGGTGTAACTGGATAACTTGATAAAGGTTGGGATTGAGTTGTGATGATATTTCTTTCGGTTGTAATCTATATCGAAATTAAGTTGTAATCTTTGTTATGTTGTCTTCATTGTAGAAGTTCGCAGGCTACTGGAGAGCAGACCTGCCACTCTTGAAAGCTTGTCCAACCTTGTGAATAGCTTGATGTTGACCAATATGCAAATATATGAAGTCAACAAGGGTTTGCGTAAGGATGTAAATGTGATGAAGAACAATGTAAATGTGATGAAGAACAGACTGGAGAGGGAGATAATGTTGGCAAATCATAGGTGCCGTGTATTGGAAGTGGAGATGAGAAAGTTAAAGAAAGATGTGGGTTGTACAGGAGAAGAGGAAAAGGGTCGGACTAAAGAGGCACAACAACAAGTGCCTGGAGAAGAAGACCAACAAGAAGAGGCCCATGAAGTGGTAGAAGGAGATGCACATGATATGGCAGACAAGTCCACACGAGGCAAAGTCCCCCTTGCAAGGAGCCCTGTTGAGGACCTAGAGTCCCCCGCAATCCCTGCTTCCAAGAGGTTCAAAACACAAGCTAAAAAGACATCACCGTTCAAACCACAGAAGCTTCCATTTGGGGATGATAATGATGAGGAAGATTGTGCCTCCTCGCCTAATGCTACTCCGACCAATAGGGCCGACAGTGTCGCACCTGCTCACACAATAGATGATCTCCTTGCAGCCCAGTTGGAAGACTTACGAGTCCCTCATAATAGAGACCTCTCAGTCATCTCCCTCAATTCCACTCATGTTGAAGGAGGAGAACCAAGAAGTGCATTTGTGAAAAAACCCTCTGTCATCTCCATCGCATCTGATTCGACACTTGCTCTCCCCAAGTTGATTCCAGTCCTCGACCTTAAGTCTCTTATGGTAACTTTACTCTTCTGCTACTTGTTGTGATGACTTATAGATAGGTTGTGTTTGGTTAAATGCTTGTTGTTGTGAGTAACCATTTTTATTTCATATGTCGCAGGATGCCTTGTTAGCGCGTGTGGAGGGGGAGAAGACACAAGATAGCTCAATTGTTGTCTCCCCCTTAGTTCATAACCATGCCACTCGCTCCGTTGCCGGAGCACATCATAGATCACCGTACTACGTCCCCAATGCTATAAAAAAAATCACTGGGAGGGGGATGAGTACGAGGACTTCCCACTCGCCACAGCGGAAGAGGCGATGGTTGACCATATTTGGACGATCCCACCTCCAAATGGAGGAGACATGGGCAACACTATAAATGTTGGTCTTGCTTGTGGGATTCAAGTGAAGGTCTTCCACCTCCAAAGCCTTAGGTGGTCTGGGTTCCCGGGAGTGGCACCTAAAGATGAAGGTGCTACCCCTGGGTGGGTTGATAATTTTTATGTCGATGCATTTGTAGCATTAGTTCGTAGCGATGTGACTGACTTGGCCATGTAGGATTTGAATGGAGATGGAAACCCCACTATTCACATTTTTTACCCCCATTGGATTGTAAGTTACTTTCATTATTTATCTATATCATCACTATTGAATGTTGTGAAGCTTAGTCTCTATGCATAGGTTGTGATATCATATTATGATGATCAGTATTAGTTGTGATGTTGTGATGTTAGTTGTGTAGCTGTGATTATATCTTGTAGTTCAGGTTGTGACCCTTTATGCATAGGTTGTGATGTTAGTTGTGTGACAGTGATTATTTCTTCTAGCCATGTTTACATATGTTGTGATGTGGACTAACTGACATAATATCGTTTATGCAGTCTTTCTGCGCAACAGAAGAGAAAAAGTATGAAGATTGGAGGCATGCACTTCCCGATCTGGATGGCGATACAGAAGCGTTGTACCCTACAAGAGAGTGGCATCGGGAGGTGAGTGCAGGGTTGAGAGGACCAAATGGGTATAACGCATTACGTTGCAAGAAGTGGATGCTGTTTGTGCTTAAAGACAGACATTGGTGCTTGATAGAATTCAGGCTAGAGCAAAAGAAAGCTTTTATATATGATAGTATGAATACTAGACCCAATGTTGCTAATGAAATCAACTTGTTCTTCAAGGCTATGAGGCGGCATTCTAAATATGTCATGAAAGTCAATTTTGAGGAAGGAGCATGGGAAAAAATGGAAGACAAAAGTGGTAGAGGTTCCTGAGACCCAGTGCAACAGTGATGATTGTGGGGTTTTCATGTGCTACTATTTGTTAAAGAAGGCGCTCGACGATGAGCTTCAAAGGTTCAACGTCAAAAAGTTTAGAAAATGGTTGGTGTGGTACATAGTCTCTAAGATCGAGGACTATGTACCAATTGTGTGATAGACTTGATTCATTTTGATATGAATATGTGATGTTAGTATAGCGAGGTTACATTTGACATTATGCTGGTGATGTAAGTAACTTGTGATGGATATATGAGGTTGCGTTAGATTAGTGCTGTAGGTTGTGATATATTTTGGGTTTGACGACATATGATGTTGTGATTAAGTTGTGATAGACTTTTAACACCTTAATTTGTGATGACTTTGAGTTGTTGCGATTTATACATGTTGTGATAGCAGGTTGTGTTGAGGTTGTGATTGCATTGCGACAGGCTTGCTAGTACCACATACAGTAACTTCTTGTGACTTATGCATAGTTGTGATTGAGTTGGGGTGACTTATACATGTTGTGATAGCAGGTTGTGATTGCATTGCGATAGAATTGCAGCTACCCCATATAGTAACTTCCAGTATCTTCTTCATTCGTTGCGATTGAGTTGTGGTCACTGATGAATGCTGTGATAGCAGGTTGTGTTGAGGTTGTGATTGCAATGCGATAGACTTGCTACTATGACATACAATAACTTACAGTAGTTTTTTTATTCGTTGTGATTGAGTTGTGATGACTTATGCATTGTTGTGATGACTTTGAATTGTAGTAACTTATGCATGTTGTGATAGCGGGTTTCTTTGAGGTTGTGATTGCATCATTGTGATGACTTATGCATTGTTGTGATGACTTTGAATTGTAATAACTTATTCATGTTGGATTAACGGGTTTCTTTGAGGGTTGTGATGACTTGTGCATTGTGTGATGACTTTAAATTGTGATGACTTGTGCGTATTGTGATAGCGGGTTTCCTTGAGGTTGTGATTGCATTGTGTGATGACTTATGCATTGCTGTGATGACTTTGAATTGTGGTGACTTATGCATGTTATGATAGCGGGTTTCCTTGAGGGTTGTGATAACTTGTGCATTGTGTGATGACTTATACATTGTTGTGATTACTTTGAATTGTGGTAAATTATGCATGTTGTGATAGCAGGTGTCCTTGAGGGTTGTGATGACTTGTGCATTATGTGTTGAGGTTGTGATTGCATTGGGATAGGCTTGCTGCTGCCAAAAACAGTAACTTCGAGTAACTTCTTCGTGTGTTGTGATTGAGTTGTTGTGACTTATACATGTTGTGATAGCAGGTTATGTTGAGGTTGTAATTGCATTGGGATAGGCTTGCTACTACCATAAATAGTAACTTCCAGTAACAAGTTCGTGCGTTGTGATTAAGTTGTGGCGACTTATACATGTTGTGATAGCAGGTTGTGTTGACGTTGTGATTGTATTGTGATAGTCTTGTTGCTGCCATACAGTAATTTCCCGTAGCTTCTTCAGTCGTTGTGATTGAGTTGTGGTGATTTATACATGTTGCGATAGAAGGTTATGTTGAAGTTGTGATTGCATTGGGATAGGCTTGCTGCTATCACAAACAGTAACTCCAGTCACTTCTTCGTGCGTTGTGATTAAGTTGTGGTGACTTATATATGTTGTAAAAGTAGGTTGTGTTGACATTGTGATTGCATTGCGATAGGCTTGTTGCTACCACATACAGTAATTTCCCGTAGCTTCTTCATTCCTTGTGATTGAGTTGTGATGATTAATGCATGTTGTGATAGTAGGTTGTGATTGCATTACGATATGCAGTTACGATATGATTTGTTCTACAAACTACAAAGTAATGTAAACATTATCATTACAAGCCATAAAAATGAAGTTCTACAAACTACAAAGCAATGTAAACATTATCATTACATAAATAAAATTCAAAGGCATTCTCTCAATCCACGTTGATTGGTTGCACGCATGAAGTCTGATTGTGCCCAAGGCCATTGCAACGACTGCATTTAAATTGACGTTTCCGTTTTAATGGTTGTGACGGATAGGGCTTCGTCTTCGGCCTCCCCCTTGGCCTCTTGGTTTTTGGTGGAAGGATGAGATGCTCTTCCACAGGTGGCTCTGCACGTACCAGCTTGTCATCATGGGTGATCGGGAAAACTGTTTCACTGTATGTGTCCTTATAGCACTGAGTAGTCCAATAATCCCCCCGACAAGCATACGCTGGTGATCCTCCATTGACAGATATGGCAGCGCATGCGTGGATACACAGCGTACCTTCAATTTGCCACATCCTGCAAGTACAAGTGAGGTCAGTGAGATTCATCCTTAAATGTCCTTCCTCTGAAACCACTTCCACCACATTCTCATTACTCTCCGCAACCAATAGCCCCCGAGATTGGTTGGTCAGTTCATTGAGCCGGTCGTTGACTTCTGGAATCAGGTAAGAATCCCAGTTCTTACTCGCCCTTCTCGCTTCGTTCATCTTGATCATTATCTTCATCCGAATGCCATCAAGCAAAGCAAGAATTGGCATGTCGCGCTCCGGCTTGACCCATTTATTGAAAGTCTCAGCAGTGTTATTTAAAAGGTGGTTATATCTCTCACCTTGGAAGAGGGCGTTGCACCAATTCTCAGGTTGATTTGCCATGATCCAATCATATGCTACTTTAGAATGCTTGTGGAGGTGAGTTAATGCAACGTGATTGTCACGCCCCGAAATCCCATACCTCGATCGGAGTGCGGAAGCCAATCAATGATATACAAATGGAGGTAGAGAATCTCGGGCACGAGACCGAACAGTCGATTTCCAAACCAACCGATTACAATCATCTCAAAAGGACGTGTAACTGATCATGCCCGCAATGAAATGAATTTACTTAATGATAATAATTTATTCAAAAAGGTCAAATAAAATAAACCTATATGTCTATGGCACACAATTGCCAATAATGTCATAAGCATCAATAAAAGCAAAGCAAATAACTAAAGCGTTTTAAAATTCTTCTCGACGCCTGCCATCGGCCATTCCACTACTGCACTTCCTGATCTCAATTTCCATTTGCGCCTGCATCAGAGGATGCATGAGTATTTCATAGAAACACTCAGTAGGATGTAAAAACCCACTGAACGAAAATAAGCAGTATGAAGAGAATATGAATAACAAGGAATGGTGAACATCTCACAACATCTAAACTGAACCGAGGTCTATACACCTGCAAGGTTAGTCAACAACAATTCCAACTCGCAAGTAAGGAAAACATCAATAAGGCTCCTACTACACATATGAGTAAGGAGAAAATAGTAATCATATCAAAGGCTCCAGACATCGAAAGTGAAAGGAGTTACAATTTCTGCTCGCTGAACCTGGTCACTCGCAAGTAACTAAACATACCAGAACCACCCTAGGGGTTCTCTCTTTGGAACCCTGCCATGCGTCTAGGATGCTGGCCCCACCAGTGCTTACGGACATGATGGGCGGAGACTGAGGACCTTCCGTAATGTCCACAATCTAACGTACGTATAGTGCCTCCTTTCTGGCAGTATGGAATCGCAATTTCATAATTATAAGTGACCTCGCAAGATCTAGCAATGGCTTATTTGACCATACTATGAAACCACCAAAGGGAGAGTCTCGCAAGGTCTCCAGTGGAAGAAACAATCATGTAATCAATATGAGCAATATATCTCAAAGGAATAGAGGTCTCAACGCTCTAAGAACATAGGGTATCTCTTACGAGAATAGACTCTCTCTCAAGGAGTATGGATAGAAGCATCAAAGTCTTTGGTCAACACATAACTCACTCATTGGAGTAGTATAGAATAACAAGACATTTCACACAAGGAGCAACATATAATCAATACGTACCTTTCATGCTCAGCCCTAGATAGGAATTCTCCATTCGCATTAGAGTGTTATAATACCAATATCAAAGATAAGAAATCAAGGAATTATCCTTCATAATTGAATTATATCTAACCCAATTCTTACTGTGATATTGCTTAAGTATATAGTCCAATTACTGTTATTAATATATTAATCGACATTATATCATATTACATGATATTATTTGTACACTTAGTATTTTCTCTCAGATTCTGCTCACTGTCTCCTGCACAACAGTCATCTTCCGACGGATACTGTGCTTTGTACAGTAAGAGTTAACCTCTGAAATTTTTACTTATAATACCTTCGTGAGTCTAGTTTCTAACCCCACTGACTTTATATTTTTCCGATTTAATTTGAATTAGTTATGAATTATTTACCACCGACTGTCAGCACAGAAACAGTTCTGGCCGAGATTAGGACTCTTAATTAAACCTGATTATCTTACATAGTAACCCATTATAAATGATAATACATTAATAACAGAACATATACTCCCCTCCTAGGTCAATTACAGAACCTAGAATTATCTGGAATTACTAAAGTTCACTCCTTTCTTGTGTTCTTATAAAGATAACATAGTTATAAACATTAATAACCCCAAACGAGATAATTAATGTAAGACACACCTTAAAAGCACAAACTCAATGTGGAACATCATCAACTAATCAATAACATAACCTTTAATCCTCTGGAAAATTAATAAAGCATTCAACTTTATATGCGAATTCCCATCTAGAAGTGAAACATGAAAGCACACATGATTTTACGATGTACTACGCATAGAAATAGGGACATAACTCAATCATCTCGCAAGAATCCAAACAATGACTATGGTGTTGAATCAAAACACTCATCAAAAACAGATATAATTCAAAATAGAGAAGAGGGGAAAAACCATCCTACTTAATCCTTCAAAGACTTTGCCTTTATACGCGCCTCTCGTCTCTTCCGCTTCTTCCAAAGCTCCCGCTCCAAGCTCTCGCAAACTCCCACAAGAACAAGCCTCCAAGGAGATGGGTGAACGTGGGAAGGAGAAGGGAAAGCTCTCTGGACGTTCTAGGGTTAGAACAAGCCAATACTCTAGGGTTTATATAGAGTTGGGAGAGAATCTATTCTCAAACCAATCTTCAAAATCATGGACACTTCTAACCAATGGGAAGGCTTCAAAATCTTATAGGAGACGTGCAAATCAAATCCCAATGGGATATGGTATCTTTCCCAAACAAATCCACCCAAAGATAAGCTTGAAAATGCAAAACCGCAACCTGCGATCGATCGGTCTATACGGCGATCGATCGTCGTATGCACAGTTTTAACACTATACGCCACTGCCGATCGATCGCTATTACAGCCGATCGATCGCTTTACGCGAAACACAAAATTCACAAATTCCAGTAACTACGATCGATCGGTTTGGTAAGGCGTCGATCGGCTCAGCTTGCCGATCGATCGGCTCTTAAGGCGATCGATCGCGGTCACGTTTAATCAAATTCAATTTCTCATATCTTTTTACCCCGAACTCCAAATCGCACATAATAGGTGGCGTTGGAAAGCTCTTCTCACCAACTTTAATTTGCACAAGGCACAACACGATCAATTCAAATGTTAAGAGGGTCAAATTTCGGTTTTAAGATACTTACTAATTTTCCGGATGTTATAGTGATAGCCATGCATATCACTTGCTTTTGCAACATCATTAATCATGTACGCAATTTATTTTTTCGTTGCCTTTTTTGTTCCTTTAACCTTGTGCCATTTCAAACCTGTCTTCAGTAAGTTGCACTCTAAGTGTCGCACATAATAGCCATGGAATCCATCCCTAAACACCTTTGTAACCGCTTCGAGCAGCCCTTTGTCCCTATCGGATACCAATATGAATACCCTTGCAAAGCCAACTACATGTCACACATGTTGTAAGAACCATAACCAATTATCTTTAGTTTCATTATCAATAACTCCATAGGCTAAGGGGAAGATGTGGTTACCTCCATCAACTGCAGTGGCTGCTAGAAGAGTCCCCTTTGCCTTCCCATAAAGATGAGCCCCATCAAGAAAAAGCAATAGTCGGCAATGTTGGAATCCTTGAATGCATGCGTTCAACGCGATGAAGCAACGTAAAAACTTCCTGTTTCTTCGATTAACCTCATACTTCACTACACTCCCCGGGTTTGTCTCCACTACTTTGTTGCAATACCAAGGGATGTCATTGTAAGAATCCTTATAATCACCAAACAAAGAATTAAGGGCAACCTCCTTAGAACGCCATGCCTTCTGATATAAGATGCTCAACCCATAGTCATTTCGTAAATCTTTTACCAATTCAGATGTGGAATACGAGGGTGTATCTTTTATCTTACTGGAAATGAGCTTTGACACCAAGTTTTGTGAAGCATGAGGGTGATATTTTTTCCTTACCCCTCCGGCACATGTATGAAGTTTTTCATACTCATTCACCATAAACAAACCTGAAGCTTGCTTCAAGCTCACATTCACTTTCCACTGATAACCTTCAATCCTGCATGACGCCATAACCCGACGCTTCGTGTTCTTCAAATACTTGAAAGAGAAGTTCTTGGCAATAGAGAGTTGTTTCAATGCCTTCCTAACTTCAACTTGGTCTTTAAAATGCTGCCCAACCCCTACCAAGTTGTTATCCCAAACTCTCAAATGTAGTGGTGTTGGCTGACTACTACCACTGGTGGGAAGAGGATTAACCTTGCACTCGTACACACTATCCTGAGAACTCATGAATGGTCGTTGATCTCCATCATGGGTCACCAGCACCTTACAAAATCTTCCACGGAATAACTCTCTAAAGTCAGCCATTCCCTTATCGGATATCAAGAAAGTCAACTCATACATATCGGGGTACAAGTATGCAACACTCAAATTGTTGGGAGGAACGTTAAAGGCATCAACAATTTTTTCCACAAATGAACTCAAAGTTTCATCCTCTTCTAGAGACAACGCCGTGCTTTTACCTCCAACTATCTTCATAGTTCCACCGGGGCTGGATTCAATACTCCCACAGTAGCAGACCAAAATTTTAAGTTTGCCTGCTTCATCCTGAAGTTGCAAAATACATAAGAAGAATGTAACATAGGTCACAACTTACATAGCAGCGTTGTCACAACATAGCATCACAACTCATGCCAACAGTCATCACAACATTAATTACAACAATCACAACCAAATTTTAATCCAACACAACTGAATCACAACATTCATCACAACTGAAGCTAATAGACATCACAACTGAAGTTACATACCATCACAACAAGCGATAATATAACATTCCATCACAACACATCTATAAGTCATCACAACTTATCTATACATGACCACAACCTATTATACAAATCATAACTCGTCATCACAACATATCTATATAGAGATTATCACAACCTCTTTTACAGTTCATAACTTAAGCTACTCGACCTATCATCGCTACTTAGACATTCAAGCAATGACCAGACAGATCAAATGAGAAGAAAAAGAGTAGCTTCCTACAATCCTACTTACTTTCAATTTTTCTATCGTATGAGTTACGCCGGTATGTCCACTACCTTCGTCTGCAACCACCGTTTGGGTTATGCCGATTTGTCCACTATCATCGTCTTCACTTTGGATGCCTAGAATGTTGTTGCTGGAGGTGGCTGCCGCCATTTCCATTACTTCCGCCATCTCAGATACAAGGAGAAGTGGAAATCTGGGCTCGCCGCAAGAGCTTTCTTGGGTTTGGAACTTCAATGGAGTTAGAAAAACCACCGGATGAAAGTCTTTGAAGCTCGGTTATGGGGCTTTCATGGCGGACGGAGAAGAAGGGGACAGAAAACTGTTGTGAAAGAAGGGGGCAGTCATAGGGTTTCGTGCGCCTTGACTGCCCCAGCCACTAACTGCTCCGTCTCCTTCAACTGGAAGGAAAGTTAAGGGCTGTTAGCCCCTCTGTTATGCCCTTTTGGTCATTGACCAAGGTAACTTTCTAAAGTTTAACCACTTTAGTCCCCAGGACTAAACTGGTTAAACTTTAGCAAGTTAGACTAAAATGTAATTTTTCCTTTGAAGTATGAGTGCCTTGAGAATTCAATACAACAAGGATACAAAAAGGCCATTTATATCATGTGTAAAATACTAGAGTAGCATTGAGTTTTAATGACTCACACCTTGCCTAGTGCTGCTAGCTTTTTGGATCGCCAGTGGCATCTACTGCCTGACAACCACAACGGAGGCCGGAGTTGAGTCACCAGGCCAGGACAACTTATAACCTAAGCCTTGAACGCCCTGAAATGTTCTAGCACTAGTTCACAACTGCATGGAAATAACTTGAGCTAGAGAGATCCAATTCACGAGCCGATTAATGCGTTTGTTTCATTTTTATGGACTTTACACAATAGCGAGCTTGTACGAAAATTTAAAATATACAAGACACTGTACATATTCTTAACAAGCTTCAGTGTTTTATTCCAACATTAGATGACGTATACATGGAAATAACTTGAGCTAGAGAGGTCCAATTTGCGAGCCACTTGATGCATTTGATTCACTATTACAAACTATAATTTTCAAGTCGTTCACTATAGTAGCACTGTAGAGGAGGGGCTTTTGTATGGTGAGTGCCTTGAAAACATGGCGTTCAAGAATTTGTTGAAGTTGTCAGGGCTGATTGACTCAACCTCGGCTCTCTTGTCGTCGGGGCTGGGGATGGTGCCGGCGACCCAAAAAGTTGACAAGCCTAGGCAAAGTGCATAACGCCCTATATCACCGACTCATCTACGTAATGATACCATTATTAAATAAATTTTGTGCTCATCTTTCACATATAATTTCATCTTAAGATTAAAAAGATTTGTAGGACTTTGCACACTAAGCAATCAGAAACTGCTCATGGAAAACTTCAAGAAAATGCATAACTTGGGAATTAAACAACACATTTCCATTCTAGGAGTCTCCATCAACGCGCAAATCCAATCTCCAGCCAGTTTTATGTACCCAACCCAATTCTGATTATAGTTTAATGAAAACTTGAAAAGGCCATAAATCTTATTATAAGCCCCTCCCATTTATGATACTAGTTAGAGTAAAACATATCATATACATGATTGGAATTGGAACTTGCGGAGCAAGAAGTGCCAGTTTTCAATTGTATGTTTCATCGTTTCTTCTTCTTTTGTCATTTGTGCTGACTTTAGCACTTAGATATGCCTACATGGACCAGGTTTGCCATTACTAATCAATTATTCTATTCTACTTTAGCAATCTATGAAAACTAAGTGCAAACGAAACAAAAGAAATATAGACTTATTTTTGCAAAAGAAAGAATAAGCTGACTATATATATGACTACATAACTACATGGAGGGGGCCACTCAATATTAGAGGCAACTTGCACAAGGACCTTATCCAAGTAGGTCACTACTAGGATAAAATGTTCAATGCTCCCGAATTTTTTTTGGGAGGATACCCAACTTTCCATCAGTCGTCGATCATCAGGAACGCCAACATATGCGCTAGAATATGATAGTGCAAGTAATGCACTAGCACATATGCACTAGCATGCGCTAATATGTGCACCATCGTTCTTGATGAACGGATGACTCCTGTAGAAGTGTCACGGAAAATACTCCAGGTCAATGGGATCGAGATCAATCAATTAACATTCTTTGATCAATGCCTGCTCTTTTATTCATACTCACATTTCATCTATGGTTTTTCAATCCGGAGTCGTTTCATCTATTCTTGATTTAATGTTGATTGAATTGTATGAATCTGCGCTTTTTCTTCCTTCCTTAACTTTCAACCATGCTTTTCTATTAGTCAGTTGCTTCATAGCTAACTAATGAAGTAACTTGGCCCTTTAGAACGTGGTGTGAATCCAAGAAGCATGTGAGAAGTCGTGCCTAACTTCATCTGTCGCCTAGTTCTTTTGGGTTTCTTCTCAAGTCAGTACTCTTCCACGGAATCCTCATCTCATGCTAGACGTAGACACACCATGCATCAATATTAATCTTTAGATGAGGATCGTCGCTTCATTGCACCTGTTTGCCGTCTGCTAACCGGGCAGATCCAGTAGAGGTGAGACGACATCCTCACTAGTCATGTGGATAGGGATGGAACCGGGGCGGGTTTGGGCACCCGGCCCCGGAACCATTTTAATTCTTCAAACTCAGAACCATCCCAGACCCACTACGGGTCCAGTTTCAAGGACCCGGACCCGCCCCGGTACCAGAACTTGAAACCCGGACCCGCCCCGCCCCGACCCGGTACCAGTTTTTTTATATTTTTAATGTCATATACATTAAACTATTAACTCTTTTAATTTTTTTATTAATAATATATATCTATAAAAATCCAAACTACTCAAATCAAGAGATATGAGTGCTTTCGCCCAAAAAATTATTCATAAAAAAAAATAAATATGGGTCCAAGTATATGATATATATATATATATATATATATATATATATATATATCATATACCCGGGTCGGGTCCGGGTTTTATATGAAAACCCGGACCCGACCCGACCCGATGGGTCGGTTCCTCTTTCAGACCCGGAACCGGAACCGGGTATTGCATAAGCAATCCCAGAACCGGCCCAATAAGGCCGGGTCTTGTCGGGTCGGGTAAAAACCCGACCCAAGTTCCATCCCTATGTGGAAATGACCACTTGCTAATCATGTACGTCCATTGGGTCCATTGTGTAAGATATGTGTGGTGGAGTCTCCTGGGGACCAGTGGAATATAAGTGCTGATGAAGTGTGCGGGGCCCATGGAAGATAAATGCTGATGCATCTATCTCCACGCCGAGTTTCCTATTCTCTTGGGGGGAGGGGGGCATGTGGGGCCCTTGATCTTTTGTGTTCATCCATATGGGCAGCTGGCAGACAAATAGAAGGTTCAGCAAGTCACATGACACATCAATCTAGCTAACTAGAAATATGAAACTATAGTATACTTCACATAGAAAAACTATAAATGAAACTATAGTAAGCAGTTTATTTTTCCTTAGAAGGAGATTCAATTATTTATATGCTAAGGAAGAAGATTCAACTATTTATATGCCACTGGTAGTTCTTAGTTCCATTAAAATGCCAATTCTCAGCTTAAAAGCTTCTTGGGTCACTTTATATATACCTTTAGCGGCCCCCCGAAATATGGCTCGCTAAAAGGATTAACATTTTGTAGTGCATGCTCAAATGCTGGACCTATGCCTTTTATGGTGGCTAACATTGGGTGAGCAACATTTTTCTTGAAAACAATTTGCAGCTCAAGATAATGCCATTTTCTAAGAAGCTCAAAATAATCGCAATTTTGAAAAGACTGACTTCACTTCATAACATGTTCCTCGTTGATTATTTATGATTTTACAAGTGCTCTTAAATGGAAGCAAAATGATTCGTTGAGCATGTGGTCAGCATCAATCCAGCTCCTCTAATAAATGTCACCTTACAAATATGAAACATGAGGAAGGAAAAAGAGCCCCCTAAAACAAGCAATTTAAAAAACCAATAGTTCAGTTTCCAAAGTAAAAATTAGGTTATATGTCTCTCCATGCAAATTTCATGCACTATGGTTGGTTGATCCCAACACACAGCCATCATTTTAATCTAATAACCAAAGGCAGGCAAGTCAATGCTACCAAACGCTTAATTTTGTTCATGACAATGTGATCGAAATTGGCAACCTTAACCTTAGCTCGATAGAAGAGACTGTTTGGCAATGTTTGTCATAGTAGACCAACTCAGTGGCCCCTACCCTAGGAAAACCTAACTAGTTCCACACACATAAAGCTTGTGTGACGACTGAAAGAGCAAAACATTCAGATTCAGCTTAAAGTTCAGCATGTTCACATCCAAAATTGTTCAAGACCATCCAACACTGCTTACAGGCTAGAATTGATTGATGTTATCCCATTCAGTTATCTTCCATAGTATGAAAGGTGGAAGAGTAGTCAATGAGATTCGGTAGGTTAAAAAGCAGTTGCTGGCTCAGTACCGTCACTGCGCGCGGTCTGCGTGTTGATCAGCTCTTCTCAATGAGCCCATAGTGAGACACCAGACACACTAAAAGGTAAGACAAAATAAAAAGGTCAAGCATGCCCCAGGCCCCAGTACACAGGCCACAAGGGCCAGATGTTCCATGGCAGCCACTCCCAGCCTTATAACCTAGACAATCACTCCCTCCATCCAATGAAGCCTTCACAGCAAGGGAGTAATTGGTTGAAATGCAGACAGGCTTCATTGGAGGAGGGAACATAAATGATCACAAAGTTGTTTTTGTCATTAAAAAATACTCAGAAAATAGTTAGAAATCATGCAAAGAGTTGGTATATATAAATGTGGACCACCGCGCACACACTTTAGTGTTCGTGGGGAGACCACGAGCCATCGGATAGAAATCCCATGTCACCCATTAGGGGGAGGGGCACCTTTTCCCCTGGCACACTGTAGGATTGAAATTGGATTACCCGGGGTACCCTAGCCAATGCGGACACATGATAAAAAAAAGTTAATTAAGTACTCCTTCTTCGGTTCTAAAATACTGTTTACATTTAGGAAAATTCTCATTTTTATTTGACCATAAATGTAACATCCGGAAAATTAGTAAGTATCTTAAAACTGAAATTTGACCCTCTTAATGATTGATTTGACCGTGTGATGCTTTGTTTAAATTAAAGTTGGTGAGAAGAGCTTTCCAACGACACCAATTTTGTGTGATTTGGAGTTCGGAGTAAAAAGATATGGGAAATTGAATAAACACGATTGATCGCGCTAAAAACGATCGATCGGCTTATGGAACACGATCGATCGGCTACGATCGGCACCATCGCGCAGTTTGTAAACAGCGCAGGACGATCGATCGCCGTATTGCACGATCGATCGCCAGTTGCGGTTTGGCGAATTCTAACCTAATTTTGAGGCGGATTTGATTGGGAAAGATGTCATATCCTAACTAGACTTGTATTGCACGTTCCTATGGTGATTTAGGGACTCTCCCATTGGTGGAAAGTGCCCAAGATATGGTAGAATTGATTGGGCAAAGATCTTCTAAAAACTCTATATAAACCCATAGAGTCTAGGCTTGTGCTTTTGAAAACTAAACCCTAGAACGTCCAGAGGCTTTCCCCTCTCCTTCCCACGTTCATCCCTCTCTTAGAAGACCTCTTCTAGTGGGAATTGCTCAAGAGCTTGGATCGGGAAGCTTTGAAGGAAGCGGAGGAGACGAACATCGTGTAGAAAGGCGACGTCTTTTGGTGATAAAGAGTAGGATGGTTTTTCCCTCTTTTCTTATTCTTTTCTCACATTATATGATGAGTGTTCTTACTGATTTCCTTGGAGTATTGCTTTGAATCTTGCGGGATTAATGATTTATGTCTTGTTTTCCATGTGTATTGCGATACATGCATATATGCCTTCATGCTTCATGTCTAGATGGTAAATCAGATCAAAGTTGGATGCTTTATTAATTTTACAGAAGATAAAAGTTCTGATATTACTTTGATTATGATGTCTAATGATTGAGTCTTATGCCTTAATGATCGTTTTGCTTAAATCGACTTAATTGAAAGATATTTGGTCTAAGATTGTGTTATATGGGGAGAAACATGATAAAAAGGAATCTTTTGGTAATTCTAGTTAATTCCAGGATCTGTAATTAATCTAGGAGGGGAGTACTATCATCTATCATGAGTAAATTATCATCTATAAGTGGTTCGGAATAAGAATATTAAAGTTTAATCATGTGTTTCACTTTCGGCCAGAACTGTTTCTGCACGGACAGCCGACAGTAAATAATTCATAACTAATTCATATGATATCAGAAAAATATAAAACCGGTGGGGTTAGAAACTAGACCCACAAGGGTATTCTCAGTAAAAATTTTAGAAGATAACCTCAACTGTACAGTGTCTGGGAGTCGCCGGAAGGGGACTGTTGTGAAAAAGACAGTGAGCAGAATCTAAGTGAAAATACTAAGTACTTAAGTAAAACCACTTAATAAGATGTGAAGATGGTATGACGTGCTAGTAACTAATACTAGACTATATCCTTATGATTATTACAGTAAGGTTGGGTATGGTTAATATGATAGATGGGTAATACCTATGTTAAGAAAACCGTAATCGTGTATTTGAAGATAAAGCATTTGTGTCAGTTTGAGGTTCCATTTGGAATCCAAATCATCTAGGACTCATTAACACCTTGTCTCTGATTTATATATATTTCAATAAGACCTATATGAATTTCCATCTAGGGCTGAGCATGAACGTATGTATGGATTGTGTTATTCTCTTTGTGTGACGTTTCTACTTATACTCCGTATGAGAGTCTATTCCGGTGATTGATACCTTATGTGGTTAGAGTGTTGTGGCCTCTATTCCTTTGAATTATTATTCATCATGATTATTTGATTGATTCCTCCACTTGAGGTCTTGCGGGACTCTCTCCGAATGTGGATTCATAGTATGCTCAAATTATGCCATTGCTTGATCTTGCGGGGTCACTAATATTTGTGGTACTGCGGTTCCACACTGCCCAAAAAGAGACAACATACGTACGTTAGATTGTTGACATTACGGAAGGTCTTCAGTCTCTGCCCATCGTGTCCGTAAGCACTGGTGGGGCCAGCATCCTAGACGCATGGCAGGGTTCCAAAAAGAGGACCCCTAGGGTGGTTCTGGTATAGTCACTTGCGGGTGATCGGTTCAGCGAGCAGAAATTGTACTCCTTTCACTTTTAATGTCTGGAGCTTTTTAGTATGATTATCATTCCCTCCTTACTCATATTGTGTAGTAGGAGCCTTATTGTTGTTTTCCCTACTTGCGGGTTGGAATTATTATTGACTAACCTTTCAGGTGTATAAATCCTTGGTTTAGTCCAGATGTTGCGGCATCTTCATAAACCTTTGTTATTCTTATCCTATTCATACTTTTGTCCTAATTCAGTGGGTTTTTACATCCTACTGAGTGTTTCTATGAAATACTCATGCATCCTCTGATGCAAGCGCAAATGGAATTTGAGATCAGGAAGTTGCAGAAGTGAAGCGGTCGCAGGAGCCGTGAAGACTTAGAGTTCATATTATTTGCTTTGCTTATTTGATGCTTATGACATTTAATGGCAATTGTGTGCCATAGATTTATAGGTTTATTTGATTTGACTTTCTTAAATGGATTATTATCAGTTTTATTAAGTAAATTTCATTTCATAGTATTCATTGATGTTCTGTATTTGTATTGCACTGATTATGGGCATGACCGATTACACATCCTTTTGAGATGATCGTAATTGGTGGTGAAATCGACTGTTCGGTTTCGCGCCCGGGATCTCTACCTCCAAATGTATATCATTGATTGGCTTCTGCACTCCGATCGAGGTGTGGGATTTCGGGGCGTGACAATAAAGCCCATAAGGAAGTCACATGACTCCTTCTCCCTTACATCCCATCTAACTCATATACTCGTTCACGAACTAAGTTCAAGTCAATCTTTCCAAGTTTCCTTCAATTTTGGAAAAAGGAAGCCACGTGATTTGGCAAAATGTACACAATAATATGGAACAATGAATATTTTCAAATGTACATAGTATTTTGGAACAGATGGAGTATAATATATTAATATTGGGACGGTTATGATTAACGGAAGTAAAATCAGTTAATAAAATGCTTTGTAGCTAGCCTTTCCAATGAGATTATCATGACATCTTTTAATAGGCCATCTTGGATCGGGGAGGAGCGCGAAAGAGCGCCACTCATTCAGATTTGGATGACTAACACACAGGATAAGTCATGACTCATGAGTTTACAATTTGCCCCAACTTAACTGAGCCATGCAGTTTGCATGGGAATAGCCTTTTTTTTCTTACATTTTAAGAGACCATTAAGTTAAAAGGAGCCAGCTAATTATATTTGTAGATAACTTCACAAATTAACCACAGAAATTTGTTTGACCTCCACTAAACTGGCTTTCCTAGCTTTCACCTCCAGTGTAAAACACATGTGGATACTCCAAAGTACACGCAGCTTGTGCAATGAAGGCACATATTTTCTGTACAAGGTAAACAACAACACGTGCAGGCAGCCGAGGAAGCATGGATACTCCAAAACGAGGAGCCATACCGGCCCGTAGTAGATAAGGCTGTGTGTCCTTCCTTTATATCAAATACAAACTATAAATTACTTCATCAAATCTTTATTATTAAGTAATGCAACTATCAAATAAATCTAATATTTTCCATTGTAAATAAGTTTTTAATGCAAGAATAATCTTAAAATATATCTAAATATGTACAAAACATAATACGTTGATACAACTATCTCCCTTGTATTGTATACCGGGATCATATCGTACGTGAAAACATGGATACGTAACTCCATGGACATGGATGGAGACTAAAAGAACCGTGGCTTCGAGTAAGTCCAAGGTGGCTACTGTGGATGAAGAGGGGAGTGGGGGAGGCGGAGAAAACGTGAGAAGGCCACGGGCTAATAATAAAAGAGAAAAGAAGGAACAACAAGTTAAAAAAGCAAAGGCTGCGGTCCCCGAGCAGCAGCTGCAGGGCCCCCAAGGAAGGGATGGCAATTGGCAAGGGAAGAAGAAGGAGAAGCCCCTCCCACTGGCCAGTGGCCACCCTTCTCCTCCCTTTTTTTAAATGCGCGTTTAATTGGAGTTGGTTGGAGGTAAGAGGGACCACCTCTCCCTCGGTCGGCGCCAGCTCCTATTTCCGGAACATCTTCCACCCGCATCTATTCTCCATCTCTCCTTCTTCCCCCTCCCTGCCCACCTCCTGCCACTCCTGCATCGTCACAGCACTCTCTCCATGCATTTCTGAGGCAAAACAAGAACTGGGTCTTGGTGCTGAGTGCTTGGGATTCGGGCTCTGCTGGGGTTTTAATTGTTAGCCGTTTGTGATTGTGTATTAACTGTTTGTGGGGGTCCAGGGGGCACTGGGGAGGAGATGACCATATTATTGGATTGATTTGCTTGGGTTTGTACTTGGAAGTGGAGTGGAGATGGTGAGACAACAGCAGTTTAATAGATGATGAAGATGTGTTTCAGTGTTTAGTCTTCCTCCCAGTCCCAGGTGGCTTTTTCATGGTATGTGACGTATGGCTTGTTCATCAAGAGTAGTGCTCATCAGAGATGGTGACTTTATAAGTATTGCCAGAAAGCATTAGAGGGTGACTCTTGGATTGATTTGGTGGGTTTTTGAGCAGATTGTTTTGTGAAAACCTATGGCAACTGAAGCAGAGCATCAGAAGATGAAAGCTCAGATTGCTCCGGGCTTCTACTACACGGATTTATCCAATTCTCAGTTCCACAGCCAGATGCAGAGCTATATAGGAGCAAACTCGGAGCTCTTCCACATACAGATGCAGAGCGATCGGATCGCCGGCGGCGGCGTCCAGTACTGGAGAGACTTCCCAGACAGAGGATCATCCTCTTCGAGAGCCATACCACAAGCAGCTTCTGATTACTGCAACTCCGAGTTGCAGAAGGCCAGTTTCTCATCTGGGTTCATTGCACCCGAGTCGAGCTGGCAGCAGAATGAGTTGGATCGGCCGAGCCAAGGTCTCTCGCTCTCTCTTTTCCCTAGCAATGGCTTGCAGCAGTCGTTTGAACTGACCAACTCGGTTCCTACTCAGATTCCTCCTAGTTACAGAGATGGGTTTTTGGAGAAAGCTTCGAGTTTTCATCCCCAGCAAGCATATCTGCAAGACAATCGTCCGTTGGTATCAGCTGTGAGCCCGTACGAGCAGCTGAAGAGGTCCAAGTACTTGATTCCAACACAGGCGCTTCTGAACGAGTTCTGTAGTCTAGGTTCGATTCAGAACAAGGAAAATGGTGGTGGACTGAGGAAGAAGGCTTGCAAAAGCGACGAATGGGAAGGAGGAGTTCCTTCTTTGTCTTCCTTAGATTTTCATGAACTACGGAAACGAAAAATACAACTCGTTTCCATGCTTGAAGAGGTCTGCTTGTCTCCTTTTCTTCCTCCTTAGAATTATGTCTTTGATTCAAGCTCAAGAGCTTTGTTTTCTGATCTTACTGGAGGTTTTCTATGATTTCATTGTTTCAACCATCTTGTATCATTCTCTTGAACATGGTTTTCTTAATCATGCATAAAAAATTTCATTACTTATTTATTTTGTCTTGCAAATCTACATTCTTAATTGTGAGCTGTTTGGGATTATCTTAAACTGAGAAAAAACTGGTGGCTTTCCTTGAATGCTCTTCTGTTTTTAGTATCAAGATCAACAGTATTATCATTAAGGCATTGCACTTTCTTCAGGAAACCTCTATATGTTTTCCATCAATAGTGTGTCAGTCTTCGATCACATACAAAAGAAGAACTTCATTAATTCCTTTCTACAATTTCATAACGTGATTTACAAAAAGGTTCATCCGTACCTCTGTGCAAAGATACCTGAGAAACTCTCAGTTCTCACGCTTGCGATTGGAAGTTCGGAACAGTCTCTCCTCCTTTCTCATGTGAAAACTTCCAGTGGAAAAAGCAATATGGAAGGGCTCAGATGTGACGCATTTAGAATCTTTTCACATCTTCCTCTTTTTTCGGTTTGTTTTTTGCTCCTTGTTTTCTTGCAGCAAAAGTTGGATCGCACAACTTCATCCATGCTTGATCCATTTACTCCTCTAACTCCTCTTATTATTTACACTCATTTACTTTCTTGAAAAAATTTATAATAAATTTATCTTTACTCTCTTTAAAAGCTTGATCCACATTCTTGAAGTTATAGCATGCATGCTTAAACCAGGAGTAAAAGCAAGATGGAGCTACAATTGCTCTCCGTTCCCTAATAATAATCCTATATGGTTTTTCAAAATAAACTAAAATCAGTTAAATTTGAAAAATCAGATAGAACTATATATTGATTTGGAACCGAGGGAGTAATTTTTTAGATTCTGTAATTAGTAAAGAAGGCAATCATATAAGGCCAAAAAATACGATTACCCAGCATAGATAACTAACCATAATTAACAGCTAAAAATAAGTACTCAGTTATTTTTTTCCTACATTGCCACAAATATCTTGTCTACTTTCAATATGGTCTCTTTTTCGTCTATTTTTCCCAAAGCCCACAAAGGTATATCCTCTATTTCATAGCTTGGTGTAAACTTGTTTTCACCTAGTTACAACATTAACTTAACTTCAAGTTATTTTTCTTCAGCTGGATAGGAGATACAGGAGATACTATGAACAGATGAGGGCTGTGGTGGCCTCATTCGAAGCAGTGGCTGGCCCAGGCTCTGCAACAGTTTACTGCATAGAAGCGTCCAAGGCCACGTCAAGGCATTTTAGGACTTTAAGAGATGGAATAGTTGGCCAGATTAGGGCTACAAAGAAGGCCATGGGAGAGAAGGACCCTGTTGCTCTGGGCTCCACCAAAGGGGAGACCCCACGCCTCAAGCTCCTCGACCAAGCCTTTCGCCACCACAAGTCCTTCCAGCATCTTGGCATGGACGGCGGCCATCCATGGCGCCCTCAGAGAGGCCTCCCTGAGCGTTCTGTCTCCTTCCTCCGTGCTTGGCTCTTCGAACACTTCCTCCACCCGTAATCTCTTTCTCTCTCTCTCTCTCTTTCTAACTTAGACTGAGACATGGTACGTAGGCCATGCAGAACAATGGTGTAAGGCTCTTGCATCTAGAGCATTTGCTGGATTTGAACCTTTTGGCCATTTCCCTATGAGATGCAGGAGGTAAATGAGCTCGTTATGGTGCCTATCTTTGTCTAGTTATACCAGGCTATGAGCTCTTGCGCAGGAGCCTGACAAGGACTAAAGTTCATCAAGGTCCTGCCAATCAGTGTTCTGCAGTTGTGCGTTATGATTGAGTGAACGCACAGACTCTGCACCATGCAAACATATTTAGTGTTTTCGTGGTCCCGGGGTTCTCATGATGGCACACGAGATCAATGGTTCTGGTTACCGGACAAGAGAGGTTGAAGCTGGACTTTTTGTTCTTGGCAGCTCTAGACTGAAATAAGAAAATAAAATCACTATGAGTTCTTCGCCATCACAAATTTTTGTGTCTTCAATTGTTTTCTTGGGTAGGTAGACTAGTGTCTGATTTTTTTTTTAAGGAAGGCAATATCAAGCCAAAGGAACAATAATGTACTAATATAATTACATATTGGGTCCTGTTTATATGCGCCTGGATCACACCCCGTGACCCCAGCATTGTGGGCCATCGGATTTCTATTCGACGGCGCATGTTAATACAGGGGGCAGGTAGGTTTGAATCGCCCGCCCACCCTCTATGAACGCGAGGAAATGCGTCAGCATTATCCCGCGTGAGCTAAGGTGCATGTTAACTTTTTTTCCTCATATAATTTCATCAAAACTGGAAATTTAATAAGCTAAGATTCACAGGTACCCTAGTGACGTAGACAAGCATATTTTGGCCCGCCAGACCGGCCTTTCTAGAAGCCAGGCATGTCCTCTTGCTAAACTCAATCCAATGCATCTCCTTATATTCTAATTCTCTTACATCTTGTATGTATCATATGACTATAAGTCTATAACATTGTTCTACAAAATATCTTCCATGATAGAATCTTATTCACGTACAACTACCATACACTACAGGTCTCCAACTGGTTTATAAATGCAAGGGTGAGGCTGTGGAAGCCCATGGTGGAGGAGATGTACTTGGAAGAAGCTAAGGAGCAGGACGGCAAGGCCGGCGATGGTGTTTCTACGGGGATGCATGACACCGCCGGTCAGCCAGATTCTAGTGAAAATGAAAACCCTAGTCTCGACAGTGAACAATTCATAGACGATGACCAGAAGCCCATGCCGGATCAGCTTGCCCTTCATGACTCGGAGTCCCTTTCCTCCATCATCAGGTGCTCCGACAAGAAGAATCCCATGCAAAAGAAAGAACAGGTTGCTCGGCCGGATTCATTCGGTATCGTCGACTTGGATTTCTCCTCCGGCAGCCACCACGGATTCGTTGCGGCTCCTAACGAGGTGTCTCTCAAGCTGGGCCTGCAGCAGCATGCTAATTCAGATGCAGGACTCTCGTTCTCTCCTCCGGCCGGGGATGAGCAGTCTATGTACTTCTCAAGGCCTCATATGGAGGATTGCCAGCCCATTCAGTACTCAATGCTGGATGGAGAGTCGCACAATCTGCCTTACCTGAACTTGATGGGGGCACAGTTGTTGCGTGACTTGGCTGGGTAGAGGATGTGAGAAGACATATATAGATAGATATGGACAAGTCATCTGCTTCTTCCGGATTGGAGATTACAATTTATATTCAAATATGATTTATACAGATTACACAAAATACAGTTATATGATTTGCAACACGATTTATATTGTTAGTTTATGTATGCTTGCAATTTGAAATTACAGCCTACAAGCACAAATGATAGCGAAATGACTTGTGGCACGAAACCTATTGTGGTATATAAGAGCATCTTATAAGGAGATAGTATATATCGCACTTTCAAGTCATTAACTTCACAATGCATACATACATACTTCTATGATGCTTCCTACATTATGTTGTTTTATGGCTCTACTCTACAACATGGATCATTGAAATCACAATATCATGTTGGTAGGTTCATAGCATTGGTACATTCGGACCAAATCTAACATAGTATCTTATACACAAAAAATAAAAGAAATGAGGGAGATATCACTCGTTGATGTATGTCGTGGTATCGTGTATTTAAGTACATGATAGCTCGATGATATGATAGCAATCTTCACCTATTTTTTTAGGATAAAATTCAACAAGTTATATTTTCTTCAATTTTTATCAATTTTTTTTATTCTTCTTTATTTTTCCTCCACTTTTTTCTCAAGAAGATAGCATAAGTATTTAAGACACCACATGCTCCATCTTTACAAATTCAGTATCCCCTCTAAAGGTTGTGTAAAAATATTTTTCGCAATCTTTATAAGAAGAAAGAGAAAAAAAAATAAAGAAGAACGCAAAAAGAATGAACGAAAACTAAGTAATATGAAAAAATTTCCATACTTTGCAATACGTGACTTGTGACATACTCCTTCTATTCCATTTTTTTTATAATGAGGGGTGTTTGAGTCTTTAGATCTCGACTAAAAAAACCGGGCAACCAGTCTTTTAGAGCACCATATCCTGCCGCCCTCGGCTGCATGCACAACCTATATCCCACATTAGTAGCCCTATAATCTATAATATGGTTTTTCAAAGTAAGCTAGTTTTTAGTTAAATTTGGAAAACCAAATAGGACTATATTAACAAGGTGGGAGTATTAATATCATTTCATCTTTAGCAATAAATTTGTAATCATTCGTCACTTCGACTTTAGAACATAGTCATGCACTAAGAAAAAGGGTTCAAACATAGAGCTTGCAACATTATTATGGCTTACGTTGTCAAATAGAGAATTGACTGATTAACTGATCCTCTTGAATAAAGCATGATGTTAGAAGCTTAGGGAGCCCTTTTACTTTTTGACCTTTACGTATGCCTTTGAAACTTTAATTAGTGTGTCTAAACTTCATACATCTTCTCTAGGTGAACGATTTATTCTATACCTCTATCTAATTGAAGTTAGAGACCCATTTATGAGACCGGTCTCATATAAGGGGCATGAGACTAGTCTTTTCGGCCATTGGATTCCAATCCGATGGTGCTCTTTAGTATAGGGGTAGACACATGCTAATCCTGAGCGCTGTCGGATCTTAATCCTACTGCTATGACTTAAACTCAGCTCATATAAGCCAAATGAAATTTATCTCATTTAAACTTTTCCCTTTAAGTTATTCCTGCAAAAGTCTGAAAAATCTCAAAGTCGAAGAAAAAAAAGAAGTCTTAAAAAGCTCGGCAAAAATCTATGAAGGACTAATTCATATGACATTCAACAGGTTGCAACTTCCTGATCTTTTTTTTTATAGCGAGGAGTGTCTAAAGGACCGGATTAGAACGGCCAGGACAACCAGCCTGTTAGAGTACCCTATCCCCCGCCAATCCGCTCGGTTGCACACCCAGCTCACACAGAGCTGCTTGATCATTGATAGGCCAAACACAAGATACATGAAAGAAATGAAATATATGGGCGCACAAATAATACTACAATATAATATTCACTTTATTAGTGCAATTCAGTCACGGGGTATGGGAAGTGGCAACTGACAAATGCTAAGGACAAACGATTTTGAAAGATTATATTTGCAATGTACTCAGATATCTAAAGTTAATGGTTGAAACTTACAAAATCAGGTGCCTAGATGAGTCAAGTTAACAATACCACAAGATTTAAATATGATCAACATAAGTATTGAGTCAAATATTTTTTTTATTATTACCAAAATGCACCTCTTTAGTATACGCCCTGTGCATCGCCTTGGTGTCGGATACTGCACAGGTTAATACTAAGAAAAGTGGGTTTGAATCACCCGCCTTCCCCTTGAATATTAACACGCACAGTCGACTCTCAATCTGACGGTGCATGGCAGCCCCGTGCATGCTTCTACGCATGATTTGAGGCCACATGATTTTTCGTCCACAAAAATTGCCAACAGTTGTTCACACTGTGCTACATGTGTCCTATCTGAACACTACGTGATTCTTCTAGTCAGCCCAACCAATAATCTTAACACCTAACCGGTTCTAGTCCACGGCCAAGTCAGGTTAGACTGAACTGGTTATTTTCAGTATAGCCCATGAACACTGATGTAGCCTTATATATGCTATTTCAAAGCCCATCAGTCCAATCCAATTCCTAACAGACTCAAATTTGTTACGGATTAGTTAGCAATTAGCCAAGTTTGTTATCTTAGGCAATCTTATGGTTGGGGCTCCTCGTCCATAATAATGAAAGCTGCAACAAGCTACATGCACTAGAGCGGCCATGCCGGATACGAGCCCTTGGGCGTCTCTCCGAGAGGAGTTATTGGAGCTTCTCCTCCGGCGCTTGTTCCTTGCCGACTATATCCGCTTCGGAGCAGTTTGCAAGCAATGGAACCGCGTCTTCGTCAAGTGTTGCCGCCCTAAGGTGCCTGAGCTCGTCTGGACTGCCCCATACAAGGGACACTTTGAGGAAGGGTATAGGCGCTTCTACAGCCCCTCCGAAAATAGGTACTATGATTTGAACCTTCCCCAATGGGGCGAACATTGCTACTGCATAGGATCACATAAGGGATGGCTCATTGTGGTTCATGAACAAAGTCACATAGCAGCACTCCTTAATCCATTCACGGGAGTGCACCTCGAACTTAATCTCCCTATGCCTTTAGAATCAATGGCAGAACACAAATATAACATTGCGCTCTCTTTACCGCCCAACGATCCCCGGTGCGTAGCTGCACTCGTGCGAGGCCATAGCGAATTATACATATCAAGCCCAATGCGCCATCAAGTTTCTAATGGGATCAGATTGTTGCAATGCATCCACGATGTCATATTCTACAAAGGGTCTCTATTCATCTTATGTGGCCAAGGGGAGCTTATTCGAGTGGACATAGCTTTCTCTAATGAGGACGATGTAGGGACCTGCGTTTTCAATCCCCGCAAAGTTCTTGATTCACTCATTGGACTAGATGCTTTCTTTGCTTCAAGATTCAATTTGTTTGAGTTTGGGGGGCATCTGATTCTGTTGAGTTATTTTGAGAGTGAGTCTGAGTTTTTAGCTTTCGGGCCTGATTTCCAAAGTGGCGAATGGATGCAATATGAAAGCTTGGGATCTCGCTTGATCTTTGGTAGTGAGGGTTGCAAGAGCTTAATAGCCGATCCGCCATCTGGTTTTACTCGTGACAGCACAAATGGTAAAGTATTTCGACAACGCCGCGCAGAAGACTACTTGCTTGTTTACTCCAGTGTCCCTTACGATTGTCTCTTGTTGACACCAAATCCATGGTAGATTAATCAGTTTTCTTTTTGTTACCATTTCTTGTTTTGAAAGAGTGTCCAAAAAGGTAATGAGTAATTACCATTAGGTAGATGCTATGTGCATACTTCGATGAGACCTGCATTTGTTTCTTCTTGTAAATTTGATTGCAATGAGAGGCTGCAATTAGTTTACACTACTGCACTAGTCATACACATCGAATTTCTATAACAATTTGTGGCTATTACATTTGGCAATGGGCATCAGAATTGCATAATAACTTTGATACCATGATGGACTTGAACAGAGTGAACAAATGACTTTCAAGTTATCAACATGACATTTAATTATTATGGCTCAGCTTTATATCTACAATTGTATTCTAACGCCAATTTTTCCAGCCATAACAAGTAAATTAGCTGCCCAACTACCCCCTTGGATTATTATTACTATTCCTGTCCAAATCTAGAATTTCTAGACCTTAAAAAGCATTACGGCTAAGAGAAAAGAATCTCATGTACTTTGGACTAACATGATGTTGTGCCTAATATTATTCCTACAATCCTTCCACCAAAATTTCCACCCAAAATTAACAACTAAATAATCCTATTATTATCGTTCAGTTCTTAAATTTCTATTTGGATGCATTAAGGTTGAGAGAAAAACAATCTCATGGAGTTTGGATAATTTATAGGATGAGTAGATTTCCCAGTGCATAAGCTTTGTTCTTTCTTGGAGATTTATTAGGTTAACCTGTCGAAGATGTTCTAAATGGGATTGGCCACTGGCTAACATGCAAGTGGAAACGCCACGAGTCATGAGAATATTCTAGCATAGATTAACTTCATATATAAAACCAAACGGCAAACACTAAAGAACATATCTCTAGTACACATACAAAAGAATGTGCACTTTGGATATAGCATAGAGGGAAAACCTTTGGATAGTAGACAAGGCCTTGCATACTACAAAGAAGTACCAGTAGCTGACACGAATCAAGGTTGTAGACAGTCAACATTGCATGTCAACGGCAAAATTGAAAGAATGTAAGATGTTAATCAAAGGAAAAGGTACATGTTAGTATGGATAAATCCTACTGAACAAGGAATCATATCTTATTTGGGTAGGATGGTTTAAATTGAAGGATAGTTACGCTCTTCTGATAAACACAAGTGTTCTACAAAGACTCATTTGTTACCACCAACTCCCATCCATGGAAAGTTGTATTATATCGCTGATATATCGATATCGGCCTTCAACCGATAAAACGATGTTGTGTAATCTCGATTTTGAAATTTTTTTAAAATATCGCCGGCGATATATCGGCCAAATATCGTTATTAAAAAAAATTTAAAAAATTTTAAAAAATAACTTTCCCATTTATTTCCCATCCTATGCCAGGTGGAAGGATACAGGTTTAAAACGCAAACACATATTTTGAATTATATATGCATTTTTATGTATATTTTAAATTTTATACTTGTCTAAATTAGTATCACTCATTTTAAAAGTTATATTGTGAAAATACATGGTAAAAATTAGTTTTAGACCACTAATATTTTTTTACACAATATCTCCAATACCACCAATACGACATGGGAAAAGTTTAAATAAGATCTCTCTTATATTGCTTATATGAGGCCACTTTGAATCGTAGCCATTGGATCTTGATCTGACGGCTACAAATATCCATAACGGTCTCACCCACTCTTTTATGTGACACACTCACTATCCACTGATTTGATATCTACCCTATAATCAGAATCTAATGGCAATAAAAATTAGCCTCATGCTCCTTATATAAGAACGATCTCATGTAAACTCATCTCATACGACATTCCTTGCTCCCAAACTCCCCCATAATTCAAAATATTCGACCTCTTACAATGCCCGGCCTGAGCGGCAAGAAGAAGAAGTCCACAGCCATGCCGAAGCAAGCGCTTGGTCGTCCCTCCTAGAGGAGTTACTGGAGCTTCTCCATAAATGCCTGATTCTGACTGACTATGTCATCTTCAGCGCCATCTGTAAGCACCGGAACCGCGTTTTTGCCCAGCGGTGCCACCCCAGAGCCGTCCTTGGGTTTGGACTGTCCCATACAAGGGACGCTACGAAAAGAGGTACTACAACCTGAACATATAGTTACCACAAACCGCTTCATTTGATGGAGTTAGCGCTTCTACAGCCCCTCTGAATAGAGGTACTACAACCTAAACATCCCAAAATGGGGCAAGGGATGCTACTGTATCGGTTCGCAAAAGGGATGGCTGATTATGATTCATGAAGAACCCGCTCTCCGGTGGCCTTTTCACTCTTCCTCTTATACTCGAGCGTAATGCCCGTAAATAAGTACACTCGCTATGATAAGTGGGTCTCTGGCCACTTGTACATATGCAAACCGAATCAAGCCTATGGATGGATTCTCCTTCCTCCAATCAGCTTCATGAACTACCTCGATGCCATATTCTAAGAGTCCCTATATGTCCTATGTGACAAAGGGGCTTTTTGTCAATCGAAGATAGCTTCACTGGATGTGGTCGACTTAGAGAACTACTAGTATAATTACCACAAAGTTGTTGATTCACTCAAGGGCATTAGAGAGCCTCTTGTTGGGACAAGAAATCACCGGCCTGGAGGATATGCACTATATAATTTGATGGAGTTTGAGGGGCAGCTGATTCTGTTGAGGATATTTGGTGAGGAGTTTGAGTTTTTTGTTTTTCGGGCAAATTTTGAACTTGCTGAAAGAATGCATGGGATCCCGCTTTCACGTTACTAGAGAACACTACAACAAATTATGGCTTTTGCGACGCCCACATTCGTCGCCAAAACCCCAGATCTCGTCGCAAAATATTATTTGCGACGAAAAATAGTTCGTCGCCATTCTGTCGCAAATACGCCGACACAAAAAGTATTTGCGACGAAATACTTTTAGTCGCAAAACGGTTAGTATTTGCGACGAAATATACCGTCGCTAAAAGATGGAATTCTGTCGCCAAATATCCCAAGAAATAGAAAAAAATCAATTAAAAATAACATTTTGCGACGAAATTTATTCAAAAAAAAGTGGAAGCTATTGTTACACGTGAGACGTTCTTAAAAAAGGGATGCCTTCCTTTTGCGACGAATAGTTTCGTCGCAAAAGGAAGGCATCCATTTTTTTAAGAACGTCTCACGTGTTTTGCGACGAGATCAGTTCGTCGCAACAATAGCTTCCACTTTTTAATACTAGCATCTTTTGCGACGATATTAGTTCGTCGCAAAAAAGTATGTCATAATGAAAAAAAAACCTCGCTCTATAATAAATGCTACGTAATAGCAATGCCCCTAAAAACACTTCAAGTATCCAGCCAAGAAAATCAAATAACTATTACCAAAGTTTAAATATACACAATTAATAAACAATAAAATTCATGAGTTCATTCCATATATATTATAAACATGTTAAACTGTTAATAAAAGAAGGTCTAAGATAGATTTTGAGGATAATGTACATAAATCTTGAACTTTCAATTTCAATGTAATAGACTTGAAGGTCATACATACGAAATGTAGGATACTTTTTACATACACAAAACACAGTTCAAAGTTAACTATCCTCCTAAACACCCAAAAGATGACAACCCTTTCCAAAATAAATATCCATTTTTCACTCTCCCTTGACAAGTTAAAGTTAGTCTGCAACAAAAACCATAATTCCTGCACATTTGTCCTATACAAAAAATACAAAAGAGCTGTTATACGCATTCACTTAGCCATTTTGAAGCCGATCACACCCTCTGACTTTAAGTTTTTTACCTGCAATAATAAAAGAGACCATGTGAACATGAATTCATTCTTAAAACACTAGAGTACTATGAACATGATTTTGTCCTAAAAAATGCTAGTGTACAATCATGCAAGTGCTTATACATATACAAATTTGTTTCTTGACACTACTTAAGAATAGTACTAAGGGTTGATGCTATTTTATGAAGGAGGCTAAAGTTTGCATCATATGCTGAAATGAGATTATAAAGTAAACATATTTTTCCATGTAATAAATATAAATGGTGCTTTCTAAATTAAAGGAGGAAACTAACTGTGAAGGTTGTTGCTTCAGTAGTTTAAGCAACATCGACTCTAGGCGCCCTTGATTTAATTTAAAACTTTGTATCTCAACATTTCGGGCTTCATCCAAGTCCACCATATTAGATTTAAGAGTTTGTATCTCAGCATCTCGGGCTTCCTCCAAGTCCACCATCTTGGATTTAAGAGTTTGTATCTCAGCATCTCGGGCTTCCTCCAAGTTCACCATTGTTGATTTTAGAGTTTGTATTTCAGAGTCGGCTCCCTCTTTCATCTCCTCCATCTTCGATCTAAGTGAATGCAAGTCAATCTCCATTCCTTGAGCACGTTTCTCAGCTACCTCAGCCCTCGTATTAGCATTCTGTAGGTCAGAAGCTTTGGAACGAAGGGTCGATGCACAGGGCATCTCTCCATGTCCAAGGCCACGAACATAACCTGACCTATTTGGTCCAAGAACTAAAGTAAATATTTCATTCTTTTTGGAATTTGTTACAATGCCCTCCTCCTCCGCAGCTGACACCATCTCATTCATTTTATCCTACAATTTAAAAAGCATAAAGATGGTTAGAATGACTATTTTATCAAATGGATAACTAACAATCATAATTATATAGTTCACTTTCATTACATATAGAACTCCACAATGATCAGTCGCCCAAGTCTTCTCTTTTTCTCTAAAGTGCGTAAGCTTATAAAAAGATACAAGGTCAGGCTCTTCCTCAGGCTCCCCCTCAAGCTCTGCATCAAACTCCTCTTCGATATTTGGCATTTGGTCCACGTGGCATTCCTTTTTCTGTTTTTATTTCAGTTCAACCATATACACATATTGTTAGCATTATAGTACATGACAAGTCAACTAATCAGTGATAGTTCTTAATTGTATAGAAATATTTAATATATATGTACCCTCTTCAAGAACCCTGATAAATGCTTTTGAACCCGCAGTGTGGTTCACCAATAATTTTGCTCGATTGTCCTTGTTTGCATGAGACTTGTTCTGTATAAAAATTAAACATTGTAAATGTTTCCCATAAATAAGATATTAAAACCTAATACACTATCAAGCATACTAATGCACCATACTTTAAATGATGTAGAACGAAAATGATCACAAAGCTTCTTCCACTCGTCAAGATCCATCTCTTGGTATGGGATTGAGGCATCCTTCAGAAAGTGTTTATGTGCTCTATTCTTATGAGAAGTATACCTTGCACGCAAATAGTTATCCACTGCCGTCTTAACATGTTTGTCGCTCATATCAATGTCAAATTTGGACTGAAATAAAACAATGGTTTAAGTACAAAGAAATTACGTAATGCATTTTATCGATAAAACAATGATAAACTAGACCACAGTGTATACTTACACTAATAAGCTTATGTATTGAAGCTTTTTCAAAGTCGGGCACTTTGGACCAGTACTCATACGTCAATTTTGCATTTGTACGGCACATCCTTCCAACCTCACTATTGAATTCTTTAGCCCACTTTCCCACAGGTTTCAACTTCCCCGTGTTGAAACAAATCTTCGGCTTTGCATTAGGATTCTTTTTCAGATAATTTGATAGCGTTCGACCAAGGGCAATACCACGTTTTTTTTTAGATGTGGATGCTGAAAAAAAGATAGAGATAATTATAAGACAATATCAATACTTGATAAACACAAATGTGAATACAATTTATCAAGTGAAACCTGGCTAATTAGATAATTGTACCTGTGTCATAACCCAAAGTGGGCCCCTGGACCAGAGGATCAGATGTCCCTACGTCATTAGGTGGTGGTACTGCTTTCATGATTCTTTGACCTGGTGCCATGACAAACTGTGGGTATGTCATGCTACATGAAGTAAAAAAAAGTATGCATGCATGCCAATAATGGCAAGAACTGGCACATCCTGCAATGCTAGAATTTGTACTCAATAGAATATATGAGAGATGCACAGTAGAATATCAGAAGAGAGTGGAAAAAGGTAATACCAAGTTAATAACTTATAACTTAAAGCATTCTTGCCAACAGTAAAGCATTCTTGCCAAACCTGATGCTCAACTTAATAACTTATAACTAGAATAAATATTAACTTCCTTAGCTGTAGATTTGTAGATAACCATGTTCTACAGAAAAGCAGCTTATACCAACAGTTGTCTCATCCAGCATATCTCTTAAGCTCAATACCAGTATAAAGACACAAAAACAAGGCGTCCATTTCAATTCTACAACATATTATGGCATTCTTTCTGAAGCGCAAAATTGACACTTACATAATGACCAGTTAGAAACCAATAAATAAACTAAGCAAAGAAGGTTAAAACATCTAAAAAGAACTATTACAAAAGATTCTATCTCAGAACTAAAATTGTCTATTACTTTCAAACTAAGAAGCTATCTCAGAAGCTATCAACCTAGCCTAATCAGTCTCATACAACAACTACAACAACCCATCTCCTTGAACCACAAACAGAAACCAGTCACAGCTAATCAGTCTCATACAAACAATTGTAACTAACAAGTATTTCCAACTAAAGCCACTTAGCACTTACATAGGAGATTTACTAAGCTAAGTTTTGACATATGTAAAACAGATATGCTAGTGAATGTAGTTTAAGGGAAGTGGCGAGGCTAAAATCTAATTGCAGCACATTGAAAAAAAACTACCTTATCAGTTTTCAAATTTATACATACCAAGTGATATTAAAAAAAATTTCAGATAATGATTCCCCTTGTGTTTTTCTGATTGTTTCTAACTACTACATGTGGTGAGTAGAGAGAGTTGGATAGGTAAATAACTGGCCCTACCTCAAGGCCTAGCTCGATCTTAGCCATGTGCTGTTTAAGTAATTGGACAAGGCAGAAGGTGCTGGCAGTATAGCCCATTCCACTGCATTTATCCTATGTTCTTTAAGCTTGGAATTAAATTCACTGGGTTCAGAACAACTCAACCAACCAACCTCCCATATGCATGATTTAGTACCATACATGAGTAACTTTTTTCATTTCTTGGGAATACATTCACAGCTCCAATAAATAATACAGTAATATCCTTCAAGAAAGGCACTAACAATACTATAACAGAAGAGAGACATTGAGAATTAAAAGAAGAGATACAAATCTTCAACATGTTTCTATTTTCTTGTATGTATAAGCAACCGATTATGAGTAGTTCAAAGAATGAAAGAACCATGCTGGGTACTTGCAGATCTAAAGTCTGAACTACCACTGCATAACAGAAAGTAAAAAAGCGTGATAAGACATTAAATGCCGTGTCTGGAGTAGAGTGTATAGAAGGTAATCTACTTATTGGTGGAGAAGTTCTTAAGGCCCCTGTAAATTGACTGACAGTGCTATGGCGAAACTCATCTAAGGCCCCCTCCTACTCCTACAGCTTCTCAGCCTTGCAGGAGCCTAGGCCACAATATATTCATGCAAAAGCCTAGGCCACAATTTTATAAGTGTCCAATCCATCTCACTATATTTTTCATGCAAAAGCTATTAACTTTAATAAGATTATATGCAAGTCCTTTCTCCCAAACCCCAATGAAGCTTTATGAAAATACAATAATCACGACATTAATTTTTGTTTTTAATGACCACAAACAAATCAAATAATGTAATTTACCTATAATCACAAAGCCACAATAAATTCCTTCCCAATTTCATTTTTGAAAGCTAGGGTCATCGATCAAAAATCCAAAATGGCATGTAACTCATATAGCTACATGCTAAAACTTAGAAATGGATTAAATAAAGTTTCTAATCTACATCAATGTATATTCTCATGCTTTTAAGGTCATTACCATCCCTACCTCAAAATGAAGAGAAACCCCCCTTTTCCCTTTTCTTTTGGCACTTGGAGGATGAGGGTCGTGGGGGGTTCCAACTAGCCGCTAGTGGCAACCGATAGTGGACTAGTGGTACCGGTGATCGAAGGTCGGCGATGGCGGTGATGGACAAAGAGAGGGACTGGGTCGAGCTGGGTGTGTGGGGAGGAAAAGGGAGATGTGATGAAAGAAGAGTCGAAGGGCAAGAGACTGCCCGGTGATCCTCTTCCTCCCTTTTCTTTTCCTTTTTTTTTTTAAAAGACAGCCCATTCCCGAGCCATATTTAAGACCTCCTTTGGGCCATTCCACATGGGATTTAGTCCAACATGTCATAATACTCCCTCCTTGTTTTAATAGCTGCATTTGAAAAATACTTAATTTTTATTAGATGGTGAAAACACCAACTAATGGGCAGAGGACAAGTTCAAAATCCACTTAAATTAACCATATAGAGCATCTAAAATAGGACAATAGGGAGTAGTAAGTAACAATAGTAACGGGTGGCACCTCCATTTTTGAATTGCGGGTATTTTAGCATACAGAGCATACACAGTGAATATTCGACAAATTAGCGACACGATGTATTATTTGAATATTTACGGGCAATGGTTGAATAATTGGAAGCATATAGCTCCTTGAATTTTTGGAATAATTATGCTGCCCTTTGTTGTTTGGACCTTTCCCTTCGCTTGTTATTGCTTACATCTTATATTGCATAAATTTTATATTTTCTGTTACTAGATATATAGCTTGTGCCTTATGGGATCAGCTGGTGGGCCCCACTCAAAGGTCATAGACTATGCTATTAGAAAATATTTTTTTATTAAAAATAAATTAAATAAAAATAAAAAAACTCACACCCCAGCTCTAGTCCCATGGCTCGCCAGGATCTCGGCGAGATCTCTTTCCCGGAGTCTTAATCGAGACTTGAGACACTATAAACTCGGTTTCACGGGTTTACATTTTACATTATAACCATGGGAAGAACTTGGAGGTTCTCTTGTATGTCTTGAAAGAGGAATTGGATGAGCTATTTTTGGTCTATGTTTTGGTAAGTAATCTTATATTTGGTGGAGTTGTAGACACCCAATCCACATGTATATCTTGTGTTGTCTTGTATCCATGGTAAAAGTTATTTATTTGTACAATTTCTTCGCCTTTGCCTCTCATCTCGTGGAAATTGGACGCTTGTTGTTGTGCACTGGATTGGGCCAATTCTAAAATTGGTGGGCGAGGGCAACGATTTATGACAACATGTATGCACTCTTCTAAGACTCATGTGCTAAGTGGATCGATCAATGGCCAAAGTCATGAGATCCACGTATGATAGCTCATTGGTCTACTATAATGCTTCAAACATACACCACGCCGCATTCCTCTTCTGCAACTTTCTATCATTGATGTTATGTAATTAAGGTACCAACACAATTCATAGTTAACAATAAATCTATTTAATAACATAAAAATATATAATAAATTATGTAAGTACATTTTTTAAATTTAATAATCAATATTTTAGGTACTTCATTGAGTTTTAATACAAAATTCACTGAGATTTTTTGAAAAATAATATTTTTACTAAAAAATACCTTGTTGAGATGTTACTTAGCCATTTTTTGTAATTACTTTAATATCACTTCTTCCCATTTTATAAAAAAATATAAGAGGATAATCTTTTGCCAAAAATGTCTATTTATTGCAAATAATGAGAACAGGAAATTTATATATTTGTAAATATATTTATTTATTATTATATAAAAATAAAAAAAATTTATAAAAAGTAAAATATATTACTTTTGCGACAAATATAATAATTTGTCGCAAAAACTATTTATCATTTACGACAAATACATAGGTTGTCGCAAATAGCATTAACTTTTGCGACTAAATGGCTTGTCCGTCGCAAATATGTATTATTTTTTGCAACCAAAATGACCGTAGTCGCCAGAAGTACTTATTTTTTGCGACTACTTTCCATTTCGTCGCAAAATAGTAAGTTATTTGCGACAATTCTTAAAGTCGTCGCCAATGGATATCTATTGCGACAAAATTAGTTTTGTTGCAAAAAAATTCGTCGCAAAAGCCCTGATTTGTTGTAGTGGAAGGTTCCGAGAGCTTGTGTGTACATCCCCCAACTGATTTTGTCGCCAAAAGAAAAAGGGTACGATGTTCCAACTACTAGGCGCCGGCAACAAGAAGCTTTTCCACTCCAAATTGGCTTACAGTCATCTCTGGTTGACACCAAGTCCATGATAGATTATCAGTTTTTTCTAAATTAGAATTCTTTCATCTTTTCAGTATTTGGCTTGGTCGTAAGATCTCAAAATGCCGAGGCTAATGATTTTCCAGTAATTTGCTATACTAGGTTATAGATTTGGAAATAGGAATGAGCTAAATTGTATCCAATAGTAACCTTGATAGGTTTGCGTTCTTCTTTATTTTTTTCATCTTTCTCCCTATAAAGATCTCGTAAAATATTTTTACACAACTTTTAGTGGGATGCTGAATTTTCATTTGGTGTCTAAAATATTTAGACTATCATCATGAAAATAAAAATGAGGAAAAATAAAGAAGAACGAAAAAATAGATAAAAATAAAAGAAATATGAGTAGTTAAATTTTGCCTTCAAATCGTGCCATCAATGACACGATAGACATGATATCATGTCTACGATGACACAATTTGAGGCAAAATTTAACGAGTCATATCTCCCTCATTTTTTATCAATTTTTGTTTTTTTCGTTCTTCTTTATTTTTTTCTCATCTTTCTTCTCATGATGATGATAGCCTAAGTATTTGAAACACCACATGCTGCTTCTTTGCAAATTTAGTATCTCGACTAAAAGTTGAGTAAAAATAATTTGTGAGATCTTCATAAGGAGAAAGATGACAAAAAATAAACATGAACTCAAAAAATAATAGGTAAAAATGGATAAAAAAATAAGAAATATATGACTCGTTGAAATATATTGTGGTATCGTGTATTTAAATACATGGTAGCACTCACTATAGTATCTTCAATTTTTGCATATTTTTTGTGGTACAAAATTCAACGAGTCATCTCTCTCATTTCCTATCCATTTTCGGTCATTTCGTTTTGCATTATTCTTTATTTTTTCTCCTCTTTTTATAAATGATGATAGTCTAAGTATCTTGAGACACCACATGCTCCCTCTTCGGAAGTTTAGCATCCTTACTAAAAGTTATGTAAAAATATTTTTAGATATATTCATAAGGAGAAAGATGAAAAAATAAAGAAGAACGCAAAAAGAATGGATGAAAACGGATAAAAAATGAAGGAGATATGACTCATTGAATTTTACCCTTAAATCGTGTCGACACGATCATCATAAACACGATAGACCAATGTAATGGCAAAATTTAACAACTAATATCTCTCTCATTTCTTATCCATTTTTGCCCATTCTTTATAAATTTTTTTTATTTTTTCTCTTCTTGCTTCTCATGATAATACCTTAAAGATCTTGAAATACCACTTAGTGGGGATGAACAATTTTAAAATAAAAAAGAAGAAAAAATCAAACAAAATAATAACGGCTTCACCACATGCTTCATCTTTGTAAATTCATCTTCCCCACTAGAAGTTGTATAATAACATTTCCTGTAATAACAATTTGGGATATCTATCTTCGAAAGGTTACTTCCTCGGCTTTGTTTGATCATCCCTCCCATTGCTTGTTTTCACTCTTATCCTTTGTTTCATGCACTTAAAATTCAGTTCCTCCCCACAACTGCAAGCGCAAAAATAAAATCCAAAAGCTCACAACTTTACTAGTTGCTATGATGAGATTTTGCAATCAACAATAAAAATTACAAGGAATTTTTCGGTAGCCATGAAAGGCTGCATGGAGATCATTGACAGAGAGGAAGGTGGGGTGATCACCATCATAAGGGATGAGAGAGAGGCACAAGGAGACTCGACACATTACAATTAACTTATATTATTTCCTTAAATGACGTCTCGTATGATTTTGATATGACGGTGGTTGGACAGCTAGGTTGGAGAGTACCAGGACTCGGCCAAATAATGCTTATTAGGGTGCATTTGGATACTGATATTGAAATGTGAAAAAAAATATCAACCTAAAAATAATTAAGGTGGTTTTTCCTTATTGGTGAAAACCTGTTTGGGAACATGAAATTAATTTTATTTTCAGTCTTTTCTCGTCAGCCTGATTTTCATTCGAATGAGAATCAACATTTTTACCCCTTTTAGGGGTAATTTGCTAATTTTTATCAATCATCACCATCAGGAATGAAAATTATCCGTTTCAATTTCCAAACGCACTCCACCCTCATAGGTGAAAATTTTCACCTTTCTCCATCAGTGGCTCCTATCAACTCAATTTATTTAGGACGCGTTGAACAATGCTGATCCGCCTTTCAGCTTGAAAATTTTCTTATTTTCAGTATCCAAACACCCTAGAACATGGTTTTCACACCACTGAGCCAGGTATATTTTTATGTACTCGAGTACCCAAGTACCCCAGAGCTTTGTTTGCATTGTAGTCTACATTTATTTGCTATCTTGTCTGAATCACTGCCTGCCCTGTGCACCATCCGATCTCAATCTTAGGGCCCAGATTCTCAGCTCACACAGACGCGCATGAAACCAGGCTCATGTAAACTACTTCCTTCTTGAATAGCCAGTTATGATATCTTTAGGACGCGTTGAACAGTTCTGCTAAATATTCAAAGAAAAGAAAAAGTTCAGCTGATCTTCAAAATAATACCGTAAAGGAGAGTTGAATCGACCAGCAGAACTCATATGGTTACTACTCCTTCAATAGGACTCTTAATATGGAACGAAAGAAGTATTTATTACCTATGACACAGGATGGTATACAAGAAATTTTCACATGGAAAACAACCATTCGCGCATTAGCAGTGACGAATTATTCTATTCAGATGGCGCATATTATTGCTCATTATTGAGAATGACAACGAACACCACTGTAACAAGCATAGAAATTGAAAATGGTTTAGATATCCAGCCTATGGTCATGAAATATCCGCTGAAATGTACCTGTGAGAGCGCATGTTGGCCATTTGAGTCGGCAGGTGTGCAAGAGAGGGACCATTAAACCTCAACAAGCTAATTTTTAATAAGCATCACAAACCACAATCAAGTCAGCTCTTTAAGAGTTCGTATTTGCCTGCAAACTCTCCCTGCGTTCCAGTGACCTAAACTCACTTTCTTCCCTCTGCTCTGCTTGTCTTCTCTTCAAACATGCCCAAAAAACTGGTTTCTCCAGCCCAGGACCCAGTGGTGAGCGCCTCACCAGTTCTCTCAATGGGAACTTCTATGTTGGAAGAGCATTTTTCTCTTTTCCAAGTTCTTGACCCAGGACATGAGACTTTCTCATCTGGCTTGTTGATTTTACCAAGTTCTGAAGCTCCTGTTCAGTAGCTTGATTACGTATAAGTACCCCATTGACAGTCTGCAAATGAAGCAATACATTAGGGGCACCCAAGTTATTCATACAATCTTTAGCACATATGCAGCTAGGCTTTCAAACCAATACCATTTATGTGGCTCTGATTGAAGTTGCTTCCTTCACATACTCTTTAGCAAATATGTAGGTTTAAAGTATGATTTGCACCCTAGAATTACTAAACCACATGAACATGAAGGAAGTTGACAAATATTACTTAACCTTGATATTAATTTACTTTCTTATTTTATGAATACAATTGAGGAGATTCTCCATCTCCCTTCATTGACAATTTTTTGTTTTTTCGCTTGGTAAGTCATTCACAATATTGATTAAAAGTAACAAAAACCATTTCAAATATCCCTAACAGAAAGAAAAAGTAATCTACCCCTAAACTTAAATGAATAAGATATTAAATCTCAATCCCACATGAGATCTAAAAATAACTTCACTACATATCTTCATGTCAAGTAAAAATATGCTTAGGTGTTTTTTTTGGGGCAAAAAAAGGAGAAAAAGCATAGTTTGAAAAAAAAACACACACACACACAAAATAGTTGTGTTAATGCAGACAGGTTTCATTGGACCGAGATGATGCATTAGAGAGCATTTAAAATGAGTATGCTCGCCTCTATCCGCTCGCTGCACGCATGCCATGACAAAGGTGTGGCACATATAAAATCATATCATTAAGTTCCAGCTCTCATCCTAGAAAAAGACTCGGTGCAGCTTTACCAAAGAAAAAAAGTTCGCTCTTAAAAAATTTCACAAACATCGTGTTCAACTTGGACTCAATTTTCTGTAGAGGCCCAGGAATGATGGCCTTTTTCTCAAAGATGTGCGAAGTGTCTCCAGCATCACTACACTACAAAGCAATGATATGTATTTGTAGCACAAGTAGCACACCTATTGGTTGACAGTCTTCTCCAAAAAGTTGTACTGCAGTAATCGAACTGTTCTTGACAAATAGACATCTTTAGTACTTTCACTGGTGCTATATATACAAGCAACTATTAGCAAGCCAAAAAGGTAATGTCCACTAGTCTGTTTGAAACAGCTTAAAATGGTAAGATCTTGTTTCCTACAAAGGTTCCACCCAAACTATGTGATATACAGTAACAAATGTTAAGTATCCAATTACTGCTACATTCAGTCACCTCAAACAACAAAGAGATAATAGCTGTAACTATATCGCATCAAGGAAAAAATCAAAAGCCCCCACAATGCCCTCAGCTAGACATTGAGAAATGTGCACTCCACTCTTTGCCTACTTAAAGACTGACATGAATATAACAAGAAGGCACTTATAACAAAACAATCAAGAAATTGATGTTTAATAAAGAGAAAATTATATAGCCACAGTGCATGGCTCATCAAATTTAGTAAAAGTGATTATGAAAATGATCTGAAAGTAGGTATTTTGACATTCGTGCTTTACTTTAGTCTACGCTATTAAAGTCGTCCAGTGCATCAGCCTACTAAAGCTAATTCAAACAGATGCAGATTTACTCCCACAGCCTGAAAAAATATTAAGGCAAAAACCATGTTGAGTTTGTATTAATAACCCAATTTATTTAATCACACCCAACTCCAAATGAACATTCCAACTACATTCTGTACAACTTAAATATTCTCAATTTTCACGTATCAAATATTCAACTGGTAAGTAGGTTTTACTTCTTCATAAGAATTGCAAATTTGATATTGATCAAAAGAACCATCGCAAGCCCCAGCTTTCAATTATATCAGGCTGAGGAGTGGCATATCCAAAGCTGGAGACTGCTCTTGCAGGAATGCCAACATCCCCATTTTTATAATTGGCAAAATGAAGTGGATGCTTGCTGATGGAAGCAACTGGAATTTTATGTCCATCATCAGTAGAAATGGTCGTGCTAAGAGTTGAACAGGTCAGGAATTCACCTGGAACTATATGGCCCGAAACCTCCCCTGACGTTGTTCTCGACAGTGCTTTGAGACTACTTTGTCAAGCTCAGTTTTCAAATTCCCAATCCGAGAATGTAGGACTTCAATTGTCCATAGTACCTGCTCGAAAGAGTCTCCATCTCCAAATTCATAAGAAAACCCCTCAAAATTCAATCCAAATCCATCAACACCGATGCTATTAGGCACCACTGAGATTACTGACCAAGAAAAAAAATGTTTCCAACGTAAGTACGTATATTCATAACAAGCTTACAGTTGCAACAAAATCAAAGGCAAAAAAAAGCCTCATTACATGAAATAGATCATGAACTAAGCACCAGAGGACAAATATAACTATTTAAAACTTAAATCGGGTCTACAGGGACTATGGGTGTCACCCGCAGGCCGCATGTCCTTTGAAGGACTCCAATTTTGGCATCAAACCCCAAAGACAGTTCATAATTTGTTCCCGAACATCATGGATGAATTATCCAATGAATGCAACTAAAACAACTGCAAATATGTAGAGGAAGAATGGTTAAATGACCAGTTGCACGTGTTCTAAAGAAAACACAACTAATGTACAAAAAGGTGGACCTATAGCTACAAAGAATTACTTGTGCAGTTACAAAATGCCCAACGGAGAAAACTATTCTCCTACCCATTTGCCAAGAAAGCCCTTGTTTACAAAATATCTAAGGAAGAAAATATATCCTCCTAGCTATTTGTCTTGAACACCTTTAAGACCAAAGATATTTACCACAATTCTAATCAAACAAGAGGTGCCACAATAGTGTAAACTATTGTTGAAGGAAAATTTTTCGTTTTCTTTAGGAGATGCGACAACTTAATCTTTTTTTCCAAATCTCAAATAAAATTTGAATTTCAACAGAAATTAACATACAAAAATGTAGACCAAAAAAATCTAGTAAAAGGAAATAGGAGAGTGTATGGCAGAAAAAATGATATGTTATTCATGTTAACTAGGAGGAAAATGCTAAGTATCATGAGGCAGTTTCATAGATCTCGATAACATCCCCATGGGAATGCCAAACAAGGAAATGGTAAGTAATTAGCAGAAAGTATTTCAAGGCCATAAAAGTCTGGACATAGCGAAGGCACAAATATACACATCGTTTTTAGTCATCTTCACTACAATGTCTCCACATGTCAGAAGCATGTTCTACCTCAGTGTATCATGGTTTTGAGGTTATACCTTGGTTGGCATCTTCATCATCACTAGAACCATCAGCTTCAAATTTTTTCTTTTCTGAAAATATGAAAGGAAAGATTGGTAATTGAAATTACGAGCAAAACAATCACAGAAGCAAGGACATATTCACCATAATAAGAAAATAGGTTGTGATGTGACATATATGATATGATATCAGCCACATGTTCTATCTTGTTCCTTTTTCGCCTCTTCATGATACATTTACTTCGATTTTCGCCAAACTGAGGCAGTAATCGACAAGCAAAACTCTTTACTTCTATTCTCTTGGACCTTTGTTGCTTTTTCCTTGCAGATGCTAAAAGTTCTCTCTCGTATCTTTTTGCTTGAGATTGAAGTTCATGCATTCTTAATTCTATCCATTTGCATCGCCATGATATAGAACGAATGTACTTCTTCCAATCGGTTGTTAATCGTTTTTTCCTGAAGGGAAGCAGAAAAACAATAATGAATGGTAAAAAAACACATCTAGCAGACAAAACAGCATATTTTAGTCCAATCAAGCACATATGATTGAGAATGGCTCAGACTTTAAAATGTGCCGAATGACATGAAAAAATGATGGACCGGCCAATGAAATACTCTATCAAGTCAAAAAGTTATATACAATATCGTCAATACTAAGGCAAAGGTATCTCCATCTTAAGGCTAGCAATTACTCCATAGAAACTGCTATACAATACTCCGCTCCACTTTATATAAAGCAAAAGAAAGGTACCTGCCTTGCCCGAAACATTCTATTAACACCATCAAACATCGTCTGAGCTGCATTTTCACCTCTAAACTGGGAGTTCACTTCAACGTCACTAGCCTTTGAATCAGAAATATCATCCGATCCCGAAAATGTTCCACCAAATGAACTTGAGTTCTCAGTAGCATCAGAGTCTTCTTCATTTTCTAGCATGACACTATTACCACTGCAATCGGTAACATCAACTTCGAGATCATCCATCTTTTCATCTTGGCACTCGTCTAATAAAGCATCCATGTCAAACGTGTTATCCTCACGATTATTTGTACCCCTAAAATCTGCAGCACTTTCAAAAGTATTCCAGCATTGCTTTAGATGGAAGATGTAATGAAACCCTCTTGACGTCTTTTCATATCTAAACCATCAACTGCTTGGGCGGGAACCATGCTTCCATCCACCACTAAGTTCACATCCTCAGAGAATAACCCCAACTTCGAACAACTAGTACTTGACTAACAGTTTCTGAAGACCCGTAAGACAATTGAAAAAGAAGAAATGAAAACCATAGTCAATGCATCTTCAGCTGTTAAAACATGATACAAGTCAAAGGCACACAATGTTTACACTTATATCAATTATAAGAACGCAAAAGACGAAGCTTCCGAGAAAATGTCTAGGAAATTTACCTCATTTTTCCTTTTGTAGATAATTAAAATATTCAACATCTCAAAATTAGACTAATGAAGAGGCATGAAGACAGAACCACATCTCTAGTAGACAAACTTGATCGTTAAAAAAGAAGACGACTGGTTAAAACAGCTACAATTCTAGTACATAAACACTTCCATGATAATTGTAAACTGGCCATTTGGAAGCTATTATTCAAATCTAGAGTATCAATCGCAGAGTAACCAATTTCATGTAAAATTTTTCATTACTATAGAAAGTGAAAGCAGTAAAACAGCCAAAATATGATCCCAATTCTGGTCTCGACATTTCGAGTCTTTCCAAACTTGGTCATTACATTTAAGCCCTTCCAAACTTATGTTCCACAGTACAGCCCACGTATAAGAGCCTTCCCAATTAGTTCTTAAAATTAAAGTCCTTCCAAAACTAAATTAGTTAACAGATTCAATATGTATAGGCAATTTTATTAGTTGATGGAAAAGTTAAAGCGAAGAAGAGGGACAAAATATTGCAGGGAAAAGTCCACATTATGTTCGTTAAACAAGAGACTGACAGAACAAAATACATCCCACAAATTTAATGTTTAGTTTCTCATCATTCTTTAAGCAATTACATCAAACACGTACAAAAAACTGAAACATGTCAGAACTCATAAGCACACTTCCCTTTCAGGAACAAGTTAACCAAATGCATAGAGTGAATCATTTGGAATTTAAAGAAGGTAAAAATCTCATAAGAAAAGGGAGAGATGAGAGACACTTTTGACTCAAATTAGTCGCATACAACTAGTCATTTTAAGGATTTTCTTCCGGCTTAGTTTTAGAATAAAAACCACTTAACATGCTTTGACAATGTATTCATGCCTTTTCTGAATCTTAAACCACTCTGACCAACCGGAAATTCAAAAAATTAGACAACTATCAGGCCTAGATATTCAAGTTGCAACGGCTCTATAAACTTTTTCTCTTAAGTACACTACCACGAGGCAATAATCAGATACTAAAAGTTGGACCATTAATCGATCATATCGTTCTCAAGAAAACTGATGATTCCTACTCTGAACACAAATTGATTCCAACAGCTTAATGCAAAATGAAAAAAGACCTATCACAAATTTCTACACTGTTTTCACTGAATGACAAGCATAACACAAATTGATTGCAACGGCTTATGGTAAAACGCCGTAAGACCTGCAATCAATTTCCGTATTGTTTCCACTGAATATAAAATATTATACCACAATTACCAAAAATATAGGTATATTACAAATTGATTCCATTGGCTTAACGTAAAATGACGAAATACCTGTAGCCATTCAAATTAAGACGACGAATTTGACTGAAGCTACATTTACATCATCAAAGAAACTAAAAAAAATCCTCTGGCGATGATGATAACAACAATCATAAACCTAAAAATACCGCCAGCGAGCAATTAAAAATCGCAGCCACAAGAATTCAAGAAAACAGATACTCCTCCGTCCACTGTTATTAAGATTTGGTTCACCAAATTGAACTGATTCTCCAAAACCAAATGCTAATACTAATTCCGTAGGGAGGAAGCATTCGAAATACTTCTCAGAAACAATCAAAGATTGGCAAACATCTCTTCCTACAACATGTTTGCAGTTCATTTTCTAATAAAAGAACGACGATGAAGAAAGGCAATGAGTCTCATACCAGGGAAAGTAGTAGACGAAAATGCAGCCCAGAAGCCGTCTCCGCCGCTGGACAGAGTCGTCGTCTCCGTCGCTCTCAGCCAATCTCCGGCGAAATCGCCGGACGGAGTTCTTCAGGAAAACCGGGCCGGCTCTTGGCTTTAAACCTTTACCTTTATGAACGGTCGGGCTGGGGTTCTGGCTTTTCCTGACCGGCCCGAACCTTCGCATGCTAGTGTCGGACACGCAACCCCTTATCGGCCCCGGTTAAGCTCACGTTCCAATTTCGGTTGTTAGCCTCGGCTCACAAGAGGGTTGTCTGTCTGTTGTTGATTGATGATAGACCAGCTAGCATACCAACTTGGTGTCGCATCTACACCAAAAAATTTCTCAAACTTTTTGGTGTAGAGAAATTTTTAGGCCAATAAAGGGGTTATGTGTCTTTTGTTGATTGGTCATCTGATACCACGCTAGTCTACGTGTTTGGGCTGTAAAATTGTCTATAAAGCCACTTTAGTAGAATATTGCATTTGGAAGGCAAATTTTGTAGAAAAGCTGCTTTGATGGGATAAAAGCGTTTTGTTTCTCGTACACATTTCTATGTGTGACATCAGCTCTGTATGGAAATGTGTAAGAAATTTGATGTACAAATATCATTTTCCTTTTTAGTCCGAGTTAGTTGCTTTGAGGTGAAGTGAGAAACCTCGAGCTCTTTGGGTGGGGTCCGGACCCATTCCCTTATTTGTTCAAAAGTCACGTTTAAACAATCTTCTCATAAGGAGAATTTCCATAAAAGTGGTGTTTGTGTGTCAATAATGTTTTTTTCTACAAAAAAAAAGAGCTTTTCAAAAATGGCATTAGGGATTAGGGATGGTCATTACTATACAGATTACGCTTTAACTTTGCTATAACAAAAGTTATTTTGTCACAAAACCGCTTTTCAAGAGCCGTTAGTGGCACCACTCAACAAATGTTAGTTATTTTGGCATTAGGAGTGGTCATTCCAAGCCGGAGGGTGGCGCCGCTCGACAAAAACCTGGTTCCATCCTCTGCAAACTGCACCAAAGCGGATATAGTCGGCCAAAGTCAGGCGCTTATGGAGAAGCTCTAATAACTCCTCCAAGGGGGGATGACCAAGGACTCATGTCCGGCATGGCTGTAAAACAAGTCTTCTCCTCAATGTCTCCTCCATTGCCATGGAAGACCACTCCCATGTTTATGTTTGGACACTCTTCTTGCATTGCCAGTGAACTGTGAAGTCCATATCATTCAATAGGCAATTGCGCACGCTGGGATTTCAATTTGTTTGCAAACAAAGAGAAACAACAGTACTGAGAAATTTAAAGCCAAAAAAACGAAAGTGAGGAATGATGGGATTCTTTTCCTGCCAATATTAGGTCGACTTCTACAAGGCGATTCCTCAATAATAGGCATCTTCCTCTTTATCAACTCCCTCTGTCAATACACGATTACTTTACATAATTATGATAGTGTATGATGTTCGTTGCTTTATTTAATTTCATACCGGTGATTAATTTCATAAGACGGGTACATGGCACAATATCGTTCGGTGGAGATGTTTCTCTGACCGGCTCCTAGCATAAGGGACACAGGCGCTTAATATGTACATAGCTACCTTGTTAGACAGCCTGATCATGTATGATAAGACATGTAATATATGGGAACCCTAAATACGCCCTCGGTTCAACATTACCTGTCTGGATTATAAAACAAAAATGAACTAAAATCCGTTCATCTTGGTTTTCTAATCCAAGACAAGTAAATTGGACAGAGGGATAAGTATATCATTTCAATTGTCATAGACTATGGCTATGGAGGGCGACCAGGCTAGACACGTTGTTTTGGAAGGAAATTGGTTTCCTAACCGTCTCTTCTGGTCCATGACCATGGTATATAAGGGTCCTAGCATGCACAAATATATAGTAGGGTGTCACATGGAATAGGTACTTTTTTTGTTTGCTACAATTGCCTAAGGCACTGAACATCACACCCACCCACAAGGCCACAACCTAGTCCTAAGAACCCTTTTAAGTGTCTGGGTCGAGACTCAAACCCAGGTCTTCTCCACTGCGCAAGATGTTGCCAGGAGATTGAAAACCAATGCGCCAACGTGTTCCGGGGCTGTAAAATGGAATAGGTACTTCGTGATATGCTATGGTCATCGGATCTAGTCATGGAGCCGAGTCTAGAGTAGACACATTACGAGTGGAAATGGGCTAGTGCATCCTAGAAGAATTTCACCCATGAAGCCTAGAGGAAACGTTGAGTAGTTCCCCACCCCAGAGTTTAGCCAGCCCACCCTTAACACAGTCGGGGGATGTCATTTGTCCATTTTCAGGCGCCGTCTGTGTAGAAAAGCCGTGGGTAGGCTTTACTATGGGGTGGTGAACTACTCATCTTAGAGGGAAAAGGTTGAGGTGTCTGGTTATGGCAGGAAGGATGAGATGTATAAGCAGGAGGCACAATATGATTTTTTTTAGTAAAAAAGTAATTAGATTGCTATTTGCTAGTAGACTATACCTTCCTCTTCAAATGCATGTAGTGGGCTTGATTAGAATTCCTTAATTTTTCACTGTTTGCCCATTTATGAAATGCCACATGTGTTTTCACTTTTTATGCCTGGTCGTCCCAACTGCCTAGCTGGTGATTTATGCTCTATTCATTTCATTTGTGGGTGTTTGTCATTCACATATGCTTTTATGTAATCATATAAAATCACTCCGGATGCAATTTTTTCCTATGCATTTGGAATTATTGGCAATAGGAAATCGACATAGTTAATATGTTGGCCTATTTTGCTTGACAGCTCTCAGTCCCATCCTTGGCATGTCATTGTCATGGTTCTGCCATTGTCATGCTTGAAGCCCTGTTCAAGATAAGCTACTGCACTTTGCACATGCAAACGACTAAAGGGTATAATAAATAGGAAAACAAAGAACAAAAGAGGAGAGATGGGAAGCATATTTTGGGCCCGCTTGGCGGTAGCTACATAGTACATACTATAGATTTTAAAATAATTCAGCTTCTCCATAAACGGAGATTTTTCAAAAGAATTTAATTTTCACTTCATTGACTTTTTTTAATAGTATTTATTATAATTTTATAAAAAATAAGGGCACATAATAAGAAAAAATGCGTTTTCAATCATGAATATGTATTTTTTTATTATATGCCCCTGCCTTTCATGTTTATTTACAAAGCATGTCATCGGGCCTTAAATTTTTCTCCAAAAACTACTTTTTCTCAACCAAACACCATGATTCTTTCAGGCTACTTCTTCCCTAAAATCTAGATTTTTCACTTTATAAATCCTCTACCAAGGATAGCCTTAGTACTCCACACAAGCATCTTATTGCCAGCAAGGTAGGAGAATTATCTTCAGTTCTTCACACAGGCATCATAAGCAAAATGACATCTCTAGTCTAATTGCCAGCAAGAGGAGATCTTAATTGAGATCCTGAGTAATCCACGCAGGCTAATGAATGGAACGGATTAGCCATGCTCATCTTTATCTATATTAATTTGTTAATTACTTAAAATAATGATGGTGACATATAATTGCTACTGAAATTACATAATGCCTGGTAGGACAACAGGGAGTGGAAACTCCACAATGTATCACTTCCCTAATTATAAACTTTAGAAGATTTAAGTTTCTATATAAGAAAAATTTTAAATGAGATCGCTCTCATTTGGCTTATATGAGATCAGTTTAACTTGTAGCCATTGGATCTTGATATGACGGATACAAGAGTGAGTGATGGTTCGTACTTACTTATCCACTAATTTGATACCTACTGTTGTATTAGAATTCAACCATCCAAAAGATTATTCTCATGGCCCTTATATGAGAATGATCTCATGTAAACCAGTCTCTTCCATATAAATACTTTACAAAACTTGGAAATACAATTGAAAATGGAAAATCTCTAACCAATTTGTGTCACTGCCGTTTAATAATTGCCAAATCCAGCCCATTTAAAATCCGATAATTAATGCGGCTCCCTCCATACCTTTTATGAACCAGATTAGGAATTATAATTCAATTAGGATAGTTAGTATTAAATATATTTTGATTTCCTAGTTTAGGTAAAATACCATTATAGCTATTGTTTTATTAAAAGTAGAATACTTATTTAAATAAATTCCTAGTTTAGCAAGAGTCTTATGATTGGAAAGGCTTATTCCTATAAATTGTAAGCTCTGGATTACCTACGTTCAAGCAATGAAAATCAAAGTCTTTAATCTTTAGTTTATTTATCTTTTTAGGTGTAGTTTCTTATATGGATCCCCTAGTGGACCACTATGATTTACAACAATATTATAATAGAAGTCTTGATTGGTTTTTCAAAATGAACTAAAATCAATTTAATCAGAAAAAATAAATAGGACTACTATAGTGGAACCGAGGGAGTAGTACTTCACTAGTGGTAAAACCAACTTAAATGCATCACTTCGTTGTTTTAATCGTGATGAGTTCCATAAACTAATGGTCGTGACTCGTGATGCATTGAAGTGGATTCTTTCCTTTCTTGGCCAACAAACGTTTAATTTTCCTTAAACATTTGAAAACTGTTTGAATTAGGAGGGATGCACATGAGACATTTTTTATCTACAAAGTTAGAGTCAAACATTGGAGGGGTAACATAGCAGCCTAACCAGATTTCAATGTACTAGTTATTTTGCATCCTCTTCATTCCCAAAGAGCTCTTTAAAAGCCCGCTTTTCTGGAGAATCTTCTCTAGAGGAGGGATAGATAAAGCGTTTCTCTTCCAGCGTAATGGGATATTTAACAAAAGGAAAAACAACTTTAGAAAAGAAGTTAATTATCCAAAAAAAACTTTAACCGTTCCTTGACCCAAACGTGATCCCAGACAGGAACTGTTTCTAACCTTTCACCCAATAATTTTAAGGCAGTGATATCCCAACATCAATTATACACATATCAATGCTGTAAAGAAAATGATGTAAAAATATCATTTTCCGTAATTTTATCAAGTGCCGACCACTTTTGGGTTCTGGCTTTGCCATCTCGCGAAAGGTCGGCCCAGTAGAGATAAGCACCATAGAATCAGCTGTGGCTGGTCCGACAGTCTTCACCAAGTCCTTTACCAAGTCAGGAATCAACACATGCCATAGCCTTACTGTCTCTACACTGTTTTGTTGGTCCCCTAGTCCATCAAATTCGAGCAAGTACCAGGAATATGAGCTCAGAACACTATAAAAAATGGAGAAGGGGGGTGCTCAAAGTCCACACTCGGATTCCCAGACATGGAAATTCCTCCCATTAGAAGGAACAAACGCCAGCTCATGGGCCAACAAAAGAACAGAAGAAAATAAGCCTTACAATATGATACCACATGGGCCAAAAGCTAGAGACAAACATCGATGCCAACTGCCATGGAATTAGTCACAGGGCGTAGACCAAAAACCCTTACTACTTTTCGTATTATACACAGATATTTTATTTTTTACGTCATACACAAATATATATGACACTCGTGCACGTGTGACTACACATCATCCCCCGACCCCATACCTACATGAATATCATATTTCTTTTCAGCTAAAATATATAATGTTATGAAAAAAATTTAAATTTTCGCAGGGCTCATGCGAGTGGACGTACGTCAGGGCGATGAATTGAGATCTGATGGTGCATGTTGATCCACCAGATTGGTGGCGATTCAAACCTACCTTCACCTTATAGCAAAAAAAAGAAACCTACCTTCACCTTAAATTAACGTGTGTTGGCAGATCGAAATTGGACAGCCTACAGTGCCCTGATGCACGCGAGACAAACATCGATGCTAGTTGCTATGGAATTGGTCACAGGGCGAAGACCAAAAATTCTTCCTTCATTTCATATTAATATTATTTAACTAACATATAATCCATCTGATCCAAAATAATGTGTATATTTGAGAAAATTCTCATTTTTATTAGACCATGAAGTCGAGAAAAAAGTCACATGACTTCTTCTCATTGATATCCCGTCCAACTCGTATGCTCGTTCCCAAATCAAATTCAATTCAATTCTTCAAAGTTTTCTCCAATTTTGGAAAGAGGAAATCACTTGATTTGACAAAAATATATATAGTATTTTAGAACAGTTAATATTTCTAAATATACATAATATTTTAGAACGGAGAGAATATAATATTTCATCGAGAATATAATATTTGATCGGTTCCAACATACTTTGACGACCTGCAGTGGCACGATGCACGCTACGGTGCACATTTACTAATGCTACTCTATTATTATTCCATGTCAAGGCCCAATTATCCCCTGACCTTTCCCATTCCAAATCAATTGGTCTCATGCTTCTTTCTTCACTTTTCTTTTTTGATTATCACTTTGGTCTCAGCTTTGAGCTGATGATCAGAGAGCAAATTTATCCCCCAAAGAACCAAAACAAATCAAAGAAAGAACACTTTTCCTCTTCCACCATTTCCAGCGTGAATCTACACAAAGATTTCCAAGCTAGATTTTATTGTCCAAACAAAAAAGAAGAAAAATAAAGAATACGCTGTACATACAAAGCTCAAATTCCTATACGTATTAGATATATTTCCTAAGCTTTCCCAGCAAAAGAAGCTAAAATTTTCCTGCTTGGGCAACCTTCTCCTATAGACCATGTTTTACAACTCAAGACTTGGTGTCTCCATCTCCATTTCTCCCCTGGCAAGTGCGTACTCGCTGTAGTAGTAGTAGTCCGGCACGCCGGCTGCCGCCCAGAGCTTCTCATTGAAGGCCTCCTGCAGCTCTTCCGGGATGAAAGGCGTTCTGCACAAGGGGCAGGTCTTATGGTCATGGTCCAGCCACCGGTCCAGGCAGGCCCGGTGGAAGATATGGCGGCAATTCTTCTGCCGCCGTATCTCGTCGCCGCCTTCGAATTCACATAAGCAGACGGCGCAGCTGCCGGGCTCGTCGGCGAGGCCTAGCTCTTCGAACCGGACCACGGGGAGGATCTCGCGGATGAGCATGGCCGAGACGGACTGGAACTCCGGGAACGGCCGGTCGGGGGAGATGTCGGGCCAGGCGGCGTCGGGCTCCATCAAGTCACCGATGGCCAACAGGCGGAAGAGGGCGGAGATGAGGCCGCGGACAAGGCCCATGAGGGAGAAGACGTGGACGAGGAGGTTGGGGAGGAGGAGCTCGGAGTAGCTCACCGGAAAACCCATTTGGCGCTCTTTGTCGATCGGATCTTCGCCTGAGTTCTGCTGTGTTGGGGCGGGCTGATGAGCGGGCTTGGGCTTATATAAGGCTGCTGACAGGAAAGGCCCACATGGGTTCCTGGAAAGTAGAAACTACGACTTTGCCATTGTTGTCAAACTTGATTAGTCAGCTGAACACTCTATTTTGAGTTGGTAATGAGGACAAATTATGTGTCTTAGGGGAGAAATTATCATCCATTGCAACCTCTTTATAGGAGCCGTCGATCTTCAGGATTGACGGCGCACACGCAAAGGACGTGCACTCCAGCAAAGGCTGAAGTTTTGCTGAAGCACATACGCTGCATGTACGCCATCGATCTTAAAGATCGACGGGCTACCTCCTTGTCTTGGGTGGTGCGGATGAGGGGTTTAGGTGGTCTTTTGGTTTCTGATGTGGATCTTGTAGCAACTGCATAGCGTGTGAGTTTGGATGATGTGCACAATAGGAAGTGCCTTGTGTCGACGGCGTTCTTGGGGTCAATGAATCATTTACTTGTCTTTTTACTGTAAAGCAATCCCATTGAACATGAACTTCGAGTACATCATACAAAAGAGACATCCTTATAACGAGAGGAGCTTCCTCTATCCAAACCATTTTACATAGCCTTTTAAACAATTGATCATTCTTTTTTTTTTCTTCTAACTTGACAAAGACATCATGAATCATTATTTTTTTTGGTACAAGACATTTTTTGGAACGGTTTGGTACAAGACATGAATCATTCTTAACACACAAGAAATTTTAATACAAATCAAAGGATTGGGGCTTGGGAAGAAACCAAAAGTTTGGGGAGAAATCAAATCAAACCGTGCTATCACGCGTATTAGTTGTTTTTGCATCTAAGGTGTAGCTAGGGCAGAAAACCTGGGCTAGTGGGTGAATGTGGTGGACTTGGTGAATGGGACGAGGAAGAGGAGGATGTAGGCTGAGAGGAGTGGCTGTTGTTGTCATCAGATGAATGAGATAAGGTAGACATGGGTAGTGAGGGTCCTGCAGGTGGGATGGGTTTTGGTGTAGATCGATCAGTGTGCTGTTGATGAGCAAAGGGAAATATTTGTTCATGGAATTCAACATGCCTAGACGTGAAGACACGCTTAGTCCCAAATTGAAGGCATTTGTGCCCTTTATAGTAAGGGGCATGTCCTAGAAAGACACAAGGTTGAGAATGGGGCTCGAGTTTATTTGTGGTATAAGGTCGTAGGCAAGGATAACCCTGGCAACCAAAGACCCAAAGAGTTGTATAATAATATACCTATGTTTTCTGTCCTCGAGGCCATTTGCTGTGGCGTATACGGGCACGAAATCTGATGAATAATGCCTGTTTGAGTAAAAAGAACCTGAATTTTTTTGTTACAATACTCTCCTCCTCCGTTAGAGCGAAAATAAACAATGGATTGATAAATCTTGTTTTCAACCATAGTATTGAACTTATGAAAAGTAGAGTAAACTTTAGATTTGTATGGTGATAACAAGGCACTTCACTTGGACAGTAGGCTTTGTGACTTTTCTTTGCACCATCATAATGTAGCTTGTTTATTTTTCTACCGGCTGTCATTGTTGCCCTTTACCTAGTACCAGTTTAATTTGCTAAATTGATGGAGTAAGATGCATGATGAAGATGATTGGTATTTTCATTTATCATGAAATTCCATCTTACCCAAGCAAGCATAGTATTTCAAGATTGGTTTTTTGTTGTGCATGTTGAAATGAGTCATTTGGATTTGGGGATTTTATCAAATAATAATATATGCTAAAATAAACAATAACTGATCGGGAAAGAGGGAAACTTAATTCCCAACCCAGTTATCTGACATGTCATGTAGGCGCCAGCGTGGCGCTGACACCAGAGCGGTTTTTTTTTTTGTAATTTGACGTTTTCCATTTTTTTACCTTTTCAACTATGATATTACTCAAGAAACACCTTCATCTTATAATAAAGAAAGTGTCTCTTTAACTGATGCCTTACATTTTGTTAGCTTTTCAATTAAGACGTCATTTAAAATGACATTTTAACATGCCTTAACAAAAAACTCGTCCGAAAAGTCTATACTTTGAAGACGTTGTTTGAAATGACACCTTCCTCTAACTTACTATGCTTTGAAGGTGTCATCCATAAGGACGTTTTTGTTTTGAGTTTAGAAGACGTCATCCGGAATGACGCCTTCATTTTAAGTTTCTTTTAAAACCCTCACTCCCTCTCTTGTTCTCAGCTAAAAAATGCCCGACTAAGCCTCACCACCCAAACCCTCGCTCTGCCAGAACCATCGGCCCTCCAGAACTGTCGTGACATTCTAGCAAACAATTAGTGGCCTATATGTCACGAAGTCCAAAATTGTCGTTTGTGATTAATTTGGCTCTAACATTTCATCAAATAGTTGTTTGTTTATTGAAATGGTTACATTTTGTTGATTAGAGCATTAAGTCATTTTTCATGCGTGTAGATTAATTGAGATCGTGTAGTAGGCATTCATTATTATTAAAAAATTAAGCATTCATAATGAGCTGTATTTACTTACAAACCCTCTTTTTCATTTAATTTTTTGTTTCAAAAAAATTAATTTGAGTAGTATTTTGTTGGTACTTATTAAAGGTTTGTGAGTAGAGATGGTTGGAGAAATAGTTTCGTTTGTGCTAAGGCATAGTGGAAAAATTACAATCAATAGAAGTGAATACGAAAGTGGTGAAATCCTAGGATTGTTTATTAGTGAGCCAAGCACTTATGAGGAATTAGAGATGCAAGTGGCAAAGAAAATGGGATGGGACCAAAGAATTTGGAAAATTCGTATCAAGTGTAAGATGCCTCTTTTTGGAACAACAATCACCATACTACCCATTGATGATGACAACTCTACGCAACCAATGTTCTATCTTGCACCTCTTATGTATACATTCGAGTTATTTAAAAAAAGAGGCTCAGATGCCTGGCTTTGCAAATGATGGCAAAAGCGTAAGTAGGAGTTCTCGAAGAAATATGTCGAGTTGAAAGTTGAAAGGAATGTTTGTGGTTGATAATGAAGAAGATGATTTGTCTATCACACTTGCGTGCAACGAACCCTAACTTTCGGCTAATTGGAAGTAAGTTTATTATGACAATAACCATTCAACTTACGTTTTGTTTGATGGCTTCTTATTGATGTTGTAGTTATCTTTGGAATAAATTAGGCATACATCTCATGCTCATGAAGCTATAAATCTTGGCATGATACAAAGTGGTGAATAGTTTGGTACATAAACCTAATTTCATAACCCCTACACCTACAATGGTTCAAACGGTTGGGAAGATGGTGAAATAAATGATGAGGAAGATGATAAGGTCAATGATGAAGAGATGCATAATATGGCGGCTAATGATGTTGAAGACACACGAGGATAGGAGAGTGTGCAAGAGATGGTTGATAATGAGGGAGGTGATTTGGTGGACAACATAGTTGCTACGGATAACTTAGATGACTTTAAGGAGAAATTGTCATATGAGGAGAAGCCGCCATATGCGCGAATCATAAACGAGGAAATAAATGAAGCAATTAATCGGGGAAATAGATGCGGCCATGACGAAAGATAGTCGATCACAATACCATTGTGGGAATTATAATGAAGTTGGACATAACAAACTAACTTCTCAAAACCCACTTTCTGTTGATTGGTACTTCCATACATTAATATTTTATTGTAAGTTAACTTGATCTTTATTTTGCTTGAATGTGTTATTAAATGTTGGTTTCTTTGTAGATATTAGGGATCCATGACCTATTGATCTCTCTATCCTCACATAGTAGAGCTTGAATATATCTGATGATATATGGAACAAAGAGGTATGTGCACATTCCTAGAAACTATTTAATTTTGGATATTGCACACATTTAGCTGATTGTACACTACTTTTAATGTGTATTAGGATCTCAGGTGCATTGAATGCACAGAGCATTGGGGCAACATGCGACATTGGGCAGATGATGGTCACTTATTGTCGTATATAGAGCAGACAGGTTTTGGCCACTTCATACGCTTGGAGTATATCATGATTGATAGGGCTCTCATAATTACCCTAATTGAGAGATGGTGGAGGGAGACACAAACCTTTCACTTGCATTTGAAGGAGATGACTATTACTTTGTAAGATGTAGATGTACTACTTGTGTTGCGTATTGATAGCATGGCAGTGACTTGTACGAGTTTAGATATTGACTGAAATGTTGTATATAACCAAATAATGCCACAAAGATAGCCATCAAGTGGCATGCACGAGCATATTTACTCCATATGCTTAGTTACACCATATTTGTCGTTAGCAGCAGCAGCCATGTACACCCCATATATCTCATCTTGTTAGAGGATTTTCACTCCGCATGAATGCATGGGGTAGTGCCACCCTTGCCTACCTATACAGAGAGTTAGGAAAAGTTTACAACCCAACACATCAGAGATTTTCAGGTGTGTCACCCTTTTCTAGGTAAACCATTAACAATATTTGACTAATCTATTTACCACAAGTATAACATATTTGATTCATGTTAGATTTCTATGTGTCAAACAACTATGGTTGTGAGAGAGATTAAATGTGGGACGTTCAAAAGTTCAAAGCACTCCACTAGATGGTTTTTCTCTATTAGGAGTTAGATATATTGTATATATTTAAGTCATTTTATGTTCTACTATAACCATTTTTAATAATTTATTTTGTTACTTTTGATGTTCTCAAGTGGAATGGTAGGAAGACTAAAATCGTTAATCCTCATGATATCCTTTGCCATTATAGATCTGAATTAGACTACCAACGATCTGGACAGATGATTATGCTATATTGCACATGTTACGAATATATACAATGCAATGTTCATAAAAAGCAAAGTATTATCTTTATGTGGTGTGTAGGTTACATGGCAACCATACAATGATGATGTTTTAGTACAGTTACCTCATGTGTGTACTGACGATGTAGATGTGTGGCTATCTAGGACGCTACTCATATGCTTTGAGATTATGAAGATGCACGTTCCAGATCGAGTCATGTTGCAATTTGAGTTAGAGCAGATTTCTCCCCCTTCTGTTGTGGAGTTCATTGGGCGATCTTCGCGTCAGAACCAAGGTTTTCAAAACCGGACCGGCCATCGAACCGGAATGATGGCCGGTCCGGTCAGACCGGGATCTGACCGCGGTCAAACCGGGGTCAAACCGGTGTGAGCCGATTTAGGTGAGAGGAGTGTAAATATATGATAAATATATCATTTGTGTAATATAAACATCAAAACTACATAGCCCAAGTGGTTAAGTGTCTCACGGGAGAGGGGAAGGGGGGGGGGGGGGGGGGGTTCGAATCCCCCCTCTTGAAAAAAAATTATTTAAATATTCCGGACCGGTCCGGTTCGGTTCACCGGTTCGGAAAAAACCGGCCGGTTTTAAAAAAACCCGCCCGGTTCGCTGAACCGGATGAACCGGACCGGTTTCCCGGCCGGTTCCGGTTAATCACGGCCGGACCGGTTTTGAAAACACTGGTCAGAACTAATCAAGTTTTGATTGGATGTCACACCATGTGGCCTATATTACTAGATGGGACGAGCGAGAACCACTCTTGTTCAAGGAGAGTTTGCCATGATTGAGTGAGATGCTGATAGTGCATACATGAAGTGGTACTTGATGATCACTAAGAGGCTTATCCTACCACCCGTGCATGAACCAGAGATGTTATATCAGCCCAGGGGTGACACTGAGCGGACTTTGGTTAGTATCTTTTACTTTCTATTTATTTTATTTACCATCATTGTGTGCATGTAGTTAAGTTGCATCTAATTTGAGCATGCATGACAGTTGCTCAATTAGTTGAAGCTTTGGTGGAGCATTCCTATAAGAGCTTGATAGTGGCATATCAAATGATACGCAAGACCACTACATATATTCTTGCGAGCTTGTTGTTGCTTCAGTCAGTTATGACAAAGATTTCATGACCGCAAGGTTCTCATGCTTATGAGGCTTCTCAAGCTATATCAGATTCGCTCGACGTTGTGACATCATTGGCCGACACGACTTCTTCAACCCCACCACCATTAGCTCCATATACCACACTCGGTCCAGTTGAGATGCCTCCCTATTTGAAAATATATACTAGGCGACAACGCGCACTTTGTGTTGTTTTACGTCAAATACCTTCGTCTTCAGTTGGATGTCTAGATCCTATACTTGATGTTAAGCCTGACCAAATTCTAGTTCAAGCACAAAGACGAGGATGAGGTAAGAGTAGGGGGATGAAAGTTGACCGTGCATTTGTATTATCATATATATAAATATTTGTTTAAACTTAGAAGAGACGCTTTAATTTATTTGTGTTATTGTGTTCATTTGGAAGAGTTTACTGAGCAAAATTGATTATTTAAACTTATTTATTCTTCATAATTTATTTTTCGTTTATATTGATTATATTGTGTTATCACATTTTTAAAAAATTTGCAACTTACAACATTGCCTTTGTAATAGAAAAGATGAAAATGTTACTTTAAATGACGCCTTCAAAGGATATCACAGTAAGGCGACAATTTCAACGACGTCTTCAAAGCATGGTAAAAAAAGATACGGCATCATTTTAAACGATGTCTTCAAAGTATAAACTTTTTCGCACTTTCTTTCATTATTGGATGTTAAAACATCATTTACAACGATGCCTTAGTTGAAAAATATAACAAAAATAGAAAGTGTACTTAAAAGAGACACTTATATATATTAAAATAAGCTCACGCAACTTATTTTCGGATGGATTATTATTTATTTTAATATATATTATTTGGTAAATTTACCTTGAATTTCACTTAGAACATTTTTCTGTTGGGCGATTATCGAAATTGCTTGAGTATGGAGCTTACTGGTGCAAATCTGGCATTGGCGAAGGAACTTCATGGTTCGTGAACTAGCGAAGTGATTGATGGAGTAAAATCTAGCATTAATCAGCCTAAAGGTCAAACCCATTCTCCAATTTCCTCTCTCGTTTTCTCCCCGCATACGGGGATCTCTAGCTCAAAAGTTTTTTTTTTTAAAGATTGTATGATATTTGCAGTTGAATTCTAAAGCTATCTCTTTATTCGTTTTCATCAAACCAGTTGTGCGTAATTTGTGTTTTGAGCGATGTTGGATTCACAAGTAGGGCTATGAAGTCATATGTCAGTGATTGCTATATACAGAGATGATGATTGACATTGGTCGCGAAGCTTCCAAGGTCAGTTTTTCTTCCTTTTTTTGAATCGTCTTCTCGATTACTTTTGATGTTTTAATTTATCCTTTTTTATTGACTTTTGGGCTTTTTGGTTGACTCGAATTACGTTGTTTGGAATGAAGTTGTGGAAGACGGCGTGCACGGAAACGTTAGTAGGTCGTCAGCTGTTGATAGAAAAATGGAAGCTTCTTTTGGCTGGATTGGTCTTTCAGGTTGGTTTCCTTTCCTTTTCTCTGATCTGCTTTGACAAATAAGTTTTTTTTTTGGGTGATTTTAACTGGAATTTGGATGTACTGCTCGCTTCTCTTCTGTTGCTTTTTTATTATTATGTTTGCTCCAAATGAATATACAGCGTGCGGCCATTCTTGTTATTGAATCCGGGTGTTGAATAGATTTTGAAATGCTTCAGGTTTGAGGGATTGGAGTGTGGAACTAATCTCTGAGGAGTACTGCTACTTGTGTTTTAAAGGCAGAATATAGATTCATAATATACTTTAGGGTCCTTAGAGTTCTCAATAGATTAATTTTAGAAAACTTCGGAAAAGCAAAAACTGGATAAGTTACTGAATCATTTTAATCTTCCTGTATTTGTCTGAAGAAGATAAACAAATTTATGAAACAACTATGCTGTTTTATCATCCTTCCGTCCGTTAAAGTTTGTCCCATATTAATAGTGCCAGACCACCTCCTTCTCCCTCAAAGGCTCCTCTTCTGCTTCCCTGAATTAGAAGGTGCCATCCCATAAAAAATCGCAATTTTTCTGGATGGGGCTAGTAATGTGGGATGGAGGGAGTAATAATAACAAGGAAAAGAGCAAATGGTTTGTTTTCATGATGCCGTAGGATGCTTCTTTAGTGTGTTCTTTAGATAACTTTATATGTCTTCTACCTTGTGTATGTTGAAGGCCTACACTCTGATTTGTCAATTTGTTTATAGTACATTCATGGACTGGCTGCACGAGGAGTGCACTATCTGCATCGACCTGGACCGACACTTCAGGATCTTGGATTCATCCTTTTGCTGGTATGTATGTTTCTTTTCACCAGCATGGTTTTCTTTTTCCTTCTTTTTGCTTCCCTTTTTTATGAATTTAGCTGTTTATAGAATGCTTTATGGTTTCGTGAATAAGAAGATCTAAATGTATCAGATTGGAAACAACCATGTTGGAGTTAAATTCAGGAGTAATAAAGGAGGCAATTAACATATGGTTGACAAACTACCATCATCCTAGAGTTTCTAATTTAGCGTCACATTATGCTCATGGTCCTCCTGTGTATGCCTTATGTTGTCTAAGTGTTTTTTGTCATTATCCCCTTCTGAGGATGTTCACATGTATATTACATTCTTTTTAGAGCCACTTAGTTCTTTTGATAATTAGGTAAGCCCCATGTCCCTCTAGACTACCTAACTGACAGATATGAAAGCTACATCTGAGTCAGAAGTTGTTTCATCTCCATTATCAAGAGGTTAATATATTTATCGTTGTTTATTTTCACTAATACTGAGAATGACGGTTCTTCATGTGCAGCTTTGTAAGGCAACGATTTAGCTGAATGTTGAATTGCTAATGCTATGAAACTTACTTGATCAAGCATATTTGTTCACTTTGTAACTAAAAGTTTCCTCTTTCTACCACTGATTCTTTTGTCTTACTTTAACTATATTAGGAACTTGGACAAGAGAGAGCCTACATGAGTGAGACTTTGTTCACCATTGTGTTTGTTTTGTTTGTCTTGGTAAGGTTAACATTCTCATATCCTATGAAATACATATTTGTTGGTTTATAGTTGCCTTCAGATTATCTTTTTGGTACAATATTGTCTTACTTCTATTAGCCTAAACATTCTTCCTGTTACGTAAGAGGGAAAATCGAGTGGACCTGAAAACTATATTCTAAACCTTTTGTTTACTTAAAACAGATTTTTTTTAGAATATCTGGACTGGGCTAAGGACAGCTGATGAATTCTCATAAATTATCTGTTTTATTTGCACTTTTTTTACATATACATGTATGTATGTAAGAATGCATGTATGTAGGCAGATACTTCTGAGTTTCTTAAAAGGGAAAGCTTATGTTTCAAGTTTGGAATCCATTATTAATTAGTTTTGTTTATGTATTTGTTTCTCGGCCTTCAGATTTCTGAGTGACCATGCACTTTTTGTATGTTCATGATTTTGTTTCAATTTTTCTGCAGTGAACCTTTCATCCTTTCATTGTTCAGAGCAAGAAATTCTACACTGTTCTTTTGTGGCGAAGGGTTCTCGCATTCCTTGTTGTAAGTACAAAAAGTCCGCAAAGAAAATATATCCAATATGTAAGAATTTTAACAGTGCAAACACCATATGGTTGGATGTAGACCGAGTACTTGAACTGATGGCTCATTAAAGTTGAGCAATTTAAGGTGTTCATGAGCTTGTTCTTTTTAATTTGCCTACCGGCATTCCACGAGTGGGCCTGTCTTTAAAGTTGTTCTGTGTAAGTTAGTTTTCCACGTTTGATCTACTCTCCTTGGGATGTCATGGACCAGGGAGTTAATAGAAATAATGGAGGAAATTGGGACTTACAGCATGTTGAACATAAGAATAATCTTGAAATATACTAAGGCTGATCTTTTTTTCTCCAGGCTTCTAAAATCTCCGAATTATAACATGTTATTCAACTCAGCTTCTGGGTCCCAACTATTATTGTCGTGAGGGGGTACACCTTTTGGATTCAAGTTTGAATGACATGGAGCATGTGTTTTATCAGTTTGCACATGCTTTCACCTAAGCTTTTCATTTGAAATTTCTTTAATATTTACAGGGATCAAAGCTAGCTATGTTGCCTCATCCAGATAGTGTTTGGGAAGTTCTTCTGATTAATTGTAAGTGGACTCTTTGCAATGCTTGACCGAACTGCATTATGCTTTGCTTTTAGCCCTTGTGTTTATTTAGCATCTGTAAGTTTAGTTCCTCATGGCTTAATATATGGATGTGGAAATCTGATTTTTTGCGTCTCACATGATATTTACACTTGTTTTTGTCCGCACTTATCAGTAGTATGGCACTCGCAGGTAATTTATTTTACGATGAATTTACCAAGTATTCCACCTGCACTCATCGATGAATGGGTGAAATGTTGTCTACAACAGGCAATGATTTACCCATTCTTGTAGGTCAGATGCTATCATGAAGGCTGCCTTTAGTTTTGAAAGGCACTTTGATTAGCCAGCCAAAGATGCTGTGTCCCTGCTTTTCAATTCTATTTTATGGTGGAATAGTTTTAGCCCATTGTTTTATTTTTTGGATCAGTGTTCATGTTTTAATTTTTATTTTGCTACCAGATTTATCAAGCAGATTGCATGGTTAATTGCTACCAGCTTTGTGACAGAAGATGGCTATATTGATATTTCATGTGCAACCATCATGTCATGAAGCCAATCCATATATTTGGAAAGGTGTATGATAAATATGATGATGTTGAATCTTCTTATCATTGTCCCCTCTTTGGAGGGTTGCATCAGGAAGGGCATCCGGGCTAAAAACTTGCCACTGTTTTTTTGTATGGATTTTGTACTATTTTGATTCTGATAAGAGTCAAATACGGTATATAATTCATGCCGCCGACCCCAGATAGCTAGGATAAGGCGTATGATGATGATGATTGCATGGTTAATTGCTGTTCAAAGCCTTCTGATTCTAGCTTCTCGAAAGCACTACACTGTTGATGTTTTAGTAGCCTGCTAAGTGGTTTTAAACCTTTCACCTTGACGATTTTTTATCTTTCAGCAAACAAAGGTCGGCAGGGACGTCGCCGGCAGAGGAAAGAGCTCCTCTTCTCCTTGGCCTGCTTCCACTGGGAAGAGAAAGACGGCGAATCTGGGAAGAGAATACGGCGAATCCCGCCCGTATTATCTATCCGTGTTGGAAATGTATCTAATTTATTTTTAATTTTGGATACACGCAGGATACGCAAGCAGCTGTGTCACTGTCATATCCTTATCATATGGATACAACAGCCAATTTTCCATATCCGTGCTTCCTAGATAACCCATATTAATGACACTAACAAATTGGTCATAATAGGTTGCATAAATTCTCTACAACACATATTATTGACAATATTATGATTATCGAATAGCTTAATATATCAAAAAAGGTATTCAAATTTTATTATTTAAGATGTAGCAAATGATTAAATGGTGTTTATAATGAGTATATTTCATACAATATTATTAAATAAATTATTTGCAACACATTATTAAGGACAGTATTACAATTGTCAAATAACTTAATACTCCCTCCATAAAAAATTACCTGTCCTCTTTAGAAAACCAAAATGTTGGTTTTCTAATGAGGACAGGTAATTTTGGACAGAGGGAGTACATAAAAAAACTTAAGATGTAGCGAATGATAAATGGTGTTTGTAGTACGAGTATGCTTCATTTCATCAAATCATAATCAAGATAGTTCATAATGAATTAACCTATCAATCCATTATTTAAGTGTTTCTGGCCGGGCCTAACAGCGACCGGTTTAATGACAGTCAGCATTACACATCAGTACGCAATCTTGTGTTACATAACATGACGAACTATTCACGTTAGAGCATGTGCCCTTGTCTGGGGGAAGAAGCTGAGCTGGGTAACCAGACTCCAACTGCCAAAACTAAAGATATAGCCTTCGTCGAAAAAGGCTACATTGATCATACTATGTACGCTAGCCTCAAGTTTTCTCGCCGCATAATTCACTGCAATAACTGCATGGGACCAGATATGAGCACACAGCTAGCGTATGAAAGTCAAATTCGCGCTGAAGCTTCTTCAATGGACAGTTATGCTACACTGGCGTTTAAATTCATACGTGATTAAACTACTTCATCAATCATACGGTTGATTGCTAGTGCCAAAAACATTGGGCTCCAATGATCAACAGAGTTTGAATGATGAAGTAGCTTCATAAATACAAATTTTAATGTAACTAAAGCAATATGCAACAGAGATTGTAATCCATAGACTAGTGTCACAGCGGTGGCAGTAGCCTTTAGCGCGCTGGTTGGATATCTTTTGGTTGTGGGGGAGGTCCGTGGTACTAATAAACTTCATTGGCGTGTAATGTGTAAGGATGCATGAGTATTATAAATAAAAGCTGTCAATAAACAAATTAGTTTATTTGAAAAAAGTTGTATCTATTAAAAGTGACCGGAGTATCAGATATCAAAATAATTTGGACCGTTAATAATACACCAAGCTTGAGTTTCATAAATTAAAAACATATATGATCATTTGTCTCTGAATTTCATAACACAATTTACAAATTCTTTTTTTGGTAAAAAAAATTTGCATGTTGTTTACATCAAGTATGACAATACTCATCTGAACCGAAACTGAACTTATCAGTACGTCTAGTTCATCAATCAAATAAGAAAACCACAAGTAAAACAGATACGTAACTTCTCAATTGTACATGGCCATGAAATGTCCTACCTTAAACTGAACAAACCAACCACCCTCTTAGCGATTAGAACACGCCAACATTCTAGAATGCAACTACGGAAATTTCTCTTTGATTTACCACTGCTCCGGTCATTAAAGATGAGAGAAAAAGGTTTTTTTTTGCAGTTTTGTAAATGGTTCTCGCAAGGAACCTTCATTACCTAATTTACCCAAAAAAAAGGAACCTTCATTACCTAATTTACCCAAAAAAAGGAACCTTCATTACCTAATTTACCCAAAAAAAGGAACCTTCATTACCTAGGCTGTAACGCTTTCAAGGAATGTTATGCCTACCCTGCCCAAAATAAAGAAAATGATATATGCCTACCCCAATTCGCATTTCATCGTAGAAAATAGTTGTACTATGTTATAGTGTTTTAGACGTCAGATATGAATATGCACTCTCCAAAATAGAGGTCAGCTGTGCATTTGGCAACATTGAGCTTCTTCTAAGAATATGCGTAGCACGTCTTGGCATGAGCCGGGGGTTTGCAGGCGGTTCGATTTTGATCCGTCGACTCTGTGTTAATACAGGGGCAGAAGGTCTAAATGATCACCGCTTGCCCTGCATGCCGTCGGATCTCAATCTGATGGCTCACAGCATCGTCAGGTCTCGGTCTGATGCACTGAATCTCGACTGATCTTAACTTCTTCCATACGCTAATATACAGATTATGCTTATACACGTGAAGAAGCCGCATTGGGTTTTTTCTGTGGCAAAACGCCTCTAATCAGCCAGGAGCTGGCAATGAATGGGCTCAAATACCACGTGAAAATGTGAAGAGACCATAGTTGAACCAAGTCACAAGACACTGTTGATCATCAATCATCAAAAAGAAAAAAAGAGAAAAGTCAAGAAGACTTTGATTTTGGTGGAACAATTTGAACAACAACGAAAGTCATGCATATGACTCATGGAAAGATTGGCAATATAATTCCAGCTGTGGTCGGTCTCCTTCAGGCATGATGCATCCATCACAATTAATGCAATAAACGAGTAATATGCGTCTTTTCATGATGTCGATGCCAAATTCATTTAGTGCATGCTCGTCTCTCACAGTTCCATTGTAACAGATGAACCTAGTCTCAGGCTCTCAGCCTCCCAAATTAATGGCCGTCCATCCCTAATTCGGTTACTGCACAATGCACATCAATCCATTTCTTGGCAAGTCTGCCGGCACACACGCAATCGTCTGCTCGGCCGTTTGTATAAACCAAGAGAATATTTAACGCATTTATACAAACCACGTACACAACGTAGAAGAAGCATTTTTCCCGCTTACCTATTGTGAACTGATTATAGTTCATTTTGAAGAACTAAATGTGACTATTAATATGGACCGGAGAGAGTATAAACTCATTTTTGGCACGATAATATACACTTGTGATCAAGAAAAGAACAATATAAACTCGATCTGTTGCTCTTATCCAGACATTAGACGGCTCAAAGTCCCCCAAAAGACTTGGAAAATGTACATGGGTCAGCCTCGACTTGCACGGCATGGCACCGTGGTTTGTCTGCATCTACCTCTTCCCTCAATCCAGGCCTAACTTCCCAAACACATTCTTGTTCTTACATGCAAATAAACCAAAGCCCTCCTTGTCTCTTCTCCAACCCTTCACCTCCTTCTGCATTCCCAGGAAACTCCCATGGCTGCACAAGATCATCAAATTAACCACAAATGTCATGCATGGCTGCACAACGCAAGAGATTACCAAGACTAGGTCAGAGGAAGTTGGGTGAACGCCACCACCACCGGCCCTATGTGACTCCCCTCCGGAGTCAAAAACATGAACCTCAAAATACCAAATTGCAAGCTAGCTAGCTAGTCAAGTTACTTGATGAACTTGTCCCATGGTTGTTGAGCTATCTGCCCTCTTCGGAACCACTCCCATTAATACCATCATCCAGCTTTCTTGTAGCTAATATACACCTCATTTCCACGTCCCTTCCCTCTCTCCCTCTTCCATTTTCAATAAATGTGAAAGCAAATCCCAAGTTCCCATTTGACCCACCTCCAACTGTCATCCCAAAGTCCATTTTTTCCACGTAACATAGCATATATATACCCCCTAAGGCTCCCTATATGTTGCATTCTATACTTCAGTCTTTTTTGAAGAACTTGCAAAGAGTAGGAAGAAAGTAGGGGGGAATTAGAGATGGAGAACATAGAGATGGACAAGGAGAGGCTGACGGCCGAGATGGCCTTCAAGGATTCAACATCGGCGGTGATTCGGATACGGCAGAGGCTGCCTGACTTCTTGCAGTCGGTGAAGCTCAAGTACGTGAAGCTTGGGCTGAGGTATACTAGCGGCCGGGCGGCGTATTTGACGTTGGCGGCTTTGATGCTGGTGGTGGCGGTGGCGGCCCGGCTGTTGCGACTGCGGTTCGAGGGGTTTTCGAGCGTTTGTGACTGGTTTAGCCTTGATACGGCCACGGCAGTGGCCGGCGCCGGGGTGGGGGTTATACTGCTTACTTTGTATTTCATCAAGCGGCCGAGGCAGGTGTTCTTGGTGGATTTCGCGTGCTACAAGCCAGAGGAGGAGCGCAAGATGTCGACGGAGGCGTTCCTCGAGTTGACGGAGAGCAGCGGGAGCTTTGCGTCGGAGACGTTCGAGTTCCAGCAGCGGATTGCAAGGCGGTCGGGGCTCGGCGATGAGACATACCTCTCCAGGGGGATCATGGCGCGGCCGCCTCAGCTCAACATGGCTGAAGCCCGCCATGAAGCAGAATCAGTCATGTTCGGGGCCCTCGACGCGCTCTTCGCCAAAACAGGTCTCCGGCCGGAAGACATCGGCATTCTCATCGTCAACTGTAGTCTCTTCAATCCCACCCCTTCCCTCGCCTCCATGATTATCAACCACTACAAGCTCCGTCCAGACATCAAGAGCTTCAATCTCGGCGGCATGGGCTGCAGCGCCGGGCTCATCTCTATCGACCTCGCCCGAGACCTTCTCCAGGCCAACCCGAACACTCGCGCGGTGGTGGTCTCCACCGAGAACATCACTCTCAACTGGTACTTCGGCAAGGATCGCTCCATGCTGCTCTGCAACTGCATCTTCCGCATGGGCGGCGCGGCTGTGCTTTTGTCAAACATGCGCCGCGACCGTCGCCGGGCCAAGTACCAGCTCATCCACACAGTGCGAACACACAAGGGTGCCGATGACAAGAGCTACAATTGCGTGTACCAGCGGGAAGATGCTGAGGGACGGGTCGGGGTGTCCTTGGCCAGGGAGCTCATGGCGGTGGCCGGTGATGCGCTCAAGACAAATATAACTACGCTCGGCCCGCTCGTCCTCCCGTTCTCCGAGCAGTTCAAGTTCTTGGTCACGCTTGTCCGGCGCAAGCTGCTCGACCGGAGGGTGAAGCCTTATATCCCCAACTTCAAGCTGGCGTTCGATCACTTCTGCATCCACGCCGGCGGCCGGGCGGTGCTGGACGAGCTGCAGAAGAACCTTCAGCTGACGGAGTGGCACATGGAGCCGTCCCGGATGACATTGCACCGGTTCGGCAACACGTCGAGCAGCTCGCTGTGGTACGAGCTGGCCTACGCCGAGGCCAAGGGGAGGGTCGGGCGGGGGAGCCGGCTCTGGCAGATCGCCTTCGGTTCGGGGTTCAAGTGCAATAGCGCGGTGTGGAAGGCACTGCGGACAATTCCGGCGGTCAGCCAAGCCGGCGACGGCCGGGCGTTCGTGGGCAACCCGTGGGTGGACTGCATTGATAAGTATCCGGTCAAGGTGCCCGTGTCCGACTCGCTTAGACCGAATGGGACTGGGTGAGGATCCCTAAACGGGTCCTCGGTCGGGCACTAGGGCTAGGATGGATGGCCGTTTCTTTAATCTGTTCAATTGTTTGTACTTTGTAAACCTCTGATGCATGTCTGAAAATGATTATTATCATTGTTAATGATTATTATTTTTAATTATTTTAATTCAATTTATTTTTTTTGGATGATTGAAGTGGGGAAGGCATGCAAATGTAAGTTGCGTGAGAGGCTTCTTAATTTGGTTGTACAAGTCCAAGTTAAATTAGTACATAACCAAAAGGATGATGTAGGGGACAAAGAAAGGTAGAAAATTGGATGAACTAATTCTTCTTTAAGAACAGTTTAAAAAGAACATAAGAAATAGGGTATTGGTGGGATGACCAAGACACGCTTCCTCAAGTGGAGGTATTGAGTTCGAAACTTACCCCATTTTGGTAGCGGTTGCCTTGCCTTCCCCCTTCTAGTCAAGTCCTAAGGGAAACACCCCAAAGTTATAAAAAAAAAGTAATTGAATGCTCTCAAAACCCCACAATTATATACTCTATCCAATGAAGCTTGTCTGCTGGACTTAAAGGCCCACACAAGCCAGTCAGGTAATGTTAGAACCAGTTTTTTTTAAATGCAGATAAGCTTTATTGGACGGAGGGAGTATAGTGTTTCTTTTCTGCCTTTGACTATTTGAGCTGCTGAAGCCACTTGTACGGATTTACAATTAATCAAGTTGTTTCATCTACTAAGGAAGAAGATTTTGTTTACACCCTTTACATCACACATTGACGTGGTACATGACTTCATCCTCAAACTTGTTGGACGTTGACGTGATTAGACACTGATTAATTGGTCCATTAAGATAAATTTACGACGAGAAACATGCTTAGAAAGAAGAACTCCGTGTGGCATACTTCATAACACGTGAAAGGAATTGGACTATTGGAGTTAGGCTTATTAGATGACCGGCCAGTCTTTGGAAAACAAATGAGCTACCAATTTTAATTGGGTCGGCTAGCTGCAATAGGCCTTAGTAATTAATCACGCTTAGTTGGTGCTTGTAATTGACGATGAAAGCATGAAACAATTTGGACAACCACATTTGACCTTAGAGTCTGCAGACGACAAGCCAGTTTTCTTGTTCTCTTGTGGACACCCGTGAAAGGTGAAGCAATTAATACAATATGTGGAATATGAGAAGTTCCCCAACACTTCCCAACTATTACTCTTCTTGTAAGATAAGCAAGCAATCTTTCTCTACTTTCTGGCAGTAGTAAGCCAAAAGAAGAAGAAGAGAGATGGTGGATGGTGGCTGGTGGGAAAGAGAAAGCACAGTTCATGCTGGAGTCAGTCATGCATGGTCCCCAAACTTGTGTACAATGACAAAGGGACCACCAAGACCAGTCTCTAGACAGTCCCGTTGTCAAGTTTTTATGGTATCATACGTGACCCATGTGTGGGTATATTGACTCATTCAGAAGAGTAAGCAAGCATGTGGAGTAGCTCCATCCCTGCAACATAGCAGGTACCTCTTGAATGCTCTCCAGTATATGACAGTGTGAGTGAGTGCTGGCAACATAAATCAGCCAAGGAAGAAAAACACGGAAGTGATAGAACTAATGAGGCTGGGGTCACCTGTGTTATAACAAGAAGGTAATTGAATGGCCAATGTTTGGATCGATTTTTGTTCGATGAGGGGAAGGCGCTTGGTGGAACTATCTGCAGTTCCTTTATTGAAGCTTAAATGTGGTAACATGCAAGAAGGCTTCATTTTGGGGAAGCTTGGTAACATGGCATTTGTAGTGGTAGCCCTAGAAGGAAACTGAACACTCTTTATGCTAGCTAAATCTTTTGTTTCTGGGACCATGTAACTGCGTGATTTAGTGCTCTACAGTGTATTTGCAGCCACAAGAAAGAGTAGGACTGGAATCATATGAAATTGAGCTAGAGTATAACTTTTTCTGGTTGAAAAATACTCCCTCCGTCCTATTTTAATAGATATATTTGAGAAAATTATCATTTTTTGTTGAATTGTGTGACCTACTGCTAAGAGAATGGTAAAAACTTGGCTGGGTATTTGAAAAACCATCTCACAAACTTCTTACAAGTTACAATTCATCTGCATCTTATCTCTTTTTCCTTATGGGGATGGGTTGAACGAAGCTTGTGGGATGTTAATTTTTCTAAGTACCTACCCACTTTAATTGCATTAAATGTAGCATCTAATAAGGGGGACATAATTTTCCCAAATGTAGCTACCTATATGGGACGGAGGGAGTACTTTGGACCTCTACCTATAACCCGTGGATATGGTGCACACCGCACACTCAATGCAGCACAAACTTTGGCATCGTGCATGCGAAATTTAGAAAATACCATCTCAGCTTAGACTGTTGACGTTATGTTTTTCTTTTTGTAACCCATGCCATACCGAACCAGTTTTGGGTGCTTCGATTTTAGAACTTGAAGGTCTCCCTATGGGTTTGTCTCTCTTGGTTGGATTTTTCAACCTAAGGGTTAGGGCCGGTTGGTTCGTAAAAAATCGAAAACATCCACAGTGAAAAATTCTGGATTTTTCACTGACCAAGCTGAAACACCTCAAGTTTTGGATTTTTCACGAACCAAATGGCCCCTTAGTCGGGCAATATGTTACCAATTTACCACACCCTTCATTTCTCCTTGTACGTTAATGTGTGAAGTATATTTCTCACACCAGGCTGGCGTGTATTTCACCATTCATTTGTATTTCACCATTCATTGACTACAAGTTAATCACCAAGGGCTGCATGTGTGCCCGGGTAAAAATTGTCACAGCTTTTGCTGGTTTGAAAGTGATTTTATTAAAAGAAAAAAGTATAAATGAGATCAGTCTCATGCAATTTACATTAATCCGGATAATTTTGAGCCGTCAGATTTAATTTAAATAAGATTGGTCTCACCAACTTATATGAGCCCAAGTAATCTAGATATGACGGCGGTGATGATTCACACTTATCTACCAATTCGGCACCCGCCATCAAATTTTGATTTTACGGCCGTTTTTCAGCCAATGTTGCCAAACGCTCGCCTTATGCATTGTGGGCCGGAACGCTGAAGTTGCTAACACTGATCTGAACTGTGTCAGAACTTAGAAGACCCAAGAACCTCCAATCTAACATTTCATACCAACACGCCTCAAGCCCAGTCCCTGCACATGAACCCAGCCCATTAAACTCCGCCTCCCAAGCCTCCCCACCGGCACCGGCAAACCATCGCCATCTCGCCGATCCAGAGCAGGAGGCGATGGGGTACATGTTGAGGGTGAGGCTGGCTTCGTTCTTCGCCGGCGCCGCAACTTCGTCGGCGCTGGGCCTTTACGTCCTTCACAGAGACTACAAGATCGCCCACCAAGCCGTCTCCGATCAGGTCCCCCTTTCTTACTTTGCCTTTTTTAGATTCCATTCCATTTTGATTGCAAATTGTATGTGAGTTGTGTTAATTGACCCCAAAGTTGTGTTCTTTGGATGCGTTGTAGTTGCTTTTGTGCTCATGTCATGTGATTTGGTTATAACGTATTGTGTGGCTAATGGCTTTGGATTATGATATCTGTTGTGTATTGCTTTTGTTTGGGGGCTGGGAGGTTGGGCCAGCGATTTGGGCTTGTTGAAATGAGAAGAGTCAGCTAAATCATACAACTTCGTTTTGGAAATTGAGATGTAGATTCTTGGGATGTATTGTTTACTAGGATTGGGGAATACCTCAAAACTGAAGCTGGAGAAGTAATTAGAATATGCCTGAAATGGTCAAGCTTAACGTGTACCATAAGGTTTTCCAAAATGAACTAATTTTATTTCATTCTGAAAAATCCTTATGGTAATAATAATTCTGGACGGAGGGAGTATAATTTTACCCCAAGAGAAATTCTCTGCCAATGGTGATGCACAAACCAAGCTCTAGATTAATCTGTGAGATGTGCCCTGATAGCAAAATCCCACAGGCTGACTTGATGATCTCAACCTAGTTAGATTATGTATGTTTTCTTGTTCAAACTTGCTTAGTGGTAGACTACAACTGTATATCAACATTGATAACCTTCACGACTGCAATGCACCAAGTCTTACAAAAAGTGTTTGGAAGGGATATTAGAGCTAAAAGGTTGCCAGAAAAGCCATGTGGCTATCAAATCTATAAACAGTGGTGATTTCCAAAAAAATTCATGTGCATCTGTTTTGTATGTCGTGATGATTATTAACCGTTGTGAATTAGTTTATTTATCTTCATGTTTAGATAAACAATGTTCTATAAAATAGACAGCAAAACTTCTTTATGTTATTTGCATGAATGCCTCAAAAGTGAGTGACTGCTGAAAATTGACGATCACCTCATTGTTTCATAATCTTGGATCTCAAATAGTTGAGTGCTTTCTATTCAATACCATTCTGAACAAAATGGCTCTCGTAATTACTATGTTGGATGTTCCTATCCATTTCTTCTACAAATGAATTATAATTTCTCTTAGGTGATCACCTTGTTGTTTCATAATATTGTCTCAAACAGTTAAGTCATCTATGTCTAAGGAAATAATTAACAAACTAGCTATTATACGTTAGAGGTTCCTATCCACTAACACTACAAATGACTGATAATCTTGTGCACCAGTATACATTTGCGTTTAAGTGTTTGCCTTGAATTGTTATTGCACAAAAGTGGAAACAATGTGAGTTGCTTACATTTTCTGGTTTATTTAAGATTGAATTTACTCTGGATACTTATCCTCTTTGTAGAAGGCTTCTGAATTGGTATATTTGTTACATTGACGAATCTGATCTTGTTTCTGACAAGTAGCACCTATAGGAGCTTTATTTTGATGTTCTATATCATCTTCGTAACTATTCTTTAGCATTCTTAAAGTTGAAAATGTTGTTGGTAAAGTTAAAAAGTTGATCAAAATGAAGCAAGGTAGCTTTTGGTTTCATCTGTTCCCAGGTGAAGGGCCTATATGATTCTCTTGATGCACGTATTTCAGCTTTGGAGAAATTAAAAGATGCAGAACCAGCTATCCATACGGAAGCTACAGAGTAGATGTATTGTGGCCTTGAACTGTGAACTGTGCTAGATCTAATCCGTTACACTGGGAGTCTGTTTTGTAACCAAACTCAGAGGTGACTAAAAATGTGACGGTGACATTTGATTTTCTGGATAGTGAGGGAAAATAAGCAATTGGTTTGGATAGATCTAATAATGCCTCACTTCCAAATTTTTTGAGGCAAAAGTGGCACTGATTGCTTTTTTAGATACTCTGATGCATGATTGTAGTAGATGAGTAAGCATGTGTTCGAAAATTTTTACACATTGGAACCAATATCTTCATTATCACCTCTCGAGAGATGACAAACATTTGATAAATTCACCTTAGCATCTGTGGCTGCGTTTAGTATACTAGCAAATATGCGCATGCAAAATGCATGTGCTACTAATTGATTTATTAGTAAGTTCAACTCTTTTTCAAAAATTAGTTTATGTTATATCACATAAAAAAAATAACCACATTAAAATTGCTATATTGTTGTTCCTGACAAATTGTAGTTTGCTTTCGCCAGAAATGGAAAGAAAAAATACAAACAAAAAGGCTCTCCTACCTATATCCTAACGTCTTAAAAATGACTGAAAAAATTGGGTCAAAATAAACCAAATAATATGCCATTTTTCTGCCATTAATCTGGTGATCTTTTGCAACTGCACGTCTACAAATAAAACACTTCACCCAAAAGGAGTTCCAAAGCTTAAATATTTCTGTGACCTATGCAACTGCATTTCTGCGAATAAAACACTTGACCGAAAGGAGTTCAAAAGCTTTAATATTTCTGTCATAGCAAAAAAAAAATTCTATTAGCTTTCTTTTTCTTTACACAAAAATCCTTCGAAAGAAGCCTTCGATGCAGCATTCAAATGGAGTTTTTTCCATATTACCGGGCGCCAACTTTCATATTCCCATATTACCTGGTTTTTCCCGTAAAATCACATATGGCCTGGAATCTGGACTTTAAGTATCAAAAATGCCCTTCTTCTTTCTTTTTTGTTCTAATACTGTGCGAAGAGGCGTGTTGTATACAACACAAAAAATACAAGGGTTCTCTGGCGATTTTCACCAACGACTTCAAACGGCGACCCCTGCGGATTTTGACAAGCTTATTCACATCCCCCATATTGATTTGGAGCTGCCCTCCCTGCTAGATTTCGACGACACAACTGACAGATAGTACACAAAGGCGGCGATTTGATTCGGATACCTTGGTATTTCGGGGCTTCAACCTTCTGAGTTTCCCCCGCGGCTCCCTGCGCCTTCATGCAACTGGCAGAGTGACCGATTGAGCTTCGGTTGACGGCGAGGAAGAGTGTGAAAGGTGTCTGTCAGGAAATACGCACATACACACGACTAAACCGCGGTAAGTTTCAACAATCCTTACTGATTTTAGCTTCAGAAGGTCCCAAAACTTGAATTTTTAATTTTTACTATGAACTATAAAGTCGTGTCTTTCATGTTTTCGTGTTTCACCGACACGACTTTTCTACAGGCCTCTCTACCTATCTCCTTACAGATGGATAAAAAAAGAGATGAGTTTATGGAGGAAATACCATCGGAAGAGGAGGAGGATCAAGATTTTGTGTTGGCACCTCGACGGCGAAAATAGAGGGGCAAGAAGAGGAAGACTCCGATGGACCGATCAGTAAAGAGAATATACAATGCATGACCGGCGCTTCAGACGTTTTGTCAACCGGGCGCGATGAAAAAGTGTGTGGCCCTTCTACAACGTCACCAAAGATGTGCCCAACTGATCAGAGAAGCTGGTTTCGCTGTCATTTTTGAAAGTGAGGACGTAGTTGTTTGTCGAAACCTCCTGGACCATTTGGTCATATGAGTCGGTGAAAGTCTTCAATATCAAAGGTAGGACGCTACATTTGACAGAGCATGAAGTTGCTCTTATCACCAGATTGTCTGCAAATGGTGAAATAGTTGATGTCGTCCCCTCCTTGCTACGCCGACCGCAAGGTGAATTCTTCATAAAGTACTTCGCCGTGAGGGGACCGGAAATTTCACACATTGAGGAAATCATTGACAAGCTTAGCCCGGGCGAAATGAAGATGGCATAGGAGGACATGGCGAGGATGATCATCTGCCTACTCTTCTGCACGGTGTTGTTTCCACACAGCACTAGAGCGGTGCATCCCTGTTTATACCGTTACATTGACGACCTCCCAAGATTGATCTCATACAATTGGGCTGGGGCTATCCATAACATGTTGGTTTCTTGTATAACCCACACCAGCAGACAACTGGTTGTCAGATATAAAGGAGGGTCACGGAGCGGTGGATACCTAAACGGCGCCGCATATGTCCTTCAGGTATGTAGCATTTCTGTGTTTTCAGAGTCTTCGAAAGGCACGACACATAAACGCTAAGTGTCGTGTCTTATGCAACATGACTTTATTTATAGTCGTGTATGATGAAACACGACTAAGTATATAGTCGTGTTGCATAAGACACGACCACAGTTCTAGTCGTGTACTATTATAGTCGACTATAATAAGAGACGACTTGCCTGTAACTGCGCCTTTTACTAATGTTTTCATCTGTTTAATATGCAGATTTGGTTTTTTGAGCACACGACAATTTTTCATTTTGTCATGGGCCCTACCAGTCCAAGGGCAAAAAGGTGGCCAGGTAGTGGGGCCCTAATTACAGAGGTCAAGAAGGGTGTACAGAAGAAGCACCATATGGCCAACTACTGGACGAGAGTGTTCCACAATCTCGAAGTATGGGACGAAGTCATCGATGTAATCAGCCCCATAGGCAAAGAGGCATCTCTCATTGTTTTGTCTCCCTCAGTGGCCCCTCCTCCATGACGGCAGAAGATAGAGAGGCCGGAAATGAAGAGGACTCCCAACCAACCTGCACCCTCTTCCTCGAGGACGGCTGCTCAGTCTACTGCAATGGGGCGATTTGAGGGTTCGCTTCAGGGCATAGAGTCACTAATTGAGATAGCTCTGTCTTCGTATGAGGAGATGGGAAGGAGTGTCGGACCTCTGCGAGAGGTTCTTCACTCTATGAAGGCATCTGCCGCCTCAGCGTCAATGCTGTTAGATGGTCAGATATTTGAGCATCCCAAGCAGGAGAAGACTGAAGAGTCGACAAATGAGACGAAGGAATTAGAGAAGAAGGAGAGGATAAAGAAGTCATCGGTGCATCACATGGAGCCAAAGAAGTGGCCCCACGACAAGGAGCATATGAAGAAAATTCTGATCAGTATGCGGACAAAGAAGCTTGCAAGGAAGTCAGCCGGTGGGACCTATTCCCCCCTGGTGTAGTGGTAAGGAAGAGAAGGAGGGTTGTCTCCATGATTGAATTGCAGGACCAGGAAAGAAGGAATAGGTCCCGTTAGCCAAAAGCCGACTCCGAAGAAACCATATCTGATCGACAAGCGACCTCTATCATCGATGAGGTGATCTCTTCCTTACAGCAGTCGGATATCCAAACGGCTAAGGAGGAGGTGAAGGACGAGGATGTGAAGGAGGAGGAGGAGGTGAAGGAGGCAGCAAAGGAGGAGGAGGTGAAAGAGGAGGAGGCGAAGGAGGAGGAGGCGAAGGAGGAGGAGGTGAAGGACACGGAGGAGGCTAAAGAGGAGGAGGCGAAAGAAGAGGTGAAGGAGGAGGAGAAGGAGGATGAGGCAAAAGAGGAGGCGAAGGAGGCCATAGGCTTAACCTCATCCCAGCCTATTGACGTCGATGCCCTCCAAACTCCTCAAAAGTGTAAGTCTATAATTGCACCCCCAGAAAACTATGTCGGTTTGGAGTTATGCTTCGACATGGGGGTCTTGTTAGATCGGGATAGAGTGGCAATAGATGGATGGATCGCCAATCCGAGGAAGGCTTATCCAATCCCAACGCTATGTGATGACGACTACGTATCCCTCCTGCAAACCACAGAAATAAACACTAATGTAAGTATACATTATGTCATATGATTTCCTCTGCTCCTCATATGTTTACCTCTTTTACTTTTTCAAATACACGACTTTACGTAAAGTCGTGTATTCGAAGACATGACTTTACGCATAGTCGTGTCTTCGAAAGACGTGACTATTATGAAAGTCGTATATAATATACTTGACTTTTAATTAAGTCAAGTATTTTGGTAGAACAGCCTTACGTCGACTGTTCTGACTCCATTTGCTATTTTCTATAGGTTATAGATGAGTTTTTAAGTCTATTGAGGCAGTGCAATGAGAGAGACCGGATGAAGTATCCGTGGGCTTTTTTTCGATGCCACACATTCAAGTAGATATTCGACAATGTAAGTGTTCCCTACATCATTAGCGATAAGTTGTCGTTCCTAGCATCGTTTTCTGACACTTGCGGTTTTGCAGGAGCACAAAGAAGGAGGCAGTAATGCAAAATTGATAAAAAAAAGTTCGTGAGGATGCTCGACGGCTTGAACCGGAACATGTTCTACACATTTTTCCCAATCCGCACTGGCTCCTATTTCTGCCTTGTCTATGTACACTTCCCGCACTGTGTATGGCGCTTCTACAAGATACCAGTTATACACACATCACAGAAAAGCAGCTGATAAATTCATGCAGTTCATGAACATTGTGATGGCAAGCAAGCTGGGGTGGATGGGTTTGCTCGACTGGAAGATGACTCAAATCGCCAAAGCTCCCGGGCAAGAGAACTCAACAGACTGTGGCATATTCATCATGATGTACGTCGCGTAGTTGGCGTCCAATGTCAACCCACCTGAGTTTGATCAGTTGAAAATTACACGATTATGGCGCCCAATCATCGCTGCAACTATGATTCGCGGGGTTATTCACAGTGAGTTTGACGACGATCCGAACACAGACAAATTCATTCTTTTATTGTACAAAGATTCTTTTGTGTACATATAATACTCTTTCAATAAATTTGAATTCATTTTTTACACATGCTTGCCTTAGACAAAAGTTCTTTGATGTACATATAGTAGTCTTTCAAGAAATTCATCCCTCATGCAACACGACTACGTATATTGGCGTCTCTCATGCAACACAACTTTGTATATAGTCACGTACTAAATGACACGACTACCTATATAGTCGTGTTTCATAAGACACGACTGTATAGTTAGTCGTGTGCTATAATATTCGACTATAATGGAAATACACATATAATGCATTGAAAGATTTTTTTTTTCATATCTGATTTTCTTTTTCTTTACAGGCATACATTTCAGTATAAGGTAATATGTGTTATACAAGAATTTTACTACATTCTAAGTAAAGAATGGTGGGGGCTTAGGTAAGCCGGAGCGGTGTATATGTGATGTCTCATTTGTAGTCAATTTGTCTTGTTGCGGAAGTCTTTGATTCCCGCGCTTCCTATTTTCTTTCGGAACCGGGCTGTTGGTGCACCTTTTACGGTTGTGACCAACTTGCCGATAATTCCCACATTTCGAACTTGTCCTTGCAGGTGGCTCGGGCTGTGACTCAATTCTCTTTGTCTTTCTCCTGCCCTTCTTTGGAGCTTCAAGCATGGGCGGTTCGCATTTAAATAAAACCCCGTAATTCTCCCACTGACTTCCATCTAAAGTAGGAAACACTACTTCTTCGTACGTGGTGCGGTATATATTTGCATAGTACCACTTCTTACAATATTCTACCGGTTCCAAACTCCTCTCATCAATATATGCCATGGCGTACTTGCATGGAAGTCTCATGCTCTGAAAGAAGCCACATGTGCAGGTTATATTCGTAAGGTCAACAATATCCTGATGCAAAAACATCAACAACATCAGTGTCTTCGAAGGATACTCGTGTCGTCGAAGACACGACTGTATGACTACTTGTGTCTTCGACGACACGACTGTATGAATAGTCGTGTCTTCCAAAACACGAATTTATGCTTACCACATGGTATAAAGATGTCACTTCAAACTGCCGTAATCATAGCGGTTGCACTCGAACTGTTCCAGCACTCTGATTCCTCATCTGATTGATATGATTCTGTGCATACTTTGTTAACTGAGTCGGTAGCCATTCTACTTCTATTTGGCGTCTCTGAAAATGGATGGTTGTGGTCGCACACGTTTGCTCGATCAACCGAGTGATTGGCCAAAACCTAGCCTTCTGAAGCAAATTATTTACACTTTCGGACGCGTTTGACGTGAGAATGCCGTACCTTTTATCCGGATATTCTACGTTAGCCCAATGTGTTTTATGAATATTGTCAACATATTTCCAGGCCGCCTCATTGTGTTCCTTCATCTTCTCCATGGTTTCATCGAATTCTAGTCTCCTGAAGCATTTTGCAACTCGGAATAGAAGTTCCTTCAGGTACTTATACTTCCAAGTATTAAGCATATTAGCGGCCATATGCCTTAGGCAAAACCCATGATGAGCCTCGGGATAGACATCGACGATCGCTCTCAAAAGGCCCTTCTGTCTATCATAGACAATAGTGTCCAGAGAGGCCGGGGGGTCCGTAAAGAGAAAACATTTTAGCAAGGTGAGGAACCACGTCCTGTACAAGTGAGAGGCAAAGCATATTAAACAAAGAATGCTTCAGGTTGTTAGAAGGTCGTGTATAAAAAACACGACTGTATGAATAGTCATGTTTTCGAAGACACAAATGTATGCCCAGTCGAGTCGTCGAAGACACGACTATAAGAATAGTCGTTTTTCCTGTGTCTATACTTACCACATTTTGATATTCTCTTTATCGATAATTGCATATGCAAGACACATTAATTGTTGATTGCCGTCGACTGTTGTAGCAACCAATAAAACTCCAGGGTACTTTCCTTTTAGGAATGTTCCATCAAGAGTGAGCAACGGCCTCAGTGTTCTTCGGAATGCTCTTGCAACCAGGCCGAACATCCAAAACACACATCTGAAGTTATAGCCGGCTAACTCAATTTCAATTTCAGGTATATCAGCTGATCTTTCTATCACGACATGTGTACCTGCGTTAGACTGCTCTAATTCCCTTCTGTAATGTGGCAAAATGCGATATGCGTCATGAGGGTTGCCATCGATCAATCGGATTAATTCTTCTTTCGCCCTCCATGCCCTTTTATAATTGACTGTCATGCCCCAATGCTTTAATGGAGTTTGAATCCTTATGGAGGCCATGACACTTCCTCGTAATCTAGAGGTGAGAAGCCAATGGATGATCTTTCGAACTTACAAAAGTGTCACATGTATGCCGTCCTTCCCTCCTTGTCACGCTGACTCCGTCAAGTTTGTTAGAAGCCTGTATGTACCACTTGCACCCCGTAACCTTGCACGTTGCAGCAAATGTGTCCTTGCTCTCATCCGCCACTTTGAACATGAACTTCCTCTTGATTGCCAGATCAGTTAGAACCATCTTAAACTGCTTGACGTTTTTTAACCTAGCCCCTAAGGCAAGTTGTGCCTCATAGTCTTCTGCTTGTAAATTCCAGTCAACATCGTCTCTTCTTTACAATGTTTTGAAGGACCGTCCTGTGCAGAATAGGTACCCCAATCCCAACCACCATCACCCTCAATATAGAGGTACTCATCATCCTCCAACGCGACAGATTTCCCTTTACATGTGTCTCCTGCCGTGGGAAGTCTAGAAGTAGATGTTCCCATGTGATCTAGCTGGCTAAAATGTGTTACTGTGAGAGGCTCATCCCACTCATCTGCAGACCATAGTAATTCATCTCCATTGAACAATTCTTCTTCATCTGGACTGGAATCTTCATCTTCATCTTTAGCTTCTTCTCCATCTCCCAATCTGTGTGAAAAAATACGTATGAATGGACTTGAGAACATGATAGCACATAGTCAAGTCGTGTCTTATGCAACACGAATTCATTTATAGTCGTGTATTATGAAACACGACTATATATATAGTCGTGTTGCATAAGACACGACAAATTTTTTAGTCGTGTACTATTCGACTATAATAGTACACGACTTGCCTGTATCCGCGCCTTAGAAGTCTCACCTCGCAGCTTCAAATGAGAAATATTCATCTCTTCCTCCTTCAACTGCTTATGCGGGTGTCTTATTGCCCGGGCTGGACGGCCTCTCCGGCGGTGTCTTATTAGTCGGCCTTACTTCTGCCTCTGGTATCCTCTCCTCCTCCTTATTTGCACTGGAATTCATTTCCTTGTTGAGAGTGGATGTCTCCATGTTATTGCCAGTAGAAGTCCACTCCAAGTACAGGTGGAGTAGGCCATTTGTGCCTTGCTTACTCTTGTGAACGATAAATATTGACTCCAAGTCTTTATCATCTTCAACGAGGTATGGGGATTCAGAATCAACACGATATGACACAGATAATGTGCCAGATGCAGACTTCAACTGTAATCTTTCTTCCACTTGCTGCAACAGTTCCAGGTACTTTACTTGTTTATCTAGAGGCATGAGCTTCCGTTTCCCGCCCATGTACGCATCAGAATTTGTAAAGACTCCATCGTAGTGTAAGCAAACATCTATCTTCTCCATCAGTACCTGAAATTACAATACCGAAATAAGTAAAAAAATTGTATATAATATAACCATAAATGACTGAAAATCATCGACTATTGCATTACAGTCGTTACAGTCGTGTCTTCGAAGACACGATATTTTCGACAAGCTGAAAACTTGGCAAGTTTTTAACTTTCTTCTCTGGAACCAAATATCATTCAAAAAAATTGTCGTATTTTCATTTCACGTACCATTTTTTGATGTACGATGCCTCCGTTGCACTTGTTTTTGCATACCCGGTCATTCCCGCTCATTTTCCCGCTTTTTGGCATGAAGATTACTTTTTCCAATTTGGACGGCGCCGATGCCGACGATGATATGGGCGGAGATGTCGGACGGAATGCCTTCTTCTTTGACTGAACGCTTCTCCGGGTACCCGCTCCTAAGATTTCGGGTAATATGGAAAAACGCAAGAGTGTGGGTGCTTATACCTAAACCTATGGGTATTTTGGGTACTTTTCGGGTCATATGGAAGAAAGAAAGTGATTCCGAGTAATATGAGAAACCCAAAGTTGGCGCAAGTCACACGTAAAAACCTCCTTCAAATGCTTAGATTTTTTAAGCTTCTTTATTTTGAAAGGATTTAAAACCAAGCAAATTGACAATTAGTGTCTATATTTTATTACCTATCTATACATCATTTTTTCTTTCGAAATGTTCAAATTCAATCATTAGAGGTTTTATTCCTAAAAGATAGCTACATTAGCATTTTACTCTTTTTCTTATGAATTTGAAACAAAGCAAATTGGCAATTAGTAAAGCCATATCTTTCTTTATTAATCCACTCTAAGTTCTCTTAGGTCTCTCTCTCCCTCTTTTGGCATCATTTACATGCATTCCTTCTAAACGTCTCATAGGGGCATCTATTTGGTCTTCTTTGCATATACTCATACCAACACAACTTATATTCTTTCATCTTTTCCCCTAAAGAAGTTATCCTTAAATTCTCATGAGTATATTCATTTTTAATCTTATCTCTCTTATTTATCTCACTTATCTACCTTAGCATTCTTATTTCGGTTACATTTAATTTATCTATATGACTTCTTTTTTGTGCCCAACACTCTGCTCTATAAAATATTGCAAACTTAATGGTTGTCCTATAGAACTTATTTTTAAGCATTTTTAGAACACACTTATCACACAAAACTCTTGAAACTGCTCTCCACTTTGCCCACCCTGATTTATCTTATACACCACATTTTTATCAATGTCCTTTTCTTTATGGATGATTGATCATAAGTAACGGAATTTATCACATTTTGACACTTCTTGCCTATCTATTTCAACTGAGGTTATATCTATAGTTCTGCCTTCCTTAAAAATTTAAGGTTGATCCTTGATAAAGACTTACCGTAAACGAAAACCCATTTGTTTCCCCTAATTGTTCATACACTAGCCACAAAACTCACAACCTATTCATACATATCCTTTATAATTTTTATATAATCTATTATAACTCATTTCTTCTTTAAAACACTATTAATGAGCTCTCTCATCACTATATCATAGGTTTTATCTAAATTTATGAATGTCATATAGATGTCTTATTTTCTATCCCTATAACTCTATACTAACTGTCGTAATAAAAATATAGCTTCCGTTGTTGATCTCTCCAACATGAAACTAAATTGATTCTTTATTATTTTAGTTACTTTTCACAAAACATCATTCTAGTATTATTTCTCATAAAGGGGGCATCTAAAGTTGTACAAATTTCTTACATAATAGAGTCCAAGAGCTGCATTTGTTCAAAACACATTTAGACAACTCTATTTGCTCTCTTGTTCCTGGAACTCCAAGCTTTCAGGCCCAATATACACCAGGTTAAGTATTCACACTCTATGGGGATTCTTAGTACAGTTCCTCGTATATTTATCGTTTAAATGAAAAACAGTGCATGGAATGTATGCAGGGGGGCTTCTTTACAAAGGAAGCGAGAGCAATCTGCAGTATGTGACGTCCACAGCCTTTCTTCTTCTCACATAAGCCAAATGCCTTAGCCCCAATGGAGGGCAGACCTTCTGTGGTAGCACATTTGTCCAGCCAAAGGACCTGATCTCCCTAGCCAAAAAGCAGGCAGCCTTTAAACGTCTATAAACATTCACCTTTCATGTTTCTTTCCACTACAAACTTTAAGTAACTAACATTAAACCTTATGTTATTCCTTTGTCAGGTTGATTATACACTAGGCCAGAACCCAGCCATGAGCCAAGATGTCATACATGGTTGGATTTGGACAAAGGTACCCAAAACATGTCCATCACAGAGGCTCCTCCCTACTATCCGTCCATGCCCATCCAGTATCTCTACTCTAGCTCCCCAAACCCAAACATTCTGGTTGGGGCCGCGAGGGGGGGGGGGGGGAGGGAAGGAGACAGCTTCTCAGATGATCGTAACAATTATCAGCAATCTGAACCAGGAACTTACATCAACACGCCTTTTGTTGATGCTTTAGCATTCTTCGCAGCAAACTTCAAGTTTAGTTAAAGATCTAGTTCTTCTGATGAAGGAAGAACTCCGAGTCTTAGTGCATATATAACCATGTCATAGTTAGATAAAAAGGGGTTAAAAACCTGTACCTTCTTTCGAACTGATTTTCAAGTTCACTCATCAAGTTAAACACATAGTTTGCCTTATTTTCTCTTGGACTCAACCACTGATACATATACATACACAAATTGCAATTATAATAAATGTGAACCATTCAACCCAAGTAAATCAGCCACCCACGCGATTGTGATAGTCGGGTCGCCCAGCAGTAGCAGTGCCTTCGACAACTGGGAATGGTGCATTTAACTGGGTCGTTTTATACTTCAAGCGATCTCTTGAACTATGTTAAATCAGAGTCCAGCGCAAGTTTAACATGTGGTACGAGTCATGATCTTCTCTTCTTGGGGCTATACTATTGACATTATAAGATTTCTTTGAGACATACAATTCAATGTCAACCTTCTGTTCATGCCCTTTCCCCCCTCATCGGCTAATAACTAACTAAAATACAATCACAGGGCACTAGAAGGCAATTACCGGAGCTGTAGCTTTAAAAAGCCAAACAGCAGTCAAAGAAATGAAATGATACCTCACTCTATTCAGTTCAATACCAAAACGAATGAACGGTAGTACGCTTTTTACCATTTAGTTCATTTTGAAAAACTAAAGCGGACCCTTGAAGTGATACAAAGATAGTATATAGTTTTTGCATCTCAAACGAAGAATCAGCAGGACCAATCAGATGACAATGAACGTAAATAAAGAGCATTTGGATTTGCCAATTCTACCGTTATGTATTTTAAACTGGTTTTGCGAACAAAGCTCCACATTCAGCATCAACCATCAACCATCATCATCAACATCAAATTTTCATGACTATTAAGAAATAAATTAAACACTGGAAACACTCAGTTTCAATCATCTTGAATCCGGTAGTGAACAGATATGCAAGAGTTGGGCATAAATGGCAAGTTTCAGAAACAGAGGGCTACTATACTGCACAACTGAAAGTTCAGGAAGAAATTTGTTTGATAAATTAATTATTGGCGCAGCTAGAAGATGCAAAAAGATGAGAACAACAATTTTCACTCCATTGGTTTACAGCTGGCTCCCAACCACAGCGCACAAACTTGTAGACTAGTAAGGGCGGTACCTTCGGCCTCGATTGCCTTCACTACTTCCACTACGACCTTGACCTCGGCTGGATCCACCACCTCGGTCACCTCGATCGCTTTGACGACCAGGTGGAAGTGGAGCCTGCATGCCAGGCTGTTGCCTATAAGGGAAGATAAGAAAAATAAATTTCAACAAAGGTTCCAGATATTCATAAAATATATGACGGGCTGTGAGGCCCTAGCAAGTTAAATATATGTCAAATGACCAGAAGAACCTCATTAAACTTACAAAACGTAGCCAATGCGACCATCTGGGAGGACCATTGGCACCATCTGCATCCCTGGAGGCATTGGCCCTCTACCATATATCAAAGGCTACATGCAAGGAAACCAAATTTCAATTAAACAAGTTATGCAAGTCTCAAAGATAACGGTATAAAGGAAGGCGCATGTCATATAAACTACAGTTACAAGTAAATACTACATCATCTTTTCTGTTAGAATGGAATTACTTCAACAGACCTGTCCAAACCCAGCACCAAACCCAGATCCCAGAGCGCCATATGGATCTCCAACAAATCCATAGTTAGAGTATGGCATATAACTTGGAAGAACACCACCCATGTGTGAACTTAAGGCAGGATCAAACTTTTTCTCGTTCTGTGGTTTAGCTAGGGATACATCCAAGACCTGGCCTGTGAACCAACTAAGTATTATAATGACTAAGATATACAATGACATATCTTGGAATCCTACCAATGTAAGTAAGAGACAACAGTTGTGTACAAGAATCAAAAGACTAACCATCAATTTCATATTTCTCAGCCTCTTTTACAGCCTTTAATGCGCCAGATCTCTCTGCAAAGTGAATGAACCCAAAATCCCGCTTGCTATTTCCAGACTTTCCAGGCGGTAGAACTACCTTTGTAACCTCTCCATGGACTTGGAACATTTCTTTTAATTGTTCCAGCGTTGTATTCTCCGGAATATTTTTCACATAGAGTGCTTTAACCTGAAAAGTTCGAATGGATAACTTAATTATAAAGTAAAAAATGTTAAGACTTGTTAAATAAGGATAATTTTACCTTCAACAGCTGAAGCAGATAATTAATAAACAAATTAAAGGGAATTGATCCTCCTGTTTCATATATTATATGTTTAAATAATACGATGAACGGAAAAATCATACTATAAATCTTTTGTCTTGTTAACAAGTTTGTGATTATTATATTTCTAGAGTAATAGTTAGATAAAGAGATGTGGCAAAAAAATTGCAAGGGGAAGAAAATATGGAATCTTCCCATAAAAAAGGATAAAAAAGGAAGAAAACATGGATATTACAAGTGAAGAATTCACGACCATTTTAGCTGTTAGATCATTTTTTTGCTTGCCCATGAAAAAGTTCAGTCAGTTATAAAGAGAACATATGGAAAAAACCAGTTAAAGATACAATAACGACCACTGATCAAACACACTCATGCACAATCCAAATAGTGAGTACATTACCTCATGTAAGTAGGAAACAATATCCTTTTTACCTGAGCTGCAGCAGCAGGATCCGGTGAATTCTTAGGATCAGCCCAAGTCACAGTTGGAGTGTTCCCCTCCAGCTTAAACTTTGGGCTCGTCATTTTCTGCCTGGAATAGTCCGCACAAGCATGGTTGTAATATTCAACAAAAGCAAAGCCGCGGTTGCGACTTGGATTTTGAGGGTCCTACAAGTCCGCCAATGAAAAATGAGAAAACCAGGTGGAAAATTACTAAACATTTCCATAGTGGGTCACAATCAAATGGCACCTTCAAAAGCTCTATGTTTTCAACTCCAGGACCAGTCTCCTCAATGACTTTCCTTAGCTCTTCCTCTGTCAAGCTCTTTGGAATATTCCCCATAAACAATCTGTGTTTGACTTGAGAAAGGGAACATCTCAAGGTTTTCCCCTGGAAGCACAGGATTAGAAAATATAAGAAGCAAGTACAAATAAGACAAAACAGTGGGAAAAACCATTATAAGTACTTTGAATTCTTTGTTGTGAATATCTTCTATGGCCTGCTGCGCCATGTCCTTTGTTTTGAAGGCTATAAAAGCAAATCCTTTACTCTCATTACGGTCCTTGTCCTTCATCAACCTCACCTAAAACCATATGCAAAGTCAGAAAAGACTACAATATATCACAATACAAAAGATGATAGTAATGGCCATTTACCAGGATAGGCAATTGTTTAAAAAAGCCATTCACATAATGGGCGTTTACCAGGATAGGCAATTGTTTTAAAAAGTCACTCACCTCAAAAATGTCTCCAAATGGTTCACAAAGTTCCCGCAGATCGTCCTCGGTCACATCTCGAGGAAGACCACCAATGAAAATTTCTGACCCATGAGGTGGAAGAGCAAGCAGTTCAGCATGCTTCTCAACATCCTCGTCTACATCATTTGACACATTAGCCTTCTCATCTTTCATAGGGCTATCATCACCGGTGGCCTCACCATTGGCAGCCATATTATCCATGCCATCACCATCAGCGGCCCTTTTATCTCCATAACTAGATCTAGGAGAACTATTCACTTCTTCCACATCTTCCTCTTCAACTGGATATTCGGCATCTTCGTCCAGCATCTCCTCAGAGTCATTGTCACCATCAAGATCCACCTGTTCATCAGGTTCCCCAGACCCAGGGCCAGCCATATCATCAGCTTCAGGACTACTCATCTCTCACCTTGTCTTTAACTTTTGTCACCTGCAAGCTTGTATAGCAACTGTGGAGGAAATGCAGAAGCCAGGAGCATTTGCATTGTAAAGGAGAATATTTATGGGCTGATAGCGGTAAAACGACAGGGCAACAGGATTTGCATAGTGAGATTTTTGATGGAATCGGGCCATGTGATAATCTTTCTAGAGTGAAAACTTGAACGTTCTTTATAAGGGTTGTAATGAGTGTGTATATATCAGATAGGCAATCAGCTGAACAGGTACTTTTTTCACAGATGTAATCTGATGCAGTGGCAAACATGAGGAATCCCACAGGTGCAAGAGGAACAACAAAATTTCTCAAAAGTTCAGAAAAAAACACTATCCCCACTAAAATTAGATGCATGAGCATTAGAATTAAGAAAATGCAACATTTATCATTTTAAATGCCAGATCCCCAAAGCATACAAAAAAAAGCAATTACATATAACAATCTCATGAAGCAAATTTATGTTGCCGACCTCAAATTGTTGGGAAAAGGTGTTACTTGATTATGATTACGAATATGATTATAAGCACATTAAACCAATCCACATAATTGGAAAGGTTGATACTGAAGGTGATGATGATAAACCTTCATATCATTGTTCCCTCTTTAGAGGTTACGTCAAGAAGGGCATCTAGGTACAAATTTGCCGCTATGGTCATATATTTCATACCATCATTTTTATTCTGACAAAGAGTCAAATATGGTATAGAATCCATGCTGCCGACCCCATATAGCTGGGATAAGGCGTATGGTGATGATGGATGAAAAAGAAAGCTCCAAACTTGAAACCCACAGGTCCCCGAATCGGCAACTCAACAATACATGTGCTTTGAAATAAATACTCCCTCCATCCTGTTTTAAGAGCTCCAGCTGAAAAAATTTTGATTTTTATTGGATGGCAGAAACCCCCACTAATCGGGGAATAGGAGGTTCAAAATCCACTTAAATTAACCATATGGAGCATCTAAAACGGGACTGTCCTCCTTTCCAGATGGAGCATCTAGAACAGGACGGAGGGAGTATGAAGCAAACTAGAAAATTTATTTCGAAGTACACGTACTGTTGATTTGCCCATTTGGGTACCTTCTCTACGTCTCAAGTTCAGAACTTTCTATTTCAACCATCATCCATCATCATCTTCGAAATAAACATATGAAGCAAACTAGAAAATACACAAACTTAATAAGAAAAAACACTAAGAATCGCAAACAAGGACATGGAATCCGCACAAAATCACCTCTTAGACAAGCTTCAGCTCAAAGTACAAAAAAAAAACAACAAAAAGCGAAAGACTTTAGCCCCAAATCAAACGCAAATACTCCTTTTGAGCAGAAATGCAACAGATTCAGACGAAATCCATCAAAGTCACCACAAAACCCAGCAATGAATTACAGGGAAATAATGAAACAGCTTACCAATTTGAGATTATGCGGCAGGGCGATGGGCTTGAAGCTGCAATGGAAAGGGGGTCGAAGATCTGCCCGAACTAGCAAGTGCTGCAGCACATCAATGGCAGCAACGTTTTCAGGAAGAGTTAGAAGCAGGATGCGAGCAAACGGCAAAACATCGTGTCTCACGCGACGCACGCACGAGTTGTGTCTTTGGGACGAGAAAGTTGTTCGGTGTCCCTGTAGCAATACTCATTGGGGCCATGGAGCCGTCGATGTGCTTTAGGCGTGTGCTCATGCTGAAGATCGACAGCTCTTGTTTAGGTGGAATAAAAGGTGACATGGTGAGACCGTTGTACCCAATAATTTTCCCTTTCGGAGAAGGGGCAAGGCAACCAGCCTCTCGGAACATCGTATTTCATGCTGCCAACATACATACCTTACACATATACGTATAGGGTACAATAAAATACTCCCTCCGTTCTAAAATACTATGTACATTTAGAAATATTATTATTCTAAAATACTGTGTGCATTTTACCAAATCACGTGACTTCCTTTTTCTAAAATTGGAGAAAACTTGAAAGGACTGACTTGAACTTTGTTCATGAACGATAATACGAGTTGGATGGGATATAAGGGAAGAAAAGTCATCCGAATTCCTTGTGGGTTTCATGGTCCAATAAAATATAAGAATTTTCTCAAATGTACACAGTATTTTGGAACGGAGGGAGTAACATTCTATCCATATAAAATTTGAATATTCGTGAAAACCAATCTTAAGAAGGAAAAAGTTAGGATGAGCCGGGCACATTGCAAGCCTTGGATTGAGATTTGATTACACACGCTAAGGGGCCCTTTGGGGCGGCTCCATCCATCTGGATTAATTTGGAAAAATCCATGAGATGTTTGAGCTAGTTAGTGGATTATCCCATTTATCCACTTTTTAGGTGGATTTTTCTAAATTAATCCAGATAGATGGAGCTGATTTTTTACGCCCAAAATGGCCCCTAAATAGGGGCAAGCTTGTGAGCGCTTCCTGCCCCTTGTATTAGTGTGCACCATCGGTTTGAGATCCGACAGCTCACGATGCGCTCAGTGCACACCCTGTTAGATGTGTGGGGTGCATGCTAACAAGACTCTTTTAAGGAATGCTACGTATGGAATTTGTCAATACACTCAGTTTCATTGTATATTTTGATGGCCGCCTATCCTGCCACCCATCAATTTTGCAGGCGCCCCCAATTTTTAGGAGTCCCCGTCTGTCTTATTCTCTATTTGCAGGGGCCCCTAATTTGGAAAAAAAATCCTCCTATTTACACTTTGACTAGTGGCTGCCTAAAGAATAAAGATTCACACCTTCCTTTCCTATTATTGCCAAAATGGGCCACCAAATGAAGACATGCTATAGCCTACAGGAGCTACAAGCTCGTGATGGTATGTTGTTCTCGTTGATTGATGGAGAAGAAGGGTGGGAGTTAAGAGGCTTATGATGTTCTTGAAAGTCTTTCATGGCCTCAACTTCATATTGTATGCTCTTGATCTTGGTCATTGAGATGCCTCTTCTTTTGCTATTTTTCAACTGTAGAAAGGGAAGAGGACAAGCATGGGTTTCATGAAGGGGATGAACAGTATTTTTACGGCTTTTTGCAGGAAAATATCCCTTTGGTTATGCTTTCTTTTTCTGTCGTTAGATGCTCATTGGGATTCCTGAAATATGGTTGGGTCCCCTGCAAAATATGGTTGCAGCCCATGGGGGCCCATAGAAGAAAAGAAAATAACTGATTTTTTTGAAACTTACCAAATATAGGCAAGACCTTGGGGGCGCCTGCAAAATTGATGGGTGGCAGGATCGGCAGCCTATTTTGATTTTTAATTGGTCCAGTTTCATCAGTCCCGTTGTTTGTTTATATTTTAAATTCTTAATTGCCCAGTTTCATCTTTTTGAAAAAAAATTACACCTAACTGCCACATCTGTAAGTCAAACAAGTAAAAGCTGATTGAAAATAAAGAGGGATTGCTTAAATTTTAGATTCGATGTTAAATTGAAGCACACCTACATTATTATTTCATTTTATCAACGGAATAATTAATTGGATGATTAACACAAGGTTGAACTTGGTGATTGCATTGACAGCACCTTAATTCGCAACGACGTAACGTAATGACGTTTTAGGTTGTTTAGATGCGTGAAGATGACTTGATGCCGGCACTAATGGGGGGGGCCTAAAGGGGAAGGGAAGGACTAGGAAGCAAATAAATGATAATATGAGAAAGAACTACTTTGGGTGCTAAATTAACTTAGGGTGCATTTGGCAACCTTGATTTAGATTTAGAGGTGTGACTTTTTAAATCCCGTCATTTAAAGAATCTCGTGGGATTTTATAAATGACAGGGTACGGTCTGTCATTTTGGGCGACCCTCTTTTAAGTTATAATAAGAATCACGTCATTCTGGGGTGAGATTTTGGGGAAGAATCAAATCCCACCCAAAAATGAGTTGCTAAACGCAGGATTTAGACAAATCACGTGATTCTTAAAATCACAGGGTCTAAATCCACGTTGCCAAACGCACCCTTAGGTAAAAGTGTGCATCCAAATTCCAAACAACCTTATGGTAGAACACTACGAAAAGCCGCCCACATGAAATTGGCATCCAAACGATGCCAAATTATTCCGGTTGTTGTATGCTTAATGGCAAAGGTGAGGATTGGAAAAGGCAAAAAAACAAAACAAATGAGGAAATGTTTGTGATTAGGAGGGACAGCGATGCATTGCCTAACGTAAAACCATTTGGTGCAATGTATAAGTGGCTTCTAAATGTTCATCCCTACTTATATGTAGCTTTCTGAATTTTAAACTACAAGGAAGTTCAATTTTTTTTCCTTGAAAATACAGTGACGTGGCGGGTGTCTGTTTCGCCTACGAAGTTGATAATTGTACACCAGTGTAGACATACCTCACGAGGTCAACTTTTTACTGTCCAACAGACACCCGCCACATCAGCAATGTAAGTCTACACTTGTGTAGCATTGGCATTTTCCTCTTATATTAGACGGTCAAAGCCTCACATTGTGCAATATAAACCCAGCAGTAAGATAATGTTTGGGTTTGATGTAGCATTATCGTTATCCTTGACACGGAAATTTTATATTCTCTCTGTCCAAGTAATCCTAGCAATATTTGAAAATGAGTTAAATTTATTGAGGCTATAGGGCCCACACATTGCAAGCATCCACTTACCTTTGCACATGCATGTGGTTAAATCCAGTCACCTTATTTTAAAATCGTAATTTTTCAGATGCAGCCAGTTCTTTTTGGACGGGTGGATTAATATACACTCAGGTTTTGATTAGATAATGGAAGTGTGGGCCTTGCATTGGTCACCTTGTCACTGTCCAATAAAAAACTCCAATGTATAGCTTTGGTGTACATATAAGAACAGTTATCTGCTTCTGGAGTTACTCCAACGAGGCAAGGACTCAAACTCGAAGTCAGTTGTTCGTACGTGACTCACTGTGGTCTGGGACCCACCGTTTACCATCGCTCATGGGGAGGTGAAATTATTGGGTACGCGTTGTGTACCGGAAACTCATGCTCACCACCAAACGTGATTAACACGAACCCTGAGGGCCCATAAATTAGATTTCGTGTCAATCACTAATTCGTGATTGAGCATGAAATACAGGTACGCGATGCGTACCACTTCTCCATGGGGAGAGTGGGACGAAGATTCCGCTACCTGCAAGTGGGACCCATCTTCCGTTACGCGTCGGCAAAGCACATTCCTTCCCACTCACGGAACCAGCAGACCGCGTCAAACCCTCCTCTTCAACTTTATCAAAACTACTAAACTACCCCCACCCTCCTGGGAAATCCACGAGCTTGTCCAGCCTGACCGGCGACCGTCGAAATCCCTGTGACCATAACGCACACTTTGGTACATAAAGAGTCTATTGACACTCCCGTTCGAAACTTCCCATTTGATAAAAAAAATTATTCTATTTTACTCTTTCCATTTGAGGATTATACGGAGACATATAGTTTTATTACGAGGATTGTTTATATGAGATCGTTCTCGTATAAAAAGTATGAGGCGAATCTTTTAGGTCGTTAGATTTCAATTTGATAATGGGTATCAAATTAGTAGGTAGGTGAGAGTATCAAATCGGTAGGTAAGTGAGATCATTGTAGCCATTTAAAGAACCAACGACTACGAATGAAATTGACCTCATATAAGTTATATGAGAGCGATCTCATTTAAACTTTTCTCTTTTATTATTAACTGTTTTATAGAGGTTAGAATTAATGAATGAATAGAGAGTTAGAATATATTATAAAATATCCATTATTAAGTGGTTCATTTTGGAGGTCACATGACTTCTTAGTGAGACCCATAGCCCAATAAAAATAATGACATTTCAAAATTTATAGTGTAAATGTGAACCAATGGAATATTTTCCTATATACTACTCCTCCCATTTACAAAAACTTGGTTGTATTTGAAATAATATAATTATACACTTAGGGCATTGAATTTACCGTAGAGGCAAAAAATCCATATGAATGTGCAGGTTTGGAGGTACTTATGTATGTGCAGGAATAAGTTTAGGCTTGAAATATTGTGGATCCTAAAGACCAATAAATTTAATGGCCAAGATTTTTTTAGATAGAAAGAATATATTACAATGGGAAAATTTTAAATGCGATCGTACTCATTTGGCTTATACGAGGCCAGTTCAAGTTTTAGCCATTGGATCTTGATCCGGCAGCTATAAGGGTAAGTGATGGTTCACACTCATCTACCTACTAATTTAATACCCACCGTCAAATTTGAATCCAACGACCCAAACAACTATTCATACCCATTGTATGAAAACGATCTTATGTAAACCGGTCTCTATTATAATTGAGTTCAACATACTCCTTAAAGATATTTGTTAGAGTCCACGGTGTTTGGTCACCAAAACATTTTTCTGGCATTAAACCTCCAAAAATCACAGTGGTACATTAGTAAATACCACCAAACCCCAGCCCCATTCCACCCATCTCCCTTCCGGTCCTCCCCCAACAAAACCCCCATTCGCCCCTGCCCTCACCCCCACCGTCTCCGCAGCGCAAAATTCGGAAGGAGACAATCGCCGGAGCCCTCCCAGGTCAGTCCATTCCCCTTCCATTTCCCCATTTCTCCAATTCCATTTTCTAATTCCAATCTTGATTTCCTTTTATTCACAGATCTATGGCGATCCCAGCCGCCATCGCCGCCCTCCTCCTCCTCCTCCTTGCAGCGCCGGCGCCGTGCCAGGCCGAGATCCGGTTCTCTGAGATCCGGTCGGACTCCCGGTCGATTATCCCCTTCGACGAGTTCGGCTTCACGCACACGGGGCGGCTGGTACTGAACGTGTCCGGCATCGTGCTGTCGAACCCCGACCAAGACCTCTCCCAGGTCGGCTTCTTCCTCTGCACCCGCGACTCGTGGCTTCACGTCCTCCAGCAGATCCAGGAGTACGAGATCACCTGCGTCCTCCTTTCCTCGGTTGTCAAGGTCGTCTTCACCTTCGACCGCCTCGCCGGCGCCGCGTCGTACTCCGCCGCCCTCAATGAGGAGGAGGCGAATCAATTCACGCTCGTCTTCGCCAATTGCCTGCCCCAGCTCCAGGTCTCCATGGACGTGCACTCCGAGATGTACAATCTTGAAGGCAGCAGCCGGGACTACCTCTCCGCCGGCAGGACCGTCCTCCCGCGTGTTTATTTCCTCTTCTTCCTCATCTACGCAGCGCTCGCGGGCGTCTGGATCTACGTCCTCTTCAGGAAGCGGCTCACCGTCTATCGGATTCACTTCTTCATGCTCGCTGTACTGATCCTCAAGGCGCTTAACCTCCTCTGCGAGGCCGAGGACAAGTCGTACATTAAGCGCACGGGATCGGCGCACGGCTGGGACGTGCTCTTCTACATCTTCAGCTTCCTGAAAGGGATATCGCTGTTCATTCTCATTGTCCTCATTGGTACTGGCTGGTCCTTCATCAAGCCTTACCTTCAGGACAAGGAGAAGAAGGTGCTCATGATCGTCATCCCCCTGCAGATCTTTGCGAACATGGCCCAGGTCGTCATTGACGAGTCCGGTCCCTCCGCTGAGGATTGGAACACCTGGAAGCAGGTCTTCCTCCTTGTGGACGTCATTTGCTGCTGCGCCGTTCTCTTCCCCATTGTATGGTCCATCAAAAACCTCCGCGAGGCCGCTCGCACTGATGGCAAGGCCGCAGTGAACTTGATGAAGCTGACGCTATTCCGCCAGTACTACATTGTGGTCATCTGCTACATTTACTTCACGAGGGTCGTGGTCTACGCTCTTGTCACCATTACTTCGTACAGATACCTGTGGACCAGTGTGGTGGCCGGGGAGCTGGCGACACTTGCATTCTATGTGTTCACGGGATACAAGTTCAAGCCGGAGGTTCACAATCCGTACTTTGTCATTGACGATGAGGAGGAGGAAGCCGCAGCAGAGGCTCTGAAGCTCGATGATGAGTTCGAATTATGATTCATTTCCTGTAGATAATTTGTGCCAACTTGATCTTACAGGTGGGATCCTCTGCCATTGGTAATAATCTAGAAATACTGCTTCTGGTTGAGGTAGAATCCCTTGCTTTAGAGTGGTAGTATGCTTGGATATACATATATAGATGGACCACCTATTGCTTATTCTCGACATAAACAGTTGTCTTATTTTTGTTTTGTTCTTAGTTCACTTATATTTTTTCCTTTAGTTCTTACTATTGTGGTGTACTTAAGTCAGTTTGGGTCCATAGTTTTGGATTGATGGTATTGATATTCAGTGGAATGATGAAAATCTCAGCTCAAATCTTTGTTTGTGATTTTGGCTGGATGTGGTTCAGATCAAATTTTTGTCGGAAAATGTAGTAGGATTTTAATTTGTAACTGAGGATGATATGTTTGTTTCTGTATGGTAATGTGTGTGTCTGAAACTTTTGCGTGCAAATATTTTAGGCTTCATATTTATGTTTCAGTTTCTCAGTGGTGGATGGTTTTGCAACGTCTTAGATTTTCTATAGAGTCAGGTTGATGAAACCTTGTAGATGTTTTGATCCAATCTATTGGATAGAGATGTGGGTTGGAACAGGAATCTCGAGTGAATATCTGATCAATCCAACTTAAAGTTGTGTTTATATTCCACTGCTAGTCTTACTCGGATTAGACTTATCCTTGTTTGATACAAGTATTTAATATTTTCTTACTTGCATCTTTATATACTGCAGCTCTCTATTAGTTTTCCTGTATTGATATTTTACATGGTAAACAATAAGAGGCCATTGTATATAAGTTTTCTACTTGTACATGTTAAAGTGTAAGTAGAGATTTCTTGTTAAACGTTACTCCTTGATTAATGTTGTTTTTTTTATCCAACCAACTACTGTTGTTCCCTTGCCGTTACTGTAATTGGTCTCATTGATGCCAATCAATAAAGCTTTTGACATATTGGATATTGGTAAACCCGTTTTTTTTTTACAATTTATTTTTTCACTGATTCGGGTTCTTGCATAGTAGGAAGAAGAGGCAACTTTTTGCAGGCTTATTTTTGTTTGATTTAATTGTGAACACTATTTCCATGTGTGTCTAGTGCACTTTTAGTTCCATAAGTTGCATTAAGTGTAGTGTTGTCTGTTGTATTCCAAGTATGTGGCAGGTGTTTCAAATTGGTGCTGGTTTTAAAACAGCTGAGTTTTAAATTTTGAAAAAGAAAAAGAAAGTAGAAAGAGCAATCATGGTGGCATTAGGGATACATACTTGGTTTCATGTATTTAGATAAAGCACATTGTACGTCTTAAAGTATTTTTATTTATTCATTCATTTGTTTATTTTGGGGGCTGCTTGATGTTACATTTTACTGAAACAGCGAGCATCTGTTACCAGACCAATTGGAATTTTATTACATAGGTCATGAACAATATGCAATCATCTTTCCTTGGATAAATTAGAGGTTGTTTCGCTACATCTGTCATGGGTTTATAATTTATCACTTGTCTTCGTTTCTTTTCAAAATATAAGAGACTCAAGATGGTCGAACTTCTTAAAATCAGTCAAGTGTTAGGCAGATGTGGTGTGTTGAAAACTTAGGGTTTTGTCTAGTTTTTTTACTAGCAGTTGGATGCCATCCTTTTGCTGCTCTACAAAGTCCATAAGATTCTTCTTATGCCGGTATGCTTTTCTGCTTCGTACCAAAAAGGAAGGTTTCTTCTTTGACAAACTTCTGGATCCGGCTTTATTCTTGCAACTTGAAACTTTTTTTCAGTTGTTATTTCAGATGTGTAGGTTTCATATACCGTATCAGATGGACCTTGGTTTATTTACCTGGTCTACCCTTCATAATCGTCTTTAAAGTTGTGTATCTTTTCTTTTTCCCTCTTTTTCTTGAAGTTCTTCCTTTTCGGAAGCATTCTCTCCTTATTCCACCTGTGCCTTCAATATGACTGCAAAACTTTATCAAGTGATGCAGTGGTGTGTAAAGTAGCGCATCGGCAATTAATATCTTTGGTAAATATTTGTGGATTATACTGGAAATTGGATGCTTCTTGCTGTTAGGTTTGCGGAATATGCTTTGGTCGTTGCATTCCTATTGCTAATGTTTTAGGCATTTCTTTATAGGCTGTTGGTAAATAAAATAGACCCTGAACAATTCTTATAGTTTGTTTGACAGAATGATCCTTTGACTCTCTAAGACTGGCATGTGCACTGTGAGCTTGCCTAACCAACGCAGCTGGGCATGGATCTATCTCATCTATGCCCATGTGCTTCCCCTTCAAACTGCAACTTCTAGATATGTGATAGTTTTCCGTGGATGTGTACTTCAAGTGTCTGAATTGTGTTGTGAAGGTTAAACCTAACCATTATTTCATAGGCATCGTAAGTTTAAAACCTTTGACAATCCAGGGGTCCAGAATGTTTGGTTTTTTTGCCACATAAACAGGGCGTCTGTTTTTCTTTGAGAGAGTCGGTGATTGGGTGCCTATTTGTACGTTCTTTTCTGTCAAAATTTTGCTGGTACTCATACAGAGTTGACATGTACTGCTGCTGACACTGGTCTAACTTATTCCCTTTGTCTCTCGGTCTACAACAGCCTGCAACCTATGTGTGCGTCTGTGCGACGGGGGCCCTTCCCTCGCCATCTGCACTTCATCCCTTCTGGGCTTCTAGGGGAACCATTCTGCTGAATTCACTTTCAATTACAGTGGACCTGGTAATTTATCCACGCACTAAATTGTAGGCCCACGATTACATGTGCGTATTGTAATTGGGCCTACGCACTGTGTGGTCCTTGTACCATTCTGCACAGCAGACTTCAAAACACCTACCTCACATTCAACCTCTGGGCTCCGCAAGAACTCCACATACCCAAGACAAGAAGTTCCATATCACCATTCACCGTGTGTTAGTCGTACCTTTCTAGGCACGCCGTTTTGATGGAGAAGGAACCCAGAATGAGACATGATCCAGCTTCTACTTGCTTTCTTCCAGTTCCAGGGAGAAGTAGGCAAACAGCAAAGGCCCAGAGCAAGTTCACAGAGATGGAGAAGACGATAATGGTGGACACCGAGTTGCCTCTACCGAGCTGGAAGCTCTATGACAACCCTGTTTATTATTCTTCCCAATCCCACCACCACCTTGAGCATCCTCATTGCACCAATTGCCTCCCTAGCTCTGCCTACCGATGCGCCGTATCGGCTTGGCACCATGCGTTGATCAACCAGGCGCGAGCGGCATGGATGGAGGAGTTGGAGTCGTCGGAGTTGGAAAACGAGCGTAGGATGAGGAAGAAAGTGGAGTTACGCAACAAGAGGCTGGCGAGGGAGCTGGCAATGGAGCGGAAGGCCCAAAAGGCGATGAGTCGTGCCTGCGAGGCGCTGGCGGAGAAGATGGAACGGTGGAAAGAGGAGATGGAGGAGGAGAGGAGAATGATGAGGATCTCGGAGGCCTGGAGAGAAGAGAGAGTTCGGATGAAGCTTGCAGAGGCCCGACTCCTAGTGGAGAAGACGCTTGAAGAACTGAACCTGAAAGACAGAAAGATGGAGAAAGGAAATGAAGAAGCAAGGAATAGTACTGGCAAGGGCCAGGATACTACCGTGGGAAGAACCCAATTGAGCCATACTGGTGACAGTGGCAGCAATGGTGGCAATGTGGGGATGAGGATTGCCGAAGGCCGGGACTTGCCGGAGTCGGAGAATCGGAGGGGGATGAAAGGGTTGGTGGAGTTTCGGGTGGTGAGGCCGGTGGGGTGGCGTGGGAGGCAGCCGGGCTTTCAGGTGGAGTGCCAGAAGGCGCAGCTCCGGCTCGTCCTCCGACACAAGTGCCGCCCACCGGCCGGCCTATCGGTCACCGGATCCAACCGCCTTATTATCTGATGAACTTTGGTTCATATTTTAGCGATTAGTTTACATTATGGTAGTTCTGTGGCAGTAATTCTTGTACATAATCATTTCTATATCATATGCAACCAACGTAGGATTATGGTTCAATGTCTGCTATCTCTTGGTTTTATGTTTGCAAGTTCCTTAATGATAATTGAGTGCTCTATCGATGTGGGCTTAGGGAAATATAGTGGCTTCGATAATTTATTAGTTTATGCATGTGGACTGCTAACTTTCCAGTTAACAAGTCCCAGTCAACTACTTCCAGAAAAAGTGATTTACTTAATTAATATGATGGATTGATTGAGTCTTGACTTGTTGAGGATGACAGATGATATGACCACAACTGTGAGGGCGAATCTCATGCGCAATTTTGCCAGAGTAAGGTCCCGTCTCAAATCTCAGTAGGTTTTAAGTTACTTAAAAGGATATACTAGTGGAGGAAACGCTGATCTTTACTTAGCTGGAAATCTTGTAGTAGAGTTTAATGATCCACATTATATGGGTCTTAGATTAATTTAAAAAATCAAATATAGGACACTTAATATAGGATGCAAGGAGTACATTAATAGTTGAAATTCTTACGAATGTATATATAGGGAAGGGTTTACATGAGATCGTTCTCATATAAGGAGCATGAGGCCAATCTTTATTGCCGTTAGATTCCGATCGGATGGTGGATATCAAATCAGTGGGTAGGTGAGTGTGTCACATCAAAGAGTGGGTGAGATCATTATGGATATTTGTATCCATCAGATCAAGATCTAACGACTATGATTCAAAGTGGCCTCATATAAGCAATATGAGAGCGATCTTATTTAAACTTTTCCCATATATATATATATATATATATATATATATACTCCCATATATATATATATACTCATTTAAACTTTTCCCATATAGGTGAGTGTGTCACATCAAAGAGTGGGTGAGATCATTATGGATATTTGTACCCATCAGATCAAGATCTAACGACTATGATTCAAAGTGGCTTCATATAAGCAATATGAGAGCGATCTCATTTAAACTTTTCCCATATATATGTATATATATATATATATATATATATATACTCCCTCCGTTCCCTATGCATTTTGCCATATTCACTATTCTAAAATATTGTGTACTTACATGAGATAGCTTTTATACAAGGAGTATAAGGCTAATTTTTAGATATCAAATCAGTGGTAAGTGAGTTCAGTGTAACTATTTATAGTTGACCAAGATCTAATTATTATAAATTGAATTAGTCTTATATAAACTGTAAGAGAGTGATCTCGTTTGAACTTTTCCCTTTGCCAAATCACGTAACTTTTTTCTAAAATTGGGGTAGACTTAGAAAAATTGACTTGAACTTGGTCTCCGAACAGGCATGCGAGTTGGATGGTATATCAAGGAGAAGAAGTCATGTGACTTATTATTTGTGAGTTTTGTGGTTCAATAAAAATAATTTTTTTTTCAAATATATATAATATTTTGGAACAAGAGATTATATTTTTTTTTTGCTATAGATAATTTGTTCAACATGCGCTAGTTAAATATGCGGGGTTCAGTTGCTTCGAAATGTTTTAAAAATAGTTGATTTTGAAAAAGCAAATAGAACAGCCTCCAACGAGGGCGGCGCCGATAGGCAATGTTTGATTCATAAGGTCATAAAAAACAAAACGCTCAATCAATCTTTTACCGTAGGGGTGAAATCAGAAGACGGCTACATGTTTGACAATGACCACTGTCAATTTGTTTGACACTGATTAATGTGAATAGTGATGTATTCGTGCTGCAAAACTGCAAGACACATACTGTCGGCAGAGCCGAAAAAAAAAGGGAAGACACGGACAGGAGAAACTTGCTTGTGTGACGTTAAAAAACATGAGGAAAGAAAATTAGGGATGGTTTATACTTTATACATGACATCTTGTCCTTATAATTCCGTATAGGCGATAAGTTACACAAAAAGCAGGAGCAATGTGATGCACTTGTTTGGGTGTTTATACTAGCACGCATTGAAGAATTTAATCCAACTGAAAAATTTGTAAAAAATTATTTGTTTATACAATGAATTGGTTGAAGAGCATGATAATGAAGAACCCAGGCCAAGGACTTGAGTTAAAACTTGTAATATGTGGTCATATGATATCAAATTTGGTATGTATGTTCTGCGTTCTTTGTAGTTTTCTACTCCTTCCGTTCGGATTTACTTTGTATATTTTGAAAAGCCTTTGTTTTTATTGGGATCTGGATCTCACTGAGAAGACATTTTTAAAATGAACCTCTTAAAAATAGGCATTCTTATTATAAGGGAAAAGTTTAAATGAGATCGCTCTAATATAGCTTATATGAGGCCACTTTAAATCATAGCCCTTGGATCTTGATCTAACGGCTACAAATAGCCATAATGATCTCACCCACTATTTGATGTGACATACTTACCTACCCACTGATTTAATATCCATCCTCCGATCAGAATCCAACGGCTATAAAGATTAGCCTCATGTTCCTTATATGAGAACGATCTCATGTAAAACCCTTCCCTTCTTGTAATATATATCCTAACTCTCAACCCATTCTTTGGTCCCCCCTCCGTAAAGATGGCATAACTCTATATCTTCAGTGAGTTAGTGGGAATCCTCAAATGGGAAGATTAAAGTAGAACAAAATTTTTTATTAAATAAGAAGATAAATTCTGAATGGAGAGAGTGATATATATCTTTGTTCAGTGAAAAAAAAATGATATCAAACTTGTCTCCCTGCCTTCTGAGAGATAATGCTGCACTAGGACTCAACACCACGCTTTCATTTTTGTTGGGTTTGAATTTGAGCTTTGAACTTTGAACTCAGTGGGTTCACTAACTAAAGTGAAGTTGGACATTTATGTGATTTAGACTGTGCGGTGATAACAAATTTCTTTGCACTTGGGCTACCCCGCTTTCAATGTGGCAGGTTTTTGGAGACAAAAATACAGTTTGCAGCTGGCCCGGAATCCGCAATCCGGGATACGGTGTCATATTCATCATCTGTGTGGCTAGGCCCATTGGGCTTCATAACAAAGTTCACCATAGCCATTTTTAGTGACATTCTATGGCCAAAAATTTTAACATACGATGAAAAAAGAACAAGTTGTGTTAGCAAAAAAAAAGAAGCTTTAATTAGTTATGAATGACATTACCTCATAAAACATTCACGGGGAATTGTCCTTAACTGCTTAACATGACTTCCTTTTTTCTCTGATTGTGCCTTCAACATCACATGCTATTACATTTTACCATATTTGTCAAAGTTGTCAAACAAGCTGAAACACAGTAAAGCCCTTCACACTTTTTTGCTATTGATGGAGTATTGCATCCTTTGAAGAAAAGTTAGAATATAATCCTCATTGTCTGGCTTCCACCATCTAGGTCACTTAGGCAGTGACAAGTCGAAAATATCAGCACTGATGGTTGGATTCAATTACCATCTAAGGTCTAAGGATAAGATTCTTGTTTCTTTTTTCTCTAGGTCAGTAATGAGGGATTTGTTAGATGAGAATGGGGGACCTTGGTTCACATATAAGCTATGGAATGGAAGACATCTTGCAAGTAAACCGAGGATAGCAAGACTTTCCAAACTGGGATTCTCCTTGTGCAAGATGCCAAAGACATAAGAAGAAATGTTTGGATTGGTCAATGTGCTTCAAGCTTTGTGTCCTCCTCTACGGGTCCACTTGGCCACCGATATATGTGCTAGTCACATTAGGGTACTTCTCCAGTCTGCAAGTGAACGTTAAAGGTCGATCAACATGTCATTGTTTCTTAGGGGGCCGTGCATTTCCACAGGACTCTGGGAGGATAATTAGATAACAAATGAACGTCTGGTAAGCTCTTGTCGTAGTGAGAAAGGAGAATACGGTGGTAGCTAGCAACACTGCAGGACAGCGTAGAGAGTTAACTATGTACAGAAATATGTTGTACATTGCTTGGTTTATTTACATATGCTCAGGCAATCGAATAAAGTGGAATTGCCACCTTTTCCTGCATACTACACTTTTTTCATGTCAACCCTAATCAACTTTCATGTGCATAATATTGAATTACCCTTTTCAGCCCTTGAATATATTCTAAGTTTAAAGATGTGTAACTTTTGGAACATATGTCAGTCCCTCCTATATCTTTGTTTTGGTTTTTGATTTTCGAACAAAAAGAAAAATATAGATCGAGACAGAGACGCGAATCCTGCATACTGGTTACGCATGCAAAAATATCGCAAATAATGTTACGTTATTACTGAGTGCAACTTAGACGGTATTAGACGCTTAGTGGACTTGTCTAGGGGACACGGAATTAGACGCTTGCAAATCATCATTAGACATGTCATATGGACTATGGAGGCTTTTCGAAAGATAATTTCTTCTCCATGGCTTCACTGCTTAATCCATGTGGCCTGTGGTTTCATCAAGAGGGGAGCGAAATTTGCAAAAGGTCTGTAAGTTGATTCTTTATCTCTTGAGTTTCACTCCCTCTATTCCATTTTAATAGTTTGATTTAGTTTTTCAAAATGAACTAATTTTGGTTTCATAATAAACTTTTTTGACATTACTAATGTGGAATGGAGGGATTGACTTTTAAGCCCAATCTAGATTTTGAAGATTCGCCTGTTTTGTACATCACAAGTTTCCAATAAAGCATGAACATAGGAGAAATTATAAGGTGCGCATCGCATAGGGGGGAATTCATGCTCACCACCAATAGGTGATTGACATGACTCCCCTGATTGTCATGAGGAACTATGAGGGACCCACGAATTGGAGATAGTGTCGATCACCGATTGGTAATGAGCACAACCTCCATGTATGCGGCACATACCTAATAACTTCTCGAAACATAGCATAAGCAATTGCTCTTATTGGGTCACAATTTTTTGAGCTATTTACTGCAAAAGGAAAGTTGTTTTTCATGTGGTTTACTGTGGCTGCCCTTCAGCAAGCCATGCTAAGTTGTCCTAGGGTTTGCAATTCTCCCGCGTCATGAAGACTTTAGGTTCATTCAGAATTAGTAATGCGTAGAAATAAATAATTTTCCAGATTTAAATTTTGATCATCTCCTCTCATTGAAAGTGAGATGCTTTTCTTAGATAAATATTATGGAATTAAAACACGTACCTTAATTATTCGATTGATTTACCATATAATTGTAGGGTTTTCACCCATGGGAGGACCAAAGATATAAGAAAGATTGAGAAATCAATACAAAAGAAACACACATAACAAACATAACAAGTAATTTGGTATGGTTCGACTAACACCGCCTTGCCACTAAGAGATGATTTCGTTCCACTATATCATAGAAACAAGAGTACAACAATAATGCTCACAACCTCTCATATCCCCTGAGAATATAAGCACTAATAATTCTCACACCTTCTCTTAGTCTTTGAACATAAACATGTCTCATACTTCAAGCCTTTCACCGCTCTAATCCTAGAGCCATCCTTGAGATAATACAATGATAAATGAGGTTTATACACAACTTATGCACACATTGTGCCTCTCACAAACCTACACACATAGGCTATTCCCACCTAGTACCCATGTACAACTCTAACAAGCTATCCCCCCTTTGTAAAGCATTATAAATACATCTTTGAAAGCCCTAGAACCTCTCTATATAGACTTTTGGACATCCACAAGTCCCCTAGCCTAATAGGAAAAATAATCCCAAAAAGATTCGCAAATAGAAGTTTCCTGTATACATACACAGTTTCTAGAAAGACGACCAGTCTATCGCAAATGCAATCGATCTACCACTGCACATTCTATCAACTCCAGTAGCCCTTCCGGTCAATCGCAAAAAATTGTCGATAGGTCACTGATGTGTCTGTCTTCTTCTATTTTATGCGTCTTCACTTTCTTCTTCCCATTTTTCCTTCTTCCACCATGCCTTCTTCTTTCCATGGGAGTTCAAGGCATAAAAAAAAATCCCCAACCATAATCTAAAAGTTTTGAAAATTACCACAAGGAACAATAGGTTAAGTAAATAGCATCTCAAGATATTTCATTAATTTCCTTAGTTATGTAAATGCACTTTGGTCGGACTGCAGGAAATATCAACTACTTGAGATGTTTAAATTAACTAATCATTGTAGCAAAGTACATGCGAATTAATTAGGTAGTCTAAACACATAAACAAAAGGCACAAATAACAAGGGAAGAATCAATACTATGATCAAAGAAGATCAAAAGTACAAGGGGAGAAAAGAAAAGAATTAGTCTTTTTATGTTTCTTCTTTAGCAGCACCTTAAACCTATTTCGATCGAGCTCATTCCCACCTGAAAGACGTGAGAAACAGATAACAATTTTTATTTAAGGCAGACTCCTAAGATTCCCGGAAGAATTGAAACTTTGCTCTTTCCACATTAAAGTCTATGACCCTACCTACAAAGCATTAAAGCTTTTTAGCTCCTTTTTTAGATTCTCTAAGTTCCTTGCCCTACCATATACTCACAATAGTCAAACCCCATATGCATTATATAATTCTGCTATTTAATCTTCCTCAGCTTGATTAATCAAAGATATTAATTCTTAATAGAAAACGTCATCGGAAGGTCTGTTGTTTCAGCTACTTGGGGGTCAGCAAAGAGTGTAACCTGACTGCAAAAAGAGGAGTGGGAAAATGAAAAGCTGAACAAGAGAAAAAGTTTCCTCTCTTTTAATCACATCCAAAATCCTTTGGGATTTGATTCCACTACAAGTTTTTCAAACAGGTCGAGCTTAACTAACACTGACATGAATACCATAATCTTTATCATGATTGTGCCAATGGAAGATTAGGGCTACTTTCCAATCGGATGGAACCCCAAACTCTAAAGGGCCCCATTTACCTAACGTGATGAATGCCTTGGTGAATAGATTTTTGTCAAGTATATGCGCTAGAGGGACCCTATATATGCCTTAATAATGCCCAATCGACAGTTAGTCGGCACGCTTAGCTAAATTATCAGGAATTACAGGACCACGATTAGAGGTCATGTAACACCATGTAGCAATGGTTCCACCTTTGTCAATGTGGGTCTTGTCGGAAAAGCTCACTACTGTAATACTGGACCAGACAAGGTGATCTGTATGTAGTTAGCCAACTCTCTGGTAGGCCATGGCGTGGAAACATGAAAGGCCATTCCAGAAGAACAGATTGTTTGGCAGAGATATTTTATGATGAGATTCTAGACTCTTGGAGGGCTAGTGAAGGCCACATACGGCATCATCGATCACTAATGATGGCTATCATATTGGTAATTACTCATGCGTTGCAAGCGAGCAACACATTTATCAGCTTGCTGTTGGTCTAAATAAACTGTGTCCAAGTATTTGATTGCATGTAGATTTAAAATATTATAAACATGAATCATCTAACTCAATCCAAGTTCATCTGGTCATATCAGCAAGCCAAGTTGGGCGTTTAAAGTAGCAATATTATACTGAAAGACACTTGATGTCAAACGTACATCTTCCACAACTTCTATTTTGTTTTACATAGCCACAAGTAAAGTAGCTCAAACCAAATGTGTGTATTCAAGCAAACCATTGGTAGCTGTAGCCTAATACAGGAAGGATTGAAGACAAAGTGCTTGGATCTTGGCGGCCTTATCATGCCACCATGTGGTGAAGGCGACATGACGTTGCAATTTCACCAGGGTACGTCATATCTCGTTCTCAGTTTACATGAAAACTATGTAATTCCAGCAGACACAAACATGGTTTTGCAGAAGCTGCTGTCTCCAAATTTTAAGTGATGATTGATGAAGCTTTCTTTAGCGGTATTGGAGACCGTCTAGAAATGGCTATGCTTTGACTGGTTGTTAATTTCTGCCAGCAAGCCTAACCTATAGCCAGTGTCTCACTATAAATGAAATAAGTACAAATACATGAAGTAATAAGTTGGTAGCTTCGGTTATGGATTCATCTTCTAACTCTGTTTATTAATGTTTTTGTAACAAAAATCAGGATGCCATGGTTTTTTTATCTTGGCTAGCTTATACGTTTCAAATGGTAAAGCATGATTTTTAGTTAATATCAGCAGATGGGGAGGTAATCCGCAGCTTCTAAGGCATTTAAGATGTTGATTTCTCACCAATTGAGAGTTTCCGGCACCCCCCCCCCTCTCTCATATCATTATGTGGCTCATGAATATTACCACATACACTTAACAATCACACAATATTATGGAGAATAAAACAACACTTAATTTGGGGGTACTTCACGCGTCATGTTGTCTCATATGGTGTCATTATTGCACATAATGCTTTTTCTACATTCAGCCACAGTTTGAGTTATCTAAGAAAATACATTTAGCCACGAATACAAACTTGTTGCTCTTCACGACAAAATTCTCCAAAAGAATACAAACAAAGTACAGATGATTAGCTGAAAAATCATAATCATTGTGTTTTGACCTACTGAATTCGCGTTGCATCTAATCATAATGCAGGTAGCAATTCGCAAACAACGGATTTCACATTTAAGTTTTTTTGTAAATGGTTTAAGATTTAAGTGCTAATACTGATGCTTCCCCCCAGCTACCGTCCATGGCGGAATTACATTACTTGAACTTGATTTCTTTTTTAATTTCAACTTCTGTGCAAATTGCCTCTTCTCTATTCTCTCTCGTCAAATATTTTTTTTGATAATTAACAACAGACAACTTTAGATAGGTGAACATTTCAAATCTTCCCCCAGCTACTTGTCCACCCTTCCTGTACCAAAGAATGGTGAATCAGCTTCCATTCTAGCCTAGCTCATGGAAAGCTTCTACCATACTTGTGTGCATTGATTGCATTCTCACTCAATAAAGATTGTTCGTTATCATGCATGAAAAGAGGTGCAGATCTTAGCCCGTTATGGATAATATGGTACCTTGCCTATCATCAGGGCTAGTCTGCGTGGAGTGCAAACTTGTAAAGAATGGGATCATGGCTGCCTGTATAGTTTATCAAATTGCAAAGAATGGGGTGGGAAGAAGAAAAAAAATGGAAATATGGGCACGGGGGTGGCCTGCATTTAACCAAACACAGAAAAAAACATCAGCCCCTCATTCACTGGAAAGGAGTGCTGTATTATGTTATCTACTAGAAAGCTAAAGTCATTTCATTCCTCTTTCTCCAACCATTTTCATAGTAGAGTAGGGGGTTGCCTTCCTTTCTCCCTATTGACAACCCCCCCACCAAGAGCCAGGGACCCACTTAAAATTTCTAAAGGGACACCTGATCAAACTTCTTCACTGCATAGCTCTAGCCCCACCCTGATCAATTCAACCCCAACTATGATTGTTTGTACAAGACGTGAAAAAAAAATCAATTAAAAGGCCATTGCCTTTTCTATTTCCATGACGTCTTCACCCCTGGCCCAGCACGAAAAAAAAAAAAAAGTAGAACTGCAAAACTGCAAAAGGTCATGTGTCCCGAGTCTTTTACGTAGATGTAGTCCACGACCGGAAATCCCTCGTCTCTCCCAAGTCCTACCAACGCATGAGGTACAATTACCAAATTCAACGCTACATGAGCAAACAAGAGCTTTCTGGCGACCACTTGATTGCACTGATTGACATACAGGCCAGAACAAAGCCTCAAAAGAGACCATATATGATGTATCACACCAACTGAATAGAATTCTATAAGTTCTCCATCGACCGTATGCACCACCCCAGCTTAAATCTTTATTGTCTCTCTTTACATTAGTAGATAAGTAGAAACACCCTTCAGAGGGAGGATTTGGACACTTGAGAAAGTGTTTCTGAAGGGGATGACCTCGCGAATGCCCAGAGATCCATGTCGGCGGCATGGCCGCTATAGTCCGGCAAGCCGGAGAAGAGTCTGTTGGAGGAGCGAAGGTGGTAGGGCAAGGTGAGATCAGTATCAGAGACGGAGCAGAATGGGAGGGTTGATGACTCGGCCTGGACGTTGAGATGTGTGGCCACAAGCCGGTCTAGCGTGGCCCAGTCGTTGAGCCCCGGCTCGACGTGGAAGACGGGGTTCATGCTTGGAACATCCGGAGTGTAGCAGCTCTGGCCGGAGGAGTCAACTGGGAGGGACTGAAGAGTGCTGGGGCTCTCCAGTGGAGGGAGCTGCATGAATCTCTCATGTGTGTTGCCTGTGTCGATATTGGGCAGGGTGTTCATCTGACTGGGCTTGGTTTCTTGCTTGCTTGCCCTGCCCATGTACTGGAGGATCTGGTCCAGGGCGCCGTCGCTGCAGCTGGATTGAAGCATTTGTGTGCTGATGTCGCTGGTGATTGATGAGTTTTTGGGGCTGTGATCAATGGCCTTGAGATGATTCTTCTTCTTGAATACTCGGCAAACCACCCAGCCTTCTTCTTGTGATGCCTCTGATCCCCCTGAGCTAGCAGCCTGGAGGAACAATAACAAAGTTTTATGTCTGATGTACATGTATGCCTCTAAATACTAACAAAAGAGGGTGGTGAAAGTTTTAAGATTATCTTGTAAGTATATGTTGTTTTTTAACTATATGTGACCCACAAATCAAATATTATTTTGAGATTCGCCTCACTTCATAGTTCATACTATATAATTAATGTTGGATCAAATGTTTAATCACATAATTTGAAAATAGAGAAAAATGAGGCACTCTAAAACAAGAATAGTGGTAGTACAATACAAACAATTATTGATAACAAGTGTCTTCCCATAAATACAACATTTAAAAACAAGTGCTTTTCAGGGAAAAAAGAACATTGAATAACAAGTGCTCTAGAACATATAACAAGTGATGTGGCTTACATTTGAGAGTGGGATGGAGTCAGAGTGTTCTTCCAGCCTATATTCATGCATGATCCAGTCTAATTTCTGGCCGTGGGGCGCCCTTCCCTTATAGAAAACGAGCGTCTTCCTCATTCCAATCCGGTTGAAGTTGATGTAGATGACCTTGTCTCGGCCAGTGGCCTTCCAGAATCCGGCTGCTGTGGCTCGGTTGGTTCGAGTCCCCGTCGGGTACTTCTTGTCCTTGTGGCTGAAGAAGTACCAATCATTCTGCGGAGTGGAACCGATCTTACACCTCTCTGCATCACAAAATTCACAAAGTATACATATGTATTCAGAGAACTAAGCATTAAACACTTGTAAGCAAAATTTGATGACAAGAGGGAATCAACATTGGATGACCTTGTATGTCCCAGGGCTCGAGCTTATTGAGATCAATGTCGCGGATCACGTCGAGGTCGATCTTCTCATTGGCAACCTTCTTCCTCAAGTAGTAATGCAGGAGCTCCTCTTCCGTCGGGTGGAACCGGAAGCCCGGTGGCACGTGGGACTGCCCGTTCACCGAGAGGCTCATGTCTCCGGACATGAATGGAGGGGCCAATCAATAATCTAGCTAAGGAAATGGCTCAACCAGGGCCCTGTCTAGGCTTTTATTTAGCTCTCAAAGCATGCAATAATGATACTTCTTTTAAGAGCTAGCGAAGAGACAGAATAGGAAAAGAAAAGAGGTTCAACCATTCAAAAAAAAAAGAGAGAAGAGGTTCAAGTGAGGCATGAGGAAGAAGAGAAGGGGTGGGGCTTGGAAGCCAAAAGAAGGGAATATATATACACATACCACGATAGGAATGAAGGCATGGGGAAAAAATGTGGAAAAGGTTTACAATAGAGTTGATGGCATTTGATGTACTTGTGGAGTGGGAGCCACTGTGGTTGGTCAGGAACCATCCACCAAAACTATAAGGAGAGAGTAATTAATTTATTGAGGATAACTAGTGGTGGTCCTAGCCTTAGGTTGGAGGAAAGGAATCGGTCCCCCTTGGCATGGAGAGAGGGAGGGGAGACAAGGCACCATCGGTACTGAGACAGACGACCTTATAAATCCAAGTGAATCTATGGAGAATCAGGATTGCTGGTCATCTCTCCTTTTTCCTGACTAACAGCCTCAACAACATATGAGAAAAGAGAGAGGTGGGGGGGTGGGCACTCAGCTTTCATGGCTCCGACCAGACAATGGAGCATGGCTCCGACCAGACAATGGAGCAGCTAGCAAAGGCCTGACCTCTTGTTTCGAACAATACTGTTTTACAACTGTTCAAAGTGCCATCTAACTAAAAGGGACGTTTGGATATAGAATGTGTAAAGAGTTAGAATTTAAATTCTTGTGCATTAAATTCGAAGAATGTGTGAAGAATGAGAATTTCATATGGATATGAAATTTTAGATTCCTCTGAATTCCATTCACAGGAAGGCCAAATCAGAAGAATCTCCACATTGAGCGTTTGGTAAACGTGATTTGCTCCCTGTGATTTAAACAATCGCGGGATTTCTAAAAATCCCATGTTTGGTAACACTTTTTTTGGACAGGAATTTATTTTGCCCCAAATCTCCCTAAATCTCACGATTGTTTTTACAATGAAAAATTGGATCATACCAAATCACAGGGTCGACCCTGTTATTTTTAGAATCACACTTAAATTGGGTTGTTAATGAGTTGTTATTTTTCCCTACTCTTTTTTTTTTGGACTATATGAAGAATCAAATCATAATTGAATTATAGGTTCCCAAACGAGGGTGTGATTCTCTGAATACCACTACTAAAATCACACTGTTGCCAATCACTGGAATTCTAAAATACAAATTCCATTAGCCTGCGTGTCTATGGATTCATGGCCGAATTGACAGATAAGCAAAAGAATTTATTCGCTATCCAATCGTCCTCTAAATTGTTAAAAAGTATTCCACATGAGATAATTAAATGAAGGTCTTCATCCACACACACATCCTCGTTTACTTCTCTTGCAAAAGTGAGAAATGGCAATTTCTATAGTGCTCGCTCACCCCAAATTAAGCAGAAGTAAAAAACCCATGCCTCCCCCTTCCCTCTCCCTCTTCTCCTCTTTTTATCTCCACATTGCTTAGCCGCCGGTGGTTTTGTTGCATGTTACTACATATCGGAAAACCGGTAAGAATATCCTTTACCGACTTCAAAACTAGTTGGATTGTTCTCCTTTGAATCTTCAACTGAAACTAACGGAGACGACCTAAGAACAACGTATTCTGGATGACTGTGGCAGCCAATGCCTATCCACCAGATAATGAACTAAATGGTGGTGACTTACCACCACCACAACACTACCAGATAAGAACCAGATACCCGTAACCTAGACTATGAGGGCGGCCACTGGCCACTGCCAAATAATGAAGTAAATGGCAGTGATTGCATGCCACCGCTAGGGCACTAACCAAGATGACCCAAAATTTTGCAGCCTGGATGACTCCGGTGACCTGTAGATATTGGTTGATTATGCAAAAAGTGGTGGCGGTATGCCACCACAAGAGGGCCGTTTAGGGCGTGAAAAAGCCAAAATATCTACAATGGATTTTCCACGTCCACTGTAGCATTCCGGTTCTTTCACTATCCAGCGTAAAATACGACCAGAGTGTTTCGGCTGGAAGTGGAAAAAACATGAATGCTATAGTATAGCAAAACATCCGGTAATCACGCCCCAAATGGCCACAAGTAAAGGAATTGGCTTTCTATGTGTGTCATTAAAATTTTGTATCAAAGGCAATCATCAGAAGAGAAATTACAAAATATAAGTGGGGTGGCATGGACTTCTTTACAAAAGGTTGTTTTATTCTGAAAAATATACACATATAGCCACTAGTGAAGTTACCACTAAGGTAGGCATTTGGATAGCCAATTCGCTCATTTTGTTGGCAGAATATCTCAGATTGTGGAAAAACCCATTTGGTAGCCCAGATTGTTTAACAATCAGAATTGTTTAACCATCCGAAATTGTTGGGTGGATTGTTGACAATCCTGGGTTTGAGAACAATCACCTTCAGATTGACGACTGGAATGTCCACAATCTGATAGGGCTGATTTTGTGTATAGCCAAAATAGACCAGGGTTATTGCACTATTAGATTTTGGACAATCCAAATTGTCCTACCAACAATCTGAAAGGATAGGATAGTCTATCCAAACGCACCATTTAAGGGCATATTTATCCCAAAAACCAAAGTAGCACTTTCTAAATCAAGATTTCAACATGTTCCCCTCTTTTATAAAAAAAAATTACCGCCGCAGTCTCGCTGCCCTCCATGTTGTTTTTGCCTCTTAATGGTGTGACCAGGTGCAACCATATATCGTTGATGGCCTGGTAGCAGTGGCGACAATTTTGAATCCTTTCATGGACTATCGATCGATGTCGATATAATATGCATGTGGCATGCGTGTATGGTTAGTCGTGGTCCACCTATTAGAGTGTAAATATCCGACATATTATTCGTTGTTCCATATGAGCATTTCCATCTTTTTCATGTTTTTGCTGTTGTGCGTGGAAAACCTGGCTTATAAAAGGTTTGCTTCAAGTGTGAGGATGTCTAGGAATTTTATATGTAAGGATGCTTTTTCCTTCAAGACTTTTTAGCTGATTAGTTCTTTTAATTTACATATTTTTTAGATTTCTCTTCGTACGTTTTTTCTTGTTTATTCTTTATTTTGAAGAGGCTGGCATGTAGCTCTTCTTTCTTGAAGCCTTTGGGGTTTTATTTTAATGAAATAATCAATTATCCCAAAAAAAACCCTAAACCTATCTCTCATGTTCCACAAGGCGACCTTTTAAGCAATCAACTGTTCACCAATTAACTCAACTTGGGTGAAGTTTCATCCGTCTTTGATCACTCTTGATCGACGGTGCACCCATTAGCGCACATGACTCTAGCAAAAGCCTAATCAATGTATAATGTCTATGGACTGTGATCTAATGGGTACACGGCTGAGCTTCCTTGATTGATGGAGTCCATGATATTGCAATAAAGATATGTGATGCTTAGAGCCATGTAACCCCGCCCGCCTCTATGCAATTGGGGGGGGGGGGTTGGGTTTCATTGCATGGGAGCGCATTTAGAAGTATTCCAGAGGCCTTATGCATGCATAGGGCCCCGTGAGGAAGTATAGAGACCACACTAGGAGAGTGCCTGAGCTGCAGCATGCAAGTGTACGTATAAAATATACTCCTATCCCTCGCCAGCCCTTGTTGGTGTAAGCATTTTTTGGTATAAAATATACTCCTGTTCTATTTTAATAGTCTGAATTAGGGAGAAAAAAATCCACATTAATAGTCCGATTTGGCTCAGTTTAAGTGGTTGGGATTTTAAAAATGGGACTGATAAACTCTTAAACATTAGTGAGGAGGAACACATTCTCGAGGAACTATGCTGAATGTCAGATAGGCTTTTCACTAAAGGATGTTACTTTTTTAACTCTCCACTTATGGGCCCTGTTGTCCAATAAAAACTGTTTTCCTAAGTCGAACTATTAAAATGGAACAGAGAGGTTATGTGTTTTACTTTTACCGATTTGAAAATGGTGGAGACCAGTTGCTATATAGATCGAAGAACCAAGAGGACCCATCTTGTCGCATCACAAAAATAAAGATGGGAGGCAGCCGGTCACAACTCTGATGGTCCTAAAAAGTAATCAACTGATCACTAGCACCAGCCACCCCTTTGCATTATAAAGTGTTAATCTATTACAAGACTTATGTAATACGTATCATTTATCTAATCACGTAATTTTAATTTGTTTAATCAGTTTCTAACACAGACTAAGGGTAGAATGTTACGCAGATCTTGACATCTAGCATTGATTAAAACGTGTTAAAGATCCAATGGACCTTTCCACAATATACTATTAGTGTGAGGGGATGGCTAAGAAACTTTACGATGGGTGCCAACTCGATCTCTCTCTAACGGTAGCCACTTAGCACATTCAGTTATGCCCTTTTCCTGTCTTACTGCTAATCATAATCGTTTCACCTATAATTTCAATGATGATCATGAATTTGGCAGACAATTGACGGAAAACCCACTTTTCTTAACCCCATACCTTGGTGCATCTCAACATCACTTTGGTGAGAGAGAAAGAAAGAGAGAGAGTGCAGGTGAATCCGTTAAAATCAAAATGATATAAGAAGGTGACTGGTCACACCATTTACTACCGTCACAGATGACGAATGAGATCGTCGAGGTGGTGGGTAACGTCTCCCTCCTGTTGGTAGAGGCTGCCTTATGACTTGTGAGGATTTGAACCAATTGCAATGAAACTTCAGCTCAAAGACTGTTGTATGTTATCAATCTACCTATATATACTACAGCAATACATGTTTTGGACGTGGAAGTTTGCATGGGAAGCAAAGCAAGCAGCTTCTGGAAACGATTAATTTGTGACGTTAATATGGAGTGTGACAGCCACTAATTTCACACACATTGTGTAAAATATGTAAATTGTCACTATGAATAAAAAAATTTAAATTGTCAATGCAGGCGGGAATTGATTGAGCATTAAGTTTTGTATTTATCGATATGAAAATATCGCAATGAATGCTCTTAATGTCTTAATTTTCAATATTGATAAGCTTAATTAGACTTTGATGGAGTTAAATAGGAAGGATTTGACATCTTTGAAAAAAAAAGTTGCGATATGACTCTGCTCTCTCTTATAGAAAACTTGACATGAAATAGCCAAGGGGAGACGCGTAAGACCCACCCATGTTAATCATGACCTCAAATTGTTGAGAAAAGTCATATTATGTTGCTTCCAAACCCACTTATAACTCCCATCTTTTGGTTGTGTGTTGGTGATAATTATTTTTACGATAATTACTCTTAAAACATAGGGACCGAATCCACTTGTGTTGGTGCTACCATATGTGCGACTCTCCTCCGCTTCCTCCCATTGACTGCACTTGTGCCGGTGCTGGCAGTGGCAGTGGCAATGGCAACATGCCTCCCCTCTACCTTGAGCCTTCAGCCTTGACTCCGGGCTCGTCTCTCGGCCTGCTACCGGAAGAATGAGAACAAAAAAGGAGGAGAAGGAACAATGAGGGGACAACAGCGTTCATACAAAAAGGGCACACCATATGTAAAGGGCACAATTAACCTTACATATACCGGCACACAAATGATCTCTCACCATCATGAAATCTCCAAGAAATAAAAATTTTATTGCATTAATAGATAAAATCATTTAAGACCACAGCAAAGCGAAGGTCCTGAGTTTGAACTGGCCACTCCCTTGGCCACCCACTCAATCCAATATACCTGATGCTTATGATGGTGGGCTTTGTATGATGCCTGCCAGGATGGGTGGCAGATACGGTACTCTTAAGAGACCCTACCCCCTTTTAGCCTCGAGTCCTAAGGTTTGAAAAATTATTAAAATGCATTACGGTTTAAAATTAATGCATGTCCTCAAGGCGGACATAAAAAAATTACATTGAATTGATCTTACTGTTCTTTTTATAGGTGAATTAACATTGTTAAACAACACATGCACATGTGGAAATGGCATGGGGGTTATTTGCAGTTTTGCACTTTTTCTATAGGAAAAAGAGTACCCCGTTTACATGAGCCGGGGCTATAACTTCTCATCTTTTCTTGCTCTTTACCTTTTTCTTTCTACTGCATTCCTCAAATTGAAACCTCTTCAATATTGGATATAGATTTCCGGAGTCTCATCAGCCGTGCTGAAAATGACCCTGTGGCTCTTCTTCGAAATGGATTCCTAACAAACGATACAGAAAATTATTGGACTCTGTTCACTTTTCTTAATTACGTACAACGTCAGATATCCTATACCTCAATCGGATTACAATTGCATCTTGCCGAGACTTCTCATTTTGTGTCTGCTCTTCTATATCCTTCCCCTCAAAAGCGAATGCAAAGTAATAATTGAAGTGTCCTGGTAGCATAAGAGAACAGATAGGAACATTTGGGCATCTTCGAAAAAGTAAGTCTCGATGCACTGGGCTCACTGGCCCAGTAACAAAACAAGAGAAGTCTTCTCATGAACCATTTACATAAAAAAACACTAGGCTAGAATAGAGATATCAATCCAATCGATGTGGCTCGTGGAACAAAGCCCACATTGAAATGCAGGTCAAATGATCCACATAAGCTTAAACGTTCATCACATCTTCCCCTGTTTGAAGTTGCTTCAATGTTATAAGATTCTACTTGTACTGGACCATATTTCAGTTTTACTGCTCATTTGTATTAGATTTTCATCAGGCCATAAGGTCTACCCAACCAGGCAGTACCCCCCACTTAAATTGGTGACAAATTTAGCATTTCAAGGTTTAACTATCAAAGTCTTAGACTGTACAAGAAGGCATGGCAGTTTCCTATGTGTCTTATGTCTTATTGCTGCCTCACACCGTCGTGGTCCTCACTCCTCACAGAGGATCTAAAGCCGTACAATAAAAGGATAGACTTAATTAAGCAAAACACAGAGCTCTATACATGCACACATCTAATTGTCCATCTTCATGTTGCATTCAATACATACACATAAAAACAGCTCAAGCCATATGTTAACCAAGAAGAAGCCAAAGGATGTGTAGTAGCTAACTCATTGAACATACACGTTGTTGAAATTTGACTTGAAATTAAATAAAAATTAATTTTTTAAAAGCGATCGATCGGCAATAATGACGCGATCGATCGTGACGAAACTGATTGATCGTATCTACTATGATTTTCGGAAAGTTGTTTTCGTTTTGGAACCGATCGATCATGTTGAAACCGATCGATCGTATCTACTGGAATTTGACGATCTGTGCACCGCGATAAACCGATCGACCGGCTTGAATAGGCTAAATGACGCGATCGATCGCAAATCGATCGGCTTATAATGCGATTGATCGGTTATACGGTTACAGTCGAGAAAATGGTCGTTTCTCTGCGAAAAACTGCTTCTCTTCTTCCATAAAAGGCCTAACAGTCCTATATATATTGAGAACGAAATTCTCAGAAACAGAGTTACAGAAACAACAAAAGAACTCATTCTTCTTCTCTCTTAATTCTTGGTCTATCATTGAGCAATAGAATCTCCTCTGATCGTGATCTAGTCAGTTTGATTCGAAGTGCACCTTTAAATTGACGGTGTGGTTCATTGTATCTCGGAACCGGAACGCCATTGATTGCATGTGCACGGAGGGCGGCGTATCTGTTTCAAGGACAGTGCATAGCGTGTCTCGAACCGGGTTTTAATTTCTTCATCTCTTTCTGGTATTTTCATATAATTATTTGTCAATTGAATTGAATATTTGGTAGTATTCTGGCCCTCTTTTATGTGACAATCCCAACACACGTCAATGACCTTGCGCTCAACCTTGGCCTTTGGAATGGTTATGAACAGCACCCCGTTCTTGAACTCCGCCGTGATCTTGTCCTTCTCGCAATCGTCCGGCAGCAGCAGCCTCATGTCGTAGGCGGTCTGGCTCCGGCTGAACCACGAGTCCTCCTCGCCACTGGCGGAGCCAGGGGGAAGCTGGGGCAATTGCCCCAGCTGACCGACCTAGTACTAATATAGGGTATGGGTAATAATATAAGGTTTTAGTGTAATTATCTTGCCCTTTTCAATGAGTTTATTTGTAGTTTAGAAAAAAAAACTTACCAAGAAAAGACAAAAGAACTTGGCTAGTACGTTGGAGCTTGGCTAGTTGGCATCTACCTTATTTAGGACTTTTTAGTTTAGAAAGAAACAAACCAAAAAAGACAAAAGAGCTTGGCTTTGGAAAGTACCCTACGCTAGTTGGCATCTACCTTACCTAGGACTCTAGGAGTCTGGGGGATCTTAGGCACGGAGCCTGGAGGAGTACCTGGTAACTCTAGGACTAGGAGTCTAAAGGGGGCTCTTAAGCACGGAGTACCTGGTAACAGTTGTCCTTTTCAACAGTCCAAATCGTGCCCAGTCCAAATTGTGCCCATCTTTCTGGGCTCGGCAGTGCAGGATCAGAGTTCGACACCACCCAATAGATGCCAAAAATTCGATCAAATTGCCAGCCGGCCGAGGTGGCAGTCCACTCTAGGATAATTGGCAATAATGACGCGATCGATCATGTAAGTAACTGCGATCGATCGTGACGAAACCGATCGATTGTATCTACTGTGATTTTCGAAAAGTTGTTTTCGCTTTGGAACCGATCGATCGTGTTGAAATCGATCGATCGTATCTACTGGAATTTGACAATTTGTGCACGCGATAAATCGATCGACCGGCTTGAATAGGCTAAATGATGCGATCGATCGCAAGGCTTATAATGCGATCGATCGGCTATACGGTTACAGTCGGGAAAATGACCGTTTCTTTGCGAAAAACTGCGTCTCTTCTTCCAGAAAGGCCTAACAGAGTCCCTATATATATTAGGAATGAAATTCTCAGAAACAGAGTTACAGAAACAACAAAAGAACTCATTCTTCTTCTCTCTTAATTCTTGGTCCATCATTGAGCAATAGAATCTCCTCTGATCGTGATCTAGTCAGTTTGATTTGAAGTGCACCTTTAAACTGATGGTGTGGTTTGTTGTATCTCGAGAACAGAACGCCATTGATTGCCTGTGTATGGAGGGCGACGTGTAATACCCGGAATTTTTTATTTATTAAAATGGGAAAATCTTATGCAAGATAAGGAGGTAATTCTCTTAATTTGATGAATTATGATTGGTGGTTTGAAAAGATTTGAAATAGAATTAAGAACCTGGTTTGAATTTGATTAGAATTGGGACTTTTAAATTGGAAATTTAAGGAATCTGAAGGAAGGAAATTTTGGACGTGATTAGTGCGGTAATTGGCAGTTACTAAACTCATTAGTGACACGTATGGAGATGGGAGAAGATGGTGGAATTGGTTTTCAATTAAGAAGTTACAAATCCTATTTTAAGTAACTACTTGATTTGACTTAATCACCTAATTAAATGGGATAGGTTACATCAATTAGTATGGAGAGTCAATTAGAGTTTAATAAAGAGGTTACCCAAGATTTACTAGCCAATTTTGGACGAGATGATCAAGGCAATTGGGCGTCCATTGGAATTGGGAAACTGCTAGAAGCAGTGATGGCATTCAAGAGGGAGATCGTGCCTTGATTTGGGGTAGATCGTGGCTTTAGATTAGGTAGCCATCAATGGTGGAAGGTTGAATCCAATTTGGGAAAAAATTGTCTTAAGTATGTGTAACCGAATTAGAGTTTTGAAACTCCTTAATTAAAGAAAATCCTAACTAAATGAGGAATTAATTTGGGGGAACGTCTTGGGCAAGTAGAAGGCTTGTTTTTGGTGATCATTCGTGGCCATTGGATTATGAGAAAATCGACGGTGGAGATGTGTCCTAGGAGAATATGACACTTGCTATTTAAACTCACTAAGTGAGAGACCGCCATCCCTTTGAGACTTTGAGAGTCGTGCAAACCAGCAAAGGGGGTCTCATCCATTCTCCTTTCAGCCTTCTACAGTGACCTAAGGGGTGGTAGTTAGGGTGTTCCTGGACAGACACGGACGCGGACAGAGGTTGTCCGTGTCCGTGTCCGTATAAAACTGTCCGGGAGTTTTTTGTCCGTGTCCGTGTCCGAAAGTCCGGCGGACACGGACACAGATACGGACAAAAAACTTTTTTATTAATACCCCCCCTCCTCCCCCTCCCCCGCCCCCGCCCGGCCGCCCCCCCAACCCCTCCTCTGCCTCCGCCCTCATCCCCACGAGCCGTGACCCTGCCGCCCTTCCTCTCCACCCCGTCCCTCCTCCCCGCGACCCCGCCGCCCTTCCTCTCCACCCCGCCCCTCCTCCCCGCGAGCCGCGACCCCGCAGCCCACCTCCCCGCCGCCCTTCCTCTCCACCCCCGTCCCTCCTCCCCGCGACCCCCGCCGCCCTTCCTCTCCACCCCGCCCCTCCTCCCCGCGACCCTGCCGCCCTCCTCTCTGCGACCCCGCCGCCCTTCCTCCCTGCGATCCCGCCGCCCTCCTCTCCGCCGCGGCGCCGTCCCTCCTCTGCGGCAGGAATCCAGGTAAAAATTGTTTTTTTTTTTGAGCCGTCGCCGCCCCTCCTCCTCCGGTCATCGACGCGGTCGCCGCCCCTCCTCCTCCGCGACCGCGTCGATGACCCCGTCCTCCCCTCCACCCCGCCGTGGCGCCTCCCCTCTGCGACTGCACCCTCCTCCCCCCCCACCCCGCCGCCCTCTTCCTCCACTCCGCCGGCCGCCGCCCCTCCTCTTCGGACCTCGGACAGACGGCTGTCCGAGGTCCCTTGGCCGTGTCCGTGGCCGGAATTCACGGACAATTTCTACCGGCGCGGACACGGCCACGGAGACCTCGGACGCGGCCGGCCCCGCGGACGCGGCTGGCCGCGAACACCCCTAGTGGTAGTGCCAGCCGTAGTGCTTGGATCGCGAAAGCAAGAGAAGTGATTCGAAGGAGACAACTCGCGTAAAAGAAAAATCGGATTTTTTTGTCTTGCGAGGTAGGCGCTCTTTTTCCCACAATTCCATACTATAAATTGTGATATTTCGTAATGAATATGATACTTGAGCACTGATGTGAATACCTATATGAATGATGATCCGTTTGATATTGGTGTCGTTCAATTCAATGGTTTACCATTTATTATTTTGAACATGATGACTATTGCACCCGATCCTAATAAATTAAATATTTCTCATGCATGGCTCCACTTAGATCTCACCGTATGCTTGCTGCTTTGGTCGAGATGAGTACATTCTATTGGACGTTGTACAATTATATGTCCTTATATGGATGTCTTCTTTCCTTAGTTTCGTTGTTATATGATCATGTGGGTCATACCGGATTCCCGATTTCAATCATATGCTGTGATTAATCCTTAAAATTTGAAACTTGTGGTTAATGCGTACTGGTATTCAGATGTTTCAGCCTCCAAGATTAGCTTTGGGTCGTCAGTTTTCCTGTCTCACGTTAATTGTCTATTTTGGGTCATATCGGCCAATAAAGGGAAGTATTTGTACAAAACTGTTTTGGCATAATGATACATATCTTATGATACTAATTATTAAAGTAACAATTTTTGTGAAAAAGAGTTACTGGAGTTTGAGATTTATTGTACCCTAATTATCTCATGATTTAGTATGGGTATGTCCTGAATTAATAGTCCTAATTACAGTCTACATGTCTAAACCGTATGAATATGTACAATCAATTTTGGGATTAACAATGTAGTTAAGAATCTAATTAATTGCAGAACAATTGGGACTTAATAAATGCCCAGGAGAATAATGTAATAAGTCTAGAATGCATTAATAAGTGTTTAATTGAGTAATAGACTGTATTGATTAAGTAAGTTTATAATTAATGATCTCGGCCAGACTTAGTCTTGTGCCAACAGACTGTGATAGAAAAATTATAATTAAATGTATAAAACTCAGATATCTACAGGGGCAAACAAAACTGGATAGATTGCATGCTAAATGGATCACTGAACTTCAAGAATACACTTTCTCCATTAAGCATAAAGCTGGAAAATTGAATCAAGTGGTTGATGCTCTCAGCATAAAAGATTCCCTTCTCACTTCCCTCCAGTTGGAAGTATTTGGATTTGAGTGTATAAAAGATCTGTATCATCTCGACAAAGACTTTTCAACCATTTAAGAATGCCGTCTCAATAACAATTCTAAATTTGAAGATTATATGCTCTCTAATGGTTATCTTTTTAAAGGTGCCACTCTTTGCATTCCTGAGCATTCACTTCGAGCCAAATTACTGCTAGAGTTACATGGAGGAGGTATGGCTGGATATTTTGGTAAAGATAAAACACTTCTTTTAGCTAAGCAACGATTTTACTGACCATCTTTGAATCGAGATGTGGTCAGAATTGTTAGACAGTGTTTTATCTGTCAGTAGAATAAAGGAGGCATACATAATACAGGACTATACACTCCCTTACCCATTCCAAACAATCCATGGGAAGATGTCTCTATGGATTTTATTTTGGGATTATCAAAAACTCAAAAAGGAACTGATTCCATCTTTGTGGTTGTGGATCGATTTTCAAATATGGCACATTTTGTTATGCTTCTCGAGTTGCTAAGCAGTATTTTCAAGAAATTATGAAGCTACATGGTGTTCCTCTTACTATAACTTCTAATAGAGATTCTCGATTCTTGAGCAACTTCTAGAAGGTATTGTGGGCAAGATTTAATACTTCTCTTCATTTTAGTACAACCTGTCGACATAAGTGACCAATAGAGCTCTCGGAAATATCCTCCTTTATTTATCCAATGGACATCCAAAACAAGGGGATAGTATACTATGTCAAGCTGAATTTGCATATAATTCTGCTCCTCATCGATCCACTGGATATTCTCCTTTCGAGATCTTATATGGACACAATCTCATACAAGTTTTAGACTTACCATTGGTTCAGTCCAAAGTTTGACAATCTTCTTCTGCTATACAAGTTTTTTCTCATATTTCAGACATACAGCAGATTGTTCGCAGCAACCTGCAGAAATCTTCTCTTCAATATAAAACTGTTGTTGATCATTTTCGTCGAGAGCAAGTCTTCAATCTTGGTGATTTGGTGATGGTCTACTTGAGAAAAAAACGATTACCTGCTGGTTCTTATAACAAACTACAACCTTACAAAATTGGTCCATTTCCAATTATTAAACGTCTTGGTTCCAATGCATATGTTCTTGATTTACCACATGCATACAACATTTCCTCCACCTTCAACGTTGCTGATCTTACTGCATATCATCCACCTATTACTGCTCCTAGAGACAAGGTTCATTTTCAAGAGAGGGGGGGGGAGAAATGATATAGATAGGATTTCTAGCTTGAATCCGATAGCAGGGGTATTTGGGTAATTTTACTCAGCGCCAGTATCTTAAAACGGTTAGCAGCAAAACAGAGCCTTTTGAAGAAACGATCGGATTTCTCGCCTAAAAGAGAACTTTGAATTTCGAATTTTCTGGCATCCAGAATGCTATAAATAGGACAGAGTTCTCAGTTTAAAAAAAATTGTTTTTTTGAAAAGATGAAATCGATGGAATTTGCTAAGAGCAGGATTGCTCTGTTTTGTCTAGCTCCTGTAGTTGTGATTATCCCATAGATTTGGGTTTGATCTTTCTTTCCCTCTCTGATTTTAGTTCATTTGTTATTTTTTTGTATATGTTAATCAAATACTAGAAAATCTGAGGAACTTGTAATCCATTTCTGTAATCTGTTGATACATCAATACAATTTTACAGTTTCTCGAAAGTTTCTGTTACTATTCATCCTAAACTGTTAAAGCAGCTCATTCGAATTGCTGCAAAATTCTTCCGTTGGAATTCCAGCTGCGTCACAGCTTACTTGGGGCAAGATAAAAAAAGATACGAGGAAGGAGGTGTGAATTTAGCTAGACGGTCGAAGTGGATAATGATCTCCTGTGATTGGGATGTAATAATGTATGTCCTGAAAGAATAAAAGTTGTGATTAATCGATGTAGACTTTTATGTTACGGAATTAGTTGGAGCTTCCCAAGGCTTTTAGGCTATTGGTTACTATTAGCAATCGAAATATCGAAGTTGCTGATTTTTGTAACCACTCAACCTTTCCGTTTGTTCACTTCTGTAAAGTTCATGTGCAAAATATATAAAATGTTCCCGAGTCTAAAACAGATGGTGAGGTCTCAGCAACAACAGATCTCGTGTCAGCCATCAAGAAATAGCATCACCCCGGCAATCATGTCAGATGAGTTGGTTGACATTTTCAGCATTCTCCGTTAGGCGGATTATGGGAAAAAATTAGAAATGTAAAACGCATTGTGTTTCCCTTCATAGGCATCGGCACTACGTTAATCAAGATGGAGCGCATTCTAATGGAAGAAATTTATGCAAACAAATTTTGAAATGGAAGAAGGCTATAGAGAGACATTGATACTTGTCTGACCATTCATTTATAGCAAACACAACTTCCTTATTTTTCCTTTTGATCTTAGTTTTTTTCCTTCAGGCTGTAGGACTCGACTAGAAGGAGCAGAACAACTAAAGTTTTGCTCCAATGCTTGTTAGTTCCTTTTTTTCGGCTACAATGATTTTTAGTTCTTGGTTATTCATTAAGTTTTGTATACATAAGTGGGGCTCATTTGCGCTGAAAATTGGATCTGCGCATTGCTTATGGATTTTCCATGTTACATAGCCCCAGTATTTCCAGTGTCAACTGCAGCTCTTTCTATTTCTTTATTTTGAGTAGTAAGAGGTGTTAAGCTTTTCATCAGACTATAATATGTTCTGTGCAGACCGTGGTGAGCCAGAGAATGGAGCTGTTGTGCAGATAACAGTATATTTCCGGGTTGTTTAAACTATACCTTATATTAAAACCTATGTGATATACCTAATGATAAACTGTAGTAACTATATAAAATCCAGAGAGATGAAGTTAGTAACGTCTAGTAATTGATCCAATCCAGAGAGTGAGTCATGTAAGACCGAGTCATTCCTTCGTGGGGCATTGTTCTACCAATATAGTATCTTTGGCGTCGAACTTGAAATCTTAGATTCTCGGTTAGGGTTTAGTTTCCTAGACCCTACCATCTTATACCAACGTCATATAATCCTCAATATTGTCAGAATCGATGATGTCTTGATTGGAGCTATGCATGGTGAAGGTGTTTAATGAGTTATTTCTGATGAGTCTCAGTCTTGAGTCATCCTGTGATTGAACATTGAGAATTCTTTGGTTACTTCTATGTGAGTCAATTCAGACTGTATTTCTTGAGTACTCACTCCTATGAGAGTCAATTCAGATTGTATCAATAAGATTGTTACTTTACTCCTCGGTGAGTCATATTTTGGAAGATTGATGTTTGAGTCTCTAGATGAGAGAGCACTTGATATTTTTAGATTGATTCAGTTCTATGTAAATTGTTTCTCCACTAGGAGTTCTGATGAACACTCTTAGTTGGATTCATAGTATGCTCACGAGCCATTGCTAGATCCTTTGTGATCTCAGATGATATATGAACCTCTGTAGTTCAGCCAATGACGACAACGCGTGCGCTTTAGACTGTATGATATTACGGAAGGTCTGCAGTCTCAGCCCATTGTGCCTGTAAGCACCGATGGGGCCAGCATCCCTAGACGCATGGCCGGGTTCCTCTGTAGAACCTCTAGGATGATCTAGTATTGATGTCCATAGGGGAAGTGGACTGAACAGAGAGCAGAAATTGTTATCTCCGACACTCTGTATGTTTGGAGTCAGTATTCATTATTATTTCCTCCCGATGCTTTGTACGTTTGGGATCTGAGTTCATGTTTGTTTATTCTCGACCGTTGATGGTCTTTGATGATGAGTATTGTCCAGGTAAGTGAACTTCGTATTTGCTCAACCTGATCTTTCTAAACGTGTCTTTATACCATGTTGTCAGCATTTCCTTTATTATTATTATGTTGTGGGTTTTTCTTGGCTCCTATTGGGTATTTCTTTCGAAATACTCATGCATCTCTCGATGCAGGACTCAAAGTGGAAAGGAACTAACAAGGTACGTGCGAAGGAGCTCGATGGTGGAAAGTTGATAGCAGTGGATTTATTTATCGTTTTTAATTTCTTGTTCATGGAGAACTAATCAGCCTGCGTGCTGAATTACATTTATGATTGCTGATTGTTAAGACTGAATTATTGTAATAGCGTAGTTAAACTCGAAGTAGTTTTTTTATTTAAGATTTTTGTATAACGGAAATTGGTTAAGCATTCTGGAATAAGAAAGTGGTGTGATCGAGTATTCGGTCGTGTCCCGGGTTTCAGTCTCATGACCTTAAATTAGTTAGTGCTTCCGCGCATTATTCGAGGTTTTGAAATTTGGGGCGTGACACGACGTATCTGTTTCAAGGACAGTGCATAGTGTGCCTCGAACCGGGTTTTAATTTCTTCATCTCTTTCTGGTATTTTTATATAATTATTTGTCAATTGAATTGAATAGTTTGTAGTATTCTGGCCCTCTTTAATGTGACAATCCCAACACACGTCAATGACCTTGCGCTCAACCTTGGCCTTTGGAATGGTTATGAACAGCACCCCGTTCTTGAACTCCGCCGTGATCTTGTCCTTCTCGCAATCGTCCTGCAGCAACAGCCTCATGTCGTAGGCGGTCTGGCTCCGGCTGAACCACGAGTCCTCCTCGCCACTGGCGGAGCCAGGGGGGAAGCTGGGGCAATTGCCCCAGCTGACCTAGTACTAATATAGGGTATGGGTAATAATATAAGGTTTTAGTGTAATTATCTTGCCCTTTTCAATGAGTTTATTTGTAGTTTAGAAAAAAAAACTTACCAAGAAAAGACAAAAGAACTTGGCTAGTACGTTGGAGCTTGGCTAGTTGGCATCTACCTTACTTAGGACTTTTTAGTTTAGAAAGAAACAAACCAAAAAAGACAAAAGAGCTTGGCTTTGGAAAGTACCCTACGCTAGTTGGCATCTACCTTACCTAGGACTCTAGGAGTCTGGGGGATCTTAGGCACGGAGCCCGGAGGAGTACCTGGTAACTCTAGGACTAGGAGTCTAAAGGGGGCTCTTAAGCACGGAGTACCTGGTAACAGTTGTCCTTTTCAACAGTCCAAATCATGCCCAGTCCAAATTGTGCCCATCTTTCTGGGCTCGGCAGTGCAGGATCAGAGTTTGACACCACCCAATAGACGCCAAAAATTCGATCAAATTGCCAGCCGGCCGAGGTGGCAGTCCACTCTTGGATAATTTTTGAGAAACTCTCGACCTATTGTCACCTGCATCTCGATCGCACGTTACCGTTTACAAATTACAAGTAAGATATTCTCTAAACTAAATTTATTTCAATAAGTTTCAATCTGAAAATCCCTAGCTTTGTAATGTAATAGAGAATATAGATGTCCATATTTTATGATTATATCATGTAGATTTTTATGACAAATTCATATATTATTTATTTTCTTCTTCTTATCTCAAGCAATTTATCATTTGTGATTGCATTCTAGGTTTTTTACTTCATATTGATTTTTGAATATGGACAAATTTCTGAAACGAAAATCACCAACTGATGTGGAAGACAATAAAAGTGCAATGAGAACTTCTCCAAAGAAAAATGATACAAAATTTAATTTGGATGACCTTCCTGCTGATCCTGGACTGAGGGTTAAAATATCAGATTATCACCCAAATGATCAAGATCGAATCCGTCGAGCTTATCTTCAAAAGGGTCCTTGTCAACCAAAAAATCGTAACTTTCCTCAGAAAAAAATTGGAAGTGTGAATAGGCGTTTTAATCAAACGTGGTTTGATGAGTTCTCTAATTGGTTAGAATATAGCATAACAAAAGATGTAGCCTTTTGTTTATGTTGTTATCTCTTTAAAGCAGATAATAGAGATCAAGCGGGTGGGGATGTATTCACAGTTACAGGGTTTTCCAATTGGAAGAAGAAAGACATACTACAAAAACATGTGGGTCGGCATGATAGTGCACATAACCAAGCATTGATGAAGTGTCAAAATTTGATGAATCAAGAGCAGCATATCCAAACAACTATTGAGAGACAAACAACCCATGCTAGAAGTGAATATCGTGTTCGATTAAATGCAATAATTGATTGCATTAGATTTCTCCTTCGTCAAGGGCTCCCATTTCGTGGACATGATGAATCAGAAGATTCAAGCAATGCTGGAAACTTTCTTGAACTTTTGAAGTTTCTTGCTGATCATAATGAAGAGATAAAAAATAATGTATTGCAGAATGCTCCACATAATGATAAGTTGACTTCTCCAATTATTCAGAAGGACATTGTCAAAGCAGCTGCCATTGAAACTACTAACATTATCATCCAAGATCTTGGGGATGAACTTTTTTCAATATTAGTAGATGAGTCTCGTGATGTATCAGTCAAAGAACAGATGGTCGTTGCAATAAGATATATAAATAAACATGGATGTGTTATGGAGAGGTTCTTGGGCATTGTTCATGTTGAAGAGACTTCTGCATTATCTTTAAAAAAAGCAATTGAAGCACTTTTATCTAGACATGGATTGAGCTTAGCCAGGTTGCGTGGCCAGGGTTATGACGGGGCTAGCAACATGAGGGGTGAATTCAATGGCCTTAAAACATTGATTATGAGAGATAACAAGTTTGCATTTTACATTCATTGTTTTTCTCACCAACTTCAGCTAGCATTAGTCGCAGTGGCAAAAAATCATATTCAAATTGCTTTACTTTATAATCTTGCAAGACATGTTGTAAATGTTGCAGGAGCCTCATGTAAGCGTTGTGATGCTCTTCGAGAAAAAAGGGCCAACCAAATTGTTGAGTCACCAAGTGTAGGGGAGCTTGTCAGTGGGAAAGGTTTGAATCAAGAGACTGCTCTAAAGAAAGCAAGTGATACCCATTGGAGTTCGCACTTTGGAACATTGACCAGTTTGACACTAATGTTCTCTTCTGTAATTGATGTCCTTGAGATGGTTATGGAAGATGGATCAAACTCAGATCAAAGGGCTGAAGCTAAGAGGTTGTTGCAGAATTTGCAATCTTTTGAATTTGCATTTAGCTTGCATTTGATGAAAAATATTTTAGGAATAATACATGAGTTGTCTCAAGCATTACAGAGAAAAGAGCAAGACATTGTGAATGCAATGAACCTCGTGAAGGTGTCTAAACAAAGATTACAAAGAATGAGAGATGAGGAGTGGGGCTCCATATTGGAAGAAGCTTCGACATTTTGTGAGAAACATGATATTTTCATACCTGATATGGATGGTATCTTTGAAGCTCAAGGTAAGTCAAAAAGAAAGGCTCCTATAATCACAAATGAGCATTATTATCGTGTTGAATTGTTCTACACAGTCATAGATATGCAACTTGTCGAATTAGATAATCGTTTTCCATAGGCTTCTACTGAATTACTTCTTTGTGTGGCTTGCCTAAATCCAAGTGATTCATTTGTTGCATTCAACAAGGAAAGGTTAATCTACCTAGCAGAGTTATATAGTGCTGAATTTTCACCACTGATGGTGAAGGCTTTAGACAATCAACTCGAAACATACATTATTGATATGCGCTCTGATCCTAGATTTCTAGAAGTGAAAGGAATAGGGGGGCTTGCAAAAACAATGGTTGAGACTAAGAAGGATGTTCTTTATCCATTGGTTTACTTGCTTGTGAAGTTAGCATTGATTCTTCCAGTTGCAACAGCGACAGTTGAGAGGGCATTCTCTGCTATGAAAATAGTAAAAAATCGATTGCGTAGTAGAATGGGGGATGAGTGGTTAAATGATTGTTTGGTTATATATATTGAGAAGGATGTATTCAGTGAGGTAAAAAATAAAGTTGTTCTCCAACACTTCCAAAAAATGGCGAAGCGGCGTGGACAAGTGTAAATCATTACGTTTTAAATTTTTTTTTCATGCTTTATCTGATTAAAACACTGATTTTGTGATAGTTATATCCATAATATGTTTTGGTTAGAAAACTATATTTTGTGATATTTTACTTTTCATTATTTGTCTTGGTTAATTATTACCGATATTTTTTTGCCCCCTGGTGAAGATTCCTAGCTCCGCCCCTGCTCCTCGCCCTTCTCCTCCTGCTTGCGCTCCCCCCGAATGACCAATACGTCGTCCTCCACCGAGATCTTCACGTCCTCCTTGGACAGGCCCGGCATGTCGAACCTCATCTTCACCTCGTTCTCGTCTTCGCTGTAGTCCCACGGTGACCGAAACTCGCCCACCGGCCTACCGGAGACCGGGAATGTCAAGACGTCCTGGATGATCCGGTTCATCGTGTACTGAGGAACATGCAGATCATGCATTTGATTCGTTATGCACATGACTTACCAAAGGGAGAAATTTCAACAGTGGGGCTCCGGGGGCTCTTCTCAACCTGGGTCTCTTCCTTCTGCTTCTGCTGTACTGGGCTTTTCTCGACCTGCTGGGTCTCTTGTTTCTGCTTCTGCTGCTCTACTAATTGAACATTCACAGCATGGCCTTTGTTTTCACCTGCTGCTCGTGGTCTCAGGGTTGACAGGCCTTTTGCTGCATGTCTTGAGGTGTGCTGGGCTCTGCCCGTAGGGAAGGCATGCAACAGAAGATGGAGCAAGTGATCTCCCAGAGAGCTGAGTGAAGAGAGGGGAAGAGGTGCAGATGGGAATTGATGTTGTGCAAGCTGCCATCGAGTCTGATTTCTAGCTACTACAGAGAAGAGATTGCCTTGTGACAACTTTTGACACGAAAAGAACCGAGGAGAGTTTTATAACAGGGTGGTCAGGTGGAACTGTGAAGGAAGAAGCAAGAAGAGGAATCGGGAAGAGTCGGGGGCGAAGGGTGAGAGAGTGAACCTTCTGCATGGGACTACACTGGCTCCAGGGGGCACACTTGGCTACAAGCATAGATTGCTCCCATGGGCCTCGGTTGACATGGACTCCTACTTCGGATTTCTATAATTGAGAAAAGTTGTTATGAGGCTGCCCCATGTGCTGCGATAGTGGTAGATGTTAGATTGAGATCCGATGGTGTATAAGGTGGGCAGAGATTCGAACTCGTCTTCCTATAAAAAATCGCACATTCCGCTGGATCGAAATCTTACGGCAGCAGCGCGTGATACTCGTCAGTCATATACACGGGTATCTTTACGATTTGCCTTCAACGTTTGGAGCAGCCCTTCTTATGCTTTGGGTAAGGTTTAAATGAGAACAGTCGCATTTGGCTGGAGCCCAATTTAAATTATAGCCGTTGGATTGAGATCTGCCGGCGCTCGATCCCGATAATATGTGTCTGTCCTTCTATTAAGGAGCACCGTTGGATCAAAATCAAACGAAAAGACCGGCTCACCTTACATGAAACCAGTCTCATATAAACAGGTCTCTTGTGCTTTCTCTCATTCACGCCTTGTATTGTCAGCACAGTTTTACATTACTAAAGTGTAGATAGTGAGTGGGGCTTTTTATATATTACCTGACGCCAACTATGATATTATCATATTACCTGGTTTTTCTCATGACTTCTCATATCACCTGGAATCGGCACCTAGAGTACTGAAAATGCCATTCTCTTACGTTTTCTATGTATTTTGTACCCGAAATGCTTCATTCTTCCCAAAATTAGCGATTTACAAGAACATCGAGTTGGGGAAGAAGACATTTCGGCAAAGATCCATCCATAATCGAGGTTCAAACCATCGCCGGCGCCGTCCAACCCGAAAAAAAAAATTCATGTCGAAAAATTGTAAAAACAGCGGGAAAGATGAAAAAAAAAATGTGATGAAGAGATTTTGATGTAAGAGCAGCGGGAAAGCCCTCCTAACTACAAAAATTAAGATCTACATGTAAAGAAACATAAATAAAGATCACCTATTAGTGTTCGACCGCTCCTGGACATGAAATAAAAGGATAAAAATGGGCAAAAATGTGAAATACTCGTCGGCGAGCGATAAGTTCAATGTATATATCTTTCTGTGATCCTAATGAAGTAGAAGAGGAGGAAAAATAAGGAAGAACGCAAAAAAATGGGCAAAAACGGATGAAAAATGAGCAAGTTATGACATTTTGAAAATTATCATTTATCGTGTTGTCGACGACACGACTTGGATTCATGTCGTGTCACATAATACACGACAACACGATAAATAACAATTTTCAAAATGTCATAACTTGCTCATTTTTCATTCATTTTTGCCCGTTTTTTTTTTGCATTCTTCTTTATTTTTCCCCCTCTTCTACTTCATTAGGATCACAGAAAGATATATACATTGAACTTGTCGCTTGTCGACGAATATTTCACGTTTTTGCCCATTTTTATCATTTTATTTCATATCTATGAGCGGTCGAACACTAATAGGTGATCTTTATTTGTGTTTCTTTACATGTAGATCTTAATTTTTATAGTTGGGAGGGCTTTCCCGCTGCTCTTACATCAAAATCCTTTCATCACATATTTTTTTTCATCTTTCCCACTGTTTTTACAGTTTTTCAGCATGAATTTTTTTTTCGGGTTGGACGGCGCCGGCGATGGTTTGAACCTCGATTATGGATGGATCTTTGCCGAAATGTCTTCTTCCCCAACTCGATGATCTTGTAAATCGCTAATTTTGGGAAGAATGAAGCATTTCGGGTACAAAATGCATAGAAAATGTAAGAGAAGGGCATTTTCGGTACTCTAGGTGCCGATTCCAGGTGATATGAGAAGTCTCGAGAAAAACCAGGTAATATGATAATATCATAGTTGGCGCCAGGTAATATGTATCTGTCAGCACAGTCTAGGCACTCGATCCCGATAAATATGTATCTGTCCTTCTATTAAGGAGCACCGTTGGATCAAAATCAAACGAAAAGACCGGCTCACCTTACATGAAACCAGTCTCATATAAACAGGTCTCTTGTGCTTTCTCTCATTCACGCCTTGTATTGTCAGCACAGTCTTACATTACTAAAGTGTAGATAGTGAGTGCCACTACTTCTTGTTCTTGGCGCATACTCCTCCGCGGGCCTTTGCTGGCAAAGGACTTCCAATTTAAATAAATCATAATGAACGGAGACTCAAGACTCTTTGGTTATTATATCAAGATCACAATGGCTAATGTGCCTTGGAGAATTTCGCCAGTATCAAAGGGTTTTAGCCCAATTTCAGATGTCCAAATCATTCATGTATGGAAAGCTAATATTCCCTACCTTTTTTCTTAAAGGAAATATTTTGTCCAATTTTAAAATTTGGATTTGGTTTTCCCAAATGAACTAATTAGGAGGGTGCATTATATAAGCATGAACTGAATGGATGTATAACTACTAGTAATATATAGAGTATCTGCCTCCATATAGGAGTTTTTCCCTGCCAAAACGAAGTGTATAGTGAGGTCATCAGATCAGTACAGCTGAAGTCTTGAATCACAACAAGAATTGATTACAAAATTGCATTTCTTAATTTGTTCGCTACCCAATTAAAAAAGGCAATGTAATGATAATCATTCCTCCCGGCCTGCTCGTTGTGAAAGAATTGGTTTTCTTTTTTTTTTGTTGGGTATAATATTCATTATCTTACATATATTTTTGTACACCATCTTTTTTACTTCTACGATTCATATACATAAGCCTAACTCGTTGTTCCTTTTTTAAGAGCCCTAACATCCTAACTTTTTGCCAAGAAATTTGTATAAAGACATACTCCATTGTAAAATTTCCAACGATTTGTATATTTACAAATTCGGATATACGGAGTTGACACAATCATCTTCCATCTGGATCAATTCTCTCACTAATCGCTGATGACTCAAAAAAGGTCCCTGCTCCAATTGTTTAGATGTTGCAGTCTTGCAAACCATTTCCTTACATAGAACAGTTAAATAAAAGCGCACAGAGTGACCATTAAAAGCACATAATAGAGCTCTACAGTCCAGTTGCAGAAGGCAACCATAATTACAAAACTCAAACCATGAGTCATGGAATACAACAACCATACATTAATAGAACAACAACAATAACAAAGGCCAATGCTAGAGATAATCATACGTATAAAGCTTAAAATCAAATCGAACAAAACACTAAAGGTAATGAAGCACGTTAATCATTTTTGTGAAAGTAACATTTGAACCATTCTACTCTCCTTCTCATGTCTTCCAGCCACTGGCCAAACTCAACTGATCAGAACTCGGCTCCGGCGAGAACCCGCTGCCGCACTTTGCCACCGTCCTTACACTATCAATCAGCGCCTCCGTCCTAGCCTCCTGTGACAATATCTCCTTCAGCCGCTCCGGACTGATCACCAGCTTCACCTTCCACACTCCCCTGGCACCGCTGCTCGTCTCGGCCCCGGCCTCAGCCACTCGTCTCCAAGCACCTTGGTGATCCAACGACATGCGGTAGGGGGCAGCCAGCGACGAGGCCTCGCCACCTCCCGCCCGGCCCGCAAGAGGGAGCAGGTAGTAGAGCTTGCCAATCATGAGCTCCTCCGTGTGGTGGAGCGGCTTGGAGGAGAAGAAGCTCTCGTGGGAGTGGAAGATGCCGTTGCCAGGGAACTCGTTGGTGATGAGATCGGCGGTGACGGGCGGGTGGAGCTCCATGATCCCGCCATTGGCCGTGACCACCTTTACCACCTGTCTGGCCTCTGGGAGGTCCCTGAAGACGCAGTTGCCCATGAACTGCCTATGGTGGATCAGGAGATGGTGGTGCTCAGGAGAAGAACTTGTGGGAGAAATGAGCAAAAGACTGGCTGAGATAGCGAAGTGGTATATATTCTTCTCTCTATCTAGAGACTTAAAGGTTGGAAATGAGGAGTCAGAGTGTAGTTTTGCCTCTTTTGACAATGGAGTCAGGAGAAGTGAAAAGTCGCCGGGGGTTTGGCAGACCTCAGAAGGGAGAAAGTCACTATTAAAGACCCGTAAAGGTGGGATAGTCAAAATCAAGAAATTTGGCACTCCTTTCGTCCAATGAAGCTAGTTGGCATTGCGAAATGAGGATTTATTTTTATATATCATTGCAGAAGAATAAGGTAAAGTTATTGGATTAAGGCCAGTGCAAAAAGAAATACTCACTCCGTCCGGAATTGTTATCAGCTTAAGGTTTTCCGAAATGAATTAATTTTAGTTGATTATGAAAATCATTATGATAATAGTAATTCGGGACGGAGGGAGTAGCCTATACCCTTTCCCATGGTTTTGGTGTTGAGGGAAAGTCAGCCAGGTAAGGTAGGATCAGTCTTTTTTCAAATCCAGACCACATTGGATCGAGGAAGTATTAGTTGTTGTATGAAGGTATCAAAGAGTAAAAAGGAGCAGGGCCGGAGTCAAGAAATTTGCAAGAGATGTAGGAGAAACTCTTGGGTACAACGGTTAGCCTAGAAGCCATGTCACTTTTCTGTGGTGCACACGCTTTACATGTTTGGTGTCAAACAGTTAGAGTGCACATATAAAGCATGGAATAATGTACCACGGACACCCAATAGTTTTTGGACACAGAGTGCAAACTGCAAAGATTCTTTGGCCTGCCTTGTTGCCCAAAAAATTAAACAAATACTGGGTCTGCAAATTGAAAAAAATATCAAGCGGGCCATGATTCCTTCCAGTGGTTGTTCTTTGAGTCATTGATCAGCTTATATCAAGTGTTTTGAGCCTTGTGATTGAGGCTAACTTGCCCAAACAATCGCAAGAAAAATTAGAACCGAAATCTTTTTCTATCTGGCATTAACATGGATGATGGAACCTCTCGGGTGGACCAAATTAGAAGTGGGCCATCAGTGACACTTGACTATTCAACCAAAACCCGCTACGTCACATAGGGTTTGGTTGGAGAAATTCATTACATGTATCAGCCAACTACACAAAAATTACTAAGAATATGCTTTTGCAGCTCTATTGTAATTTATTATACATCAGTGTTCATGAAACTAGGGGCCATTGTGATCCAAAGCTTATCAAAAGGATTGGCAAAACTAAAAACGTTAAATGACGTGTGCATAAAAAGATGCGTCTTGAGGAATTGCCATTGTTGAAAATTCAAATGAAGTAGATAGCCGCATTAAGGAATGATGTCCATAGAAAGATGCCTTTTAGAGACGAGAAGAATGTCATTTGTAGGCATGTTTTCAAAAGCACGTTAATTATCATTTTTCAAATGAGAATACTGATCGTATTCGCATTTCTTGTGTCCAGCTCTTGTTTTGACATTTTTATGGCATCTCGAATAAATGAATAGTTCACCACCCCATGTTTTAGCCAGCCCACACCTTTACAAGGCGGATGGATGTCCACTGTATGAAGATACAGACAGTAGAATCCACCCTTGGGGTCGGCTGGCTAGACTGTGGAGTGGTGAACTATTCATCCCCTCCCGAATAACAGACCGACAAGGGTGGAGACCTGAGAGGTCAACAGCGAGCTAGCGGTCAAGGTCTTGGTCCAATCATGTGACATGACATATTGGCAACGTACATGGACACTATACATTGAATCTCGAGACCAAGATTTGTTCGTATTGGATACCGGTAAAATATCAGTCGACCAAAGACAAAATTAATATAGAGATATTTGTAAAAAAATATTGGTTGTCTAAAATTAATTTTTATTATGTATTTTTATAATATAACTTCTAAAATAAGTGATACTTATTTAGACAATTATAAATTTTAAAATATGTATTAAAAATTTATATATAATTCAAAATATGTATTTGTCTTTTAAACCCGTATCCTTCCACTTGGCATAGGCATAGAATGGGAAACAAACGAGAAAATAATTTTTTTTTTAAAAATAAATTTAAAAAATAAATTTTTTTTTCAAAAACATCGATATATTGATAATATTTAAAAATAATAATATTACAGTGTATCATTTTAGTGGTTGAAAATCAATATTGATATATCGCCGATACAATATTCCATGGTTTGTACAATGAAAGAGTTCTCCTGAATTTGATACTACCACTCCCCTTAATAGGCCACATGACAGTGACCATGAAGGTAGTGAATTTGGTGAAAGACCTAATTCACCATTTTCAGTAAATTTAGATGAAAATGGTGAAAGTTGGGTCTTTCACATAAATTTTTAATTTTTCTATGTCAACCTATGTCACGTTAATTTTCAACTTCTTTATCCAAACTACCTTCGAGTGAATTGATAGAGAATTTTGGCTACATTAAAATGTGTGGTCCCAATTTTATCGATGTCCCTGAAGAATGTGTGGTCAACTAGAAAGCAAATATAAAATTCAAAATACAAGATAAAAATTTCAATGCGTAAAAATTACAGTAACTGTTAATGGGCTATTTTTCAGGAGCTCAATCCGACCATAGACAGGATTGATAGGGAACTTCTGTTGGCTGTTGCTCAAACTATGTAATACTCTTAGCCTTTACTAGATGGATGGGTAGTTCATCACCTTCTGTTTTAGCCAGCCAAGGGCCCTTTGTTCTGAAGCTAGACCTTGTCAAAGCAGCCGGCGTGTCCCCACCGGCATGACACATTTGAACGCTAAACCAAGTTCTGACAGACAGGTGCGTCTTTAGGGGCCGTTTGGGGCGTGATAAAAACTAAACATCCACCGTGGATAATCCACTTTCAGGTGGATTTTTTGAATTTATCCACTATCCAGCTGAAACACCTCAGGAGGTGTTTCAGCTGGATAGTGGATAAATTCAAAAAATCCACCTGAAAGTGGATTATCCACGGTGGATGTTTAGTTTTTATCACGCCCCAAACGGCCCCTTAATGAGACTCCTATCCACCTCTGTGGACCTATTTATGGTTGCGTACAAGCCACATGCACCCATGCTTAACACCAGAACCCTACCAACATCTCTTCCGATACAAGTTGGGAGAGACCAAGTGCTGCAGAGCAGACTAGGGAGATGGGGAACTGCTTCATCAGGGATAAGCAGATGGTGCATCCGGTGGTGGCCAGCCAAGCAGGGGCGCCGAAACGAGTCACGGTTCGACTGACAAGGGGAGAGCTGAAGAAGCTGCTGGCTCAGGCAGACCCCAGCAAAGGAGACGCCGACCTGGGTCTACTCATAGTCCGTGAGTGCTTGCACTCGAGGCATCTCGGCCAGGTAGAGAGCTGTGAAAAGAGTAGTCACGGCCATCAAAGCCGGAGCAGTTTGGAAGCTATCGCCGAAGACGAAGATCATTAGTAGTAATTAAGCAGTATTTCTAAGTTCTTCTATAGATTTGTTTCATGTTTGTTTATATGATGAGACAAAGAGGTGTACTACTAGAGGTTTGCCTAGAGTTCGAGTTGTAATCAGCTTGTAAAGCTTTACCTGTAGCCGTTGGTGAAGCTTCACTAGGGAGAGGATCGACAGCGCATACGCCTGCTTCACCCGTTCATCACCGCGGATTGATGTCACACAAATTAGCGCACAATTCGTACATAAGAACATTGATTTTGTGTACCGCTGGAGCGCTAGCATGTATGCCATCGATGATCATAAAGAAGCGATTACACTGGTGAAACTTCACTAGCTGATTACTTCTCTACTGGATGTACCAGCCAGGAAAAGGTTAGTGGAGTCAGTTGTTATTAGAGTAAATCTTGGGAGTAAATAATTTCACAGAAGCTACGTGATAAATTATTGGAAGATCCATGTTTTATACTGATGTGTTGCAAGAAGGTCAGAGATTAGAAACATTATATATATGATATTAAGCCTACACCAAGTACTGAAGTACAAAAAGACCACTTTCATTTGATTGTCTTGTTTTGGCTTGCAGCGGTGACTTTGAGACGACCATGGTCTGTGTCTTCATTTTTTATCTTCATGTCAAAAAAGAAAAGTTAAATTAAGAAAAAACATTTGATCACGTTCTAAATAGTAAACCGACAGTCACAAACGAATGGTATCTTATTCCCAAGTACTCTTCTTCCCTATGCTATCTTATTCCGCCAAAAAATGATAACTTTATCATGGTTAAGGCTATATATATATTAGCTTTTTAAGGTCATAAACTCGTTGTTCACTCATTATAATAGATAGATAATTACTCGGTGTGATTTCTATTAGGGCATGTATGTATTAGTTGTTTCTCTTGTTTATTTTCTTCCTTTGGGATTTGCACTATGATAAAAATTTTAACTATAAAAGAAAGTCAATGAATGTTACGTTTAAGCCAGAATTAATAGAAAAACGATTCTCTCAAGCAAATGAATTTCTTAACGGATCTTATTCAAACAGCATATTTGGCGTTTAGAGACCTGTACAAATAAATTTCAAACAATTTTAAGATATTCAAAATTTCATAAGTGTCTATTCATGTTACTCCCTCTGGTCATGTTAAGAAAATACATCAGGGTCCTACGCGCACATCTATCCAGATTGTCTATTCATGTTACTCCCTCTGATCACTTTTAATAGATACCATTTTCAAAAACTATTAAAAGTGTCCAGAGGGAGTAGTTTTTAGTTTTTACTACTCTCATTCATAAAATCAACACACAAACATTTCACGTGGCAATGCGAATAAAAAGTTTCATCGTGCATATTTGTTGTGATAAATAATAACCAACCTCCATATATATGACTTGAATGCAATGTACCACAGAAACCAAAAATGTGTAAAGATATAAAATTTTGCGCTTAAGTTGTTGGAATATAAAATAAATATGATCAATCTCCGTTTCCTAAAAGCTAGAGCTTTTGAGAAACTCTGATATCTTATATTGCATCAGAGCTCCATGTTATCTAGTGTCGCTGAAGGCATGTTCATGCAGCGCTTGGTGGATGTTTGCAAGTGCGATAGGGGTGTTGAAATATAAAATATATAGATAAAATTTCTGTTATCTACGAGCTCAAGCTTTTGGAAAACTTGGTTATCTTTCATATGCAATGCTTTTTATTATATATCTTTTATACGCAATGCTTATAGGAAACTTAATTATCTTATATTGTATCAGAGCTATCTTATATTGTATCAGGTTATCTAGTCTCGCAGGAGCTGTGTTTGTAATTCCCCATGCAGTGCTTGATAGATGCTTGCAAGTAAGGGGGTGTTGTAATACAACAGCTTGAGCTTTTGGGAAACTTGGTTATCTTTCAGACGCAGTATTTTTTTATGTGTTAATGATGGCATTTGGGAGACAATTAATGGTTATTTCACATCATATCAGAGCTAAGGTTTTTGAATTGCCTGGAGAGCAGTTTTCTCCCAGTGGTGTTGTGGAGCACATTTTCACTAAGGTCCTAGTTTCAAATCCTGTGAGACGTGGTATTTTACATTTGATTTCCCTTTATTATCATGCCAACATGTTTAAACTTTGATAGATGCTTGCACTTGCGGAGTAAGCATTTCCTAAGGCTTAGGCTATCGGGACTCTGGGAGATAATGATTCTTCACAAGAAACCAATCATATAATCCTTTCGTTGATGAAGAGTTACACGTTTTACATACTAAGATGGCTTATAAGACCACCAACCAGATTAAGGAAATGAAAAGGAAAAAAACACATGCCAAAGAGCTTACATAATACATATCATCAAGACATCACCACAATTATTACCATGATTAGTAGTTAAATGGTGCTTCCGACGGAATGAACGTCCACCCAGCCATCAAAGGTGTAGCACACACCTTAAAGACTCTCCTTTCTTCAGCAGTTCAAATGCTGCGTTTATCTCTGAGAAGGGCATCTCGTGCGTTATGAAGGCATCCATATTAAGTTCCTACAGCAAGTCAGCATCTATCCAGTTGAGTCTTGTCCAAAATACACTTCAAAAAGAGATGAAAACATGTGGAAACGGAAATAGTGATACCAACCCCTTTCATGCACCGCTCTGCGAAGTCAGGAAGCATGGTTTTTCCTTTGAAGTCACCAAATACACAGCCTACAAGCTTTCTTCCATCGAAGAATTCCATCGGGTGGAAAGGAAGCATTCTCGGCGTTGGGTGAATGCCTAAAATCACTGTCAGACCCCATCCCTACCAAATAAGTCCATAACAATATCAGGATTACTGGTCCCAAAAGCTCGAGCTGGTAGGAACCCGCCTGTATAGGCATCCATTACAGCTTAAAAGGAGAGAAGGATAAACAAGGACCTTGGGGAAAATAAACCAAAACCAGAGTTCTGATAGTAGGAAAAAGAACAAACCCCTGTGCTTTCTCCCATGCCTAGGGTTATAGCCGTCAGATCAAAGTGATCTGATGGCCACCAACCCTGAGCATGGAAAAAAACATGGATTATAGGGCACGGGGTTTAACATTACTCCTGATTCTATGTTAAATAATCAAGTTTTCTGAAAGCACGAGCTGGTATGAAAGGGTTATTTTTAAGATTTAACTCAGCGCAACAATTAATGTCATAATGCTATGGTCCTAATATTTGACAGATCTACTAGAGTCAAAGAAATTACTACGCCCTTTGTCCTGTTTTAGATGCTCCATCTGAAAAAATAATTTTTATTGGATAGTAGAAACCCCAACAGAGTGGAAGAAGAGGTTGAAAATGCAATGAAATTAACTATATGGAGCATCTAAAACAGGACAGAGGGAGCATGTCAGATTATGACAGATCTACTAAGTCGAAGAAAACAACAACGTGGTACAGAGTTGCATGTCATACATCATGTGTAGACAAGAAAGCCTCTCTGAGCACATCCAAGTTCCCTGCGCACTCGAAGCTGCTGTCAACACCACCGTCTGTCATTTCTCGTATAACCTGCACCAGCAACGAAGACAACATTCTTATACCAAATTTCATGAACTAATGGTTTGGCAAATGCTTCAATCAATGTTACTTTCCATACCTCATGCACAGGCTTCTTGCACTCCTTTGGGTTGACGAAATCCGTAACCCCCATCACCTTTGCTGCAGTAATTTCAATTCTTGGTTATTCCATGTTCCTACTTGGTTTCAACAAATAACTAACATTCATGTAGTAGCTGAAGGATACCTTTGTTGTATTTCTCAGGGTTAATGTCGACCCCAATTATCTTAGAAGCACCTCGTACTCTTGCACCTTCAGCAACCTGTATTGCAAGAGCTAATCAGGCTATTTCTGTACAGGAAGGTGACTTCAACAAAAAATTGTTAATGGCCCTAACTCACCGCAAGCCCAACTGCACCTAGGCCAAAGATGGCCACACTAGAACCGGGCTGCACGTTTGCAGTGTTCCAAGCAGCTCCAACTCCTTCAATTACATCAATTGCACATTCCAATACATTAAGAGCAAGAAATAATTTTTGATGAAAATTTTTAGGTTGTGTATGAGATGAGTGGTTTAGGCGTGATCTTGGTTAGTTGAATTACCGGTGGATAGCCCGCAGCTTAACAGGCTCATCTTCTTCAATGGAGCCATTGGATTGATTTTGAAGACACACGCTGAGTCTAGGACAGTGTACTCGCTGAAGGTGGAGGTATTGAGGAAATGATATATGGGCTCTCCATCTTTGGATCTAAATCTGGTTTTGCCATCCCCAGTCATGACACTTTTGAATGGATTGACTCGGAACTTCTCGCAGAGGTTGGTCTTGTCTGACTTGCAGTATCTGCATGCAAGGCATTCTCCATTGAAGATGGGCACCACATGGTCCCCGGCAGCCATGTCCTCCACTCCCTCTCCTGCGCTCTCAATTACTCTGAAAAAGAGAAGAAACAAATCAGGAGCTTGCTTTGGTCAATACAATGAAAATTATGTAAAAATTAGGAGTTAAATGTTATTTTACCCGGCTGCTTCATGTCCTAGTATCCGAGGAAATGCTCGTTGCATTTCATTCTGTGAAACCATGTATAGAAATCATCAGGAAATGTAAAGTCGATAATGTACATACATAGGAGAAAGTTGTACTAATGTAATGTACATCAGTAAAAGATAATTTTGTTTGTTCATTTGATCCTTTTTTAATTGTATATACCTCGCCCTTCCAAGCACTCAGATCAGTGTGACAGACAGAAGTGTAAAGGATTTTGATTCTAACTTCCATTTTCTGAGGAGGATCGACCTGAACATCTTCTATTACAAATGGCTGTTGCGGGCCTCGTACTACCGCAGCTAAACATGAGAACAAACAAGACATGATTAAGATATTGAACAAGCCATGTGAATGAAGTCCAAGACAACAATAATTTTGAAGCTTCTTGCCTTTGCATGTGAGCACTTTTCCTTCTGTACCACCCATGTCTGTCTCTTTCAGCCTAGCTATCTCTATCTCCCTTTCTCTGGAGGAACACGAGAGATTTTGATGCAACAGGCCATGCAATATATATAGAAACTCAACTAGGGTCAATAAGATCTATCTGTAAAAAGTTGGCTAGTTGGTTTTCTTCTCGACAGGCCCATTCTTACCGAAAAAATAAGATAAGCCCATTTAGTAGATAAACTTTCTATAGTTGGACTTTGTTATACATAGACGTGTTTTAAGCTTAAACTATCTATTTCTAACCGAAGCAAGGGGAACATAAGTCAATGACAACTCAGAATACAACACCTAAAAGCTGAGACGTGCTTTGATTGCTTCCTAGTCAAATGGGTCTTGAAATAGTACCTTGGATATTCATCTCTGCTTACCATTTGGATGGAATTATGACCGCGCAGGAGGTGTTTTGCTTTACTGGATTTTCAAGCATTATTTGCATGTTGTCGGTGTACTGTAACACGAGATATATAGATCAAATGGCCTGCTCTTCCCTTAGCATTAGAATATATGGTCGTAGTCCCATGCAATCATGGGTTCATATTACGAAATCTGCAAATAGCCATTAAACTGTATTCATTTAAATCTTTTGCAATATAATTGCACTCTGCGACAAGGCTCTTACCTTCGTCTTCGTGCTGCCGAGGCCTTGAACTGCTCAAATGCCTCAAAACCTTAAACTAAACGCATTAGATGTCAATTCCTTGGTATCCGACAGGCCATTTCCCACTAGAGGTAGCTTCTTTCAATGAATATACCTAAGTGGGAGAGTCAGCGTCCATGGGCATTTAACTTATGGATGGAATGCCTTTTCAGTTGCCAAATGTGAACATATTAATAACACATGTTACATATTACTAGTAAGTACTTGTTAGAAATCTTACCGCATGCTTTTGTATATGATGTGAGATGCAACTTGATGAATTAGATCAAGGCAAGTGTTCAACACTTTGTCCTTCATTTAAAGACAGAATTCGTCCCTCCGACTAGTGCTTAGGAGCTTCGGTTAAACGTTTGCCTCCTAGGATAACTTGATATGCAACATTCAGAAGAAGCACTCAATCTAAGTATTCTAGCAGAGTGATGTTACTACTCTCTCAAGACTTAAGAGGCCCATCTTGACACAAAAAAATGCATCCTACTTACAGACAAAGGAAACTAATGAAAAAGTATGATTGATGCTCATTCACTACAAGACCCAAGGATGTGTGCACACAATCCAAACGGATCGATGAACATATACAAGCCCCTAGGAGGTGTGGCTATCAGAAGATTTATGAATAACCTTGGTTATTTGAATTGAAATTTATGTTTCAATTATGCTATTCTTACACTCTACCAATGTCCAATCACTTTCATATGGGCTTCCAGCTTAATATACTCAATTTTTCTTAACTCAACACGAGTTTAAAATCTATAGGCCTAGATCCAACAAGTTCAAACATATTGAACAATTCTTATATGGGTTCGGACCCATATTTCGACAGTACTTACAAATTATAACATAATTAGACTTGGGATAATTGCTGATTGAGGCTCTTTAGTTATATATATAAAACCAGTTTACAGAAGATTGTTCTCTTATAAGGGGCATGAGAACAGTCTTTTGGATCATTGGATTCCAATCCAAAGGTGGGTATCAAATCAGTGGGTAAGTGTGAACCTCCACTCACCCTTATAGCCGTCAGATCAAGATCCAACAGCTACGAATTAAATTGTCCTCATATAAGCCAAATGAGAGCGATCTCATTTAAACTTCTCTCTCTCTCTCTATATATATATAAAAATAAAAGGAGGACCCCCTAACTAATATTCAGGTGCATGGCTGATCAAAGGAGCGGGCTGCCCTGGCAAGGCCATGGGCTACGCCATTCCCAGTACGGTACACATGAGCAAAAATGACTTCTTCCTCGGCTTGTTTACCACATTGATGCTATCCCCCTCAACTTCAATTCTGGAAAAAAACCCATCGAGAGGCCAGCCATAACACAACAAAGGGTATATATAAATAAAAAATATTAGGCCAGACACAACGAAGGGTATTGTTGCACACATTCCACGAACATCGGACGACGGATGTCCACTGCCAGACCTATGGTAAAGATCGTGCCGTCGTGGCCTCTTTTATTTGATGCCCAATGTTAGTGCAGATAGGCCACTCCCATGTGTGCATTACGCCTAAATTGGACATACTTCTTTTAAGTTTGTTGTAAAACAATTATATGCCATATACATTGTTGAATAACTAAGTTTTTGAAAGGCTGGAGCTAGTAGGAAAGGATTATTTTTAATATTTAACAATTGGATTACATAGGATTTTTTGGCTTCAGCAAAACAAAAAAGTAGAATTTTCTTCAACAAAAATATTGTAAGGAGGACATTTGTTGCACATCCAGCCATTCCCAAACATTTGATTAGAGTACCTAGAAGGCATTTAGTGTTTCATTTACTAGACTTGTTACTCCCTACTTAATGGGTTGAATAGGAGGCAATTATATCAAATTTGTTGAAGCAACAAGCCTAATTAACTAGTTGGTGGTCAACAGCTTACTCGAGCAAATTGATTTTGGGTTCCAGATTAAGCCCAACTAATATGGTAACAATGGCTTGTAGACTAGAATTATACTCCAAGGTGATTATTAGCTCTGTGACTAGAAACGCGTTTAAAATGCGTGTAAAATGCGTTTTACGCGTTTCAGCCACTCAATCGTAAAACTCCCCGTTTAAAACGGGAAAATGTGTTTTTCCCAAAATAAACGCGTTTTATTCCGATAAACGTGTTTAAACACGTAAAACACGTTTTTTATTTAAAGTGCAACTCCTTTTTTAAATGTGCAACTTTGCAATATATTATTATTTAACATTTATACCTATTATATTAATTTTTTATTTTTATTATTTTTCCGTTTTTTTCACGTTATTTTTCCGTATATTCTGTTTTCTACCGTTTTGTTCCGTATGCTTACCTCGCCGTTTTATTGCCGTACCCGTACTTTGTCACTTAGATTATTAGTCTAGCCCGTCGCCGTTATACCATGATCTGCTTTGAACTGAACATTTCATTAACCAGAAAGACAGAAACGAAGAGAAGTCGTGATACTGTTTACCCATGAACTGGTTTATACTTCTCAGTATGGCAAATCCATATACCATCTGATATTGTTATGATAATGTAGAATCGATTGTATGATAGCATAGAATTATAACATTGTACTATTAAAATAATAATATTTTTTGCATTATTTAACTTAATTTTGGATGTTTCACACTCTCTCAGCCTGATACCAAAAAACCCCGTTAATAATCTACACCCCATGACTATCAGCACCGAGTTCAGTCTCCTCGGCCGTGGGAATCTCACTTTCCTTCGCTTCAAGCCACAGTTTGGCAATTTCTCCATCAAAAAGTCAACCGGTTCGGCGATTGTCCTGCCTACCGATTCCTCCGTCTTCAGCTGCCACCTTGTTAAATTTTTTTTTAATTCCGGATATGCACAGGATACGCAAGTAGCCACGGTAGCCAATTTGCTGTGTTCGTGTGTTCTAGGGCAGGATCATCACATTTCTGATAGATCATAACATTTCTGATAATAGGACTGTCATTGAATGTAGTCTGCGGCTCAACCAGTACCCAGTTTGATTTGATCCTCACCAGCAGCAGACCGGTTACTCCTCTCTCTCTCTCTCTCCACTTCGTTAACAGTCAAACTCATTCCTAGCTTGGTCAAATGCAGAGTTCCCATCTCTCTCTCCACTTCGTTAACAGTCAAACTCATTCCTAGCTTGGTCAAATGCAGAGTTCCCATCATTGAGAAATGAGCCAGATTAGTTATAGTAAATTGTTTATCTGTTTGTGCCCTTCAAGGCTAATTTTTCAAGGCCAGTCAAACATGCAACACTGCAACAGAAAGTGCAAACAACATCTTCCCATAGTCCCTGGATTGACTTGTATTTCATATATAAAAAAAATTACTTATTATAAGCTCAGCTCATACCCACCTTGGATTCTTATTTATATTCACGCTTTACACATCAAAATCCATGACTTTCTAACAAAAAGTCTGAGGCCCTTGCTGGCTCACACCCAAGTCTCACTTTGGATGCCGGAAACAATCAATCCATATCCAAAAAAGCAGGTGAAAAGAAGAGCATAACTGAAAGTATGACCAGTACACAACTGGGACAGATTAATGAGCATACCACACCTTATTTCCTAAGTAACTTAACGTTAATGTCTAACCAAGAATAACATGATAAGAAAAATTACAGTAATAATGAGCAGAGCTATCCAAGCCCTGCTTGTGGAATGTGGGCAAAGTTGAACAAGGAGGGGTATAAAGGCTCTCCTAGCCAATTTACCCTAACTTTTCTTAGAAAGTAAGTCAACAAAGCCAACCCAGTGCCATTATTGGTCGACCTTGATTTGATGATACAAAATCAGAAATAAAAAAAAAAAAAACTTTAAATGACTCAATAATCTAAACAATAATTATGAATAAATGCAACCCAAATATATGATGATGACCACCATGAACCCAATTAGTAGCCTGGAGCTTCATCTCTTGGAACAAGTTTCAACAGATCAATGCAGCATCCACATGACCTTGGGGAAGACAAGGACATCCAATAGATCCTTTCTTCCCATCTCTTTCTAAAATCTTCTTTTTTTCTTGTCTATAGATGAGTTAGTCTATGAATGTAAAACTATGCTTTCGCTCCTTAACTTGTTTGATCTAAGCCCCTTGATTTGATTGTTCAGTGGAAATGGTTCCTCCACCAGCTATTGAAGATGACCCAGATACAGTCACACCTGTTTCATTTTGCAATTTAGTTGCATTCCTCATTGATATCCTTCTAAACCAAAATGATCTCAATACTTACCAGGCATCTGGCCCCCGGCCGTTGACGGCGCGGTCGAGGGAAGCGACAGTATGCCGGCACCGCCCGTGCCGAGCTGTTGCTGCATGTAAGGGTACTGAACGAAGTATGGCATCCCAAAACTTGTGCCTTGTGCAGCCTGATTAGTTTGTGAATATTGTGCATAGTAAGGATAGAAGTTCTGGTAGTAACCAGATCCGGCCATTGTGTAGTAAGGTGAAAATTGGCTCCCACCAAAGGCATTGTTGTAATAGGTCTGTGCAAATTCATGTATTTCAGTCCTCCACTTAGATTAACATTTGAAATAGAATCAACACAAGCAGGAAGAAAACCACATACTAACCATTGGATACATGGTCTCCTGTGAATACCCAGAATACCTGAAGATAAAAAAAAACAAGTAAAATCAAAGCTTTGATCTTAACTTGTCTTATTTATTGATCTTAGCATTGTCTTAATTACCATGGATATTGAGAAGGCTGATGGAAATAAGTGGAGCCGGCGCCGGAGTAGCTCGGAGGCGTCGATCCAGAGTCTGGTCTATGCCGTCCCATTCCTTCATTTCGTGGTCGACGGCAATGCAGCATGAAACTTGAAGAGTTAAATGAGTTTCAGTAATGAGAAGATTGGATGGACTTGCAAGAAAATATTAAGGCATTACCATGCTGAGGGGTCGGAGGCCGAGTTCGTTGCGCCGCGCCGAAGGAAGCAATATTGCAGTTGGCCCTCCTTCCGTCGATCACCGGCGAAGGATCCTGGCAAGCCCGCCTCGCCGCCTCTGGATCGTTGAACGTCACCTACATAGACCAACCAGAGATTTAAACAAGGATGAAAGAACAGATTTGTTAAGGCTACTTGGATTGAGGGAGAAGGCTTACAAATCCATATCCTTTGGATCGCCCGGTGTTCTTGTCTGTGATAACCACAGCTTCCAGGATCTCGCCAAACTGCTCAAAATAGTGCTTCATCGTCTCCCGGTGGGTCTCCCAGGCAAGCCCACCTACAAAGATCTTGGTGTAGGTGGTGTCACCAAACGAGGCCCCTTCAGCATTGCTGCTTCCTCCCATCTGGAACTGCCGTTGCTGCTGTTGTGACATTGGAGGCAGCCAAAAAACGGAAAACTGAAAGCGAAACAAGGAGAAAAGATGGAAAAGCACTATATATGGAGTTCTGTATTAAGAAGAAGAAAAACAGGCTTTTTTCGTTGTAATCAGCCCATTGACCTCCTGCTCTTCTCCTTCTCCTTCTACTTTTCTGTGGGTACTCCTCAGATTCCTCAACAAAGATGCCCGTAACGAGAAAATCATTACTGGTATGGATGGAAACTGGAAAGGAAGCAGGCTTACCACCAGAAAAGCAGCACACAACAGGATGAAGCAAAAGGACAGACAGAGAAAAAAGAGACTAGTAAAGGGGACCCAGGAGGAGGACAACCAATAGAATGGATCAAAAGCCAGTCACTTCCTTGCCTGTTATATGGTAATGGATCTTAGTTATAACTTGATATTATCTGCTTCGCTGTCTTCAACCTTCTTCTCCACAACAACACTGATTGCTTATTGTTTTTAATAATTCCTTGCCTGTGTTTTTGTCTCTGAAAGACGCCAATGGGACCCCTTCCTTCCTCTTTTGTTTAATGCAACTGTCTTTGTGCAAGTGCAGCCGTTCTCGTAACTGTAAAAAGTGCAGAAAACACCCCACAGAGAGAGAAGCCTCCCCTCTTCCTCTCACATACTTCTCTTCTTGCATTAATCCATGCAGAAGGAAATCAGTGCAAAACTTGGTTTTTTTCAAAGAAAGCAGAGGAGGCAGATGGCCAGGAGAGGAAGGGGAGGAAAGACAAAGGGACAGTTTACTCTCTTTGGCGTTAATGCCGCGGCAAGCGGCGTTGCTCCTGGGTTTTTCCTAAGTAGGGGAGCCATCAATGGGCTCGCTCCTGCTCCACACGATTTTTCTGAATTGAAAAAAGCTCAGTGAAAACCGAATCATGACTGTTGCTGCCAACCCAACTGCTTGGATTCCCTCCAGATCGGTCAAACTCCCAGCTCTCTCCTCGTCTCCTCTTCTCTCTCTTTCAAGCCTTTTCCCCTTTTCTTATTCTCTCTCTTTTCCTCTTTTCTGTCGGCTTTGCAGCCAGGAGCTGTCGGTCGGCTTGGCGTTTGGGAGTTAGTCATATCTGGGCGGGAGTTTTGGCGGAAACGACGGCAGAATGACAGATTGAGGATTGAGTTTTCAGTTTTCCCAGTATAGGAAGAGACAAGGGTTGGAGTTTGGACAGAGGTGATGAAAGTGGTAGACTCCAGCTTGCTCCTGTTGGATGTCTGATAGATGATATACCTGTTTAGGCCGGCATGCAACAGGAGTGCAGGACTCTTCTTCCTGACATACCCATGTTATAAATTGACCCATATTATCTCTTCACTTTGTTTGTTTGTTTATTTATATTATGATTATCATTTTACAATTGACACATGATCAACCTCATTATCATATACTCCCTCCATCCTAAAATAACTACCACATCCTAAAAAAGTGTTAATTGCTAGCAATTGAATTGTTCTCGCTTAATTTGGTGCATTTGGGCAATCAAAGCCGCTTTGTATGGAGGTGTTTTCTCTGTGAAGATTTATAGTTCACCTTTGTGGATGTCCGCCAGGATATACTCCATCATTAGGAGCAATTGATTATGATGATCGGTTCACATGCATGTTTTGTGCTATCGCAAACAATACTTTTTTGCTAGAGCACATAGAACATCCTTGTGCGCCGTTGATGTGGATGATCGACAGCTCCCAATGATGGAGGATGTCATGCTTCCTTTCTCTCCATTAACATCCCATCACAATTTGTTGTTGATAACCATTTTTCACTTTCCGTATTCAGGCCACGAAGAGCTTTCAAGAAAGCACGAAATAAATGAGGAGCGGACGAATGTGCCTGAAACACAAATAGAACACCCCTCATAGGATTTGAAGTCAAAACTTTAGCTCTTATAGCATGTTAAATAACCAAGTTTTTGTAAAAAACTATTAGGAACAGGTAATTATAATATTCTTTCCGTTCCAAAATACGGTGTACATTTTAGAAATTTATCATTTTCATTAGACCATGAAGTTCACAAGGAAGTTGCATGACTTCTTCTCCCTAATATCCTATCCAACAAGTATGCGTGTTCATGAACCAAGCTTAAGTCAATCCTTTCAAGTCTCCTCTAGTTTTGAAAAGAGGAAGTCACATGATTTAGTAAAATATAAACAGTATTTTGAAATAATAAATATTTTAAAATATATATAATATTTTAAAATAAAAATATATATAACTCTCATATTTCAACATGAAAAGAAATTAATTTGGATACTGCATGCTTAACTTTTTTTTCAGCAAAAATGACCATACACGTCGCTTACACAATCACAGGAAATTAAAGAGGTTTTCTCTCCTTTTAAAAATCAGGCTGGCTAGCTTTGCAAAAGCCGAGCAAACTCAGCTCACGCCGCCAGTGATAGAGAAGAACTAGCGTCCAAGGAAAGAGACAGGAGAAAATGTGGAATCCTTCGTACCATCCACATGAAGGCTGCAAACCAGCAGGCTCGTCAGAGGAAGCACATGCAGGACCCCCTCTGCTTCTCTCTCTCTGAGCTCTGAGCGGAGAAACAACTGTAGAAAGAAAGTCGCTCTTTGATTGTAGTTTAATAAGTAGAATGTTTTGTGATTGGAATTTCCATGGCAAAACCAATGGCCTCGCCAATCCCTGCGCTTGAAGGACTGGCTGCTAACATGGCCAGCTGCTAATCTGGATATCCCCAACTTCTCCTTATGTAGAAGGGCAGTGGGTGAACTGATGTGAGGTGATGTGGGATCACATCAGTTTATCCACTCATTTCTATACACATATCAGCTGTCTAGGGAAAATGTGTAGGAATTTGCTGTACAAATATCATTTCCCTGTGTAGAAGGACATTAAACTACTTTCCCTTAAAAACCCAGCACTTTTTTATCAAACAAAAAAAAAACACCCACTACTTGTCAGTTGTCATGTTCAAGAGTTCAGGTTCATGCCAAAAGAACAGACAAAAAAATGGTCAAGACTTCAGGTGGCACTAATATATTCAAACATTTAAATCAATACGAGTATGGATCAAAGTAATCAGTTGTAAAAAAAAACATTGAGCCTCATAACTTCTTATTACATTGATAATCAACAAGATATTGCCTAATTATATTTATACTGCCTACTACAATGAAACCAACATAAATGGACTAAAGCTAGCTTGAGCTCCATGTCCTATTTGTGGCATTATACTTGTCGATTTCAACTCACATGGTTAAAGAAACACACAGAACTACTATTCCAAGATCTCATATAGCAACAGTAATAATAATACCATTTGGACTGCACCTATATTTTAAGTGATATAAATTGAAGGCACTATAATTAAGTCAGTAGCATCAACAATAAAAACATAAAACAAAAACAAATATGTTGATGAAAGCATCATTTTGTTTTGAAATTTCTGTACCAATTCAAATTTTCAATATACAACTGTCAATAGCATTTCACTATTTAAGTCTATGAAACCCATTTATGACGCAAATTTAGCTAAAAATCAGTTAATTAAATGTACATTATTGTATCGAAGTCTCAGGGCTGGCAACTGAAATCTATGTAATAAGAACCTAATCAGGGTCATATATGCGCAAAAGATAAATTTCCAATACCGGACTAAAGAAATCCGAGTTATCTAAGATGTCATACAAGGGCAATCCGCCTGGGCTGAAGCCATGATGATTGCATCAACTTCTTGTGTCATGCATGGCTGATGAATCAAGTTGGCGAATAGGCCCTGGATCCATATGATATCGCTTTTGGAGACATCCTCATTACATATAACGAAGATGTTGTGAATATAATTCTTTTTGTCTGACAATTAACATAATTCATTTTCTTCTTGATAACTGTCAAAACTTTAAAATTTAAATTAGTATGTTGAGTAGAGGCATTCCAACAGTAAGTGTTCAGAAAGCACTTTAAGCACTTATTGAAAAATTTTCCAAGCAACGTGGACTTTTTTTTACTGAATCTATGTTCCACTACATGTTCGAAGAAAAATAATTCATTTAGTATCATAGTCTACTCGGATAATAATTTTTATAAACACTCTTCTATTTAAGCTTTGCTTAAAAAAAACTACTGACTAATTTGCACACTTTTAAATTTTCCGTGTAAGACAATATTTTCACACAAGGCCTTGCTCCTGACTTTACTACAATTCGCCTGATATATATACTCCCTCCGTCCAAAACTTCCTGGCTGCATTTGAAAATAAGTTAAATTTATTAACCTGTAAGGCCCACAGAATTTCAAGCCTACTCTGACGTTGTACATGCATGCATGTTCATGAGGATCTATTGGCCTGTAGAGCAAATCCAGCCACCTATTGGTGAATCTGTAATTTTTCAAATGAAGCGAGGTTAAGTGAGTGCTTCGTTTAAAAGCATTGTTGTAGAAACATGATGATGGTGCACCAAATGCATTACCCAAGACTAGGACAGGTTGGGCCACAATTGGCCCACCATGATCTCCTATTAGGTTCCCCACCGTGATCTCCATCTAAGGCCCCACAGATATTAGGTAATCCCCATTATGTCTCTTGCAGATGAGTGCATCCTGCAGTCCCTGGTTGTTCGTCTCTTGCTTGCAGGTGAGGGCCCGAGGCTGTCCGTTCATGTACACATCTGGCGGACCCCTCGATAAAACCATTGGTGATCCGGTTGAAGTTTGTGGAAAAAGATCAATGCCATCAGCTTAGAAGATCTTGCCTTTGCTTGTGATGTGTAACTGTGTATTTTATGTTTTATGCTGTATTTTTGTGCCTAGTTATGTTGTACCTTATGAAGTTTGTGTGATATATGTTGTTCGACAATTTTTTTTTGTCATTAGCAGGCTTCTCACGGTTTACTTCTTAGGAGTGGGCACCTATATCTGTGGGGAGCCTTTTCCTTAGCGAGAAAAGGGAAGAAAAAGATCGAATATTGATAAGGAGATGGTTTAGATACTTCGAGCTACACAAGAAATTCTGAAGTTGAAGACAAAGACCTGCACGCACAGGCTTGGGTTCATCAACCCACAAAGGAAGACTTTATCCATGGGAAAATAAAGAAAATAATCCATTTGTTCTATATTAGTAGTCCTATATAGTTTATCAAAATGAACTGATTTATGTTTGTTTTGAAAAGTCAAATAGGCCTATTGCAAAACTATTAAGATGGACCGGAGGGGGTATTAAAAAAATAAAAATTTATTAAGAAAGTCTTGCCATCTCTAGTGTCACCATCATCAAGAAAAAAGACAGTTGACATTATCTCCCGTATTAATCAAACTAGGCATAATTAGGGGCCAAATCTCAGATCACAAGCCACATGCTTGGATGCATTCCTGTTATGAATGGGGAGTCTTTAAATTTTTTTTATCTAGACTGGCCTGGCAGACTGAGTCCGATGGGGGAGATTGTTCATTTTTCCGGCTTGGTTCGTCCCCGCATATAGGAATTTGAGACCAGGGTGGTTAGACTTCTGCCTGAGCAGAGGAGCAGACGGCCGAAGAAGTAAAAAATGGCAGTGGAGGACGAATCGAAGTAAAAGAAAGAGAGGGTTGAGTTCTTTTGCGGCGGTAAGTAGTCACCATTGTGATAGGTAAGACTGATGCACACTTTATACGCAAATGGATTTGGTCCTTGGACATCTCCCACTACCAGAAGTGATCAACCAGCCCGGCTAAGGCTATTGGCAACCCGGACAGGACGACCTGGCCAGACCTGATTGGGGACCCACATTTTCAAATTAGATGTAATGAAATCTTCCAAGACAATCCAGTCACAATTTGATGGGACAGCACCAAAGGCAAAATCTTTTTATTTCGGTTGTAATGTCAAATCTTCTCTTGTTAGTGATAAGTGTTCAGAAGCCAACTACAACAATTATTAAGGCAATCATCCAATTTTTGAACAATTATCCCATCATTGACTTCATTCCCAATGACTCACATTAAATCAGCTGCGAATATAAGCATATAGGGATAATCGGCTACAAAATACAAATGAGCAAACAGAGAATGCAGCAGAAAGCCACGACATGAAAACTATATAAGAAGTACAAGATATATTAGAGCTATTGACAGCAACATCAAAAAGTCATTTTTCGGTTTGGAATCCCAGTATGTTATCCTAATATAGACCAATAATTCAACCTCAAACCTCGAAGTTCCGACCATTTCTACAATCTACCAAGGGTGAACAGTCTCCCCCCTTGGGTATCAAGGTACACCTAAGACACAAAAGAGGACTGAACCACGAGAAATAACTTACAACTATGGATATATAACGTTTATATACTTGATATGTTAGGCGCCTCATATGTCCCCGCAACAGCTCAATGCATGCTTTGGCGTGGAGCACGTGGGCGAACTGGGGTTTTTGAAGGGCTTACCCTGCACCATATCAAGAAGTAAAAACAAAAAGAAATTACAAAATGCAGCAAACAAATCAGGTTATATGTCGCGATTTTTCATCAACAAACAAAAGTCGTAAATATTTCATGGTACAACAGACCTGATAGGCAAAGATCCAAGGGTCACCCCACTGCAGTTGAGAGCAGCAATTGCACTTTCAGCCTGCATGAGAAGAACTCCAAATCAAAGATCAATTTAACAATTTTACCTTCTCAGTTTTCTAGATATAAGCATTCTGTTTTATCTTAAGGACAAACGTCACTTTGAATCAGGGATCATAAAAAAGCAATCAAGTTGCTAACCCATAAAGAAATAATCATATAAGTACATAGTCCAAGACTTTAAATTTAAATACTAGGGGAGCCACACTTAATCACCATCTGAATTCCCACTAAAAAATATGATAACATGACATATAACAGAAGCACCCCGGCCTTGCAGGCTTGCACTTTTACATCATATATGTAAGCATCCACCCTACAAAACCAAAAATTATATGACAGAATATAACAAGAAGCTTTAATCTGTCCCCTCTAACACCAACAAATGAATATTCAGTTTCCAAGCAAAATCCCCCACCCGCATTATGAATGTTGGTTGAAGTCGGATGCAGCAGTAATACAACAATGATGTCTTCATAACTATAACAAGAATGTGAGACCGAAATGCATGCAGAAAAAGAAAAAAGAAGACACTGGAAAACATGGAGAGAAGGGGCAAGTAGGCAAATTAATAATCAGGCCTAGAAAACTCAAAACAGGTGTGCTATTCTGTATAAAGAGCAGCAAGTTCTCATTAACTGTCAACACAAGCAACAACCATAGAATTTTATGATTAACTGCCAGACATTTCACTCTGTGATAAATTCAGTAACAGAAGAGTAAAAACGATATGCAAATTGCTCTATCAAGCACCTATTTATGCTATTGCTATATTTGTGGTGTCTCCACTACCATGCAGGATTTCTGTTTCATTCTCACTAATTCAGAAACCGGTACTGCTGTACCTCAATATTGACAAATTTAAGGTACCCAATCACCACATGAGGGGTACACATAAAACTTAGCCCCGTTAATGTTCAAGAAACCAAGAAAATTTATTTATAAGTAATCTGCTTCAAGATTTAGCATTTTTGTGTCATATTAATTAAAGCTCCAAAACAGTGCCCGTCATTAACACAGAGAAAAGTACGAGAGAAACATCAGCATCAGATGCTGCATGCAACAGTCAATTAGACTCTATTAATGTGCAATCCTCCGTCAACTCACAATAAAAACGATAATCTCATGTTGGGTTGATAACGAAGTAAGTGCTCATAGATAAGTTGTAAGAAGCCAATACATGGTTTATGGATGAAATACAGCATGAACATTGAATACGTAGGCTAGCTTTATGATAATAAAGCGGAACATGAATCCCTACATAGATATACTGCAAGTACATTGAAAATAGCAGCATTTTAACTATAAAGAAAAATCAATAAGCTCCACACCACTACCCAATTAAAATGAAAATACAAGTGGTGGACAAAATTATGACTAAACATTTAAGATTCTGAAAAAATACGACCCACATTTTAATTTGCACTATCAGTACCAACATGTTCTTATGGTATATGCACAAAATAATAAGGCCCTTTATTCTTATGGTATATTTGTAAATAGTTCATATAGCTTGCCCCTTCTTCAATATGACTTTTATGTTTTGTTTGGCATTTAGCACCATGTGGGACCTACAAGAATCCTAGCTCTGCCCCTGATTGCCACTCCTAATTCCGGTTCCACTCAATCCCAATGTTATAAATTCTGCTGAATCTACATTTTGATTCTGCTCAATTCGATATCCAAACAGCCCCACAAAGCCATCTAATGCGTGGGCTTTTGCTAGTGGCCATGGACCAAATGTCAAAGTGGATAATATAGTCACCTAGAAGAATATAACTCATGAACATGAACACAAGAATATCAACAGTAAAATAAAAAAGCAGTTTCGTACAATTGCTTAGAATAATAAGACCATCTCACCATCTAGATAGCCAACCTTAAAATCATCTACAAAGCCATGAATGGATGTGTTCCACTCACGGTAGACAAAGTGTTTCTAAGAGAACATTCTTATTTTATTAGACATCAAAAGGAGTACTAACCATTACAAACTCCACAAACGCAATACGAGTAGAATGATGATAATCTCCCAGTAGCCTCAGGCGATAAACCTAGACCATGAAAGAGTTTCAATCAATTTTATCTCTAGAAAATCATATTGGATCCTGCAGAGAAATGAAGTTCTTCACTTTGAAGGAGTGAAATGTTACCTCCCCACATAATGACTCAAAGAAAAGCTTGACTTCTGCTTGAGAAACCTGTATCAAATATAAAGAAACTTCAATGAAAAGCTCATAATTCCAAGGTCGCATCCATGTTAAGCACAATGTGCCTAGGAACGCACCTTTTTATCAATATTTGTACAATAGATAGTTCGAGCACACATCTCACGCTCATCTTCAGACTGCAAATAGCAATAACAGATCGCAAATAAAAAAGCTAAGAATAGGATCTACATCGTTGTAAATAGGTATACTGTATGACAGATAAGCATAATGCAGGGGAATTCTATATCACACAAGGAAAAGCTAATGAAGTGCAACACAAGTTTCTCACCCTAGGCAAAAGGTTTGGATTAACTGGAGCTATTGCAGTCTTAGAAGGGAGCACTTTCACTGGGTAAAACCCAAGCATCGTCCCTGCTAAACTCAGTGCCGCCCTTGCACCTTCTGTGATAATAAAAATCCAGGAGAAAATGTGAAGGGGTCTCCAAGTACAAATAAACAAGCAGCAAAAAAATAGTTAGATTTATCAGCACATCACCTTCATCAGTAAACTCAATAAAAGCAAAACGAAGAATTGAATTTGTGTCACCACAAATGCGGCAGTCGACCACCTTTGGTGCATCACATGAGAAAATATACATATATCAGCCACAACAGACAATCACAAATGAAATTTCACAGGTACAAATTGTGATGTCTTATACATTACCAGTCCACAACTGGTGAAAAGTGCTGCCAACTGTTCTTCAGTGACCTAAACCCAAACAGCACAACAAAGGATCACCAGAGCTCATGGTCAGAAGGGATACAATTCAACATTAGCAGCTTCACCAGTGAAAACATTAAAACACATTTTTAAACCTCCAAAATACCAGCAAAGCGAAAATCCAAAAACAACCAATTACTGGAATCACAATGCCTACATTTTTTCACAATTCGTTATCATGTTGATTAGAGTAGACAGCCATATAATTACTTTTAGTCGTAATTTCACCTTACATCGCATACATGAACAACCAGCACAAATGTATTACAATCATGACAATAACCAAAACAGCACATTTTTTACCATACGAGCCAAATCTCCCATATAGAACTTATCCTTTGGAACATCAGTTTTGCCTGCATCATACTCCCTCCGTCCGATTTTAGTAAATACATTTCTTTAGGAACTCGTTTTCTACTACAATTTTCAGTCAAATGCACCAAAACCAAATTTCACAAAATCACCATTTCCAATCTTACCAAGCTCAGTGAGATTTACCTGTTGATCAATATCAGAAACATATACAGTCCTCCTAATTATCTCTTCCCGCTGCGCCATACTCGTCCTCGCATTCATCCGACGCTTCCCTTGATTATAGCCATTCTTCTTTTAAATCAACAAAAATCCAAAGAAAAACACCTCAGATCAACCAAAACAAAATTTTCAGAAATCGAAGAACGAGATGAAAATCCGCCGTACCCGCCTGTTAGAACTCCCGTTGACAACGACCCCGCCGTTGTGCAGAACAAAACTGTTGAGATAGAACCCCCCGTCGGGCTGATGACCACCACCGGAAACCAGCGAAGGCGGCACGAACTCCTCCGCCATCGGGTTCAGCTTCGACAGCAGCTCCTCCAAATCCCTCATCCCCTGCTCGAACTCCCCGCTCCTCCCTCCCCCCGTCCTCCCCGCCTCCACCCCCGCCCTCGCGTCTCCGGCAGCGCTCTCCACCACCGCCATGATCGCCCGCCCGACTTCTTCGCCGCAAACTCCGGTCGCGATCAGAAATCGTCGATCTAAATGGCTTGCATCGATCAAAGAATCAGGTGATTACTTGCCTTTTTATTGGACTCGGATTGAATTAGATTAAAATGGAAATTTAGGAAGATTTGTGAATGTTAATTTGGTGTTCAACGGAGAGCAGGGGCTCGATCGTCTCCGTGTCCTTCTCTGACTTTCCAAATTGGAGAACCCATTTCTCGATTTAAATTAATTATTATATCGATAATTACTCCATCCGTTCAACATAACCTGTCAGAATAGAAGAGTAATCCAGACAACTGATGTTGAACGAAGGTAGTGATTAAGTTAATTTATGCATGCATGCGCCATGGACATAGAATCATCGTCATGGACATCGTTTGGACATGGGCACGTGGCGGCAAGGGATTGCTGTTCTGCGGGTTGTCACGCACGCGTGCGCAGGTGGTCCCCCGCCGGCCGCCACGCCTCTGGGTTTTGTTTGGACGCGGGCGGTTTTAAAGGGTGTGCATACGGAAGGAAGGACGGCGGCTTGCTCGCTGCCACGTTACCTGGCGTTATTGGTGGAGCACAGGTTGAGCTCTGAGCCTCGTTGCAGATGGTTGCAGGCTCCGGACGTCCGGTCTATTTACAGTTTTTTTTTTACAAGCTAAATGTGAAATGTCGAGAGTAGGCCTCGCTTAATTAGATTTTCATGATGTTATTATACTCCCTCCATTCAAAAAACCCTGTCAGCATTTGAGAATGAGTTATATTTATTGGCCTTTAAGGCTCACAGAATTTCAAGCCTCCACTTACCACATGCACATTCAAGTTCTTGAAGATCTATTGGCCTGTAGGACAAATCAAGTCACCTAATATTGAATGAGTAGTTTATCAAATTCATCCAGTTTATTTGGACAGAGGGAGTGGAATTTTTTTTTCTTTTTTGATATGGGAGGGAGTAGAATGTTAATTTTTTTTTTTAAATGGTAGAATTTAATGTTTTTGGTTGAACTCGGTTAGCATATTTGTATATGTTCTTGTGCACCACGCTCATTTGGACTGGACAATGTCAATCGAACGGCCTTCAATGGGGTCCCTATTACCCGCCGCATGCCCCTAAACAATGGGCACCTTCAGATTCAATTTGACGGCTCGCACAATTTGCCGAGGAACGTATTTCAAATGTGCGCTATGCCAGAAGCTAAATTTCTCTTGCTAAGCATTAGATTAGAAGCATTGTATCCCATGTATGTACAACGCGCATACTGTTTAATAGTAGGGTACTCAATTAGTCATGTTGATGACAAATTAAACCAAGAACAAACGTGAATGGCAAGTGAGCTGAATTTTGAAATTGACCAAAAGCAAGAGAAAGACAGCCTTGTTCGCCACGTCCTCGAGAGGCTGCCTAATTATGTACTTCTCATTGTGGCAAAACAGTTAAATATGTCCTTCATCAGTCTTATCGAGGTGGTAAGGAGGTCTAGGTGATGTGCCAAAGACGTTAACAGGTAAGTATAAAATGATCTGATTTTGCAGCTTGTACAAAGTGAAAAGAAAAATGATTCACCTACGTTAACTTCCCCACGATTTCATCCACGGGCTGATTTGGCAAGCCTAAAAGGACAATGCTTAGTCCCTCATTTTCCTTTGGAAATGCCACCCGTGGATGAAACTGTAGGTTACCTATCGTATGGGTTGCATTACTCGAGGGAAAAATGACGAGTGAAGAGCTTTCTGCATTTGTGCTTGAAACAATTACGTACGCAGCCTCCTCCTCACGGCTCGGTTCCGTCACGCCTTCTTGTTGCACCTGGAGTTCAACGTTTAGTCGAACACTTTAACTGACCCTTGTTTTGTTAGAAAAGGCGAGGCTGTTGTTGTTACATGAAATTCAAGAGAGCATAGGGATTTGTTGGATGCGGAAAATCTGAAAAAAGAGTTGCCTGGATCAGCTAATAGCACTTTAACGCGCACGGCAAAGTAAGGTTGTTGTTATATAAATTCAAGGAAGTATTAGGCTTGTTTGGTTGCAAATTTTGCTAAAAGCAGAAGCAAAATCTGGGAAAGCTGAGGATAATCTGGGCCCTACGCAGAATATCCTCAGCTTTCCTAGATTTTGCTTCTGCTTTTAGCAGAATTCAGGGTGTTTGGAAGGGTATTTTGCTAAAAGTTGAAGTGATGGCATTGTTTGTAATTACCAGAAGCTGGCAGGGGCAAGAGCATAGGGAGAAAGCGCGTAGGGCCCATAAATTGCATTTTTCCTTTTGTTCTTGCCCTTGTAAGATTTAGGGCCCGTTTGGTTGGCCCAAAGTCCAGCTTCTTTGGGGAAATCTCCTCAGGAGGAGATTTCCCCAAAGAAGTCATATGAGCTTCTTGCAATGGCAGTTGATGTAATTTCTGAAAACTGACAATGGTACTTTTAAAAAAAAAAACAACAGAAACAGAGCCATCATGATTTAAAACAGCCCCTGTCAGTTTTTGAAAATTACACCACATACCATCATTACTTAAATTCCAAACCAAACACCAATTCTACTTCATTTTGAAAATCCAACTTCACTACTTCTAAAAGTCATAACCAAACGGACCCTAAATCTTGCCAGCAACCTTCATAATTGTTTACTACTTGCCTCAATTCTTCTTTCAAGATTTCACAACTTCACTACCAAACGTGCTATTTCGTAAAGAACCTAAATTCTAAGGAAAGAGGTGGAGAAACAGAATTTTTGTGCAACCAATTGGTTGCACCACTTCTCTAGTCCAATCCCAGCAGGAGCTCCAATAGAACTTTAAGGGCCTACCAAAAGGGCCTACTTGGCGGGCCCTGTTGGAGCACCTGCGGGATTGGACTAGAGAAGTGCATTAAAAAATACAGTGGCTTCATTCCGCATGTAGCTATGGTACGTGATGAAGTTTTAATTGCAACATGCACAAGAGGATTTTTCATATTACCTGACCAATGAGCCTAGATGGCCATATTACCTAGTTTTTCCGGGCTCATCCCATATAGCCTGATTTCGACACCTGATTTTCCTATTTTGCCCTCCTCAACCCTAACCCTGTAACTTTCCAGTTTTGTTTGACACTTCAACGAATCATATATCCTTCATTTATAGTCCATTTTTGCTCATTTTTTGTTCAACCTTATTTTTAATGTTATTTCTTATCACCATGATATCCTAATGATCTTGATGTAATATAAAAAATACAGTAAAATCCACGATAAATACCATGCAGTGTCTCAATATCTTTATCATATCATCATTATAAGAAATAGCACTAAAAAAAAGAAGAATGAAAACAATGGGCGAAATCGGATAAGAAAATAGAGAGATATGTATTGTTGAAGTTTATCCCATTAAAATAGCTATCCTATAATCGAATACAACGACTGCCCATTTTAGTAGTACAAACTTCAACGATCCATATCTCTTTTATTTCTTATTGATTTTTGCTTTTTTTTCATTCTTCCTTCTTTTTAGTACTTTTTCTTATCATAATAATATCATAAAGATATTAAGATAATATTCAAAAAAATACAGCAAAATCCACAATGAATAACATGCGTGTTAAGCATGAAAAATACACATTTTTATATGCCTTTTTACCTATTTATTAGTCATGTTTTCTGATTAAAACGAGGAATAAAATGAATTTTAGTCATTTGTTCAGTAATTAGGAAATTAACGAATAAGGCTCGCTAAATTGCTCAATTTAACATTGTTCCGTAATTTTATAAATATTTGGTGCGTCTAATTTGGGACATGTTTTATTTTGTACAGGTTCGCATGCTCGTACTGTTGAACAGCCAAAAGTGAAGCCGTTAGACGGGTTTTGAAATGCCAAAGCAACCCAAGATCTGAGATCACGCACAGAGAAGATCTGGACCGTTGATGTTCACTAATGAAGAAGACGGGCGTGGAATTAAATGAGGAGCATTCAGATTGATCCGACGAATGAGATTGCTTCGACGGGTTTAATTGGAAGAAAAGAAAAAAAAGAAAAAAAGAAAAGAAAAGAAAGAAATCCGGACCGGTTCAATGGTCCGGTTCATTGAAAAAAAAAATAAAAAAAAATAATAAAAACAGAACCCGAGCCAAAGGCTCGGGTGTTCTGTCGGGGTAAGAAACAGAGCTCTCTCGAGCTCTGCTCGAGAGGCCGATAACCAGAGCAGAGGCCGACGAAGGATTCCGGCGGCCTGAGGCAGCTGGGCTCGACGGCGGAGTCACGGCGGCAAGGCTGAAGGACGGCGGGACTGGGCCGACGGTGGCGGTCAAAGCGAAGATTCTGAACAGAGCGGCGGCGGCCCTGCATTCCGGCGAAATCAGAAGACGGAGGCGGCCCGAGGCAGCTGGGTTCCGGCGACGGCGACCAGTAGAGCTCGGCAACCGGCAGAGGAGGAGTCACGGCGGTTCTGGAGTGAACAGAGCATCCTCTGTTTTGGAAAGGCTCGATTTGGAAAGTCCAGACCTTTATTTTGGGACGGATTTGGGGATTGTCCAGTGGAGAGGCGTGCCGAAGATGGAATCCTACTCGATTCGGGTTCATCCTAAGGGGGAAAGAAAGCTAACTTTGGATGTCTATAAAAAGGGAATCAGAGCCTCATTCGAAGAGGAGACCAGGAGTCCGAGCGAGGAAGACGAACAGAACAGTTGTTTTTCAGTTTCAAACTTAGTTTCATTTTTTTCTTCTTTCTGCTTTGAATTTCATCTGCTGTGTTGGTGTGATTTGAAGATCGAGTTTGCATTGAACTGTTGCTGTGAACAGTAACTCCGGGAAGAGGAACAGTGCTTTTCTGGTTTATTTTCTATTATTCAGAAATTCTTGTAAGTTGATTTTACCTTTAATACAAATGAATTCCATTATCTTTACAGTTAATTTCTATAGCACGAGTAGCTAAATCCCTGTCTAGGGCTGAGATGAAGCCATGATTAGTTGTAGGAATAGTATTTATGCGATGCAATTGTTTTGTCTAAATTAATGCGTTTTAACGATTGCTATTCTCAAATTAATTGCATTGGATTATATGTTGAATATGATATTTGGATATTATCTGTGATTCATCGTATAATGGATACAGCTAATGATTTGAATCTCATCTGTTGATATGCAAGAGAATGCAAAATCTTATTTAAAAATCTATATGCTTTAATGCTGAAATTTTCCGTAGGAGAATAGATTGAATTCCAATTCTCTACGAGATAATCGTGAAAACAATTGCTGATTTTAAAAGAAATATTCCTATGATTGTCATGTACTGATTCTTATGCCCTAGAGTTTCAAATTCTTGATTAAAGTTTCAATTTTTAATTGTCAATTAGTTTCTTTTTCATAGATTATTTAATTGTCTTTAGATTAATTTCTTAGTTAAAGCTGTTTAATTGCATTGAGTCTTAGATTAATCGTAGTTGTAGTGAATCAAATCAATTTAATTCTTCAACAAGGGTAATAATCTGATCTTCGAATTAGAATTCCGCTACACAAGTCCCTGTGGGTTCGACCTCGTAAAAATTGTGCGATTATACTGCAAATCTGATTCGTACACTTGCGAGTAAAATTAGGAGACTAATTAAAACAACAACAAGTTTTTGGCGCCGTTGCCGGGGACTTGTAGGAAATCAAATTCTAAGACTAATTTTACCCTTGCAGTTAATTTTAGGTCAAAAAATTAAAAATTAAAAATTAAAAAAATTAAAAATTTCAACACGTGAGAGTTGATTGACAGTGGATGACCACGTGGACACGTGATCACACACTGCGTCTGGTTAACAATAATTCTAATCCTTTAGAGAATAGTGAAACTAAAATTGATCTTTCATTCAAAATGGAAGATCAACCTGAGAAATCTCTGAGGGAGCTATTTTCTCCGATCACAATCAACCCTCCATCTTGCATAGTGTTGCCTGCAACCTCTGCAAAGCATTTTGAACTAAAACCCCAGATAATTCAATTGTTGCCCAATTATCATGGTCTTAACAGAGAGGATCCTTACATGCATGTAAAGGATTTTCTAGAAATTTGTGCAACATTTAGGTTCACATACTTCTCTGATGAGTCTGTTCGTCTGCGCCTTTTCCCCTTCTCTTTGAAGGACAAGGCCAAGGCATGATTAAATTCTCTTCCCGCTGACTCTGTCACAACATGGGACATGTTGGTGAGCAAATTCTTGTCCAAATTCTTCCCAATGGCCAAAACCAATGAATTAAAGAGAGAAATCACTGACTTTATGGAAGATGAAAATGAAAAATTTTATGAGAGTTGGGAAAGATTTAAAGACCTTTTACTAAAATGTCCACATCATGGGTTTGAAACATGGAGGTTAATACAACATTTTTACAATGGCTTAACTCAAACACACCGCAACATGATTGAATCAATGAATGGCGGTGCTTTCTTAGACTTGGGAGGTGAAGCAGCGTATAACTTCTTAGAGCGATTAGCTGAAAGGTCCCAACAGTGGGATTTTGCAGGTCATAGGGAGAGACAACATCAAGCTCCTAAGAAAGGAGGTCTCTACGAAATCAAAGATGATGTAGATGTTAAAGTCAAACTCGATGCGTTAACCAAGAAAATAGATGCCCTGAGTTTGAACCGAAGCATCAATGCCCTCAACATGAATGAAGCATGCTCTGTGTGTGCTAGCCCGATGCATACATCTCTGAACTGTCCTTCCATGAATACTTATCCAGAGTGTTATTCAAAACAAGTAAATGTTCTAAACAATTATGGGAAGCCGACAGGCAACCCCTTCTCTGAAACTTACAATTCAAGTTGGAGAAATCATCCAAATTTCTCCTGGAGACAAAATCAACCACCTACGAATGTAGGTGGGCAGCCTATGCAACCTATGCATAATCAGTTTAGGCAGAATAACCCACCTTATCCAGCCTTGTCTCAACCTCCTACCCAATATCAACAACCTGTCAATCAATCTCCATCCCTTACACAAAAACAGTCCTCTTTAGAGGACACTCTCAAATCTTTCATCCAATCTACAAGCCAAGTCATTCAGTCAACTAATCAAGCTATGCTTGAGATGAAGAACTCTACACACATGAATACTCAAGCAATTGCTAAGTTAGAGACTCAAGTTGGTCAATTGGCTACTCAATTAGCAGAAAGAGAGAGAGGAAGATTTCCTAGTCAACCTGTGCCTAACCAGAAGGGCCAATTCTCCATTGGCAGTAGCTCTAATTCTTCACAGAATGAGGAACATGTTCAATCAGTCATTGCCCTTAGGTCTGGGAAGCAAATTGATAATAAAATTGAAACTCCTGAAAAAGAAGAAGGTGAGAACACTAAGACTGAAATAGAGACTAAAGATTCTTCTCCAACTGTCGACAGTGATTCTCCACCTAGGAATTTTGTACCTAGGGCACCTTATCCGCAAAGACTAGTCAACCCTAAAAAAGGTGCACAATATGGAGACATTCTAGAAGTGTTTAAACAAGTGCAAATAAACATTCCTTTTCTAGATGCAATCCAACAAGTGCCTTCATATGCAAAATTCTTGAAAGATCTAGTCTCTGTCAAAAAGAAAAATAATGTTCCTAAAAAGGCTTTTCTAGCAGAACAAGTCAGCTCTGTCATTCAATGTAAATTTCCTATCAAATATAAGGACCCTGGTTGTCCCACAATTTCATGCATGATAGGGAAACATCAGATTGAGCGAGCCTTGTTAGATCTGGGGGCAAGTGTGAATTTATTGCCCTACTCTGTGTATGTGCAATTAGGTCTGGGAGAGTTAAAACCCACGACAATGACACTTCAATTAGCTGACCGTTCGGTTAAAATTCCTCGAGGTGTTGTTGAGGATGTTTTGATAAAGGTTGATACATTTTATTTCCCTGTGGACTTTGTTGTCCTTGATACTCAACCTGTTCCGAACATAAGTGGGCAAATACCTGTCATTTTGGGTCGTCCATTTCTAGCTACATCTAATGCTATCATTAACTGCAGAAATGGAGTGATGCAAATTTCTTTTGGGAATATGAAGGTGGAATTGAACATTTTTGACATCAGTAAACAACCACCTGACATGGATGATGTGAATGAAATAAACTTGATTGAAACACTTATCCATGAAACATTTCTTCAAACACATTCCCAAGATCCTTTAGAGGCCTGCTTAACACATTTTGGTTGTGAATTTGATATCGATCAGTCAATTAAACAAGTAAACTCATTGCTTGAGTCTGTACCTCTGATGAGTACTGAACGGTGGCAACCAAAAGTGGAACCTCTTGCCTTATCATCATCACCAGTAGTTCCATCTAGTGTTGAGCCACCTAAATTAGACCTGAAACCACTGCCTGATACTCTGAAATATGCTTATTTAGGTCCTGCTGAGTCCTTACCTATCATTATAGCATCGGACCTAGATGTAGCTCAAGAGCGTAAACTACTTGATGTTCTTGTAAAGCACAAAGAAGCCATAGGGTGGACCATTGCAGATATTAAAGGCATCAGTCCCTCTATTGTTATGCATAGAATTCATCTGGAGGATGATGCCAAGCCCTCTCGTGAATCTCAAAGGCGTCTTAACCCTGTAATGCAAGAAGTTGTTCGAGCTGAAATCCTTAAGCTTTTAGATGTAGGAGTTATCTACCCAATCTCTGATAGTAAATGGGTAAGTCCTGTTCAAGTTGTGCCGAAAAAGTCTGGCATAACTGTAGTGAAAAATGATGATGATGAGTTAGTGCCAACTCGAGTTCAAACGGGTTGGCGTGTCTGTATTGATTATAGGAAGTTGAATGCTTTGACAAGAAAAGATCATTTTCCCCTTCCTTTCATTGACCAAATGCTGGAAAGGTTAGCGGGACATGAATATTATTGCTTCCTTGATGGTTATTCTGGTTATAACCAAATTCCCATAGCCCCTGAAGACCAAGAAAAGACCACTTTCACGTGTCCTTTTGGTACCTTTGCCTACCGTCGCATGCCCTTTGGCCTATGCAATGCACCTGCTACCTTTCAAAGGTGCATGTTGAGCATTTTCTCTGACATGGTAGAGCGATTTTTAGAGGTATTCATGGACGATTTTTCTGTCTTTGGGTCCAATTTTGATGAATGTCTGCACCATCTATCTTTAGTGTTAGTGAGGTGTAAAGAGAAGAATCTGGTACTTAACTGGGAGAAATGTCATTTTATGGTTCAAAAAGGAATTGTTCTTGGGCATATTATATCTAATAAAGGCATTGAAGTTGATAAAGCTAAAGTTGATTTGATTTCACATCTTCCACCACCACGAACTGTGAAAGAAATCAGATCATTTTTAGGCCATGCTGGATTTTACAGAAGATTCATTAAAGACTTTAGTAAAATTTCAAGACCTCTGTGTAATCTTCTTGCAAAAGATACACCATTTGTCTTTGATGATGCTTGTAATAATGCCTTTCAGAAACTCAAATCAGAGTTAACATCTGCACCTATTATTCGGCCACCTGATTGGAGCCTACCTTTTGAGATAATGTGTGATGCCTCTGATTATGCTATTGGTGCTGTGTTGGGGCAGCGAATTACTAAACTTCCCCATGTGATTTACTATGCCAGTAAAACATTGAATGATGCTCAACTTAATTATTCTACAACTGAAAAAGAATTGCTGGCAGTAGTCTTTGCTCTAGATAAATTTCGGTCTTACTTATTGGGATCGAAGGTATATATCTATTCGGATCATGCTGCATTGAAGTATCTTTTATCTAAAAAAGATGTTAAACCTCGTCTTCTCCGATGGATATTATTGCTACAGGAATTTGATATTGAAATTCGGGATAAGAAAGGTTCCGAAAATGTTGTAGCCGACCACTTATCTAGGTTAATAGTTGATTTTACTGATGAATCATTGCCCATAACTGAATCTTTTCCTGATGAGCAATTACTTGCAGTGTCCCAGTTGCCTTGGTTTGCAGACATAGTTAATTATCTGGTAACTGAACAAATTCCATCTCATTGGTCTTCCCAAGATAGGTCCAAATTTTTGTCCAGAGTTAAGTACTTCTTTTGGGATGATCCATACTTATTCAAGTATTGTCCCGATCAGATTATTAGGAGATGTATTCCTGAACATGATCAACAAAGCATCATTTCTTTTTGTCATGATCAAGCATGTGGGGGCCATTTCAGTTCTAAAAAGACTGCCGCAAAGATTTTGAAGTGTGGATTTTATTGGCCTACTATTTTCAAAGACTGTCATGCTTATTGTTCAGCATGTGAAAGATGTCAGAAGTTAGGAGCACTTTCACGTCGTAACATGATGCCTTTAACCCCAATCCTTATTATAGACCTTTTTGATGTCTGGGGTATTGACTTCATGGGACCTTTTCCTAACTCTTTTGGCAATCTTTATATCCTTGTGGGGGTAGACTATGTCTCTAAATGGGTAGAGGCCGTAGCATGTAAAACCAATGACCACAAAGTGGTGGTCCAATTCTTAAAGGATAATATTTTTGCACGTTTTGGTTCTCCTCGTGCTATCATAAGTGATGGGGGAAAACATTTCTGCAATAGGGTTTTTGAACAGTTAATGAAGAAATATGGCATAACCCACAAAATTGCTACCCCATACCATCCCCAGACAAGTGGTCAAGTTGAGATTTCTAATAGGGAGATTAAGCATATTTTGGAAAAGACAGTCAATCCGAATCGCAAAGATTGGTCACTGAGACTCACTGATGCTTTGTGGGCTTACCGTACTGCATTCAAAACTCCCATTGGAATGTCTCCATACCGTATTGTTTACGGGAAAGCTTGTCATCTTCCTGTTGAAATTGAGCATAAAGCTTATTGGGCAATTAAGCACCTGAATTTTGATTTACATAGAGCAGGAATTCAAAGGAAACTACAATTGAATGAGTTGGATGAGCTTCGTAATGATGCTTATGAGTGTGCAAAATCATACAAGGATCGCATGAAAAAGGTTCATGATCAAAATATTCTGCGAAAATCTTTTACATCGGGGCAGAAAGTTCTTTTATACAATTCTCGTTTACATCTGTTTCCGGGTAAACTGAAGTCTCGATGGACAGGACCTTTTCTAGTTCGTGTTGTTTATCCACATGGAGCAGTTGAAATAGAAAATCCAAAGAATGGTGATATATTCAAAGTTAACGGGCATCGTCTTAAACCATTCTTGGAATTGCAGCAACCTCAAATTGATGAATTGAGTCTGGCAGACCCGACTTATAATGACTAAAGTTGCAGTAATTTGTCTTGTGCATAGTGGGTCTAGTTTTCTTTGCTTGCTTTTTCATTATTTATCACTCACATTGTTAGGTTCATGATTCTCACAGGATATCTTGATGGCTGCCATATTCTTACACCTATGGGTGATGCCTGCACAATTAGAAGAAGTAGTGAATGAACATCCACTGAGTTCAGACTTAGATATTCCAGTCGTCTATCCTTGGGCACCATTATTTCCACATCAGTTAGCGGAGAGTATGGATGACTCGCCCATAGATGAGCTTGATCTTCAGGGGCCCATAGCTGCTGTCAATGTTGTTCCAATTTCATATTCGTTTTTGTTTCCCCGAGAGTCTAGGTGGGAGAGATTGAAGAGAAGTTTGGGAACATTCTTATGCAATTTGAGAGATGTCACTTGGTCATATTTTTATTCTCTGTGGTTTCACGCTAAATCCTTGGTAGAATCTGCATCATCCATTAATGAGTAAAGGTTAATAGCTGTGTCTGGCTGAAGACGTAAAACTTAGCGCTACTGGGAGGCAACCCAAGTTTTTAGAATTTTTATTTTTGTGCTTATTTTTTCTTATGTTATTCTTGTGCTTCACTTGTTCTTTTCATTTTGCTAGATACTATAGCGTTTCAGTGGAGTGCAGGTACTATCTTTCCTTCCCTCGTCTATTATTTTCCTCAGTATTTATTTCATATCTTTTTACATTGAGGACAATGTTTCATGCAGGTTTGGGGGTATAGGAAGATATTTGTTTAGGATATCTTAGTTATTTTCTTGCTTGTTTTGAATTATTCAGTAAAAATTAAAAAAAAAATTAAAAAAAATATATATATATTTTAGGTTGTTTGTTAGTATTTTTTATAGGTTTTGGTAGTTTATCCCTTCGTGATGCATACTTCAATTTTTAAGAGATTAATTTACATTGGAAGTGTGAGTAAGTATACTGGAGGATAGAGTCACTTAACTGAGAAATAGCATTCTGTTACAATCCTCTTGGATCAAGTGCTTGAGCTAATAAAACTCACTCACACACACCAGTTACATAAAGTAATACCTTCTAGAGATTTGTTGAATACTAATCTTCAGTGGGATGTCTTTAGTCAGAGTCATTGGATGATGTGTGGTTGTCTGTTGAGCTTAAAAGATCATGATAGACCATTTACTTGGCTATGGCAAGGGCTTGGAACCGGAAATAGGTTGAGAGTATAATACAGCCTGGACGGAATAAAGATTGTTGAAAATATATATGTTGAAAATGAAAAAAAAAATGAAAAAAATAAATGGAAATGAAAATAAAGAAAAGGGGCTGCTTGACTATTATAGGATTAACTTAGGCTGATGCTCAGGTCCGAAGCGGTCCATCTTAAGACCTAATGCCCTAAGCCAACTGGCTGGGAGTCATTGGCCTGAGTCATTGCTAAACCTAAGCATCTTGAAGTCAGGCCTTACACAGTCCTTATGAAAAAAAAAAAAAAAAAGTCTGTGGTGTATTATCCTCTCAAATCTAGAATGTTGGACCCAAAGGAGGCGCGCAAGCATCTGTGCTATCATGAACCTAAAGATTACGATGACTATGTAGATTCTGATGTTCTTTGGTTAATGGGTAACACTGGATCTGTGTGAAACAGAGATTTAGAGTGTATTGCTACAATGTTCTACACTTTCTATTATTTAAAGTATCATGCTATATCATATTGAGCAGAAATTTCCAAGATGAAGGTGTAGAATAAAACCACTTACTTGAGCGCTTCTATATTCCAGTTGATTATAAATGCAAGTACGTGTGGTTAGTTTTCTTAAGTATTGCAGTATGTATTTGAAGGGATAATAGGTTTTGTGTTTTGAAGTGTTTAGTTGACTTATTTCTCATTTAGATAAAGAATAAGGTTAATTTTATAAATACATGTTTGTGGGTAGCATGGCTGCAAACCCTCACGAGACTTCACTCGTCCAGCCAGGGACACCTGGGGGTTTAAAAGGCTTGTTGCATATGCTAAATGCAATCGTGATTCCCTACGACAGTGGCATTTATTTTTGAGTAGTTTTATTATTTTTCTTTTTTGTGTTTTGCTTGAGGACTAGCAAAATCTAGGTTTGGGGGTATTTGTTAAGCATGAAAAATACACATTTTTATATGCTTTTTTACCTATTTATTAGTCATGTTTTCTGATTAAAACGAGGAATAAAATGAATTTTAGTCATTTGTTCAATAATTAGGACATTAACGAATAAGGCTCGCTAAATTGCTCAATTTAACATTGTTCCGTAATTTTATAAATATTTGGTGCGTCTAATTTGGGACATGTTTTATTTTGTACAGGTTCGCATGCTCGTACTGTTGAACAGCCAAAAGTGAAGCCGTTAGACGGGTTTTGAAATGCCAAAGCAACCCAAGATCTGAGATCACGCACAGAGAAGATCTGGACCGTTGATGTTCACTAATGAAGAAGACGGGCGTGGAATTAAATGAGGAGCATTCAGATTGATCCGACGAATGAGATTGCTTCGACGGGTTTAATTGGAAGAAAAGAAAAAAAAGAAAAAAAGAAAAGAAAAGAAAGAAATCCGGACCGGTTCAATGGTCCGGTTCATTGAAAAAAAAAATAAAAAAAAATAATAAAAACAGAACCCGAGCCAAAGGCTCGGGTGTTCTGTCGGGGTAAGAAACAGAGCTCTCTCGAGCTCTGCTCGAGAGGCCGATAACCAGAGCAGAGGCCGACGAAGGATTCCGGCGGCCTGAGGCAGCTGGGCTCGACGGCGGAGTCACGGCGGCAAGGCTGAAGGACGGCGGGACTGGGCCGACGGTGGCGGTCAAAGCGAAGATTCTGAACAGAGCGGCGGCGGCCCTGCATTCCGGCGAAATCAGAAGACGGAGGCGGCCCGAGGCAGCTGGGTTCCGGCGACGGCGACCAGTAGAGCTCGGCAACCGGCAGAGGAGGAGTCACGGCGGTTCTGGAGTGAACATAGCATCCTCTGTTTTGGAAAGGCTCGATTTGGAAAGTCCAGACCTTTATTTTGGGACGGATTTGGGGATTGTCCAGTGGAGAGGCGTGCCGAAGATGGAATCCTACTCGATTCGGGTTCATCCTAAGGGGGAAAGAAAGCTAACTTTGGATGTCTATAAAAAGGGAATCAGAGCCTCATTCGAAGAGGAGACCAGGAGTCCGAGCGAGGAAGACGAACAGAACAGTTGTTTTTCAGTTTCAAACTTAGTTTCATTTTTTTCTTCTTTCTGCTTTGAATTTCATCTGCTGTGTTGGTGTGATTTGAAGATCGAGTTTGCATTGAACTGTTGCTGTGAACAGTAACTCCGGGAAGAGGAACAGTGCTTTTCTGGTTTATTTTCTATTATTCAGAAATTCTTGTAAGTTGATTTTACCTTTAATACAAATGAATTCCATTATCTTTACAGTTAATTTCTATAGCATGAGTAGCTAAATCCCTGTCTAGGGCTGAGATGAAGCCATGATTAGTTGTAGGAATAGTATTTATGCGATGCAATTGTTTTGTCTAAATTAATGCGTTTTAACGATTGCTATTCTCAAATTAATTGCATTGGATTATATGTTGAATATGATATTTGGATATTATCTGTGATTCATCGTATAATGGATACAGCTAATGATTTGAATCTCATCTGTTGATATGCAAGAGAATGCAAAATCTTATTTAAAAATCTATATGCTTTAATGCTGAAATTTTCCGTAGGAGAATAGATTGAATTCCAATTCTCTACGAGATAATCGTGAAAACAATTGCTGATTTTAAAAGAAATATTCCTATGATTGTCATGTACTGATTCTTATGCCCTAGAGTTTTAAATTCTTGATTAAAGTTTCAATTTTTAATTGTCAATTAGTTTCTTTTTCATAGATTATTTAATTGTCTTTAGATTAATTTCTTAGTTAAAGCTGTTTAATTGCATTGAGTCTTAGATTAATCGTAGTTGTAGTGAATCAAATCAATTTAATTCTTCAACAAGGGTAATAATCTGATCTTCGAATTAGAATTCCGCTACACAAGTCCCTGTGGGTTCGACCTCGTAAAAATTGTGCGATTATACTGCAAATCTGATTCGTACACTTGCGAGTAAAATTAGGAGACTAATTAAAACAACAACAATGCGATGTCTCAACATCTTTATGATATTATCATGATCAGAAAAGAGTACTAAAAATAATGAAGACTAATAAAAAAGGGCAAAAACGAATAAGAAATGAGAGAGATATGCATCGTTGAAGTTTGTCCCACTAAAATAGCTATCGATGAACTATAAGGTTTAGTGGGACAAACTTGAACGATTGATATTTCCTTCATTTCTAATCGATTTTTATATTTTTAAAATATTCTTCCTTATTTATAGTGCTCGCTTACACAATAGTAGTGATGCTACCGTGTAATCGAATATGCTATTGTGTAATCGATTACATGCTATCGTGTAATTGCCTATTTTAGTGGGACAAATTTCAACGATTCATATCTTCCTAATTTCTGATCAGTTTTCGCCTATTTTTTGTTATTCTTTATTTTTAGTGTTCTTTCTAATCATGATGATATCATAAAGATGTTACGGCACTGCATGCTATTTATCGTAGATTTTGTTATATTTTTTTGGATATTATCTCAATATCTTTCTGATATCATCATGACGAAAAGAGCATTAAAATTAAAAATAAGTAAAAATAAAAAAAAATAAAAATCGATCAGAAATGAAGGAGATATAAATCATTGAAGTTTGTCCCACTAAAATGGGTAATTACAAGATAACGGTGTGCTATCGTGTAATCGATGGCACGATAGTCAGGGCTATTGTGTATTCGATTACACGATAATACATGATAGTTATTTTTATGGGACAAACTTCAACGATGGATATCTCTCTCATTTCTTATTTGTTTTTGCCAGTTTTTTTATTTTTTATTATTTTTAGTGTTATTTCTTATATTGACGATATCATAAAGATGTTGAGACACAGCATGCTATTTATCGTAGATTTTACTGTATTTTTTTATATTATATCAAGATCATTATGATATTATGATGATCAGAAATAGCATTAAAAATAATGAAGAACAAAAAATGAGCAAAAACGGACTATAAATGAATGATATATGATTCGTTGAAGTGTAAAACAAAACTGGAAAGTTACAGGGTGAGGGTTGAGGAGGGCAAAATAGAAAGATCAAGTGTCGAAACCAAGTTATATAAAATGAGCCCGAAAAAACCAAGTAATATGGCAATCCGTGCTCATTGGCCAAGTAATATGGACAAAACTCAGCACACGGCAATCACTTCTCATGCATGCAAAGTTTCTTATTCAACAGTTTTTGAGTCTTGAGGCTTCCTCCATGCACACAGGATCGGGAAAAAGGATGGTCATGGTTGAATGCATAACTTCTTGAGAAGCTAAGAGGGAGATCAATGCTTCCCCTATGGGGAAGAAATTAAATTCCACATGAATAATTTATGTAAAGAGCATTGCGTTCATTAGATAATAACATGTATCATGACCACAGGTTTGGATGGGGTAGGAATTAAATAAGTATGTATATCAAAAGGGATATGATATTTCTACATCATTTCTCCTACAATACTGAGTGGGTAAGCATTGATGTCCCTACATCAGATTACCCACTCATTGCTGTAGGGAAGTGATGTAGGGATTATACACAAACTCAAATCTACTGGTGAAGCTTGACCAACGGATTTGAGTCCGCTACATCATTTAACCCACTCACTTACTTATGTATGTCAATGATGTAGGGAAAATGATGTAAAAATATCATTTTCTTTTTCAATTTTAAGTGAAATGCATGATAGAAAACGCGTCAGCCGAAGCCGAATCCCGTCCATCGACGGAAACGGCTTGCCTTCGGACGCCAAAACCAATCATAAATCAACCTTTACTTTCCCCTTCGGTTCCGCAGTTTCGCCTCCCCCACTTGCCGATACCGACGGAGACGGGCTTCAGGCTTCTGAGCTTCTCCGCTTTCTCCTTCGGCTCCGGGCCCGCCGGCGGTGGCGCAACCCATTTTCCGGCCACTTTTTGCCCCACAACTTCGGTTTCCGGGTAAACTTCCGTCCAATTCGCAGTCTCCTTCCTTTTTCCGAAACTACCCGATTTTTTTCGAGGCAAAACGGTGAACATTGGTTCAAAATCTGAGAATTAGGATTTGGGTGGGGAAGATTAGGAAGGATTAGGGCATGAAGGGGAGATCGCACCGGCTGCCGAGCACGGAGCCACCGGACGACTGGGGGGACGGGTCGTGGACTGTGAACTGCGTCTGCGGCGTGACGTTTGACGATGGCGAGGAGATGGTGAATTGTGATGAGTGCGGCGTCTGGGTGCACACCCGGTGCTCGCGGTTTGTGAAGGGGCAGACGTCCTTTGCCTGCGACAAGTGCAAGAGCAAGAAGTTGCGCGGCGGCGGGGGCGGGAATGAGAACAATGAGGAGACGGAGGTGGCGCAACTGCTGGTTGAGCTGCCGACGAAGACTGTGCGGATGGAGCCGCCCCCGCCGGTTTATCCACCAGCGCGCCGGGCGGCGTTGAGACTGTGGACGGAGATGCCTGTGGAGGAGCGGGTTCATGTGCAGGGCATCCCCGGTGGGGACCCGGCGCTCGTCCAGGGCTTGTCGTCGGTGTTCACCTCAGAGCTTTGGAAGTGCGCGGGATATGTGCCGAAGAAGTTTAATTTTCAGTACAGGGAGTTCCCTTGCTGGGTAGAGAGCGAGAATCCGGTGGATAAAGGGGCTGGTGTTTTGTTTTCCCTGTCTAAGGAGAGGATACCGTGTTCTCCGTCAGTGGAGCTGGATCGCGAGAGGAAGGTGTCTTTGAAAGGGATGGATGGTTGGGAAGGTGGGAAGGGCAGGGTTGTAACTGGGGTTTTCATGCGGAGTTGCGTTAAGGAGAGGAACCAGCTTAGGCAAGGTACATGCCACATTGGTAAGAGAAAGAAGGAAGATGCGGGCACATTCAAAGATGGGAGTGGAAAGAAAAAGGCAACACGTGCTGAGAATGAGGCAGAGAATAAAAAAGGTGTGTTCTTTAAAATTGTTAGCATGATTTGGTTATAATTTTGTGTTGATTTGACCGATATGGATCTTTTACATTCATTCGAATTGCTTTATCTTTTTCATGTCGCATGCGTTTCTTAGATGGACAATGTAGGTGTGTGTTTGATATTTTAATGAAAAAGAACATTGAGATCTTTTAATGATTAGCGACTTCTGAGTGGTAACTGTGATCATACATGTCTTTTTTACTGAACAAGTAAAGAGATTTTGAAATGTTCTTAGAAAACGAAGAAAATATATGTAAGCACTTGATATTTTCTTTTGAAAAAAAGGGGTGAACATATGTAAGTTCTGCAGTTCTCTATACACTTCCTGTAGGTTGTACATTGTCATCTTTAATATTTGTAATATAAGACGTTAATGTGAGGGCCTTTCTCCCAGGTCAATCTCTTCAATTTATTGCTAGATGTGCATGCCTTGGTGGTTTAAGTCTCAGTTCTTCAAATCCAGGGTCATTTGAAGTGATTCTGAGTCGTTAAGGTAAAGATTTTTGTGCAAATTAGTAGCAAGTGACCATGTAGTAACTTTGTTAACTGATTATGTTAAAAAATCTTTATTTTGGTCTTTTTGCTCTCATCAGTGTGCCAAGAGATGTATCTGAGTTCTTTTTATAGATTGAGGTACATCTCCTGGCATATCCAATGTATGCTCTCTCTCTCTCTCGCTACACTTTTATTGCTTGTATCCAATACACGTGACCTGTGTATATACATTAGCTGCATTTTTTGTGGCTTTTGAATGTGAAAAATTGATTGCCTAACCTTCGAAGATTGATTTGTTATCATTGTAATATAAGGAATCTGGTCTTTATGGCACACTGTTTCATTGTAATTATGGCTTAAAAAGAACAAAAAGATGTTCATCTTTTTTTTCTTCATATTATTAAATAAAATTTGTGCCAAGGTGTGATCAATTCCGTTATTTAGGATCCATTATCCATACAGAAGGGGATATTGATAGTGATGTGGTGCATAGGATTAATGCGGGGTGGGTAAAGTGGAGGGCAGCCTCGGGAGTGTTGTGTGATAGGCGTGTGCCAAAAAGGCTTAAAGACAAGTTCTATAGGACAGCCATTAGGCCGGCAATACTCTATGGAGTGGAGTGTTGGGCACCAAAGAAGAGTCATATAGATAAGTTGAATGTAGCCGAAATGAGAATGTTAAGGTGGATGAGTGGGATAACTAGGATAGATAGGATTAAAAATGAATATATTCGTGAGAGTCTAGGAGTAGCTCCTTTAGGGGAAAGCTGAGGGAGTGTAGGTTGCGTTGGTATGGGCATATGCAAAGAAGACCTTTAGATGCCCTTGTGTGAAGATTAGAAGGGATACATGCAACCGATGCTAAAAGAGGGAGAGGGAGACCTAAGAGAACTTGGATGGAGTTAATAAAAAAAGATTTGACTTTACTATCTCTTACAAAAGAGGTAGCCCAAAACAGGCCGGAATGGAGGAGTAAGATCTGTATCGCCGACCCCAAATAGTTGGGAAAAGGCGCTACTTAATTATGATTATGATTACGATATTATTAAATGAAATTTCATTGCACAGCAAACACTCAAAATATTTCTTTATGTTCTTTTATCTCAGGCAGAACACCTTCTGCCGATTCTCGCAAATCCGAATTGAGCAATAAGGAGCTATCAAAGGTACTTAATACAGACTTCCAAGACCTGAAGGGCAGGGAGAGGAGAGAAAACTCGCATTTTCAGATACATGCTAAGCCCGAGCTGCGGGATGAACATTATAGTGGTGCTGAAACAAAGGATGTAGTCAAGGCCAAATTGCCTACAGAGTCCTCACGGAACGATAACAAGTTACCTAGTACATATGTAAAGAGGGAAAACGTCAGCCAGGAATGTTTTGTGAGCGTTAGGCAATCTCCAGGTGCTGATACTTCTGTACTATTTGTGGCGAAAGTGAAGGATGAGGTATGCATTTTTGTTTATATATAATTCTCTGCACTTTGAGTAGTACTTTGTGGGTAATATGTTATGTCTGAGCGTATGATGGAACAATCATGGAATACTCGCTTATGTATGTCAGCGTGTCACCATTTGCTTTTTGCAAGGTTGAAAAATACGAGTAAAAACCTTATATAATAGCAAAAGCTGTCTGAGAATTTGCATAAATAGTAACAAATGAAAGTATAAACTCTTAGGTTTCCTGTGGCTTTATTGTGTAAATAGTTTCCAAGGGACGGATGTTCTTTCTCTTACTTTATATCAAGTTAATTTGTGCTTGTCAACCAGTCTAATATTTTGACTTTCCCTCTTAGTGTTGTTGTATATGGTAACTTTTTCTTTTTTGTCTTTTTTCTATACGTGTTTAAGACTATAAATGGTTAGCTCTTCTCCTGATGCAACAAAATTACTAAGATTAAGGTTGCTTCTTAATATGGCCGATTTGAGGTTGTGAATTCTGTTTGTTGTACTTTAAAAGGTAGATACAAAATTTTGAAATTGTTTTCTTATTGCTTTAGGAACATGCTTCAGATGTTGATGTTTCAAATAATTGTAATGGAAGCCATAAATTGGCCTTGAGAGACTTGGGTGGAGATTCATCTGCTGCTGGGGTACAGTCTCATACGTTTAAGTCTGCCAAAAGAGATGACAGTAACAGTATTCCTGATACCCTTGATGTTCACATGCCTAACCCCGCCACAAGTTTGATTTCCCCATGCTCTCAGCAACATAATGCAGATTTGAAATCCGAAGTAAACGTTTCTCAAAATAGAGATAATATGGAGTGTCCATCTTCTTCAATTGGTGATGAGAAGCCATTGATCCAATATGCAAGAACATCCAGTGGGAACTTGTCTCAATATTTAAGACCCGACAGAACTGCTGGTTCTCAAGATCACAGGTCTGCTGATCTTGGTGTTAAGTCGCATATGAATGCAAAGGTGGAAGTACCAACGAGTAAGGAAGCTTCTCATGTTGATCTGGGAAGTGACAGTAAGACAAATAAAGTTGATGATTCCTTAAAACTGGGTACCACAAACCTAGGTCTCCTGACTCCATATCCACATAAGCTGGTTGGAGGTGCCAGTAAAACATCTCGATCTTCCTCGACAGTTGTTTCAAATAAATCAGCTGTTACAGCAGTAGCAGCTGCTGCTGGGCAGAAGCCTTCCATGTATTCTGTTAAACAGCGGCTGAAGGTGAATGTGAACTCTGACTGTAAGAAAGAAAGTGTCGTCAAGGGCTTAGCAATATCTGGGACAAAAGCATATAGTTCTCCGCGCAATACTTCCTTATCCTATTTTTCGAAACATGGTTCGGCAGATGCACAAGAGGAGAGTCATTGTCAATCTTTTAAAGCAGGGAGAGCAGAAAATACTGGTCCATCTGATGCAAGGGAAGATGCTACTTTGTCAAGGGGTCAAGGTGGTCGAGTTATGGAAAACAAGCTTGCAAGTTCATCTTTGCCTAGGAAATGTGAAAAGATCAGTCAGTCAAGTTCACAGTTGTCAACCAAAGTGGTTGATCAGTCCTTGACAGTTCCTGCTTCTGCTTCACCAAATATAAGTGATGAGGAGGTGTGAAACAACTCTGTGCAGTATTAGTTGCCACGGAGCGCCATCTATTTTTATATTCTATTGAATATATTTTTTTAAAATGCTCAAATAATTTTTTCTTCTTTTATCAGTTTGCATTGCTGTTGCACCATCAACTTAATAGCTCTCCTAGAGTGTCGAGAGTCCCACGCTTGCGTCAGGCGAGTAACATGGCTCAATTAGCTTCACCATCAGTTGGTATGCCCATGAAGCGGACATCAAGTTCAGGAGGGAAGAATCATATCTTGGTGAGTTTATGCTTTTTTTTTAATGCACAATTCTGTTAAAGTTAAGACAAGGAGGGAGTGTGCATGGATCTGTTTTCTTACCTTTCTTGCCACTCACTCCTGATGAAACTTTATTGTGTTAACAACTGCATTCCCTTACAAAGTAGTTATCTTAACCGTAATTTACAGTTCTCAAGGAAGAAGAGATACAAAGAAGATTTATACAGGGATGCCATTCGCACTAACCGTGAGCAATCTGACGAAACTAGAAAATCGGATAGATTGTCCTTAACTGACCAGAGGCAAAAGGACTCTGTGGTCACAGAAGATGGATTGGCTAAACGGGATAGCTGCATCAGTTCAGAGATGATTACTTCTGGGAAGAATTCTGCAGTACCTGTCTCAAATGGTAATCCGATTTCGGCGGTGGAGGCTATTGAAAAGCATTCATTATTTCGAAAATTGCCCAAGAGTGGATCAGACGATGATGCTACTGTGCCTGCAGATTCTACTCCTCGTACATTACCAGGTACTTATTGTGTTCTTTCTCTCTCTCTCTCATGTGTATGTATCTAATTCTCAAATATCTCTTCAGGGTTGATAAATGAGATCATGAGTAAAGGCAGGAGAATGACATATGAAGAGCTTTGTGATGCCGTTCTTCCTGTATGATTACAACCATTAATATCTTTACTAGTTTCTTTTGGGTGTCAGTTCACTGATTTTGTATATGTCAATTTTATCAGCATTGGCATAACCTGAGAAAACATAATGGAGAGCGATATGCATATGCAAGTCATTCACAGGCTGTGCTTGATTGCCTTCGGAATAGGAGTGAATGGTCCCAGCTCGTTGATCGTGGGCCTAAGGTATATAGACGTAACACTATTACAGAGCTTTGCCAGCTAAGGTCTTTGATTTGATTAATGTCTTTTTGAAATGAATTTGACTCTATTGTGGGTTTAATTGACTCTCTTTTATAAACATTAACCGATTGTGTATTATCTGTTGTCAGACCACTTCTGGCAGGAAGAAATGCAAGCACGGTAGTGATATGCCGGAAGTTGAATCTGACGATGAAGATGTAAGAGATTCCTCTTCAAAAATGTCAGAAGCTAAGGGTGCAGAATCTCAGAGAGATGAATTTCCCAAGGGTAAGCGTAATGTGCAAAAACGACGACTTGCAACGCAGGGTAGAGGTTTGAAGGATGTCAGGAAAAGACAGAAAGCAGACGCCACTACAGATGAAGATATTGGGGATTCTTCTCCTTCAAGTGAAGGCAGTGAGAGCTTCATGAGTGAAGATGAAAGCCAGAATGGAGATGAGACATCGCATCCCGCTTCTAGTTCTAGTTCTGATGAAGCCTAAGAAAACCGCATCCTCCACACTTTCACAGCAGTTCTGAAAATCCAGTTATGTTTAATAGAATCGTCGTCTTCTTTCGCCGGCACACTTACTGACCGATTACTTTGTTCCAAGCTCAAACCCCAACCCCATGAGAAGCTTCTCAAGAGGTACCTCCTGAAATGTTTGGCCTAACCATCTCTTCTAAGAACTTGTAAACTTTCGAGATTGTGGAGGATGGCAATGTAATACTAGTGTAAATATATAATTGTCGACTTAGATCGCCTTGTATCATCTGAATGACAATCAAATAAACAACGATTTCAGGTCTGCATATGTGAGTTCTTCCATGAAATATGTATAGTTGACCAATTACTCCTTTTTTTTAAAACAACATCCTTGCATGCTTCTCCCGCTTCTAATTAATTTGTAGACCTTTAAAAATTTAGTCTTAGTTTTTTTTTTCATTTCGATTCAATGGAAATAATAAGAGGAGGTATGCTTTCTCATACTACCAATGTATGGGATTCGTATTGACATTTGGTTTTTCAAAATGAACGACAGTAATCCAAATGTTAATACTACTTCTGGACGGCGTGAGTATACACAAAATAGGTTGGAATGAAGCTCTATCATTATCCTGCCTCAAAACAAGTTAGAATGGAGCTACTTAATTATGATTATGATTAGTCTATGTTTACTCCGCAAAATCAATCATTTGTTCTAGGTGGATAATTGAGAAGTTGGGGTGATGCATGATGAAACTTGGATGAGATATTATCAAAAAAAAAATATTGGATAGGAAGCATTTTTTATCTGCCTGGAATTCTGCCATGTTACAGGAGTCCTGGATCCTATGTCACATCTATCCTCTCATACTTTTGGGCATGTTTAGCACTATTTTTGCGTCTCATATAGGGTTTATTATTTAAGCCAAAATATTACATCCATCCGTTTTCTACGCAAACCTCCTCTGGAATCCCTTTGGTGGAGCCAAACAGCCCACGAGAAGTCACCCCAACTGTTTGCATTTGCCATGCTTATAATGATCTGAATCTCATGATGTCAAGACTACCAACAAGCAAGAAAGGAGGGAGCTTTCCCTTGTGTTCTTCCTCTTTCTACCACTGTATATATGGAGTAAACCTTGGAGATGTCAGACTTCTCCCGTGAATTTCATCAAATGGCCAAAGTTCCATCTCTCCCATTTCATCAGACAGCAAAAGGACCCTCTGATTGCCCTCCGCATTTTCAACGCCGCAACGTCCCACTTCCGCGGCCACCACCACTACGGCCCCATTTATGCGCTGATGGTCGACGTCCTCGCCGGCGCCCGCCGGTTCAAAGAGATGAAGGACGTCCTGCAGCAGATGAAGGCCGACTTCTGCCCTTGCAAAGACACAATCTTTGCCTATGCAATCTGGGTATACTCCGAAGAGTGCCTGATCGGTGATGCACTGGAGCTGTTTGACGAAATTCCCAGTGTGAATTGGACCTGTTCGTTCAACACCCTTATGCAGGTTATGGTGGAGGAGGGCGAGCTGGAAGCCGCGCATCGGCTGTACGTGGAGAATTCAAATAGGTGGAAGGTGAAGACGCAGGCGCAGGCGTGGCTGTATCGGTAAAGAACCTTTCTGCTGACTGCAGCTGCCGGGGGACAAATGGTTTAACTTCGACGATGATAAAGTTTATCCCATTTATGAGGATTCAGGTAGGACACCAGCTGCGTATATACTGTGTTATCACCGAGTGAAAGGTGGTGCAGCAGCCGAAGTAGGGGAAGCATCGTCTTACAATTCTTCAGATTGTTAGAATGATCTAGCCACAGTTTTTGTGACTTAAAGATCCAGACACCTTGTTGACATGTTATATGTATAGGTCATAATCATAATCAGTTATATGTATCGTCTTACAATTCTTCAGGCTTGAATGGAGGAGTAAGATCCGTATCGCCGACCCCAAATAGTTGAGAAAATGCGCTTTTTGATTATGATTATGATATATGTATAGGTATTCTTGAAAATTCTCAAAGATAAATCATGGTCTCTTCTTGGATGCATGACCATTTATACTTTCAAATGGGCTAAGGAGGTATACAGTTAGAGCACTGATACAACACTTACATGTATATTGCTCGACTGTTTTCAAACAATACTAGGGAAGCGGTGGCTGAAAATTTTGTTTGTTAATAATTGTATAATTCCATCTGGTCATCCTTTTGTTGTCCTAGCTTGTTTATTTCTCTAACTTGTAAGATAAAACAAATTGTTCCAGATTTGACTGAATGTGATTGTAATGTAAACGAAGTATTTGGAAGGAAATTTGGCTGATCAAATAAATTGTAGTTACCAACTGTCTCTCCTCTTTGCTACATTTTTTATAATTTTATTGTCACAATTGGAGACTTTGCATGAGAAACGAAAACGTTTATTGTTTGCTTGATGAAAGAGCAGGTGGTAATGTCCATTGTGCCTTTCAAACAATGATTTTACCTCTTAAATCCTCCCTTGGTGTACAAAATTCACTTCTAACTCAAATATAAATCACCAGTTGCGTTTTCAAGAGAAGGGTAAAGAATTTGTACGTCAATCTCAATTTTGATTACCAAAAACATAAGTAGTTCATAGTCTTGTAAGAGAGAGAGAGAGAAAGTGGATGCCAAATCTGATCAATGGGAATAAGGGGTGTCCAGCACTCTGAGCTGTGAGATTCGGGAGCAAGCAGCATATAAACCATCTGTAGCAAGCTATGTAAAGAATTTTCATGCACTCTGACTTGTCTCTCTCCAGCTCTCCTCAACCCATTTACAGTGTCAAACTAATTGCAGCCTAAACTAGTTCAGTAGAATAGAAGACTTGAATTTAACCACACGGAAATTAGCAAGGTCCATACATAAGCCAATGCCAAACAGCCCTTTCCCAGTAAGAGGCCCTGCATCAAACAATAACTAAATAGATCAGCAAAATGCCCGAAAGCAGGCTATTTGTTCAACAAATTAGCTTTATAATTCAGTCATTCATTTAGTTGCAGTCAGATCCATCCTGTTCAGGCTCCATAATTGGTGTTACTACACCCGCATGTCGTTCAGGTCTATAAGGATGCTATTGGATAGATGCAGTATAAAATCTGGACCTAATTCTTTGAGTGAAATAAAAGTAAGTAAATAGGTTGTCTCTTGCATGTAGATGATAAAATCTAATTTAACCGTCTATTAACTGAATGGATTGTATTTTTTGTTTTTTTTCGTACGTTTTTAGTCTCAGGTAAATGAAGTTGTGGTATTCTCTTAGTCGAAACCACTTTTAAAAGCTTTGGATTTTTACATTTCTTAATTCAAATCTACTAATAATATACTATTTGGTCTAAATTCTTACATAAATGAACTGAAAGTGCAACTTCCTAAATCATATACATGGCTCACTATTTTATTCATTCCGTAATTGTCCCTCCCTCCCACATTAGTACTCTTTTTATGTAATTGTAGCCTATCACATGATGCATAATTAGGATGCACTTGAATTTGTTGCCAAAAAAAAGATGCACTTGAATGCTTGTTCCAACAAGGAGTACTGATTTTCTAAGATTTTTCTTACAAATTTTTGTTATGTCATGTACTACTCTTTATGTATTTAGAAGCATTCAATTTCTCATATACACAGGGGATTTGCAACATTTCCTATTTATTTGGGTAGATACTCATTTATGAGGTCTAAAAATCACAGTATAAAACATTAACTCTGCCTAGGTCTTTCCCCTCCGCTTCGCTGATCACCGCACTCCATCGCCTTTGTCCATGAAGGACAATCTATTTTTACCCAAAAAATAGTATAGTCTAATGACTTACAGAAGTGTTTTTTGGGCAAAGTTGTGAGAACTTGCATAAGCAGGGTTATATGAGGTTTCCCAAAAAATTAATTAATCCACACTTTCGTACCCTTTGAGGTAGGAAAATTTCGGGTCATTTTCGGGCCTTTTTCAGGGCATTTTCGGGCCCTCCGGAAAAGCAATTTTTCAAGTGCCTGTTTTTCTTTAACCCCTAACCGGGTGAAAAAGCTATTTTCATGTAAAATGATTTTTCATGTCTAATTTTCATCAACCCCTGACCCATCCTAACATTTTTTCGCAACTAATTATCCCTACACATGTAAGTTTCACTAAAAAAAGTTTCAGTAGAAAGCGGTAAAATATCTGATGAGTCCTGTTAGAATGAGCCTTAGCTCACTCAAGTCAGCGTGTGCCAGTATACAACGGGGCCTCCGATCTCAATTTTGAGTTATGCGCCATCGCGCACGCCAATATGAGCCAACATACATAACCTTTTCCTTGATGTGAATCTCATGTCCAATTTTGCATGAACCCCGTTTACATGAGCCTGCGCTCACGTGCGTTTGTGCGAGCCAAGATGATCTGGAACATCGGATTTGAATCCGGCGGCAGGTTTTCGGGGCACACATGTTCAAATCACTGTCCTCTGCCGTCGGATTGCAATCCGATGGTTCTTTTCATCGCTGCCGCGCGTAAAAATATTTAATAACCAATTACCAAAAAAATCAGTAAAAAAATTACCTCGGCGCCGGAGAAGTTGAAAATACCACTTTCCGTGCTGTCACCGGACGGCGCCGACGCCGTCAAGTCTCCACCTCCGCTGCCGCCGCCGGAGCTGCTACCATTAACGGCGGCGAGGGCGAGCTGGTAGGCGGGCGAGCCGTCGGGCTTGAAGAGCCCGTAATTCCGCTCGGAGGTCGGGCCGGGCTTGAGGTTCTCATTGAAGAGTGCAAAGACGAAGACGTCCAGGCCGGCGTCCGGCCGCCTGGGCGTCCCCTTGCCCTCCGACACCAGCTTCATCAAGTTCCCGTTGTACTTCCTCGCGTTCTCCGGCGTGGCCCCTGCCTCGTCCTCGTCTCCCCTCGACGGCCACCCCGTCTCCGATATCTGCACCGTCACCCCCCGGGACCCCACCCCATCCAGCGCCGCGTAGACGGCGTCTATCTGAGCGTGCAGCATGTTGTCGTACTTCAGCTTCGTTCCCGCGTCCACAATCCCCTATTTTCTCACTCAAATTTCAACAAAGTTTCCATTTTTATGACAAATTGTAAAGAAAGTTCGGTTCTTTGAGGTCTGAGCTCACCTGGTTGGGCTGGAAGAGGACGAAGTCGAGGGAGACCTGCTTGGGGCTGGCCTTGTAAGCAAAGTAAGGGTAGGCGTTGATGAGGAAGGGGGAGCCGGTCTTGGCGTGGAAGTTGAGGATGGGGGAGATGTACTGGACGAGATCGGGGCGGAAGGCGCCTGCGGAGGGCGGGTACGAGGTCTTGAGCACGGCGAGGGAGTGAGCGGTGGTGACGCACACCTGCTTGTCCAGCCCCAGCGTTACCAAAGCCTTGTACACGCTCTGCATCGCCGGGAGGAGGTTCTCAACCATGGCGGAATTGTTGCCGGTGAGGATCTCGTTGCCGACGGTGATGGAGCCAATCTTAGTCGCCGGGAGGTAGGCCTGGACGTTGTCCTTCACCCAAGCCAGCGCCTTGGACCGATCCCGAACAGTCTCAAGGCACTCATTAGGGATGCAGACGATGAACTCCACCCCGGTGCCGGCAAATGCCCGGAGCACCCTGTCGTTAGCGTCGTAGAGCTTCACCTTCTTGACGCCGATCGACTTGACAAGCGGCACAACCTTCTCCGGCGACGGGAGGTTGTTGGCGATCTGACCATAGTTGATTCCTATCGATATCGCCTCCGCCGGCGCCGGAATCACCAAACCTGCAACTTTTTGAAGCAGAGATTGCTCAAAAAAATTGAAAAAATGGCAGAAAATTCTGAATCGAATGAAACGGCATTGAGCTGGATATGGTACCTGAGATCAGGAGGAAGAAGACCAAGAAGCGCATTGTGGTGGGTGTGATGGAAGCGGAGCAGCAGAGAGGCCAGAGAGTGGAGTGGGAGCTGGGAAGGAGAGTGGAAGGGATGGTATATAAACTGACGGCGTTTAGACCGCCGTCAACGGTGCAGAGATTTTTCGGGATTTGACGCGTGCCTTTTTAGGAAACAGTTTCCAACGTCACATTGTCGTCAACAGACGTTACCTAACCTATTCCCTTTTTGCCTATAATTTAATGTTGAGTATAGACACTTTTTAAAAATTTAATTAAATATTAAATTGATTAATTTTAATTCAATTGATGAATTAACGGTATCTATTAAAAGTGTTTTTTCTGTAGCGAAGGGTATCCAAGCCCTTAACACCCAATCAGCCCTCTTAGAGTACGTTGGCATGGGGCCCTGCATGCACAATTGCAGATCCCCATGTGGCATGGGTCCTACAATCTGGTCCCAAACTCGGTCATGGTCTCCAAACTCGGTCACCCTGGACGCCCTCTGAAATAGAGTATCGTAGTCCACTGCCAATCCCCTAGGAGTTCAGCCACCCCCACAACCTCATGACATACTGTGCATATCCATCACTCATTTATTAATGTGCACCATCGATCTTGAGCTAACGGCTCTTGATGCCTCGGTGCACACCATGGCATTATGCCGGGTTGCATGTTAACTTTTCTAATTTCGTTTTATATGTAGCAAACAATGAAAATGAAACTGAAATAGCTTTCATCATTATTTAGTTATGACAATTAAAAACTTGGTCTTCTTACAGCATCTGTTTCCAATCAGACAGCTCTCATCAGTTCCTTATGGGCATGTTCAGTGGGGGTGGACATTGTGCTTTTCTTTCAAAAATAATTAGTAGATCATAAGTATCTCTTTAGATAACATCATCTAGTTATTCCAGCTTTCCAGCTAGAAGGCCAAATTCCAGACATATTATGTGGTCTCAATCGCATGGACAAGAGAAAAATAGACTAAACTAACTTACCAGAACGATATTAAATGGAATGATGGTAGATTGCCTTTGCTGTTTCTGGTTAACCAAGTCTTTCGGCTGTATTGATCAGATAGATATTTGTTTGATTGACTTGTTCGTATGAGCCGGACTGGGAGGGGTCCTCCAGCTGAGGCCTTTTTGTCTCCCTTGAGCTTGTTTAATGGAGCATTTTTTTTAAAAAAGGCTGCTTTATTCCAAGCGTATGGAGTGGAATGACCGTTTTGGTGGGTCAAGCATACTTCTGGTTGGTAGCATGGACGGCCTCGAATATCAGATTTTGGTCCATGGCCCCATCTCTTTTTTGCTTGGTTAGGTGACTCTCTTTTTTTTCTTTTTTTTTGATATTTTCATATAAATTTTGAGTCAGTCACTTTCCAAGATTTGTCACTTAGGGGCCCGTTTGGGGCGTGATTATTGCAAAAATATCCCAACTGGATATTGGATATATACCGTAGCATCCATGTGGATTTTTACATCCAGCTGGATATATAAAATATCCAGATGCTAATCACGTCCGAAACGGCCCCTTAGCTTGGCGCAATTGCTCCGAATAGAAAATGGACCACGACCATGGTGACAAGTACATCCACTCACCTTTGTCTGGTACCAGGCCAAAATGGAATGGCTAAGTGCAGTTGCTCACATGGGACGGCCTACTTTGACATATTGTACTGTACATGTGACAAGACGGAGATGCTTTAGTAGCTGCTTTGTCACTGCCTTGGCCCTTTTCTGACCATAAGTGGGCCTCAACCTGCCTCAATGGTTGGCCATTCGGGACGTTGGGTGCGTTTGGAAACTGACAGTGATTGGTAAAAAAAAAAAATTAAGCTGAAAATAATCAAGGTGATTTGTAGGTGATTTTTCTGATTGTGAAAAATTTGTTTGGGAACCTAAAATTAATCATATTTTAAGTCTTTCACCATCAGCCTAACTCTTGATTGGTGACTTGCGTTTGTGAACCTAAAAAAAAAATCAGGCCTGATTTGTGTTTGTCAAAGCCGGTGAAAAATTTCTTTTTTGGACGGCGGATGGCGGCGTTGGTGGTGGGTGGTGCCGGTGGGGAGTGGGCAGTGGCCGGCGACGACGGCGATGGTGGTGGTGGCTGGCCGGTGGCTGGTAACGGCGGCGGTCGTGGGTGGCCGGCGATGTCGGCGGTGGTGGTCTGCGACGATGGTGGCCAACGACAGGTGGTCGGTGGCCGGCGACGAAGGCAGTGGTGGCGGCGGCAGTTGGGCTGTGGCGGTGGCCGTGGTCGATGGTCAGCGGTGGTGGATGGTGGTCGGCAGCAGTGGTGGTCGGTGGCGTTGGCGGGTGGTGGCCGTCGGTGATGGTCGTGGTCGACGGCGATGGTGGTGGCCGACGTTGGTGGTGGGCGGTGGGTGGTGGTAGTGGTAGGTGGTGCCGGCCATAGGCGATGGCCGGTGACAACGGCGGTGGTGGTCGGCGGCGATGGTGGGTGGTGGCCGCCGACGATAGCGGTGGTGGTCGGTGGCGATGGTGGTGGTGGGTGGTGGCCGCCGACGGGCGGTGGCCGACGATGGTGGTAGGCGGTGGCAATGGTGGAGGTGACGAAAAAAAAATTTTCAGGCTAATGCTCATTCGAATGAGAATCAGCAAAATCACCCCTTTCAGGGGTGATTTGCTGATTTTTTTCAGTTTTCACCGTCAGGAGTGAAAATTGAGCAAATCAGTAACCAAACACCCTATCAGGTGATAGGTGAAAATAGGTGATTTTTTTCACCTATCACCATCAGCAGCTCCTATCAATAAAATCAGTAAACAAATACGAATTAGAAGAATCAGGCCGAATCAGCCTGATTTTTTTCAGAGAATCAGTAAACAAACGCACCCGTTGCAAACTTAAGGCCGTTTGGGGTGTGAAAAATCAGCACCATCCAGCTGAAAAAAAATTAAATTAGGGTGTTTAAGATTTTCAGCTGGTTAGGGGCCGTTTGGATTGTAAAAAATCTAAAACATCCACAGTGAAAAATCCACTTTCACTATTTATCTCCGGATTTTTCACTATAGATGTTGAAACACCTCGATTATTCCAAAAATCAAATAACCAGGTGGATTTTTGAGAGTGGATGAAACTGATTTTTTACGCCCCTTTGGATCGTAAAAAATCAGCTCCATCCACTCCCAAAAATTCAGTTGGTTACACTTTCAGCTAGTTAGTGGATTATCCCAAAAATTCACTAACTAGGTGGATTTTTCAATGAGGATATTTCTATTTTTTTTACTATCCAAATGGCCCTTAGTCAAGATAAGGGCACAGAGTTCGGACTTTAGGCTCACAGGATTGTATTAGATGTTTTTTTAGGCAACATTGAACTCCTAAGGGCGACTTCATTACTAACTAGTGACTTAGTACAAGAAGTGCCCAGAATAAATAGAACTGGCTGTGGGAAACTAAGACAAACATAAATAAAAAACAGTAAACTACATTCCCCATCCTATTGAGGCAAAAACACAACCCAAACCACTGCAACACGTAGAGCGCTTGAACATCTTCCGTGACAAACGTAGGAAGGTACTCTTGTAGAAACGCGCGCTTAAACATTTGTCTCCCTACCCAAGCGAGTAGAGTACCAGAACAAAGCTGGACACGACGTCCAGTGAACAAGTGGTCGAGATTGTCCTTATTTTAGTTGTGTTATACAAAAGTAAAAAAATGATCTTCGTGGAATTGGCGATGGGATGAAATTTGAAGTGGCTGTTTTTTCCCTCTCCCTTTCCTCAGGGCTGCTGTCTTCTTTCCCGTTCTTCTTTGTTTATCATCCTTTTCTATTGTCTTGTGTGTTCCCTTTTTGGTTCTGGCATTTTTCTTCTTCGTCCTTGGTCTTTTGCTTATATACATTCAAGAAGCTCTTGGCATAGAGAAAGGGAAAAGTTTAAAATGAGAGAGGAGCCAAAGTAACCTTGAGCAGGGGGGTGATGATTCACACTAACCTGCCAACGGATTTGACACCTGCCGTGGGATGAAAATCCAAACTCGAATGACTTGGCTCATGCAAGCTATTCTCGTGTAAACATGTTTCATAGAAAGGGCATGTTGGCAGCAGGGAAGCTTCTTCATGAAAATCTCATTTCTAAATTTCCAAAAGAATCCAGCTTTCACTTCATTAATTTTTTTCAATGACATTTTTTGTAATTTTGATAAAAAATTGCGGTAATTAATAAAAAAATGTAGTTTCATGATTGAAACCATATTTTTTCTTATTAAATACCCTTGCCTTTCATGCTTATTTAAAAAATATGCTATCGAACCATAAATTCTTCCCTAAAAGCTACTTATAACACCCAGATTCTTCCCTAAAATCCAGATTTCATATTCCTAAAATCTCCAACCAAACAGACCCAAAAAATGATCATGACAATTCGTTTAATCATCAGCAGTATTCAATACAATCGATTGATGTATTACACAAAAACAATTGATTCACATTCTCCAAAAGTATAACACTTTGCTAAAATAAGGACAATCTCGGCCAAACACTCTAGAGATCGACAGTTATATTGTAACATAAAAGGGATAAATTTAAATGAGATTGCTCTCATTTGGCTTATATGAATCCACTTTAAATCGTAACCGTTGAATCTTGATCTGACGGCTACAATGAACTCACATACTCCCTGATTTTACACACTCACCTACCCACTTATTTGATACCCACCCTCCGATCGGAATCCAATGACTAAAAAGATTGACCTCATACTCCTTGTATGAGAACGATCTCACGTAAACTGTTCTCAACATAAAATCAACACATGCAAAGTACACATGCGTCACGTTTAAGGGAAAGTCGTTGCCAAACACTCCCCATGTGTCACATTCAAGGGAAAGTCGCCATTAGTGCTAGCCTGGCTCATTTTGTTTTGATGAAAGAAAAGTATGGTATAGAAATTTAAAATCAAAACTAAAATTATAAGCCATCATCAACTTTTGTAAATAAAGCCATTTTTTATTTTGAACACCCAAAAGTATTCTAATAATTTAAAATATTCTAAATTAAAACATATAAAATATGCATCTTTGGACAAAGAAATTATTCAGCGCCCTCATACGGCACTCCAATGCGGCAGGGACACATCAATCTCTTGGATCAACGATGCACACACTTTACCCATGCGATTCAACTTCAATTACCCCTCAAACACTAAAATTTGTGCACCATCAATCTCCTGAAAGCTCTACTTGGAGCACACTTATAAAGCGTGTACACCATCGATATTAGAGATCAACAGCTCTGTGATGCCCTAGCATAAAAATGAGGTGGTCAAGCTACTCACTATTGTACCTGAGGAATTATTAGGTGCAAGCATCTGACCACACGAGCTTTACGCCAGGGTCATGGCTAGGGGTGCAAATGGGTCAGACTACTGCAGGCCGGAGGTAGGCCTAGCTCTAGTCCTAACGGTTAAATCCTCGACCCTAGCCCAACTGTAGGCTTAAGCCAATTTCAAATATCTAGCTCGGCCCTAGCCCAACTATAGCCTTAAGCCAATTTCAGATATCTAGCTTGACCCTTGCCCCGAGGGAGCTGAGGGTCAGGTTGCGAGCTTGAGGATATTTTATTTAGTATTGTTATTTTTAATATGAAAATTTGACTTTTTTATCATTATTATTTTTTAAGTACATCACTTCCCCCATTGCCCAACAAACAAAATGCACAAAAGAGCAAATTTCAAGTTATCGTAGCCTCCATTGGCAGTTAACTATCGTATCTCTTCTTTCCAAAATTCAAAACAACCAAATAATTTAATAGTATACAACAATTTCGTAGTATTATTTGCAATGAAAAGTTAAACATATTCACATACTAGAGATACATCTATACAAGGCAGAATTTCAATGCATATAATATGTAAGAACAATAAAATAAAACGTTTTCCTCCTATTGTTGTGCGGGCAACCAACATTTTTGGTCTCTGGCCCTTAATTGACCATAAAATTGGCAAGCCTCAAAATTTTGATGCCCAACCCTACCCTATAACCCTAAGCTTCAAATTTTCAGCCCATAGATGCAATTTTACAGGCCGGATAGGGTTAGACTTACATGCTAGCCCGCGGCCGTTTAGGGCGTGATTATTACAAAACATCTATAGTGGATTTTGGGCATCCACTGTAACATTCGTGTTTTTTTTTTTACATCCAACTGAAACGCATCATGAGATGTTTTCCTTTTAATGGCTGGTCACAGCTGGAGATGGACAATGCACAAACTTTTGTTGTTTGGCACCAAAACAGCTGAGTGCACGCTTAAAGCGAGTGCGCCGTTGATCTTGTCGACGACGGCTCCCTGACGCCCTGGGTATTATGCGAGGGACAACTAATAATTTCTCGTTGTACCCAACTCAAGTGTCGGGGTAGCAGACCTAAAAAATTGTCCTAGATGCGCTCTCGCCCGCCCCGCTCACGTCCCGCGCGTGGCCACGCAGCTATCGTACATGCTCAAAATGGTAGGGCTGCCCGTGCTCATTCGCGAGCCCGTGTCCGTAACGCGAGCTCGTCTGTTGCCATCTACCACCCACCGTCACCCTCTTTCGCAGTCGCCAATCCGTTCGGACAATCGATCGATGGCCTCAGGAACTTTGGGAGCGAGCTAGGGCGTCGTTCTCTCGTTTCCTGGAGTGGTGACTTCACCGGAATCCGGTTCCTCCACCCTCGACCGACCGGAAAGTGGCTTCCTTTATCAATTTCGCACTCGGTATTGCTCGACTCGCCCTTGCTCTATTTCCCCTTCTTGTTGAAAGTTTTTTTTTGATATTTCGATTGCAATTTGAAGTGACCCACTGCGCTGCGTTATACTCCTTCCGTCCGGAATTAGTTAGAACATATGGTTTTCGAAAATGAACTGATCTATTAAATTTTTCAAAGCCACTACTACTTCCGGACGGAGGGAGTACCTGAAAATAGAGGGTATGGAATTCTGACGGGAAGACAACCTCCTGGCCTTCAGTTCTACAGGCAAAGCGCCTAATCTGAGCTCATGCCCAATCTGGCATTTTTTTAAAGATTTTTCTATGATTTTTGGGGCTATGTTTTTATTGTGTTTCTGTGCTACTGGCTACTGTGAGCTCTATAAACGATTGGAGAGTGAAACAATTGGAGAAGATTAACAGAGACAGATAGTTGTATTGATCCTCTTGAGCTGGAGCTTTGAAGTGGTTTACACCTTTTAATTTCTTTGCTGATGGGTTTGAAATTCACTGAAGTTTGTATTAATCCATTGTGTATTTTTTATATTGAGTTGTTTATTACATAAGTCATGTAAGTGCCTAGTTAGTTTGTGTTAATTTTTTGATTCCGCATGGAGGTTGAAGATGGAAGTATATATATTTGCACGTTTTTCTTTTTAAATTTAGGTTTTTTTATGTGTGCGTGGCCTCTTGGCTGACTGGCAATGTTGCAATGTTCATGCTGTGTTACTATGGAGGTCTGGGACAGTCGGCATTTCAAGTTCCTTCTATATTAGAACTGCGGGCCCTTTCTTTGAAGGAGGATAATTTTTTTGGGGGGAAACTGGCTGATGACCAGTATTATACCTATTCAATTTTATTTTGATGCAATATACCTATTCAAATTGAATGTGAAGAGCATGCTTGCTCGTTCATGATTTGGTTTTATGATCAATTGTTTACATATTTTTATCGCAAAGTTAGGCCATGCATTTCAATATTTTTCTTCAATCAAATTTTATGAAGCTGGTTGAGGTAAGCCGATCATTTTTCAAGCATTATGACATCCCATAACATAAAAGCTTTCTCTATGTTAGATGAAAGGAGCTGGGACAAGTAAGAGCTTGGCACCACCTGTACATAGGGGTGTAGAGAGGGAAAGGGAGAATTTGGGTGAAGCTTTTGTCTTATTTTTGGAAAACAGGATTATTGCATTTGCTAAGGAGTACAACAACTTTTCAAAAATCAGGAAAAAGAGGATGGACTATCAAAATTTTATTTCACATATAACATGGCTCTGGAGTCACTTGGAGTAATGGACAAATGGAGCTTTTGCAGCACAAAACTTACAGAAAGGGTTGCTCTGTTGGTTTGCTTCATAGTTTTATTTAATTACTTGTTGTCAGTATAAACATGTGCATGAAGCTGAGATACATATTTTTAAGATTCGTCTTTAGCACCAACAATTGTATTTTAGCACTACTTACGAATCATAACACTCTGATACAGAAAACTTATTTCTCAACATCTGAAGGACTGAAGGCATGAGTGGACGGTCTTCTCGCACAATATATGTGGGCAACCTGCCTCCAGATATACGGGAACGAGAAATTGAAGATTTATTTTACAAGGTATATAAGTATCCCTTTAGTTTCTAGACCCTGATTTCTATAGCATGCCATGGCTTAGTTTTGAGATTATGCAGTCACGCTTTGCCTACCACATTGTTCCTTCTCTATTACTTTTGAACTATATGGCCATAGTTTGATGGCTTGCAAGGCATTTGAAAATCCTCAGGTCATTTGTTATGTTATTTTTTTTCTCAACCACGTAATTTTACATGTGCATTCTTCTGAAACTTGCATATAGGAAAAAATTAGTCATAGTTTGGTCATTGATGATGGCCTTAATGTCTAGTTAAAAATGTAATAATGCAACTACAGGCGAACCGCTTTTTAAGCAATATTGTCAATAGATGCCCATACTTTACAGGTTTGTAAAAGGAGGACCATTGCTGAAGTTGGGCCAAAGGGCATTTATGGTACCCAAATTACATTTAATTAGTTTGACTTCGTGCCTCACTGATTTCACCTTTGGTATTTTTTGTATCGGTTCCTTTTGGTATATTTATTTGCTTATGGATACAACCAAGGATATGAATAGGGTTGGGTGGCTGAAATGGAGAGTAGCCTTTTGAGTTCTTTGTTCTATGTGGATGTCAATGAACTGAAATGAAAATTACACAGGAAAATTTTGAGATATACATCATCATATGGACATGAATATTGTGAACTAAGAAATATATAGACAAAAAATGTGTGGTGGAAATGGAAATGTTTGTGATCATGTTATTCACTATGATCATTGTTTATTGTATTTGAAAGCCTGTTGTTGTAGTTTAACCATGGGTGGAGATGAGACTACTGACTTCACGATTATATCTAGCCAAAGGCCTCCAGAAGGATGGAATGGTCCAAGGATGCCCTGGTTGAGTTAGTAAACATAGAGATGCAGAAGATATAACTGATAATTTTTTATAGGATAGCACAATGGAAACATAATCTGCAAGTGTGAGCCAAAATGCTAAGGATAATTTGGTGTTAATGATTCTAATCATGTCAAGGGCCTTGATATGCCAATATGTTGATATAGTTGTCCACTCAGAGCTTTACTTGTTAACGATAGGAAGAACATCAAAGTGAGAAAAAAAAATCTGAAAGATAAACCATGCTACAATTTGAATGTGTTTGTTTCAGTGTTGCTTCTCTTTCTCGAAACAGCTAATAACTTTACCATTCACAATGTTTCTATTAATGTAACTCTCTTCTTATAAGCTGTAACAACTTTTCTTATGTGATATCTATCTTTTAGTCTTTTAACAAGTAAGATGATTCTTTCTGCTACTTTTTTTGAGTTTGTGTCATAAAATCTTTATATAGATGACATGAGTTGCGCAAAAATATTTTAATTCGTTATTTAATTCTCATTAATGCAGTATGGTCGTATTGTTGTAATTGAACTGAAGATTCCACCTCGCCCTCCTGGCTATTGTTTTGTTGAGGTACATGCCATCTTCAAAGGCCTATTGTTTTCTAAATTGTGAAAGATAGATTTTACCTATATTTAAACGCAGCCAATGCAGAAGCATGAGACATGTATGTTGTTCATAATCATAATCATAGTCAAGTAGCACCTGTTTTGGGTTACCTCTTTTGTAAGAGATAGTAAAGTCAATTTTTTTTATTAACTACATCCAAGTCCTCTTAGGTCCCCCTCTCCCTCTTTTGGCATCATTTACATGCATCACTTCTAATCTTCTCACTTGGTCTTCTTTGTATATGCCCCATACCAACACAACCTACAATCCCTCAACTTCTCCCCTAAAGGAGCTACCCCTAAATTCTCACGAATATATTCATTTCTAATCCTATCTTTCCTAATTATCCCATTTATCCACCTTAACATTCTCATTTCGGCTACATTTAACATTCTCATTTCGGCTACATTTAACATTCTCATTTCGGCTACATTCAACTTATCTATATGACTTCTCTTTGGTGCTCAGCGCTTTGCTCTATAGAGTATTGCAGGCATAATGGTTGTCTTATAGAACTTGCCTTTAAGCCTTTTTGGAATACGCCTATCACACATTACTCCCGAGGCTGCCCTCCACTTTACCAACCCCGCATTTATCCTATGCACCACATCACTATCAATATCCCGTTCTTTATGGATAATGGATCCTAAGTAACAGAATTGACCACACCTTGGTACTTCTTGCCCATCTATTTCAACCAAGGCTGTACTTATAGTTCTACCTTCCTTAAAATTAAATTCCATCTAGTCCTTATTGTAAAACCTTTTGATTCCAGAGAGACATGTATGTTGTTATCCCTCATAATTCCTTAATGGCTGTATTACCTGTAAAAAAATTAATTCCTTGGTTTATATAATTGTTCCAAATTGCTTATTATGTTCTCATTTTCAGTTTGAAAATTCACGCGATGCTGAAGATGCCATTAGGGGTCGTGATGGCTATAACTTTGATGGCTGCCGTTTGAGGGTATTACTGGAGTATCCTTTGATTTAAGTAAGTCTGAGGCTTATTAAGCAGTTTTTCTAATTGTGTTTTTTGTAGGTGGAGCTTGCCCATGGTGGTAGAGGACATTCATCATCAACTGATCGTCGTGGTAGTTATGGTAGTGGAGGAGGTAACAAGTATGGAGTTTCACGGAGATCAGATTTTAGAGGTATTTTGTTTTGTTTCTCTTATAAATTAGTACAGGGAATAGCATTATTGTCTAGGTCATCTTGGTTTCTGATTTGATACGGTCAAGCTTGGGTATCTGACTTTCATATAAAATATAGTTGTTGTCCGCGGATTGCCATCTTCTGCTTCTTGGCAAGATTTAAAGGTGCATATTTGTGTAATTAATTTTATGCACTAGTTTTTATCTTGAAATCAAAATTTAATTATTAAGAACTTATTTTTGATAACTTAATTTTCTAGGATCACATGAGAAAGGCTGGTGAAGTCTGTTTTGCTCAAGTATTCCGTGACGGGGACGGTATGTTTCTATCTAATTGGAAATATAATGGGTGGCTCCTCACTCCTATTTCTTTGATGTAAATCTTGAACATAATTGATTCTAAACCATGTTGAACTTTCCTTCTCTAATTTCTTTCAAGAATATTCTGTAGCCAACACTATGTGCGAAGGTGTTATATCATTTTTAAAGTTCTGTTCTTTTCAGAATGTTTTTACCTGAAGTTGAGAATATATAAGAATACAATGTTGGCATAATGCATATGCAAATCGTTTATTGAACTAAGACGATTTCTATGAGCATGAAAAGAAATCGAAGATAAATAATAAGTCATACAGTGGGAGCTGGAGAGTGCCGACCACTACACATGGTGCTGCTGTTTCAATTGCACACTTTCAAAGTTCTTTGAATTCTACTATGTTTTCCACAGGACACACGGGAGGATCCTAGAAAACTTTTTCAGTAGTTTCTGTTTTGGAACTTAATATTCTACACATCAATTAAATCGCCAACTAGTTTTAGATATCCCCTGCATAGTATCAAACATGTCCACTGCTGTTCAATTTGAAATTACATATGATGCGACTCCCAATTCTTTCTGACTCAAAAATCATTAGGAAGGGTTTGCCAAGCAAGTATAATTGAGGAATGCATTTTGCTCTTTGATATGAATAGAGGTTGAATTTCTTTTTTCTTTTGCTAAATGTGTAGTTTTCTTAGTTCTACTCGCCATTCTGTTGCATATAACATAAATATTATTACATATAAGTTTCAGGTGCCATGGGTGTTGTGGACTATACCAATAACGAAGACATGGAACATGCTGTATGCGCTCGTGTATTTGTATCTTGGTTTCTTTTTGGAACTAGCGTGTGGTTTCTCTTATACATTCTATTGAGGACTATTTGTTTTCTTCCTCAGATTCGGAAACTTGATGATACTGAATTTAAGAATCCTTTCTCACGAGGTTATATTCGGGTGAGAAAAATTGGCCGTCATTACGACAATACTTGTTTGGTCTGAATGTGCCATTCTTTCTGCTACTTTCAATTTTCGAGCACTATTCCTTGTTGTCTTCGTGAAGGTAAAATATGTTGACGGTGAAAAGCTTTTTGTTGGCACTTTACGGATATAAACAGGTGAAACGCTATGAGGGGAGTCGGAGTCCTTCAAGGAGTCTGAGCCGGAGCCGGAGTAGAAGTCCAAAACGAAACAAAAGGTAATTTATGGATGTGTGAACTGGATCGACATTCCATTTGATGTTGTTGTGCAATTGTTTTTATTGATCTCTCTGATGTGGTTGTTCGTTTCTTGTATGTTTCTCTAGGATGGCATCCAAGTCTCCTCCAGGAGGGTCCAGATCTGTGTCTCCTGCTAGAATGTCGAGGTATTTACTTTTCCCATTGGATCCTTTTACAGCGTTTTTGGGTGAAGTTCCTTTAATCTGTTTCAAATGTGGTCTCTGAGGCATAGCGTAGCAGTAACATGGTTTCTTGATGGTCTTTTATTATGCAGATCAAGGTCAAGATCTGAATGACCTCCCCAGGTAACCCTGGTTCCTTATTCAATATATATATATATATATTTTTTTTTTTGTGTTATGAAAGGCTGGTTGTAGTCGCATATGTATCATGCAATGTTTGTTTTGGTTTTACCGTCTTGGATTCTCACTGTGTGTCTCCGAAAGTTATTTTTGGTTTACTGGCTTTCATGCAATTGCTAATAATGAACATATAAAATGCTTACTAGATAGACCTTAAAAAACTTTACAATGCTTTGTTGTATTGTGAGAGACTGGGATGCAACTATCTTTCTTTGGACATATCGTTTCTAAAAAGTAATGATCTTATATTTAAGTCAATTTAGTAAAAAGTGAAATCATTTAGCTCTGGATCTTGCAAGATGGGTATATACACTTAATCTTTTTGTTAAAAAGATTTCTGATGTGTTGTGTAAAAGTTATCTTTGTGCCTTCTTAAGATAAACATTTCAATCACGTGTCTTATACATGCATTCCTTATGGGTCTCAAGATTTATTATGTTGGAATGCAACACCTCGTGTGGTTGGAAAATTTGTTTACCAGAGCCAATGTAGTTGGCGCTCTTAATGAGGTTTTTTTGCCCTATGTGCTGGTACGGAAACCCATTTGCAGTCCATATGTGGTCTGATTTATTACTATCTCATTTGGATGCGCCATCTACACAATATTTTATGTCTGTTTTTTTCCATGAAAGTTGGACTCCCAAACAGGATTTTCATTTGACTGGTCTTCCATTCACCCATAAGTTCTCTAATCTGGTCCTCTGTTGAAAAACCATGAATTCCCTTTGTTGAGGAAATCTCCTCAGGAGGACATTTCCCCTGCAAAGAGCCCATAAATGGAGTCCACAAATTTTGAGGCATAATGATCACCTGCCACCCCACAAAGGAAATTTAGGTGAATATTTATTTCATACACCTATGAATGCATTGCCAAATGGGCCTAAGTTGATCAGGATGTTCAAACATGTATAAGGAATCAAGTTATTGTATTTTTGTTTTTGTTTGGTTTGTATTGAATTTAAAAATAGAAAGCTTACCATGTATTAGCATCGTGATGGTTGTTTTATTTACATTCAAATGTCTGCGTTCAGGTGTCGTTAGGTTGGAATGATCTTCAGTGACGCTGGGAGTGAGTGATGCTCGTTCTTTGGCAATCTTGAGAAATAGTTGTGAGTTTGGATCTTGATGGAATGCAGACTATAACTTCCTAACCGAAGGTTATTAAAAGCCTGACTGGTTGATATCATTGGTGATACTTTTATGCGGCTTAGTGTTGAAGAATCTAAGTTGAACATAGTTGGTCAAGTATTTATTGCTGCAGTGTCGAACATCACTTTTGACTTTCAAGTTTTTGTTGTTGGAAAATTTGCCTTGGTTAATTTTTGTTTAGCTTGTGATATTTTCTGGCCTTTATTCTGTCAAATCTGTGATTTGGCTTTAGTTGTTATCTGCTGGTTGTGAAATTTGTGATTTGGTTTTTGTTACCTTGATATGCTCTTTCTTTGCTTACATATGGCATACTGCGTGCAGCAATGAAGAAATGTACTTGAAAATAGTGCTCGATTTTGTGAATTCAGTAAAATTGATTGCAGAATTCACCAGTTACTTATGGTATCCTCGAGCGGGCATGTATGTTACATACCCCTCGAGCAATTAGAGTCCGAAGAAATAATTCTGGAGAAACAATCATTAGACCCGAGCACATTTGTGGCGAGGGCCTGGGAAGCCTATGAGCTTGTGTCCAGGATGGTGCAAGGCACCAATAAGAGAAAGACAAATCGAAAACTCAAGCTGCCCATTCCAAGAAGCATTTTAAATGCCCATGACAGTTTCCGATTTCTCTATCTCTCATCGGTGTCTCACGCCGTCGTGGCCACGATGAATATGGGGCTGTATGTTGACATCAAGCTTTTTCTCCTTATACAAGACATCAGGCATGAACAGAGGGCCCGTATTTTTTTTAGAACTTTTTTGCTGGAAAGAGGGTCCATATATCAGTGCGAATAATGAGAGCATCCCTCAGGTGCAAAGTGCTTGAGTTTGAAGGTAACATTTTTCAATTTCAAAGTGCTTGAGTTTTATTTTTCTTTCTGAAAGCGCTTGAGTATGGAATATTAGTTCTTAAATATCAAATGAGATTTTTTGCATATAGGTTAAAGCTGATAAAACCCACATTTCTGAACCTTTTGGCTAAGATCAACAGTAAAGTAGATAGAAAATCTTTCTATTAGCCATACTCCAAAAAATTCAACTCAAAGAAGCAGTGGGATTAGTTGGAATGCTGGTTTAAGCCTCTTAACTCAAACCAACCCCATTGGCTGCACGACTTGCACTGCCATCAGCCATAGTCCCTTCCTCTCCTCTTCCCCTCTCTTGGGGCGAGTCTAGAGTGTTCTACACCCTGTTCAGGTCAATGTTGCCCAAATCCTCAGAAGTTAAGCTTTCAAGTTCCCGAAGTTTAGGTTTTGGGTTACTAGCATGTGGACACACGAATAGCATGCCAAAACCTGAACTTTAGGTATTTTAGGCTGAAATGCTGACGTTTGAGGATGTTACAAACACACCATATACTTAGTTTCATATGTTAGTTCTAGTACTCCCTCCATTCCAAAATACTATGTACATTTTAAAATATTTATTATTTTAAAATACTATGTATATTTTGCCAAATAATGTGACTTCCTCTTTCTAAAATTAAAGGAGACGGGAAGGATTGACTTGGTTTGTGAACGAACTACGAGTTGGACAGATATCAAAGAATTTTATCAAATATATATAGTATTTTGGAACAGAGGGAGTATTAAAGTTCAATATTTTGCAAAAAACGATATTCTTACATGAGTTTTCCTACAGCACACACAGACACACGTGCATTGACTTGTTACATCAATTTTTCAGTCACTATAATACATAGGTCAGTGTTATGTAGGAAATTGATGTAGGGATATCATTATCCATATTTTGCCTTACTAAATAAATATTTTTTTATGAATTAATTTATATACGGTGTCTGATACGCATGCAGGCCATTTCCCAAAACCCTAAATCGAAAACCCGTATAAATCCCTCTCTGAAACCCTAACCTAACTCGCCTCGCCTCCTCTGCAAGCGTCGGACGCCGACCCGCCTCCTGGTACACCTCTCTCTCTCATCTTACCTAGGTTCTCCTTTTCGCTCTTCCCTAAATCCCCAATTCGTTTTTTCCAGATCTTGTTGATTCCGCTGCAACGATGTCGATCAGCGAGCTGGCCTGCACTTACGCCGCCTTGATCCTCCACGACGATGGCATCTCAATCACGGTATCATTTCCTCGTCGATTCGCATTCTTTGCTTCGTTTTGTGCGTGAAAGTTGTGATTTTTATGGATTTTGATGGTGGATTCAGGCGGACAAGATTGCGACTTTGGTGAGCGCTGCAAATGTGAGCGTTGAGCCGTACTGGCCTGGGCTCTTTGCGAAGCTTCTCCAGAAGAGGAGCGTCGAGGACCTCATCATGAACGTTGGGGCTGGTTTGATCGATTTCCTGTGTCATTTGTTTATGTGGTTTAGATTTCGGTGGCTGGTTGTTGATTGGTTTTGTGTTTCTAATAGGTGGAGGTGGTGCTGCTGTTGCTATGGCTGCCCCGGCATCTGGGGGAGCTGCTGCTCCCGCTGCGGCGGCCCCGGTCGAGGAGAAGAAGGTGAGATAATTGGATTTTTGTTACTTACATTTGTGGAGATTGTTTAAATTCTGTTTCTGTATGCGTCTTGATGCTTATATGTTTCAATTTCCATTGCTCATTGCAGGAGGAGCCCAAGGAAGAGAGCGATGACGATATGGGCTTTAGTTTGTTTGACTAGAGGTTTAATGTTCTTAAATAGATTTTGGAGTAGGTATGAGCATAGTATTCGGGTCTTATGTTGTGGCGTATCACTTCTGGATCTTATCTTTGTTTCTATTCATGATTATGTACTCGTTAAGAGAAGTACTGTGATTTGATCCTTACAGTTTGCTTTTTGTGTTCAAGTTTTGGGAAAGAAAACATCATCGTGGAAGCTATTTTTGTTTGTTACGTTGTGATGATTAGAATTTCTAGCCTATGTCAAGTTTGAATATATCTTCGCTTCAAAATTTTCTGATGTTCTAAACCTTTAATGCTTAATCGTTTTTTTAATGCATATTGCATCATAACATGTCGGTAGTGTCAGTTGAACCAATGCATGGAGGATGAAAATAGAGTATCTTTGTGTATTGCTAGCTTAATGCAGCTGTATAACACAATACTTGTTTGGAGATTCATTTACTTCAATTTATCTTAATACTCAATGAGAAACAAACTTGTTACAGTTATTAACTCAGTATATAGACGCAATTTGCTAGGAAGAATGGTTGGTAAATACCAGTCATGAATTCATGGGACTATGTAGGTGGTTGTGATTTTGGGGTCATGATTGAGAAGTGGTAGCCACTTGCCAGCTATATCTGTTGAACTAGAGCATGAGAAACTAGTTCTATGGTTTCAGTGCATCTTATATGTCCTGTTAATTCTTCTGCAATATGATTCATGTTTTCGAACCTTTAATTATTAGGTTTGCATTGGGTACTTGATCATTCTCCCAATTCTTGTGTTAATGCTTAAGCTCATTAATAGATGTGGCAATATTTGTGATATTTTGGGCTGTCTACCTGATGCTAGTCAAATAATCTATTAGTGCTGCAGATGCCTACCATTTTGCAGTTGACCCTGTCGAAATTGTATAAATTTTGGTATTGCAAATCATCCGGAAGGCTATTGTAGGTAGGTTGAGGACTTAAGCTACTAAATTGGAAAATGTAAGTGGGATAGCTCTCTCTACAAGGACAGATGTTTTTACCTAAACCGCAGCACGTGCCTTTCATTTTGGAACCTAAGCTGCAGAGATTGTCTTTTATTGGGGAACAATTTTCTAGCGTTATCCAGAGTTATTAAGGGAGTTGATTTAAGGCCTAACCCTGCCTCAGTATGTTAGCTGTTAATAATATGCGCGGTTCACTGGGAATCAACCATTCATATCTTCTAATTGTTACCTTAATCTCCTTGTCATATTTCATATTTTCTGCCAACATGATTACTAGGTATGAGATTGTATTGATATTATATACTTGAATTTTAGGTTGTGGTTGCTTATCGATCTGTGTTAGTGAGCTTGCATCGGAAAAGTTAAGAACTCACAGATAGTTGCTTTGAATGCTCACTATTAGCATCCAGCTTGTTATAAACCTACAGCGACACAAATATATGCTTCAGAAATGGCTTATATGGCAAGGCATGCACAACCGGCAGGCTAGACGAGTGTTTTAACTGGCCCATCTGGCCGGCTGATAATGTCTCTCAAATTTTGAATCCAACAGTCCTGCTTTATCCCGTTAATTTGATGGCATAACGTTTGTTTTCTAAACGAAATTAATCAAGACGATTCAGAAAATGCAGATTTTTGGCCGAACATGAGATCTAATAAAGATGTGATGTATTGAATCGTGCAATTTCAGAGTCGAAGGCATTGCACACATATACACCCAAACCAAATCTTAGTCGTTCTATTTCAACATTGGTTTATCAATACTAAAAAAGATGTAAGAGCAGCGGGGAAGCCTGCCCAATTACAAAAATTGAGATTTACATGTAAAGAAATACAAATAAAGGCCACCCATTGGTGCTCGATCGCTCGTGAACATCAAATAATAGGATAAAAATAGGCAAAAACGTGAAATACTCGTCGGCGAGCGACAAGTTCAATTTATATATCTTTCTATGTTCCTAATGAAATGGAAAATTAGGAAAAATAAGGAAGAATGCAAAGAGGTCGTGTCTTCGAAGACACGATTTTACGACAATCTTTAAAATGATATAACTCGCTCATTTTTTCTCCATTTTTTTGTATTTTTCCTTATTTTTTCTCCCCTTCCACCTCATGAAGATATATTACGATGAAAAAAGAAGAAGAATGAAAAAAATGAAAGCTTTCCAGCAAAGCTCCGAACGTCGCGGCGATTCAGACTAAAGCCCACGCCCAAAAAAAAGTTATGATCAAAAGATTTTGATGTAAGAGCAGCGGGGAAGGCCGCCCTACTACAAAAGATGAGATCTACTTGTAAAGAAACACATATAAAGGCTACCCATTGGTATTCGACCGCTCATAGACATCAAATAAGAAGATAAAATAGGCAAAAGTGTGAAACACTCGTCGGTGAGCGACAAGTTCAATTTATATATCTTTATGTGATCCTAATGAAATTGAAGATGAGGAAAAATAAAGAAGAACTCAAAAAAATAAATGGGAAAAACGGAAAAAAAAAATGAGCGAGTTATGACATTTTAAAAATTGCCGTAAAATTGTGTCTTCGAAGACATGACCCAATCTTCAAAATAATGAAGAACGAAAAAAAATGGGCAAAAATAGAGAAAAAATGAGTGAGTTATGACAATTTGAAGATTGCCGTAAAATCGTGTGTTCGAAGACACGACCTCAAATGGACTCGTGTCTTCGAAGACACAATTTTACGACCATCTTCAAAATGTCATCACTGACTCATTTTTTCCATTTTTGCCCATTGTTTTGTTCTTCCTTATTTTTCCTCCTCTTCAATTTCATTAGGATCATAGAAAGATATATAAATAGAACTTGTCGCTTGCCGACAGGTATTTTAAGCTTTTGCCCATTTTTATCCTCTTATTTGATATCCACGAGCGGTCAAGCTCCAATGGGTGGCCTTTATAAATGTTTCTTTACATGTAGATTTCACCTTTTATAGTAAGGCGGCATTCTCCGCTGCTCTTACATCAAAATCTCTTTATCATAGCTTTTTTTTTGGCGTGGGCTTTTGTGTGGATCGCTGTTAAGCATGAAAAATACACATTTTTATATGCCTTTTTACCTATTTGTTAGTCATGTTTTCTAATTAAAATGAGGAATAAAGTGAATTTTAGTCATTTGTTTACTAATTAGGAATTAAACAAATAAGGCTCTCTAAATTGCTCAATTTAACACTGTTCCGTAATTTTATAAATATTTGGTGCGTCTAATTTGGGACATATTTTATTTTGTATAGGTTCGCATGCTCGTACTGCTGAACAGCCAAAAGTGAAGCCGTTAGACGGGTTTTGAAATGCCAAAGCAACCCAAGATCTGAGATCACGGGCAGAGAAGATCTGGACCGTTGATGTTCACTGATGAGGAAGACGGGCGTGGAATTAAGTGAAGAGCATTCAGATTCAATCCGGCGATACAGATTGCTTCGACGGGTTTAATTGAAAAAAAAAAGAAAGAAAAAAGAAAGAAAATCCGGACCGGTTCAATGGTCCGGTTTAATGAGAAAAAAAAATAAAAAAACAAAACCCGAGCGAGGCTCGGGTGTTCTGTTCAGTCGGGTGTCTTCCTGAAACAGAGCTTCGAGCTTTTGCTCGAGGCGGTGAATCGACGGTGGCGGTTCTGGGGTCAGGCCTGACGGCGATTTCCGGCGGTCGACGGCGAGAGCACTCGACGGAGACGGAAGCGGCAGACTGAGTGCCAGAACAGAAGCGAGGCGGCTGGGTTCCGGCGAAGCTCCAGAGGCCGACGGCGGCCATGGATGGCGGCGATGGAGGTTCGAGCTGAGGAGGAGACGATGACGGCGGTTTCCGGCGAGGAATAGTGCGCGATCTAGAGGAACAACAGCGACTGATTTGGAAGGTCTCAGAAAGGAAAGGCTGTGTATTTGGGCGTTTTGGGCACCGTTTTGAGCAGCTTAAAGATGGAATTTTTTTGCTGCAATTTGAAGCGAATCGAATGGCGAATGGCTGGATTTAGAAGGTCTACTCGCTTGGCTTGGAAAGATTGCTGGATTTGGAAGAAGAGACCTATTTTTGCAATCTATAAAAACAGAGACAGAGCTCGTGGAGAAGGGGCCGGCCGACAGAGGACCGAAGCAGATTTCATTTTCAAGTTTTGATTTTCTCTTGATCATTCTGTCTTCATTTTAGTTGTTCTTAGATTGAAATTGTATCGAGTTGCTTACAATTGTTGCAACCATAGAGATCGAGAGAGCAGTTGTTACAATTACAATTCCAAATTTTAATTTCATTTTTTCCCGTTTCATTCGGTTTTCATCTGCTGTTACTGCTTGGAGTTATTTCGAACGGATTGCCTGGAGTTGTTTCGAACGGACTGCTAGGAACAGTCGACTGTAGTGGAACAGTACCCTTTTCAATTTGGTTTAATCTCATATTTGCTGTAAGTTAATTTTATTTCTTTAAATGGAGATGCAGTTTATTAATTATGCATGTGTTTTAGTTATTATGCTTGGCTAGATCTATTGCTAAGGCTAGGATGAGGCTGTAGTAGTTGTAGAGAATGCATGTTATGTGAAAGTTGATATTTTTCTCCTAAGATTATGTATAATGTTTGTGCGTTCCTGTTATTAATTGCGTAGTTAGTTTCGGATATAGCATTAATCATGTTTTTGCTATGATTTGGAATTACTATTGTCAATGCATGCTTATTTTAATTGGTTAAATAACAAATCGGATACTAGTTGTGATTTACTCGTAAGTGGATACATCTAGTAATTTGAGCGGTTAATTTAAATAGCATGAGGGACGTGATTTTTGTATGAGTATTTGTGCATTAAAGTAAAATCTTCCGTAACAACGTGAATAGGATTCTAGATTGTTACGAGTATTTGGAGAATGATAAATGATTGAAGGGTTAGGGTTCTCTATAATTTATTGCATGCCGATTCCAAAGCCTTAGTATTTTGTCAATTTGATAAAGTTTAGATTTTTATTCCGTTAATTGATTTTAATTAGTCATTAGTTAGTTAATCAATTTATACAAGTTTCATAGTTTAGTCAAGGGTTTAGTTAGGATTCGATTAGAGTTCCGCTACACAAGTCCCTGTGGGTTCGACCTTGTAAAAATTATGCGATTATACTGCAAATCCGATTCGTACACTTGTGAGTAAAATTAAGAGATTAATTAAAACAACAACAATCGTCGTGACGTTCGGAGCTTTGCTGGAAAGCTTCCACTTTCTTATTTTTTCATCTTAATATATCTTAATGGAAGAGGATGAAAAATAAGTAACAATGCAAAAAAAGGGCAAAAATGGAGAAAAAATGAGCAAGTTATGACATTTTGAAGATTGATGTAAAATCGTGTCTAACTTTATTTGAGGTCGTGTCTTCGAAGTCACGATTTTATAAAAATCTTCAAAATGTCATAACTCGCTTATTTTTTCTCCGTTTTTTCCCTTTTTTTTCATTCTTCATTATTTTCCCCCTCTTCTATTTCATTAAGATCACTGAAAGATATATAAATTGAACTTGTCACTCATCGACGAGTATTTCATGCTTTTGCCCATTTTTATCCCCTTATTTGATGTCTACGAGCGGTCCAGCACCAACGGGTGGCCTTTATATGTGTTTCTTTACATGTAGATCTCAATTTTTGTTGTTGGGTGGGCTTATCCGCTGCTCTTACATAAAAATCTCTTAATCATAGATTTTTTCTTGTCTTTCCTGCTGATTTTTTTATTTTTTGGCATGAAATTTTATTTTTTCTGGGTTGGACGGCGCCGATGGTGATTTGAACCGCGATGATGGAAGGAGCTTCTCCGGAATGTCTTCTTCCCCAACTGGATGCTCCCGTAAATCGCTAATTTTAGGAAGAATGAAGCATTTTAGGAAGAAGGATATTTTGAGAATAGGGGCATTTTGTAAAAATAGTGCGGTTGCCGCAGGGGGTCGCTCGAAATCATCAATGGAATCGCCGCCTTTGCTTCCTAAAACCGAGCCGAGGTTTTTATGTCGTCTACAACACGACTCTCCATATAGCAAAGGCACGACCGAGCTAAAAGAAGGGTACTTTCGATACTCTAGGTGCTGATTCCAGGCCATATGGGATTCACGGGAAAAAATAAAAAATATGGAAAAATGAAAAATGGCACCACGTAATATAAAAAAAACTCCTGTAAGTCACGTGAATGTCACAGCGATACCGTACAAATCCCAAATGAGTCATCAGTAAATGAGTGCTCATGCCCTCCTTTTACCTTTCTTAATGTCATGAGTAGAACTCTCCTATTTTGTACTTAAAAATTGGTATTTGCTGCAACTACTAAAGAGTTAAACCTCTAACGACCACCACCTGAAACCGGTGAGAGTTGACTAGTACTTGGTGCTATAACTTTGATTGGTCATCTATTCATCATCGCATTAGTGATGGCAATGCCGTTACTAGTCCCTTCTGCAATAATGCATATGGAGAAGGATCCACCACCATCTTTCACTTAGACTTATGCGTACAAGTATGGTTTTCAAAATAGGACCACACCGGCCGGTCTGACTGCGAAGAACTGGAACCGGCCAGTAAACCGGTTTGGTCCGGCCAGTTCACCCTGGTTCTCCAAACCGGATGGTTTTTTTTAAACCGGCCGGTTGAACCGGACGGTTTTGTGTTAAACTGGACTGGTCGAAATCAATATTTTTTTTTTGAAAAAATTTTCTGCTGGAGGGAGGATTCGAACCGGTCCGGTCCGAACCGATAAGAGGTTTCATGTTATTACTATACAAAATATATATATTATATATTTATCATTCCTCACTCTTAAACCGGGTCAGTCCGGTTTGACCACGGTTTGACCGCGGTCCAACTAGACCGGCCATCAATCCAAGTCGATGGCCGGTCCGGTTTTAAAAACCTTAAACAACGTCAATTATGAAGATATGCTAGCGATGTCCTGACTCAATGACTTTTGCTTGCCTTGATTCTGCGTTGAAGTTGTGATTGAGCCAACAAGGGAAAATAAGAGAAGCTTATTAATGAATGGAAGCATGTCAATTGAGATACTGAACAGTAGATAAAACAAAAAAAGTTTACACTTCCGAGTTCCGACTCATGCATACCATCGTCAATCCCTCGGGCACGAACGCAGCCCACACAACATATGTACCCAGAGTCGGGCTATAATGTCCATGTGGCCAAAGTATGAACTCAGCACCTCGGAGAGACGGTTGGCATCTCCTCTAACAGGGACCGGGAACAGCCTTCGGGCTTACTAGTTACCACACACAGCGTCCTGGCTGTGAAGAGTTATATTTGTCAATATATAACTCAAATTGATATGGCACTCAATTATAAGATATGATTTCTATGTAAAGTTGAACAACTGTATGACTGGTTATACATTAGCTTAAGTCATGGGATACAAATCTGTAACAGAATGTAGATTGTACAATGTAAAACTCTATTTATTGAATAGAAAACACCGAGACAAATTGCTCAGTTCAATTTCTCACATGGTATCATAGCCTTGTTCCTTGTTCCTAAAAACTATTTCTGTGTAATGGCTGCAACCGGAGCTGCTTCAGAGTCCACTGTGTCTCCCTTATTATCAAATGGAGTCTCTCGCTCAACCATGGCAAGAGGTGATGGGTGCTCCTCCCTTCCTGTGGTCAAGTTAATTCGACAAGAGATCTCCTTCAAGCTTGTGACGACTAACTACCTCATCTTGAAAGCCCAAGTGATGCCAGTGTTGCGATGTCATCAGCTCCTTATACTTGTTAATGGCTCCATCCAGAGACCAACCGGAGATGATGAAAGTGAAGTGGTTCTACGATGGCTCTATTTAGATTAAATGGTCTTAGCTTGGCTCATGAGTTCGGTGTCTGATGTTGTTCTTTCACAAATTATCACTTGTGAAATAGCACGAGAAGCCTAGTTGGCACTTGAGACACTGTATGGTCAGTGTTCACGCACTCGCATTGGAGCAATGAAGACAGAGCTTCAAAGCATCAAGAAGCGCTCTCTGTAGCGACCGTAAATTTTATAATTATAAAGTTGGAATTTTATTGCTCAAAGGGAGTAATTTTAAATTCTAGAAAATCTTTTTAAAAATTGAATTTAAAGATTTTTCGTCAGACCGATCGATCGCCTTCAAACGGCATCGATCGGGAGACGATCGATCGTTTTTGTAAGGCATCGATCGCAAGACGATCGATCGCGTATACGGACCGATCGATCGCCGTTAATTACAAATTTTTCGAGGCAATCCGTTGGGGAACCTCTTGGGCTGATTTTGGGGGATCTTTGGAAGACGTGTCTTACCTAATTAATCCTAATCAACGGATCTAAACCGTGGTAAGTGATTCAAATTGAAAACCCTATTTTCTAGCTAATTGAAAATCTATTTAAATGGAGAATTAGTTATGGAATTGAATGAGATTTTTTTTGGGAGTTTGTGAACGTGATTGGGATGAGATTATGGCCCTTTCCATGTGAATGAAGGATGCCATATGTCAAGGAAATAAATAGGAATAATGGTTTTCACTTAAGATATTTACTTGAAATCGGTTTGTTAACTAAGTGATTTGGTCAAAGATACTTACCAACCAAGATTGAATATGTTGGGATGGATTGATCACGTCCCTAACTGAAGGATTCTCCCTTATTTCTTGTGGATTGTGGCCCTTGGATGAGTGTTTGATCAATGGTGGAGGTTTGCCCTAGAGATTTAAGCTTTTCCTATTTAAACCCTCAATAAGAGTGACCGGCACCCTCTTTGGTAAACTTTGGAGAACGTGCCAACAAGAGGGAAGAGCAACCAGCCTCCTCCTTTGTGCGTCCAAGGTGGTGGTGTGTTCGTTGGTGGTTTTCGTGGTGCCTGCGCGAAGAAGAAGAGTCTCAAGATCGAGTAGAAACCGATTTACGATTTTTGGGTATCGGTTTCCACAAGGTAGGATAATCTTTTACCACAATTCTTTTTCTCTAATTTTTGGATGATCATGAGTGTATGATGTTGATGATTTCTTATCCTACAGCATGTTATTTACATGTCTTGCTATTGTTGATATTGCGATGAAAGTTATATCGGTTTGCATGGTCTACCTTATTGGATCGCACATGCATGCCAATTCTTCTCGTTCCATGCCTAGATGACATCCCCACTTCACTTGACTTAAAAAGATTTGTCCTTTATGCTCTTTGAATTGTATTGGACGTCTGTCCAGCATTAGTTGTCCCTTTTCCTTGATGGTTGTGTATCATGTTGATTGTAAGCGTAACCGATTGCCAAAAATCGGAGTGTTCCTTTGTCATACATCTTTGAAATATGATCAAAGTACCTATCCAAGTCTCTGATATTGAAAAGTTGTGATCTTTAAGTCAGAGTCCAGCATGATAGAATGATTGTATGTCTAAGTTTAGGTGTCTTAATTATGATTACATAATACTATTATACTAGTATGCATGTTGGCAATTCATGTATTGTATCTAAGTACATATCATGCTAAATAATGAATGAATTAGTACAAAATTTATACGAGTCTCTTCGTTGTACAATTGGAGTCTGACATCATGTCAGGACGTCACTGTTCACTGTGGTGTCCGGGAATACTTGGCTTAATTGTATGATGTAAGCAATGGATTAAGGGAAGGGGATCACTAATCGGATTGTGAATTTGTAGCAGAAAATGAATTAGACCTGCAAATTTCAGAACCATTTGGGTTCTGTAAAAGTTGTTAATAAGGTTAAGATAATGTAAGAAAGAGTTATTAAGGAATTAATCAAGTTGGTAACATCAATTAATTAGTATAACTCAAGTTAATGGTTCTCGGCCATGACTATTCCTGCACTGACGAACCCTAATCGAAAAATGATAACTAATTGTACAAAAATCTAAAAAATTATGCCGTCTGTCAGGTTGTAAACTAGACTCCCAAGGCTATCTGTAATAAAAATTTTAGAGGTTGATTCGCTTTGTGCAAAATGTGGTGATCGTTTGAAGTGGACTGTTCTGTTTGGGACAGAACACTATTTTTGGTTCTAAAAACCCCAAATTGTAATATTACTATCAATTATGGATTAAAACAGTAATTAAAACACTAATTAAAGGTGATAAGACCTCTAGGGCCTTTGTAACAGTAACTATAAAAGTTTACTTTTGAGTCTTAGAGCTGAGAACTTTTGTCCGTAATTAATTGTCTTTTGTGTCTATTATCTTGAACAATCTCGTGTTCAAGAGGCCTCATTGCTTGATCTGTATTTAATGCCTATGACATGATCTAATATGGGTATGTCATTCAATTGTTTCTGTGTCGGGGATTGTCAACTCCAGGGCTAGGTACGGTGAAGGTGGCAGAGCGTGATCTTTGGCGAATCTTGTGGTGTCTCGTTGATGAGTCATTTTGTCGGGTCTGAGTTGAGTTCCCAGACCCAATTGTTTCAAGATATTGAATACTCCTTTATGAGTCAATTCGGGTTATATCCAAGCATGGTCTTGCACTCCTATGAAGAGTCGAATTTAGAAAGTCATGTTCCAAGCCTCTTAATGAGATGGCTCAGATATATTCAGTGTTACTCAGTTGAATTATTTGTTTCTCCGCTAAGAGTCATTTATGAGAATTCTTAGTTGGAATCATAGTATGCTCATGAGCCATAGCTAGACCCATAGTGGTCTCAGATTTATTGAACCTCTGTAGTTCAGCCGATGACGGCAACCGCGTGCGCTTTAGATTGTATGACATTACGGAAGGTCTGCAATCTCCGCCCATTGTGCCCGTAAGCACCGATGGGGCCAACATCCCTAGACGCATGGCCGGGTTCCTCTGTAGAACCTCTAGGATGTTCTGGTATTGATGTCCATAGGGGAAGTGGACAGAGCTGAGAGCAGAAATTGTTATCTCCAACCCTTTTGATGTTTGGAGCAGATACTCTTGTGATATCTCCTTACTCTCTGTAAGTTTGGAATTATATATATTGATTTTATCCTTCCTTGACCTTTGAGAGTCTCGGATGATGAGTGGTTTCCTGGTATGCGAACTGCATAATTGCTTATCTGAGTCTATTTGTACTTGTCTTCGTTCTTTAAGCTTTTTGTCATTTGAATTATTATTCCATTGTGAGTTTTCTTGTATCCTACTGGGTGTTTCCTACGAAATACTCATGCATCCTCTGATGCAGAGATTAAGCTGGAACGGAAGTGATCGACTATTGCTGAAAGTGGCATTGGGCGTTGAAGTCAGAAGACGAGTTATCTTTTAATTTATTATTTATGTTGATGATTGTGGACTTGCGGCCTATGTGCCATTTTATTTTATTTTTAGTTGTGGAGACTTGTCAAATAATGTAATAATTAAATTAGACTTCTTTTTATTCTATATCATGTGCGTGGATATAGTTTAAGTCTTATCGATCCAGTATGATCCAAGCATATAATTGGGTATGTGATGATTCGAGTATTCGGTCCGTCCCAGATTCTTACCCTTATAACCTTAATTGGATTATCGCTTCCGCGTATATTGGGGTTGTGGAATTTGGGGCGTGACACTATCTCTCCATCTAAGAATTCACTCAACAAGCCAAGTATTTGGCTTTTGCACTTGCAAGCATAGGAAAACCTGTTACAGATGATGATCTAATTCTATGGATGACCAACGGCTTTGGGTCTGAGTATGACCCAATTGTTGTTGCAATTAACACATCTCGTGAGACACCTACTGTAGATGAAGTGGTATCCCTCTTGTTGGATTTTGAATTACGAATTCAAAATCTTCCTTCCGCTGCTACAACCACCCCAATGACAGCTTTTGTTTCCACTCGTGGTAATGGTCGTGGTCGGGCTACCCATGGTGGACAATCAGGACGAGGATGCTTTAATCAGCAACAAGCAAGGAATTCTGTATCGGCGATATATCGATACTGATCAACATCATTTTTTCAATTTTTTTTAATTATCGTCGATATATTGGCGATAGGTTTCGAACCGATATATCAGCATTTTTAAAAAAATAAAATGCTTTTAAAAAAATTTGAATTTTTTTATTTAAAAAAAACAATTTTCCTATTTTTTTCCCATCATAATATGCATTTTATGCATATTTTGAAATCTATGCTTTGTCTAAATTAGTATAACTCATTTTAGAAGTTAGATTGTGAAAATATATGGTAAAAACTAGTTTTCTACCACTGATATTTTTTTCCACAATATCTCTGATATATCTCCGATATTTTGTCTCTTTGGTCGACCGATATTTTACCAATATCTGATACGGAATTCCTTGGCAACAAGGGGGCAATGCACAACACAATGGTCATGACCACAATGTTGGTTGTGGACGTGGTCAGCCGAGGTCCATCCTCTCCTGCTCCTGGCCCGATCACATGTTACAAGTGTTGTAGCCCAAACCATAAGGCTAATAGTTGCTTACTTCAGGATGCCACATCAGATCCTATTCAGTCCTTCCAAGCAATGCAGATATCAGATCCCCAAGACCCGACATGGTATCCCGATACCGGAGCCACGAACCATACGACCTCTGACACCTCTCAAGTTGAAGGTATGGTTCCCTACACTGGCACTGATCATGTTAAAGTTGGGAATGGAATGGGTCTTCCAATTTCTCACATTGGATCCTTTCAATTCCCACATTCGTCTATCAAGCTTTGTAATACATTGATTGTGCCTACTTTATGCAAGAATCTACTTAGTGTTTCACGGTTTACACATGACAATTTTTGCTACTTTATTTTTTTATCCTTAGGGATTTGTGGTTAAGGATTTGAAGACGGACATGAAGTTGCTTGATGGACAGATGAGCAGGGGTCTCTACTCTCTTAGTAAGTCAAATAAAGTGGAAGCACCAGTAAATTTCTTGGCAAATAAAGTGGACGGTGATACTTGGCATGCCCAGCTTGGCCATCCATCATTTCAAGTTCTTAAATCATTATATCCAGTATTGGACCCTACTAAAAGAGTAGTTGCAAGTAGGGAAAAATGACTAAGTTACCATTTGAACGTCATACTTCTTATACTTCCCATGTGCTACACACTCTCCATTGTGATGTGTGGGGACCAACCCCTACTACCTCAGTTAAAGGTTTTCGATTTTATCTTGTCACTGTTGATGAACACTCTAGTTATGCATGGTATTTCCCCCTTAAGCGCAAATATGAAGTTAGTGATATTTTTATGAAATTTATACCATTTATTGAGAAGCATCTTGCAACCAAGGTAAAATTTGTTCAATCCGATGGCAGTGGAGAGTTCACGGAGCACAACTCTTCAATCCTTCTTCATTGCTTCTGGAATTTCCCAATTGTTTTTTTGTCATGGAACCCCTGAGCAAAATAACCTTGCAGAGAGAAAACACGTGCATATTATAGAGATGGGGCTTACTATGATGATGCATGCTCACGTCCTACAAGGATATTGGTATCATGCTTTTGAAACAGCAATACTTCTTATTAATTGGCTTCCATGCAAACCCCTTCATGGTCGTTCCCCTTATGAGCGCATATTTGGATCTCATCCTGAGTACTCTTCTCTGAGAATTTTCGGATCAGCTTGCTATCCATGTTTGGATTCTTTAGGCAGAGGGAAATTATCATTCAAGTCAGCTTGTTGTGTATTTTTGGGCTATTGCACTCAACATAAGGGATATAAATGCTATGATTTGGCAAAAGGCAGATTGTATATCTCTAGACATGTTACTTTTGATGAGTCTCATTTTCCTTTTGCAGATACTCGTCCAAAACAAGGTGTTGGGCCGACTACTACTTGTCATTTTCGACGACATAGTATCTCTCCCTTTGCCCTAGTCCAATAGATCCACAACCTACCTTGGCTGATGTACAATTAGAAACAACCCAATCCTCTCCTCACATTGATGCTCCACCTACCTTATGTCCAACCCAACAAGAGGATCACACCCCAATTACTAACTCTCTAAGTGGCCCTCCATCCAGCCCCAATCATGCTCCTTCTTTACCGGCGCTTGAAGTGCCTCAACCTCTACTACTTCGGCTGTACCAACCCGTCATCATATGACCACTCGCACTGTCACGCCGATCCAAACCGAATCCGATCCAAGAGTCGAACTGGCACACGGGGGCGACGTTAAGGAGATATAGCGGAAGACTTATGCCCCTCATACGGGCGGTCTCACTAACAGAGTTACGCTATCAATTTTGAGCAAGAGTAAATAAGAGAAACAAAGGTAGAGTTTAACTCAAATAAATCGACAAGTCATTAAACCCACAACTACAAACTTGAGCCATGAAACCGGGCTCAAATCAAAGGGTCCACAAGTATTGGTCACAAGTCTCATCATACAATAATAAAACAACTCCAAATCAATAAACTAGACCAAGTCCAAGGCTTCCATGCCTAATCCCACTCTCTCTACGATCGCTCCGCAAATAGAGGATCCTGTCCATCTGCGTGTCTCACTACGCAACCCCAAAATAAAACAAGGAAAGAGGGGTGAGTAAAAAACTCAGTAATAGTTTTAATTTCAATCGACAATAATCAGAAATCATACGGCATTATAACATAGCAGTAGATCTATAATCGACATGATTATCCCATTTTCTAGTCATGCATATATAACACATAATCCTGCATAACAATATCTCATCCACATGCTTCCATCTCATGCATTCATAACACATAATCCTGCATAATGATATCTCATTCACATACTTTCATCATGATTAGGCATTCATATCTCATAAATTCACCCTGCATGTCCAATGTAACCAACACCTGGTACAATCATGCATTCATATCTCATAAATTTACCTTGCATGTCCAAAGTAACTAGCACATGGTACAATCATGTATAACATCGAATTAAGCATGTATCAACACAATGGTGAATGCCTCCATCAAGGAATAACACAATATTGCCACGAAGGCGGGACACAATCAAGGCCACGAAGGCGTATCATGGTCTGGTTCCTACACATGAACAAAGGGGGTTGTCAGTCCCAACATGCTGCTCGCCCTGGACAATCCTGGCCAAGGATGCCCAAATCTCACATAGAGAAACTAGAGCAGGTGTGTTCGCCCTGGGTAGTCTCCTGCGGTGGGGGAGAGCCCGAATCTCATACAGAGAAACTAGAACACGTGGTAGCTGGTGCCCAAGAACCTACCACCCGGGTGCTCAGTGTTCAGTTTTTGACATCTCAAATCTCTGCAAGGCGAGTACACCCTCACCCCCGATATATCTCAATCAAACTCAACCCGGGAAGTGAACCTGTTCCACGAAGGAACGAAATCCAAAACATGTCCTATCGGACCAACCAAGTTTCGATAATGTTGTACTCAGTTGTAATTTGTCTAGGAAGATGAAGAGTCAGTCTAGGAAGTTGGAGAGTCAGTCTAGGAAGATGAAAGGTCTGGAATGTTGTAATCAGTCTAGGAAAATGAAGAGTCAGTCTAGGAATATGAAAAGTCACATCTTGTAATCAGTCTTGGAAGACGCGCCTCTCCTTCCTTATAAGGAGGACGTCCTCCTCCTTCTGGGTATGCAAAAATTAAGAATTATTCCTTCCCTCTCAAATCTCTCTTCTCCTCTTTGCGGATTCCAGTACTTGTGATCCTTACGGGTCACAACACTGGTATCAGAGCGATCGACTCCTGGCTTCCGACGCTATGGCTCGGAAGAAGGCTGTGGACAATCCAGAAGGTCCATCGTTCCAATCTGACGAGGAGGCACCCACTTGCCAGGCCGCACCAGTTGCAGTCATGGATCCGGCCTTCCTCAAGACCATGACGGACATGATGGCAATGATGCAATCCATGCAGATCTCACAGCAGGCTATGTTGGAGGGGTTATCAGCGCCGCCACCCCCGCCCACATCTGGGCTGGAGCATCAACAGACCACCGGCCTGCAAGGATCTTCCTCCACTGCGGCTCAAGGGCCTCCTCTGCAGACTGCGGCTCAAGGGCCTCCTCTGCAGACCCCGTCGTTCTCTGGTTACTCGTCCCCTCCACCGCATGGGTTCTCTCAACAAGAACCTAGGCCGCAGGGCCAGGCCGCTGGTGCAGCACAGGGCTCTCCCTTGTCTCACAACCCCACCGCCGGTGCTGCGCATGGATCTCCATACCCCCAAGGCCATGCCTTTCAGTCTTCAACTATGTTTGGTTCCTTTGACCCGACTAATATCTTGCCACCAGGGGCAGCTGGCACTCATCTGCGTGCCTTTCCTCATCATACTGGCCGACCACATCAGCAGTCGCAGGGAGATGTGCCGGCCTATGGGCCATTCATTGGGGGACCAACTCTTACTGGCTTCTCCAACTTTCTGCCAGGTATGTCTCAGGCCCCGTCTCAGGATCCATTCGGACGGGCCTCGGCTGAGCCTCGATTGGCCCGACTTCAATTTCCTAAGTATGGTGGGGAAGATAGCCCTATTGATTGGATATATCAGGCAAATAAATTCTTTGAGTATCATGGCACTCAGTCGGAAGCTGATAAATTGCGCATCGCGGCCTTCCATCTGTCTGGCGATGCCTTAGTCTGGTTCCAATATTTTGAGAGGGATATGCTTCATCCGACATGGGCTGATTTTGTGAATGAGTTATGCGTACAATTCGGGCCAAACGATTATGCTGATTTTAATGAGTTGCTAGCATCTCTCCGTCAAACATCATCGGTGCGCGCTTACCATCAGGAATTTATGCGCATAGCTAATCGGCTACCTAATTGGGACCAGGCGGCATTAGTGGGGGCCTTCATGCATGGCTTGCGGGCTGACATTGCTGATGAAATCCGGCAGTTTCGGCCTAAATCTATGAAAGATATCATTGGGCATGCTCGAGTTGCGGAAGAACGGTTGAACCGGCAACGGCGTGTGGTTCGACCCCCTTTCCGGTCTTCTCTTGGATTACCGGCCCCGAGGCCAGTTCCTCCTATTGGGGCCGCCACCAGCTCTAGGCCTGGACCACCAGCAGGAGCCACCCTGCCTTCCCCTATTCGCAGGTTATCCCAGGCCCAGATGGACGAAAAAAGGGCCAAAGGCCTCTGTTTCAACTGTGATGAGAAGTACGTTCCCGGACATCGTTGTCGTACGCCCCCTACCGCTTTCATCTTGGAGGAGTCCTGTCCTGAGGGGGACGATTTTATTGATCAACCGGTCGAGGACGCTTATGTCGATTCGACGGCTGAGATCTCATTTCATGCTTTCTCGGGAACATACACGCCTCACACTATGCGCGTACAAGGTCAGTTAAAGCGCCAGCCAGTTGCTATTTTGATTGATAGTGGAAGTACCCACAATTTTATTAATGATAGGGTGGCGCAGCGCATGGGATGTCATATTGCTCAGGCATGTGCTTTTGACGTTCTTATTGGTGACGGCACACACATGCGCAGCAAGGGCCTATGCCCCCGCGTATCCTTGCATATTCAAGGGTATGACTTCGTGGTGGATCTCCATCTTCTACCCACAAAAGGAGCTGATATTGTATTGGGGGTCCAATGGCTCCAAGAGCTTGGGGACGTGGTCTGGAATTTTAAAGATTTAGTCATGTCCTTTGGGGTGGCTGATCAGCAGGTTCGTTTACAAGGGTCCATTCCCGGTACTCTCCAGTCGGCCCAGGCTGTGGGGTCTTTCTTTCGGCACTCGGCCAATGGGTTTTTGTTGCAACTTATGTCTATATCTGACTCGACCCTGCCAACCCTTCCGGCCGACTTGACTGCTCTCTTGACTGACTATGGGTCCCTCTTTGGAGAGCCAACCGGACTACCTCCTACGCGTGGGCACGACCATCAGATTCCCATACTCCCAGGGTCGAGCCCAGCTAATGTGCGGCCCTACTGTTACCCCTATGTGCAAAAGGCTGAGATCGAGCGTTTGGTGGCTGACATGCTGGCAACCGGTATTATTCGTCCCAGCTCCAGCTCGTATTCTTCTCCCGTTTTGTTGGTTCGGAAGAAGGATGGGACATGGACAAGTATCCTATTCCCGTTATTGAGGAGCTTCTCGACGAATTATCAGGTGCGAAATATTTCTCTAAACTTGATTTACGTTCCGGCTATCATCAGATACGGATGTACCCAGCGGATATTCATAAGACTGTTTTTCGTACACATAACGGTCATTATGAGTTTCTTGTAATGCCCTTCGGGTTGACTAATGCGCCAGCCACCTTCCAAAGTCTAATGAACGATATTTTTCGGCCTTTCTTGCGCAAGTTCATATTAGTCTTCTTCGATGACATATTAATCTATAGCGCTACCTGGGAAGATCACATTGGCCATCTACAGACCGTCTTTGATCTCTTGGTCGGGCACTCTCTCTTGTTGAAACGGTCCAAATGTCCTTTTGGCCAACCTCAGATTGATTATTTGGGCCATATTATTGCGGAACATGGAGTCTCTACATATCCGGCCAAAGTGGCCGCTATGCTCGACTGGCCCACACCTACATCACCGAAGGCCTTACGAGGTTTTCTTGGGCTGACGGGCTATTATAGGCGCTTCATTGCCCATTATGGTACTCTGGCCGCCCCTCTTACTGCCTTGTTAAAGACCGGCGCCTTCGTTTGGAGTACTGACGCCCAAGAGACCTTCGACTCTCTAAAGCAGGCTATGTCATCTGCCCCAGTCTTAGCCTTGCCGGATTTCTCTCAGCCGTTTGTGGTGGAAACTGATGCTTCCGATAGTGGGTTGGGCGCTGTCCTTCTGCAGGATGACCGGCCCATTGCTTTCTTTAGTAAGGCTTTATCGGGGTGCTCTCTCCGGTTATCGGCCTACGAAAGGGAAATGCTCGCTATTGTGCATGCCGTGATGAAATGGCGCCCCTATCTATTGGGCCGGCATTTCACTATTTGGACAGACCACCAGCCCCTAAAATATTTTCATGACCAGCGGATCTCCACTCCAGCCCAGCAACGTTGGGTCACGAAGCTCATGGGCAACGATTATGATCTAGTTTATAAACGGGGGTCCGAGAATACCGTGGCCGACGCTCTCTCTCGACGCGACGCGGAGGTGTCTTTATTGGGCCTCTCTGTCCCTACCTTTCCCTTCATGACTGACTTGTTGCAGACTTACCAGGACGTACCTGAGGCCACAGACATCTTACAGCGACTCCAGGCTGACCCGACCTGCTTACCTTCTTTTGTGTTGTAGGATAGTTATATCTTCTGGAAGCAGCGCCTATGGGTTCCCCCGAGTCCGATACTACGGCGGAATATTATTTCCTTCTTTCATGACACCCCTAGTGCTGGTCATGAAGGGTCCTTCCGCACCTACAAGCGTGTGAGTCAGAATTTTCTTTGGCGGGGAATAAAAAAAGAAGTCCATTCTTATGTGGCTGCTTGTGATGTCTGTCAGCGCGCGAAGGCCTCCACTACTACTCCTGCGGGCCTTCTGCAACCCCTCCCTATTCCTGATCGCGTATGGGAGGATGTCTCCATGGATTTTATTGAGGCTCTACCTGTGGTCCAAGGTAAATCAGTTATTCTTGTGGTAGTGGATCGTCTCTCTAAATATGCTCATTTTTGCGCCCTTGGTCACCCCTATACGGCGAAGGCTGTTGCTGAAATTTATGTGCGCGAAGTGGCCAAGTTGCATGGCATGCCTCGGACGATTGTGTCCGATAGGGATAAAATATTTATTTCTCTTTTCTGGAGGGAGTTCTTTGCATTACAGGATACTAAATTGCACATGAGTACCGCCTATCATCCCCAAAGTGATGGCCAAACGGAGGTGGTCAATCGTTGTTTGGAACAGTACCTGCGCTGTTTTGTTGGTGAAGAACCTCGCCGTTGGCTCCAACTTCTTCCCTGGGCTGAATGGTCCTATAATACTGCTTATCACACCTCTACGGGCTTCACCCCCTTCGAAGTGGTTTATGGCCGGCCTCCACCTACGGTGCTCCGTTATGTACCTTTCAGCTCTTCGGTGGGTGAGGTAGACTATGCACTTCAGACGCGCGATGAGGTCTTGCGTCAACTAAAGGCTAACCTAGCAACTGCTCAGAATCGGATGAAGCAGGTGTATGACCGCTCTCATATGGATAGGGAGTATGCTGTTGGGGATTTGGTTTATGTTAACCTCTTGCCTCATCGACAGCATTCCTTGGCGGCTGCTGCTTCTACTAAATTGGCACACCGGTTCCATGGGCCTCATCCGATATTGGAGCGTATTGGGCCGGTTGCTTATCGTTTGCAGTTGCCACCCACTTCACAGGTTCATCCGGTTTTTCATGTGTCTCGTCTGCGGCGCTTTGTGGGGAATCCTTCTCGCCTTACTAGTGGGGTGCCTACACCGTTGCTCTTGCCAGAGGATCCTCCTGCCTTTCCTGCGTCTATTTTGGATCGCCGCCGGGTTCGTCGTTTTGGACGCTTGGTGAATGAGGTGCTAGTTGCATGGCAAGATCATTCTTTGGACGATGCCACTTGGGAATTAGAAGATGATTTCTTTACTCGATTTCCTACATTCTCGCCTTGAGGACAAGGCTGCAGCGGAGCGTAGTGGAATGTTGTACTCAGTTGTAATTTGTCTAGGAAGATGAAGAGTCAGTCTAGGAAGTTGGAGAGTCAGTCTAGGAAGATGAAAGGTCTGGAATGTTGTAATCAGTCTAGGAAAATGAAGAGTCAGTCTAGGAATATGAAAAGTCACATCTTGTAATCAGTCTTGGAAGACGCGCCTCTCCTTCCTTATAAGGAGGACGTCCTCCTCCTTCTGGGTATGCAAAAATTAAGAATTATTCCTTCCCTCTCAAATCTCTCTTCTCCTCTTTGCGGATCCAGTACTTGTGATCCTTACGGGTCACAACAGATTAATCCACCGATTGATTAATCCGGCATACAATCTCACACATTGCATACAATCGATCAATTCCGTTTAAAGAATGATAAAACTTCATCCATTAAGTCCGATACATAATGCATGCTATCATGATACATCCGTGAGCAATCTTATGTGGGTTCCAACACATGGAACGTGCTCCCAATCCATCCCCTCATGCATCATAATTAAAACATAATCAACTAAAATCTCATAATAGATTTCCATATGTGTGTATACTCATGCATATTCTAATCACATAATTCATGTTTTGACATGAACTCATTGAGCAATATTTGCATACTTAAATACCTTCCAAAATAATGATTCTAAACTGAAATCAAAGCAATTTCTATCATCGAGCTTAAATCCATCAATATAGAGTTGAAGGCTTACTCCTACAAGCATGCTCTTTAACCATAACATAATCACCTCAATTACTCATAAGCCATATGACATACACATGAATTATACATTTCATAAGCCCTTTAACCTATATTTATGTTGGTTTTTTTTTAGAATTAGTGGTACTTTAATGTAGTTTTTGGTTTTCGTAGGAAAACAAGAGTAAGATGCAGAAATGAGGTAAAAAGTAACTCTAATGTTTGAATCTTCATAACTTTGTGCACAGATCTCTGATTAGATTGATTCAAATTTTATGTTAAATTTCAAGAAGTCAACTTTCCAACGCCACCGACCACGTGCAATTCGGAGTTCAGGGTAAAACGTTATGATCATTTGAAAATCGGGCTATAGAGCAAAGCTGAGAAAATGATCGATCGGTGAATAGTGCCGATCAATCGCGGGTCATCTCTTCCATTTTCAAATATTCAAAACCGAGACTCCATTAATACATTTTCAAACATTCATCTAAGGTATCAAACATTATTAAAAACCCATCAAATGTAACAACCAAAAAATCGGTATGTTTATTGAAAACTGCTATTTTAGGAAATTGGTCTAAAAATAGGAAAGTTTTCGTACCTGTTGTGATTTTTGGTCTGGTATATCAATCTGGTATGTAGAGTTCTATTTTGATGCTTGTTGGTTGATGGGATTGATTAACCAGATTAGGCAGGTTCCCCGAGCGCGAGAACTAGACCTGGCGCTGAGACCCGTATGACGCTAGGGGCTGGATGCACCTGACGCCAGGGCCACTTGAGTGCCAGATCAGGGCTGGTCACACATGTGATTACCCTTGTGGTGGAGTCGAGATGGACGTGTTGCCAGGTACAGGAACCGTGCATGGTGGAGCGACGCATCGCGTACGCGAGACATCGGAACCGTTCATCTGAGAATCTTGTTCCAAGACGCAGGAGGACTAAGAGCTAGAGCCACGTGAACTCTATGCTTGGTGCGTCATTCTCATGGATGACGTGGTCTACCCCTTGGGCCCGCGACTTGGAGGACCAAATCGTGGGGAGCAATTTGAATTACAACCCCCTATTTTGTAATTAATGGATTTCAATTATACTTAAAGATTTAATTAACTAAAATTGAGGCAATTAGGGGAGATAATTGGGATGCCATATAGGAAGGTTGACTTGGCCCTTCCATACTTATGGATGGCGCCAAGTGTTTAATTGGATGAGATTTTAGCGATTGACACCTAATTGGGTAGTTACAAAATTGATTTGGTAACAATTCAAATGAGATAAATCCCTACCTTAAAGGAGGTTATAACCGAAGATGTGATTGGAGAGGATCACGTCCTGGCTGGAAGAGATGGGCTGGAGCACCTTATGACCCTTGGATGGTGTGGGATTGGACGGTCAGGATCATGTGGCATGGTCTATATAAACCATGTATGGGAAGGGACGGCCACCCTTTTGGAACCGGCTGCCCTAGCACTCTTTGGTTATTCTCCCTCCTTCATCACGTCCTCCTCCCCCTCTTCCAACCAGCAGAGACTCTTCTCCAGTGGTGAGTGTTGGTGTGGCGATTCGGTTCGTGTGGAGTTCGCGAAGAAGCGAGATAGGGTGCGAACCGATTGACGATCAACTTGTATCGGTTTGTCAAGGTAAGATGCTTTTTTCTCACACATGTTTATACCAATATTCATGAGCTTTTCATGTGGATTCGTGCTCTGATGTATACGTGATATTGCTGATCTTTGCCGTCTGGTATTAGTTGTCTTGCTTTATATGGTTGGCTTATTGAATGATGTACACCAATTAGTTCATATTGTAATCATCTCATGCATGATCCAATCGAGACATCCCTGATGTACGCTGTCCATTTGGTTATCTTGTTCCATGTATTTGCTGTCCATAATTACATGTCAGTCTCTGTTTCAAGTAGCTTAAGGGCCTGGTTGCTAAAAGTTGCCCACTTTCTTGTTGTTTGTCAATCGACTTGGTATATAGTCATGCCTTAATACATGTAATCCTATATGGATGTATTCTATGTAATTTTAACACAAAATGCTGCAAGCTTTATGAGTTGATCTTGCTGGTTTTTGTGCGTTCTTATAAGTCACATCAGTGTTTGTATGGTTTGGTTATGTGTCTTGAAAAAGCTGTCCACTTTAAGTCATATACATCTAAATTGATAGGGTATATTGATTCGGACAATTTAAAAGAGACAAGTAAGAAGACTTATGATTGGAAAGCATAAACCCTAATGGGTCAGGACTCGTGGGACTCAAAGACCTCAGTCAATAGGTCTGACCAGGAGCCAAAGTGTCCTGGAGAAGCTGTCCAGTTTGCGGGTTAATGATCTAATAAGGCTAAGTGTAAAACAGTTTTATAAGGAACCGATATACAATTTAATATCTAATTAAGAGACTGATCAGAAGTTAGTAAATGCCTAAGATGATAATGTATTAAGTCTAGTTGACCCTGACTAGGGTTAGAACAAGTAATAACTAATGGAAATTGGGTTAATCCTAAGTATGGTACTCTCGACCAGGAATAATCCTACGCCAGTGAATTGTGTTAGAAAATACATAACTAAATACAAAAAATTCAGAAAATTATTCCGTAAATTGAATAATAATCTACAGACATAGGGCTATCTGTCATAAAAATTTCAGAGACACATAAGCTCTATTCAAACTGTGGTAAATTCGGAAAGGGGGCTGTTGTGTACATAACAGTATCCATTCGCGGAGTATAAGTTATACGCTATGTTAAAACCGTATAATATATGTAACACATGGAGGGTATTACTGATTAAAAATCCAGAGGGATATGAAGGTAGTATCATGTAATAGGTAATTCAATCTATTAAGAACGTCATGGTTACCGAGTCTTTCCTTGCGGTTCCGAACACCGCACAACTCTTATACATTGAAGCCTTGATTCGAGGTTAGGTTTATCCTCTTAAACCCTACCATTAAGTTATATGAGACACTTCATATCAGAGTCTTGAGAACCAGGGATGGTCTTGATTGGAATAGTGCAAGGTGAAGGTATCAGACAAGTCTCTACCGAAGAGTTTCGGTTTTGAGTCAACCCGTGCTTAGGCACATACCAGTTTCTTGATTCAACTCTTGTGAGTCAATCCTTTTGAATGTTGAGAATTCTAGTGTACTCCTTGGAGAGTCTGATCTCCGAAATTGATCTTCTGAGTCTCTTCATGAGAGCACCCTTATTAGGGTTAGACTGATCCAGTTCTATGTAAACTGTTTCTCCACTAAGAGTTTTGTTGAACGCTCTTAGATTGGATCATAGTATGCTCACGAGCCATAGCTAGACCCGTGGTGGTCTCAGATATTTATGAACCTTTGTAGTTCAGCCGATGATGGCAACGCATGCGCTTTAGATTGTACGACATTACGGAAGGTCTGCAATTTCCTCCCATTGTGCCCGTAAGCACGATGGGGCCAGCATCCCTAGAAGCATGGCCGGGTTCCTCTGAAGAACCTCTAGGATGTTCTGGTATTGAAGTCCATATGGGAAGTGGACTGAGCAGAGAGCAGAAATTGGTATCTCCGACACTTTGGTTATCCGGAGCAGATATTCTTGAATTATCTCCTTACTCTTTGGAAGTCCGGAGTCGTATTCATACCTTGATTTTATCCATCCTCGATCAATAAGAGTTTTCGGGTGATGTGTCATTTCCAGGTAACTAAATCCTGTAAGAGTTAGTCCTGAGTTTGTTGGACCTGTTTATTATTGAGACACTTGATTTCCTATTCTATTGTGAATTTTTTTTCTGGTATCCTACTGAGTATTTTCTCTAGAATACTCACACATCTTCTGATGCAGGGATTAAGGTAGAAAAGAAGTGACCAGTGTTTCTCCATCGTGGACGTTGGTGATCTTGAAGACTTGAAGATTAGATGGCTTTTATTTCTGTTTCTTTTATTTGATGATGTTGGATTTTATGGCATGTGTGCCATTTATTTACTTGTTTACTTGTGAGAACATTTAAATTATTGTAATAAGATAATTACTCTTTTTACTTAGTTATTTTACATCAGTGTACGTGAATATTATTTCTATCATGACGATCCTGACAAACCCATTTATGCAAAATGGGAAGGTTGAGGAATGAGTATTCGGTCCGTCCCAGATTCCTACCCCACCGATCATTATTGGTGTAACGCTTCCACATGTTATTGGGGTTTGAGAATTCGGGGCGTGATATCAAACCTTTCAGAACACTAATCTAGATCATTCTAAGATATAACCCTAAGAAATAGAGGCATGAGATTAACACATATTAAACTTACCATTAGAAACTAAGCATTCAAAAACCCCTTTCAATAAAATCATTCAAAACGAGATTTTTACCACACAAGGCTGAGATTGAAGAACCCATTACCTTGACTTGATGAGAATGAACCTTCAATCACCTCCAACACTTTCCAAAAATACGATTTTATGTTAATACACTACTAATCACGATTTAGCCTTGAATATAAAAAGAAAATCTTAGATCTAAAGCTTTGGAAACATAAAAATAAGATTTTAAAGATTAGGGCTTGGAGAAAAGATATAAAATAGTAGTTTTTATGCTTTCAAAATTGATTGAAACGATGGAGAAATCAAGATTAAGAAACGTTTTAGGAAAGACCTAAAGACCAAGAAGAGATTAAACTAATTACCTCTAATCCTTTCCTTTTCAAGCCTAATGGGCAATAAGCTCCAAGTCTCCTGGCCAAGCCTATTCCCAAAATGGAAAATGGCACAACCATTTGCTTTTATACAAAAAGTTGGGGTAGACCTAAGTAAAATATGGGGTAGAAATAAGGTTTTTGGCTAAAATTGGAAAATTTAGCTATTTTAATCTGAAATTAAGTCCAAAAAATTCTGAAAATTTTTATAATAACTTTCTTTAATGTCTGGGGCATTTTGGTCATAAAAACCTAATTTCAACGGCGGGCCCGCAGGGGTCCTGTCAAACATTAATTTTCGGAAAATTGGGGAAAAAATCAGAAAAATCCCAAAAATACAGGTTTGATCCAAAATCACTTGAAACTCATGATTGTGAAATTTGTTTTGATTAAAACCTTTGTAAACTTATTTATTTTAAAAAATAACCGAGTTAAATCGAAAAACACTTAAACTACACAATAACCGATACGTAGCATTAAAATAAACCGGTTCAAAGATGAGGGTCTGATTGATTGAATTTTTTAACTATTTACTCGCAATCGCACGAGACTCAGTATAGTCTAGTGGAAACGAGGTCGAACCCAAAGGACTTGGTTTATTAACCTAATTCTAATGAAAGATTGAATTTTTATGATTTTAATTAACTAAAGAAAATAAACTTAAATAAGAAATCAGATGAATGAGAATATCAAAGCGTCGAATCCACCACTAAACATGCAATTACTACTCTCAATTATTATCTCCACAAATTGATATGATATAGTAATTTACGTTTTTGGCCGGACACACAAATTACCAGTGAATGAACTACACGTTCTTGTCTAGACACGAAAAATTCATCCACTATAAATTAATATAACTAACTCTATCCTTGGCCGGGCATAGAATTAATCATAATCCTGTTATTATCTAGACACAGGAAATATCAAAATCAAATTCCATTAATCATTCATTAAGTCTCGGTCAAAACACTTAAGAGGAATAACAATAAAATCGCATTAAGCATGAAGAATCATTATCAACTTTCATTAAATTAAACAACTAAGAGTAGCAAATACAAATTTAGGGCTTCATCTAGCCTTGATAAAGAAATTAGCCAGACATAGAATAAGAGAAAGAAGAAGTAGCCTGATTTGTCGGATTCATCGAAACACTGCTCACAAAATCACTATTCACAGTACTGTTCACGAAATACTGTTCACGGCACTGTTCATCGTCTTCCTCAATGAGCATGCGCACTGTAGCACGAAGAACGACACTGTAGTAAAATGAAATTTCCTCCAAAAGAACCGAGCTTTCTTCCTCCTCTGTCCTATCCGGCGAACTCCTCTCTTCCTCCGTCGAAAAACACGCCGGAATCCGGCCTGAACAGCACCCAAAGTCTTGGTTGTTTTCCGGCCGAAATTCCTCTTCTAAAGCTCTCTGTCGTTCAAAAAAAAACCAGTCCAGTTCCCTCCAAAATCCGTCACAAAAATCCACCTTTTATAGACAAATCGAGAGAGTCCTCTTCCTGTGGATTTTTGATTTGGATAAAATCAAATCAATCTGTTTCAGAGAATCCCGATTGAGCACAACTCCTCTGTTTTTTTTTCCGTTTCAGTTTCTGATTTGAACACGATTTCTCCTCTGAAGTCCTGTTCTGCCACGACTGCCACCATGCCGCCATCAAGACCCCGACGCTTCTGTAGCCGCCGTCGTCTCCAAGCTCAGATGCTCTATCAATTCCGCCATCGCCTGCCGATCGTCGAGTCCCGCCAGCACGAGCTTGCCGGTGCTCCGCCATTACCGCCGTCTTCGATCGCTCTTCATCTTCCCCGTCGCCGGCATCACCATGACCGATCGCCGCCGTGCTTTCCGCAAGGACCCATCGTCGTCATCCAGCCCAGACCGCCGTCGAGTTCTTTGCCGGCGTACTCAGAACAGAGCCGCCCCTCTGCTCGACTGAAACAGATGAAAGGCCCGAGCTTTGCTCGGGTCGGGTCATTTTTTTTTCTTTTTCTAAACCGAACCGAAACTGAACCGGTCGGTTCAGATTCAATTTCTTCTTCTTTTTTTTTTCTTTTTCTTCTTTAAAACCCGTCGTATTGCTCTCGTTCATCGGATCTCTGATCTCTTCACAGAGACGGTTTGGCGCGCATCCACTCTTGACGATCCACATTTGAAACTCTTTCACCTACATAAATGAAATTAAATATTAAATTAGACGCATAATAAAATGTGAAATCATAAAATCCAATTAATGCATCTAAATTAATCAATTAAGCACATTTAATTATTAATCTCCTAATTACTCTCCTAACATTAATAACCATTAAGAATCCTTACTTTCAACCAAAATTACGACCAAAATATAGGCAGAAAGGCATATAAAAATGTGTTTATTTTGTAGATATCAGGGTCCTTACACGCACCATGGATGGGACTCGCAAAGTGAAGACATATTTGCCCACCAAACATCCAATTCCGGCTGCTCTTCTGGCAGATATCCAGACTCTTGCCATTGAGCCTCTTACCTACAAGCAGGCTGCATCTAATCCTCTTTGGGTTCATGCTATGCAAGAGGAAATTGATGCCTTAAGTTGAAACAAAACCTGGAGCCTTGTTCCTCATTATCCATCCATGAATGTTGTTGGAAGCAAATGGATATATCGTGTTAAGCAACGCGTTGATGGTATAGTTGAAAGATACAAGGCCCGTCTAGTTGCAAAAGGCTACAATCAGCAATATGGATTTGATTTTGAAGAAACATTCAGCCCGATTGTTAAAGCAGGTACCATCTGTCTAAATTTATCTCTTGCCATTACATATAATTGGCCTCTATAGCAACACGATGTCAAAATGCATTCTTGCAGTGGGACCTCCAAGAAACTATGTATCTTCAACAACCGGTCGACTTTGTTGACAAGACTCATCACACTAGCCTGGTACACGCATTTTACTACTTACTTGCAAAAGCTTGGTTTTCATAGTTGCCCCTATGATACATCACTCTTTGTATGGCGATTGAACAATCAAGTGATTTTCTTACTTCTTTACGTGGATGATATTATAATAACTAGAAGCCATGCATCTACTATCTGGCGCCTAGTTCGCAACATCTCTAAGGAATTTGATATGAAGGATATGAGCAAGTTGCATTACTTTCTTGGCCTTCAGGCGAAGAGTTCTCTAGAGCACCTTACTCTCTCTTAGACGAGATATGCTATCCAGCTTCTTGAGAGATTTGGATTTTCTGGTGTAAAACCCATTAGCAGCCCGCTTGCTGCTGGTGTTCACTTATCCTCTCATGATGGCGATCTACTCCCTGGTCCGTCTCAATATTGCCGGATGGTAGGTTCCCTTCAATACTTAACACTTACGAGACCAGATTTATCCTTTGCAGTTAATCATGTGTGCTAGTTCATGCATTCACCACGAACGACACGTTTGGAGGCAGTTAAATGAATATTCAGATATGTGAAATGTACACTTTCATATGGTCTCAAATTCTCTAGGTACTCCTCACTCACTTTACGGGCATTTTCTGATGTGGACTGGGCAAGGTGTCCTAATAGTCGTCGGTCTATGACTGATTTTGCTGTATTTTTGGGCCCCAACTTACTCGCATGGGGGGCTAAGAAGCGGCCAACTGTTAGTAATCTAGTACTGGTGCAGAATATTGCACTATTGCCTACACAACAATTGAACTTTTGTGGATTACCCATCTACTTAAGTTCCTAGTTATTCAACTTGCAAGTCCACCCGTGATACATTGTGATAATGCCTAGTGCAATTTTTCTTTCCAAGAACCCAGTGGCTCACCATCGTTCTAAGCATATCGACATCGATGTTCACTTTGTGCGTGAACATGTGCTACGAGGCTCGCTTTGTCTTCATCACATTCCTGGCACTGAACAAGTTGCAGATGTGTTTACTAAATCTTTGCCAAAACCTCGGTTTATTCTATTGCGGGACAAACTCATGATTCGAGAAATCCCTCCATGATCTTGAGGGGGGATGCTGATATATACTCAAATTATGCATTTTATTAGCTCCTAAACTTATGTTTATATTAGTATTTTGATTAGATTAAGTGATGCTTTAATGTAATTTTTGGTTTTTGTAGGAAAATAAGCGTAAGCTGTATAAATGTGATGAAACATGACTCCAATAGTTGAATCTTCAAAACTTCGTATATATATATATATATAAAATTAGAATGATTCAAATTTCATGTTAAATTTCAAGAAGTCAGCTTTCCAACGCCACCGACCACATGCAATTCAGAGTTTGGAGATAAAAGTTATGACCATTGGAAGATTATGATGTAGAACATGAATAGTAATCGATCGACGATCAATGAAAAGGTGACGATCGATCGCGAAAATTTCATTTTTTTTTCCACGCAATCAATCATCTCATTTCTGAAGTTTATTGATGAACAGTAACCGATCGATCGGTGAACAGTGTGATCGATCGCCGTATTCGCAAAATTGAATCAAAACCATATTTTGAGTCGAAATTGAAAGGGGGTTTCGTTTTCTCTTCACCCCTATATATATATATATATATATATATATATATATATATATATATATACCTTAAGGGACTTTTGAGCATTGGAGAATAGAGTTTTGAGTTCCCTTTGAGACCTTGAAGGCTAGAGAAAATGAGAGAAAAAGAAGAAGATGATGAAGAACATGATGATGGTTTCTCTTCCAATACGTAGATGAAGCCCTAATAGACTGGTTGTATTGTTTTCTTTTCTCTCATCTTAACTTTCATTCTAGTTGGTGTATAGATCTTTGCTATGGTTTTAATGCTAATTCATTGAGGTTTATTCTTTTTACTTGAGAGAGACAAAAGTAAATTTTGTGAGTTTCAATCCAAAAGAATATTTGCATGTCCAAGAGGAGCGTGAGTAGACTTAGGTGTTACATATTAATAAAGTTTCATTACTTTATGCTCGAGAGAAATTGATCACAATTCCATGAGTTTCATTGATTTATGTGTTACGTCCGAGAGGAGAACAAAATAACTTGAATTGACAAGTATACCGAGAAGAATATACTAGCCAATTATGAATCTATACAAAAGAGAGAAAGAGAGAGACGATACACTAGTTTATTGTGTGGTGGATTTGAAGCTTTGATATTTCTCTACATAAGTAAATCTCAGTTAATTTAGTTAAAGTTATTGCTTTCTTAGATTAATTAAAAACTTCAACTTTCTCTTGAGTTTGGTAAATCATTCATATGTCCCTGAAGTTCGACAACCATAAATATTCACTGTAGTATAATTGTCTTGTGCACTTAAAAGGGTTTAAATATTAAACGATCAGATGTGAAGAGTTATATTTGTCAATATATAACTCAAATTGATATGGCACTCAATTATAAGATATGATTTCTATGTAAAGCTGAACAACTGTATGACTAGTTGTATATTAGTTTTAGTCATGGGATACAAATCTGTAACATAATGTAGATTGTACAATGTAGATATCTATATTGAATGAAAAACATCAAGGCAAATTACTCGGTTCAATTTCTTACACAGGCCATCTCGCTAGCACCTCGTTGGTTGTATATCAGACATAATATGTTTGCAACTTGTTATAAGGCGTGAATGATCAAGAATAAAACATATAGAGTATACCAAATACTTATGCCATTACAGCTTTTTCATGTAGAAAAAATATACAGGTTTTTACAAGGACAAATATAACAAATTATATTTCAAACTGGAGCATACCCGATTTTTGTTAATAACAACCCAAGACACCCAGATACTTTTAATCTAATTAAAGAATCATAGCACGGGCTAACTGGAGTGCACTAGATTTTTTGGAAGATAACTAAAATGTGCCATATAATTTCAGTACAACCTTTATGAGTACAAAGAATTATGTAGTATAAACAACCTCCATTCAAGAGAAGGCAACTGCCCCACAGACCGGGAGGTCCTTCTCTACATAGGGAGCTGCCTGAAGTATGGGATTTCTCTCAAAGAAATTGGCAGGCTTGATATCGAAGCTGGATTGCACGGTAGGCATGATGGGGAAGTCCTCTTGGCATGGCACATGGTGGAACCCTAACGTGTACCACAGCACAATGTCTTTCTTCTCTATGTCTCTATCCCTGCGTGTTATTACATTTGCAAATGATGATGTTGTCTCATTAAATGAAAATAAGGAAAATGATATTTATACATCAGTTTTCTTACATCACTGACGTACACATTCAGCGATGTAGGATTATCACTGATCCAATGAACAAACCTATACTATATCAGTCCCCTTAATATGTGACCCAGCTCATGTGCATTGTCGTGCACCACCAAGTGCCATGGGCCATCGGATTTCGATCGACCTCACTCGTTAATATAGGGGCAGGTGGGTTGAATCACCCTATCTCGATCCAATGGCTTGCGATGCCCTGGGCACGCAAACATGCGTGACCAGGGGCACATGTTAACTTTTTACATTATAACATACTGTCATTCATCATTCCCATTACCTGTTTGACCAAACTTGTAGTGTATCTTCTCCTTTGCTTTGGAAGGCAAATAGCCCTCCTGCCCATTGTTCACTCTGATTATATGGAGTCACCCATATCTGCAACAAGGTATGTATATTAGCATTGTGATATATTCAATTAGTTGCATGCTAGTGGTCATGGCTGATTAAATTATCTTTCTGAGGCTACCTGATTATTAGTATAGGCTCCTCGGACCTGTGGCGGATCAGCCGGGTCGAGGAGACTGGCGGCCGTGCCTCCAGGAACGATCTTGTAGCCGGAAGGATTGCCAACTTGGGACAGGTGGGATGGGTTGACAACATGGAATTCGGACGGGTCATAGAGCTTGAGCCGGATCTGGGCATCCTTCTCGGTCTTTACCACATGCTTCCGGGCACGCATGATACTCTTCCTCACCGACGGCTCCGGGTTTTCATGCCTCTCTAGATGGACCTTGACGAACGAGTTCTCCTGGCCATCAATGTCCATGTCCAGCCGGAAGGTCATGAAGTGGTCATGGATGACTCCGATTACGTTCTCGGACACCAGGGTGCCATACAGGTCCTGGTCCGGAGGAACTTGGTTCATGTTGTTGTAGGTGGTCCCTTTCACTAGCAACATGCCGGAGAGGCCCACCTGTGTGGCCAGGACATAACAGCCCATCAAATGTGGCTCACCCACATACAGCCAGCCAACTTTGAATAAGTCCTTTGGGCCAGCATCACCAATAATGCGACCAATCGTTCGTTTGTTGGATGAGGAGTTCACCACCCCAGGATTTAGCCACCCCACCGTCCGAACATACACGGACGGTTCGTGTGGTGGATGTCCATTGACTGTGTAATGGGGAGGGCTAGCTAAACTGTGGGGTGGCGAACTACTGATCCGATTGTTACCTTGATGCGGATGAGGCCGTCCATTTGGAACTCCCAATCGATGATGTAGTCATAGTTGCCAACCGATGCAGCCATGCGAGCCACGAGAGTGACCTTGGGCCTGGCCTCCAGGATCTGTCACACCACACCACCACAAGTTGTCATCAGGAAATGTAAGAGGAGAGGTGTAGGACACAAGGGATGGTGGTATGGTTGAGAATTAATTATCTAGAAATCGAAGCTAGAGTACATGGTCTCCCACATATGACTTGCAAAATAGAAGTCACTAAATCGGCCCTAAATCGACCTTTCCCGGGCACTAAATCAGGTAAATGGCTTGTTGGTCTTTTAAAATGACTAATGTTCAGTTGTGTTTTTTTATCAGAGTAGTGTTATTTCTCCTAAAAAAATCTCACATTAGAACACATTTGTGAGATTTTTTTATTGAGAGAAGCATTTCCCTTTTCAGACCTTAGATAAAGGGAAAAGTTTAAATGAGATCACTCCCATTTGGTAGTTCAAGTTGTAGCCGTTAAATCTTTATCTCATGGTTATAAGGGTGAGTGATTGTTCACATTTACCTACTACTGATTTGGTATCCACTGTCAGATCAGAATCCAACGATCCAAAAGACTATTCTCATGCCCCTTACATGAGAACTATCTCATATAAACCGGTCTCTTAGCTAAATCACTAGGGCCAAATTAGCCCACGATGGCAGTAACCCTACCAAGGAGTCAGCCTATGCCCACTAATTTGTGCATCACCTTTTTCCCAGTGATTGGGCTCTCGGCGTGCCGCCAGCCGATGTCACCAGCATACCGCTCGAATATGCAGATCATGTTGGGTTGAACGAACGGCCGCCCATCAGCAGCTGCAAAGATCCCGTCCATGTAATGGGCATGCCTCGGGCAATCGTTCAGCGGGTTCAACGGCATAGCGGTCAGTCCGAACCCATACTCCCCGGCGTCAAGGTAGGCCTTGAAGTACCACGCCTCTGTTGGGTCCATATACGGTACCAACAGCTCGGACGTGAACCCCTTGTACATCACACTCCTTGGACGACCTGTTTCCGTGTCCATGACAGTGGCCCGAGAGATGATCACCCCCGCACGGGGATCCGGCTTCAGGTGGAATTCCCAGTTTGCCCAATTGATCATGTGTCCGTCCACATGGAAGCTCGGACCCTTGGGCTGCTCCATGGACATGGGGTTCACCGGCAGCATGTTCATCCTCTTACCGGTCTGCGCTGCATAACGATAGTCCGTGTTCTTCGCCTTTGGGATAGGGATGCCCGCACCATAATCGGTCAGCTCAACCACCTTCCGGGCATCGATGTCCACAACTACAGTGACCCCTTCGATAGGCCGCATATAAAAGTTGCCCGTATCCTGGCCTGAGAAGCATTGGACCTTGATCAACCTTGGTCCATCCTCCCTCTGCCCGTACCACCCGGCCGGGAGGGGCACGCATGCCACCTCGGATGGTGGGACCCCTCTGGCAGCAATTGTCCGATTAAACTTCGGGTCCGTTAGAGCCGTGGACAAGGCCACGTCCATGTCCTGGGTCGTGAGCACCGGGTATCCGGACACAGAGCTCACCTCATGCCGGGTGACTCGTGCAGACCCGATGTCCACCCACAGCATGTAGGACTGGCCATCCGCCGAGAGGGCGATGACAAAGGCCTTTCTCGGGAGAAGCGGGTCTCCCTTCTTCCACTTCAGGACCTCGGACTTGTCCGGTTCGTCCAGCTCCAGTGCATGAATAGAAGGCACAGAATCGGACACAGACGAGGCGAAGAGTTCATGGGACGAGAGGACGGACCGGACAAGCCGAATCTCCTGGACGGTGAGCGGGTCGAGGGGGTGGTGGGGGACTTTGTTCAGGTGGTCGGAGTTGGACCTGTCTGGTCTGAGGAAGGAGAGGGTGGAGGTGGCCTGAATTCGGTTCTTGGAGGTGCACCATGGCGCGTACTGCGAGCAGTCGAGGAGCACCGCCTTGTACGGCAGGAAGGAGCGGGTGGCGAGGAGGACAAGGAGACCGGAGCAGAGGAGGAGGAGGCAGAGGCGGGAGAGAGGAGTGGTCTCCATGCTCTCTCTAGTGCTATAGCCACAGGATTCTCCTCTTGTGGCGGCTAAGGTTGGTGTCCAAGGGCTCTGGAGGAACGGGCCTATATGGAAGGAGAGGAGGTAACTTGATGAAGGTAGTTGAAGATAGGAAAGTGTAAATAATTTTGGGTAGTACGTGTCCAAGAAGGATTCATGGTATATACTATTTGATACTCATGCTTATGTCACTAATGGCCTCCATGATTCTGCTGCACTTAAAATTGAGAAGAATCTATGGATTACATCCAATATATGATTGGTACACTTTCCATATATTAGACACTATTTCCCTGGTCCTTAATTCTGTTCCAGTTGTGAGACTAGGTGGTGAAGCCTAATTATTATGGGAAGATGTTTTTTTATCTTCCTAGTTGGCGTTTGCCAGGATTTCCTTATATCCTGGCGGACACCAGAATTGATGCACGCTGTTAGATAAGAGTCCAATTTATATGAGAGACGGCTCGTGCTGCTTGCATGAGCCAGGTCGACTCAAGCCGTTGGATTTTGATCCATTGATAGGTGTCAAATCACGGGGCATGTGAGTGTGAATCACCCCCACTCTTAGAGCCATCAAATCAAAATCCAATGGCTCAAGGTGACTCAGCACATGAAGGCTGCGTGAGCCGTCTCATATAAACCACACTCTTATTTACACCAACTAGGAAGATTAAAAATCTTCCCATTATCAGGCTTCACAACGTAATCCCACAACTTGAACAGATTTTAGGATCAAGGAAATAGTGTATGATATATTTGTAAGTGGACCAATCCTATATTGGATGCATGGACTTGAAACGAAGACCTGGTCTCGATGTAAATAACCAAATTTTTCAAAAACTTGCGCCGGTAGCAAAGTGTTATTTTTTACATTAAATCAATAGCGTACGACTATGATTTTGGCCACAACTGATGCACTAACGCTCCATCAATCACCCTAACGGCGAAGCTTTATCTTTGTTTTTGGCACCAGGTGAGGTGAGGGGAGGGTGAGATATTCCGAAATCAATCACTGTCCACGTAAAAAGCGCCAGATACATGTCATTCAATGCCATTAGAATAATCCATTGCTTCTTGCGTGTCTCTTCCAAGCACCGTTCGAAATTTTAAGTCCCCATCATCGTCCTCGCGAGCCGTGCAACTCTTGCATTTGTAAGTGAAAGAAATGAAGATCGTAACATCTTTAGTTAATTTACAGGGAGAAACACAAGGAAGAAATCGGTGTCCAATAATTGTTGTCTTCACTCAAGTATTGACAGGAGCATTCTTTTTTCTTCTGAAAGGACAACATATACTAACTTATACTCCCTCCTTCCTGAAATAGATGCTACACCCACTAACTAATTTTTTAAGATAAGGCTTCTTTTTCAGGACGGAGGGAGTTACGAGATCATGGGGTTCAAGCAAGAGAAAAAAAACAAAAAAAAAAGAAATCAGGAAGTGCTCTTTTAGGGCATGATTAAAAGCAAAACATCCAGAGTGGATGGATGCTTAGTATTCGTGTTTTTTCCATAAGTGAAACACCTCATGTCGTATTTCACGTTGGATATGGAAAAAATATAAATGCTCCAGTAAATATCTAAAATTCACTATGGATATTTTGGTTTTTTCACGCCCCAAACTGCCGCTAGTACGAAGAGTTCGCCACCCCACCATTTAGCCACCCTACCCTCCATTTACAACGATAGTGCATATCCACCGTCTGAAAATACAAGACGGTGGACAACCGCTGACAGTGTAAATTAAGGAGTGGGCTAACTAAACTGTGGGATGGCTAACTACTATTTTTCTTTTGATGGGTTTAGATCGTCTATGAGAGCGTCATAGATGATTTCGTGTGAGGTCCAATCAAGATTAGATGCGTTGAAAACCAACCATTAAAGTCCTTTGAAACCGGCTTTGAAATCAGCATTTTAAAATTGAATGCATAGGTTTTTTTCAAGCGCATCTATTTCTGATTGGCCCTCAAACGAAATCGCAAGTGAGAGCCTCACAGACTATCTGAAGCTCGTTTCTTTTTGGGGGTTTGGGCGATGACTCCTCGATTAAATATTACATCAGACACTGACTCTTATTTTTTTGACAACGTCAATACCCCTTCTTCCCATCCGAAAGAAACAATTATCTGACTAGATTTGCACCTTTCTGATCAGCCAACTGCCCAAACTCCATCCTCTCTCCCCTTCTCCTTTCTCTCCTCCGGATTGAAACAGCCTTAACCACTACGTTAAGAATTTGGAGTCCAAATCTCCATCTCTACCAATTTCAAAGCTCTACCGCAGGATCCCTACTTCGACTAATGTCAAAAGCTCTAACTCCAAAGGATCAAATCATTTATGCCGCTGAAAAAAGTGGTGCCATATTTTATTTTAATAATAGAATATGAGATTCTCGAAAGGAAAATAATATTTGTACATCAGATTTCGTACATATTTCTATATCACTGTCCTTCTCTAAACATGGAAAGGCCCATCTACCACGCGGCTGCCTGGATTGGCTAATTAGGGAGCTGTCATGAATTGCATTGTTTATATTATAAGTTTACCCGGTGCTATAAACAAGTGATGCTAAGAAAAGGGTAAGAAACCCTCAGATGTGACATCACAGGAATCAGGTGTAGTTTTCTTTGGGTCATGAATCATGAGTATTTGATTGGCCTAATCAGTGTGAATCTTCTATATTCTGTAAACAAAAAAATCATGCAACAGATGGGCAAGTGATACTCCATAACTGTTCTTGCAATCTCTTGGAGATTGGCAACATTTCAAATCTGATTTATGATTTTCTTTGGTGAAAAGTAGGAGTTTTTCTATACGAGTATACATGTTTCTTTTCCTTGTTCGGCAACAGTGTTTTTTCAGCCAAGCAGAGCCCTGAAGAGCTTCAGGAAATTGTTGCTAAAAAGTATAAGCGCATGAGGTGCACGATACACAGTAAATTTGGTTGCGAAAAACTAAGAAAACACAATCAAAAGAATGCCAACAAGCATTCCCCGCCAAACTAATATGAAACTTTGCCCAAACCACTATGTCACACAAGGATAGTAGCACACACAAAACATCCCAATTTGCACCGAGAAAGAGAGGTGTAATTTTTCAAGGCTGGTCCATGTATCTTACGCCCGTCTTGCTAACCAACTTCAATAATAAAGTGCGTAATATTTTCGAGACGGTTGAGTATATCACATGTAACTCGTTTGAAGGCCAATCTAGAGCTTTTGATGGTTAAATTTATCAGATGGACACCTCCCCCTAATGGATTAGTATGCTTGAATTTTGATGGATCATTCAAAGGTCTGGAACGGTCGCTGCTTGATGAATTTTGCGAAACCAGTATGGTGAATTTCTTGCTGCTTATGCATGTCAAATTGAAGCAACTTCTGCTTTAGAGGCTGAAGCGATGGTGTGCTTTATTGGTCTGCAACTTGCCGAGTATATGGGCATTAATAATTTACATATACATGGGCGATTCTCAAGTAGTAATTAGTCTTATCAACTAGCCAAAGTCAGATTAGCCTTGGAGGATTCTGCCCCAAATGAAAAGAAATTATTGGGCACAATAATCCAGGGCACCAGGGTGCTGTCAATCTCAGAGTGTCGGCGCTCACACTATAAACGTATGGTCTAGTAAATTCGTATAAAAAAGCTGGCGCTCACATGCATAGCTTGTACGGCGTAGATCTTGAAAATCAAGACACCTGTAAAAGCGGCATACAAAGTGACGTGGGCTGTCCGGTTGTACTCATTAATCTCCTAAGGGTGCGTTTGGCAACCTTGATTTAGATTTAGACGTGTAATTTTTTGAATCATGTCATTTAAAGAATCTCGTGGGATTTTGTAAATGACAGGGTAGGGCCTGTCATTTTGGGCGACCCTTTTTTAAGTTATAATAAGAATCACGTCATTATGATGTGAGATTTTGGGGAAGAATCAAATCCCACCCAAAAATGAGTTGCCAAACGCAGGATTTAGACAAATCACATGATTCTTAAAATCACAGGGTGTAAATCCACGTTGCCAAACGCACCCTAATGTAATTTATTTCTAAATTCAAATTTGTGGGTCCATCGTCGTGTTCATCACCCATTGGTGATGAGCATGACTATCCCCTACGCGCCGCGTACCTAATAATTTCTCGTGGGACAAAACCAAGTTGCAAATTTATTAGCTAACTTTGGACTTTGGAGTCCAACATTATTCATGCTACTGGCTTTCCTCTCCGGAGTCCAACATTATTCATGCTACTGGCTTTCCTCTCCTCAAGAAGTTATGAAGGCCCTACATAGAAATAAAAAAATACAAATGGTTTTCCGGAGTAGTTCGGTGTAAATAAAGTTTTCTGTATAGGGTGGGTTAGGGGTTCTGGAAAATAAAAATTTTCCATGAAAATAATATTCTCCAAAAAATTATCTTTCATGGAAAAACAAATTTTCTAGTAAAAAGTTGTTAGGGGTTATAGAAAGTGTTCATGAAAATTTTACTGAAAATCAATTTTCTGGCCTAGTTAGGGGTTCCAAAAAATGTAAAAACGAAAACGTCCAAGAAAATCTGCTACTAATCCAAATTGAAAGGGCCGCTATGTTCCAGAACGACCACAATTATACATCCTATATTAATTATTCTATTTCACAAAAATATTCATATGACAACTATTAGTTGCCTGAAATTTCAAATCAAAGTTCAGGTTTAGAATTTCAACTTCCAAATCCATTGGTCCCAGAGTTGGGCATACCAAGTATATAGTTTGGAAGAAAAAGTTAACCAATTACAATTCCACATGGGCTAAAAACAAGAGAGATAAAAGTTGATTCCTGGCGCAAGATTGATACAATATTACATGTTAAACGCATTTCTAGCAAAATTTTGCTGCCCTAAAAGCGAAGGCGTGAAACATTTCTCCCAAATCATTGGGCCTTTGACCTTCGGCCCAAAGGGAAAAAACCTTCCCACATGCTTTTAGACCATTTAGTTTCCCAAAAAACACTTTTCGACCATTTCAAGTGTCAGCCCTAGGACCCTTGTCCTTGGGCAGAATTACTCGATCATGTAGCATATGGAGAGCATTTTGCCATCAGCAAAAATATAGCAGTTTCATGGTTTCATCCATTCCAACAGTCAGCCATATGCCCCTTGTTCTCAAGACCCAGAATTTCATGTATTATTTATAGCTCTTGCAGCCACACGCACCAAACAAAAGAACGGAGAGAGTTTCCACACCTATACAACAACTAAGCTCAGAGAGTAGGACACTATTCTCATGATGGAGAAGAACATCAACACAATATAATCTTTACGCATAATGACCACGATTAAACACTATGATGTATATTCACAATATAGAAAGTAGCCTAATTGACATGTTCATTTTCAACAAATGCATCACAATTGACATGTTTATTTTCAACAAATCCATTATAATTGGCATGTTCATTTTCAACAAAACGCATTACAATCTTCATAGCATTACACCATTCTCCTTTTCTGTGTTGAAATTTTAAGGCAGACATATACTTGAATGGATTATTACTGAAGTGCAAAAATGACGCGATGCAAAAATTGTCTACCTGTTACCTCATTGGTTATTTATTGCCAGCAATCAAATAGATGAGCATACCAATATTTCCCTGCAACCATCATCTCAAGAAGCAATATTCAAACAACTGCAAAAGGTGTTTGATGATGAGGGTAAATCTTCATCTAAATATTGCCTCATTTGCTATAGCCGAAGTGCGCCTTGCAAAAATCTTGACACATTTTCTCACATAGTTTCTTTCTTTTTTTGACATCCCATTTTGCACATAACAAATCTGAATAACAAGCATGGATTATTAGCACATACACCCCATTTCTCACATAGTTTCTTTCTTTTTTTGACACCCATCTCAGATTGCTGAAACACGCATGGATTATTATCTAACTAATATGCAGTAGACCTGTAAAATACTATTATTAAAAGACGAACTCTACAAAAGACTTGTTAAATGCAACTCTATCAATTAACATGTGCTGCATTGAGGAATATAAATTGGAATAAACCTAAATATTATAAACAAAGAAAACATTATCATTGCCTAATCCTATCTATTAATGGTTGAAAGTGTAATTTCTGTTCTCATCCTGTAACACCCGAAAATTTTACAAGTTTACAAAAACTGCTATTTTAGGAAACTGTTCTAAAATAGGAAAGTTTTGCTGCCTATTTTGAAATCTTTTAGTCTCGTCTGTCGATTTGGTTTTGTGATGCTTATAGAAGAGTGGAATTGATAAACCAGATTAGGTAGGCTACCAGGGCGCGAGGACTAGCCCTGGCACTGGGGTCAACCTGGCGCTGAGGCTGGCCTGGCACCAGGGGCGGAGTGCACCTGACGCCAGGAGTGGGGGCCAGGCGCCAGGCTAGGAAGCACGGACACGGCAAAATGGCAGCCGTGTCCGTATCCGATACGTATCCGACACGGATACGCTGGCGACACGGCTGCCTGCGTATCTGTGCTATTTTTTTTAAAAAAAAAAAGAAAAAGAAAAAAGAGGATACGTATCCGACACGGCGGGACACGCATCGGATACGTATCCTGGCTCTCTCCCCCCTCCCGTGCCCTGACTTTCCCCTCCCCCCCAGTCTCCTGTGCCCTGGCTCTCTCCCCCCCCCCCCTCCCCGTCCTCCTTTCTCCCGTGCCCTAGCTCCCCCCGTCCCCCTTCTCCCATTCTATGGTGGCTCACTGGCTTGCTAAATGCAGGGTTGTTACTTAACAACTTCACTTTTCCATTCGTGTTCAAGGCGTGTGCGAGGCTTTTGGACTTGAAACTGGGAAGGAGGATTCATGCCCATGTTGTGAAACTGGTTTTTCAGTTTGATGTCTTTGTGAAGATTGGCATGATCTCCATGTATGCAAAATGCGGTTATTTGGAAGATGCGAGGAAGCTGTTCGATGAAATGCCTGTGGGGAATTTGCTGTCTTGGACTTTTATGATAAGTGGGTACATAGAGGATGAGCAATATATTGAGGCAGTGGATTTGTTTGGAAAAATGTTAATGGTGGGTTTAAGGCCAGATGAATTTACTCTTACGCGGGTATTGTCTGCTTATGCACATTCAGGTGATATAAAGAATGGGAAGTGGATACATAGATATATTGAGGAGAAGTGCTTGGAGCAAAATGTAGTTGTGGCTACTACTTTGATCAATATGTATGCAAAATTCGGTCACATGGAAAAAGCCCGGTGGGTTTTTGATAGGATGAAACAGAGAGATGTGGTTCCTGGAGCACTATGATTTCTGCATACTCCTTGAATGGACTTCCTAAGGAGGCTTTGGATGTCTTCTATATGATGCAGAAGAATAATGTGAAGCCTGATGGTTTTACAGTGGTTGGAGTTCTATCTGCTTGTGCAAGACTAGGAGCTTTGGAGTTGGGAAAGCAGGTCAAATACTTGGTAAAAGAACAAAGGTTTATGTTGAACCCAGTTTTGGGTACTGCATTGGTTGACATGTATGTTGTACAGGAGTATTGGTTTATGTTGTACTGGTGTTTTAGATTATTACAGAGCTTTTACATATTAAAAATATAGGGGAGACTGTCAAATTTTGCATGAAAATTATGAATAAAAATAATTTTTCAATCACAAGTTTACAGCTGCAACATTTACAAAGTTTAAAGGAAAAATTGTGTTACCACAATATAAAAAACTATATTTTAAAATTATATAAGTAATTTTTTATTAGTCGTGTCGTATCCTACTTTTTAGAAAAATGCCGTGTCCCTGTGTCCGTATCGTGTCGTATCGTATCGCCGTATCCGTATCCGTGCTTCTTAGGCGCCAGGGTATGAGACCAGTGTGTAGAGACTCCTTTGAATATTTTGATTTATTAGATTGGATTATCGTAATGCAAGATGTTATATTTGGTAAGTTTTGCACATTGCATTCGCGGGGCATCGGAGCCGCCCATCTGTGTGCCACGCACCAGACGCAGGAGCACCTGAGGGCCAGAGCCATGTGGAACAGTGTCCTGGGCACTTGCCACGTGGTTGGCATGTGAACATGTGTGATGTGATGAGATTTGGTTAGTTATGGCAAGGAGAATAAATCTTGGAAGGTAAATTCAAATTTGACATTCTAATTTGCAATCTATTTAAATTGGGTTTAATATGGCTAATTGAGAATAATCATGGAGATATTGATTGGCAATTAAGAAGGACTGATGGAAGGTGCTAGAGGCATATTCCAAATCACAAATGGCTCCATATTTTAATTGATTGGATTGGTGCTAATTTGATGAGGTGGACGGTCCTAATTTAGAAAATCAATTAGATTGAATAAATCACCTTTAATCAAGAAATTTATATCTAATAAAAAAGCTAATTAGAGGGCTCGATTTGGGACTTGATTGAGGGCAATCAAGGGCCTTTCCATATGCATGGAAGGCGCCCTTGTGTCATGGGGCTGATTGGGAAAGAATTTGAATTTTGAATAGGATCTCCCTAACTAATTGATTGAGATTGGTTATTCACTAACTAATTGAGTAACTAATTGGGGTGATGGGGCTAATCACGTCCCTAATGGCCTTATTTCCCCTTTTGGTGATCCATCTTGGCCATTGGATGGGGGTGTGTTCGATGGTGAGGATTGAAAGGCTTCATCTATTTATATCTCTCTTGGGAGGAACCGGCAAATCTTCTTGGACCGGCAGCCCATTGGCCTCCTTCTTGAGATTTCTTTTTCCCAATTTCATACCCTCTTCCCCTTCACAACCAGCAGTAGGCCGGCCGTGTGTGGTGGTCGTGGTGTAGTGGATCGACGAGGTTGTGGCACGGGGCGTACGGAGATAATTTGCACGTCGGAGTTCGGTACTTCAAAGCCAAGTAGGTGCTCTTTTTCCCACAAGTTTCAGCGTATTAATTCCATCGTTTCACGATGATATTTATATATATACGACTTAATGAGATTGATGATATTGAATATGTTTGGTTGATATTCGGTGTTGACTAATGAATTGAACATCATTGGATATTCAATATATGCTACATTGAATTTATCCTCACTTTTTCATGAATCCTCATCATGTATGGCTCCACTTAGCTCTCCCCATACGCTTGCTGCTTTGGTCGAAATGAGTACATTCTATTTGATGTTATATGATTGTATGTCCTGATTTAGATGTCTTCTTTCTTGGGTTTCATTGCTAAATGTCATAGATGATTTTATGTGTCACACGAGATTCCAAACTGCGATTGTGTGCTGGGTTCAATCCTCAAAGTTTGAGTCTTTAATGTCATTGCTTGCTGGTATTTGGAAGTTACAGCCAACAAGGTCAGTTTGAGTTGTCAGATTTCATGTCTCAAGAAAGTCGTCTCCTTTAAGTCATGTTAGCCAGTAAAGGGGTTAAGTATACAAATCTATTTCGTATAATAATACATATCTTATGATATAAATTGTTAAAGTAACAATTTTGATGGGTAAAACTTACTGGTTGTTACATGTTTTAATATGTCACCGTAAGAGTTGTGAGGTCTGATCATGTGTATGGTAAAAGTTGTCCACTTTATGCCTTAATGAACCTAATTGATAGAGTCAATCTAATGGGACGGTCTAAACTAGACAATTAAGAAGATTTAAGATCTGAAATTATGAACACTTATGGGTCAGGACTTGTGGAACCCAATGACCTCAGTTAATAGGTCAGACCGGGAGCCTTGGTGTCCTGGAAAAGCTGTCCAGATTGCGGGTTAATGAATAATTAAGGCTAAGTTGTAAAACAGTTTTAATAAGGGGCTATTATGTAATTTAATACATAATTAAAGGACTGATCAGAAGTTAGTAAATGCTTCATATGAGAGTATAATAAGTTTAGATGATCTTGGTTAGGGTTAGAACATGTAATAATTGATGGGAATTGGGATAAATCCTAAGTATAGTACTCTCGGCCAGGAGTAATCCTGCGCCGGTGAACTGTGTTGGAAAATTCATTATTAAATGTAGAAAATTCATAAAATTATGCCATAAATTGGGTTAGAAACTAGAAACATGGGGCTGTCTGTCATAAAAACTTCAGACCAATTTATGTTCAGTGCCAACTGTGGTGAACCAGAGAAGTAAGCTAATGTGCAGATAACCGTATAACTTCGGGAAGATTTAAACTATACCTTATAGCAAAACCTATATGTTATACCTATTAATAAATGGTACGAATCTTATAAAACCCTGAAGAAAGGAATCAGTGATGTCTCTAGATTGATCAAATTCAGAAAGTGAGTTATGTCAGGCCGAGTCATTCTTTTGTGGTGCATTGCACTACAAATCTGCTATCCTTTGGGACCAAACCTAAAGTCTTAGATTCTCGGTTAGGGTTTATTCTCTTAAACTCTACCATCCAGTACTTGTGACATATAACTCCCAGTATTGTTAGAAACATAGATGTCTTGAATGGAGCTATGCATGGTGAAGGTGTCATTCTGTTGAGTCTCAATTATGAGTCGTTTGATGATTGAATTCAGATATTAAAAGTCACTCCTTTGTGAGTCAGATATTGAAAGTCACTCCTTTGAGAGTCAGATATTGAAAATTACTTTGAAAGATGATTGAGTGGGTCCCTAGATAAGAGAGCCTTTATTATTCCTGATTGTTTCAGTTCTTTGTAAACTGCTTCTCCACCAAGAGTTTTGATGAACGCTCTTTGTGTGGAATCATAGTATGCTCACGAGCCATTGCTAGATCTTGCGAGATCTCAGATTTTATTGAACCTCTGTAGTTCAGCCGATGACGGCAACGCATGCGCTTTAGATTGTATGACATTACGGAAGGTCTGCAATCTCTGCCTATTGTGCCCGTAAGCACCGATGGGGCCAGCATCCCTAGACGCATGGCCGGGTTCCTCTGTAGAACCTCTAGGATGATCTGGTAATTGATGTCCATAGAGGAAGTGGACTGAACAGAGAGCAGAAATTGTTATCTCCGACACTCTGGATGTTTGGAGTCAGTATTCTTATTGATCTTCCTGACGCTCTGTACGTTTGAAAATTGAGTTACGTTTATTCATGCTTGACCTTTGATGGTCTCTGATATTGATTTTGAGTAGGTAAGTGAACCCTGTATTTACTTTACCTGATATTCTTAAATGTGTCTTTAATGCTCATTCCTTCAGTATTCTATTTTATTATCTGTTGTGGATTTTCTTGGCTCCTATTGGGTATTTCTTTCGAAATACTCATGCATCTCTTGATGCAGGAATGAAAGTGGAGAAGAACTAGCAAGATTCGTGTTTGGAGCTCGATGACGAAAGTTGATAAGACCTGGATTTATTTATCGTTTTTATTTTCTGTTCGCGGAGAACTTATTAGCCTGTGTGCTGAATTTATTTTGATGTTTAATGAATTGTTGACTGGATTATTGTGATAGTATAGTTTGTTTTATTATTTAAGATTTTTGAATAACGGATATTGGTTAAGCATTCTGGAACGGAGTAGAATTGTGATCGAGTATTCGGTCGCGTCCCGGGTTTCAGCCTCATGACCTTAATTGAGTTAGTGCTTCCGCGCATTATTCGAGGTTCTGAAATTCGGGGCGTGACACATCCTGTGTAGTTAGGAAAAAAACATCAATCCCCCAAATTCAGCAAAGATGGTATCTACAGCAAAAAAATAATAATAAAAATGGTAAATATATTTATAGAATCTTAAATAAGTATGAGCATTTAACAGTCTGAGAACGAGTAAATCCCGATCTTGCCAACCTAAATTTCAGAGTTATGGGATTCCCCTTTCATGCACATTATACAAAACAAAGAAACAACAGCACCATAATAAGAATGTGAATGCAAGAATTACATTTTCAAGAGCCAGCCAATTCAAAACTAAGAAAGTTTGGAAAGCCATAAAGATGAAACCTACTGATTAACTTTAAAGATGGACCGCTTAACACACAATTAATCCCATCCTCAATTTTATTCTTTTAAGAACCTTATGAAGCTCGCTAATATAATCTTTTTTCTTTTTGAATGCTTCTGAGAGACAATTCAGTCTCTTACATTGCAGTTCTCAGTTAGAGCTAATTACATAAAACACTGATTTCTCCGGATGTTATCCTTTCGATGGATACATAAGCAAGCATGTGATTCATCCCAGCTGTAGGGCAATTGCTCATATATGGAAACAACAAAGTTGAAGGATCAATATCATGAGATTGCTATTAACTAGCAAACAACAACAAAGGCTAAAATAAGGATAAAAGGAATTTTTGGTATACAGAGGAGGCAAAATTTACCGACTATGAGCATATAGAAGTTGAAAAAATAATATTTTTCTGTTGAACTACAAGGGTACATACCTCAACAATATAACTCAACATTATAAATAAAAACACATTCTTTGAATAAGTTATCGATTCTGCGACTGGCCACCGAAGTACTTCGGATGCCTCAGCTTGAGGGGATCCCCCGTCTCCAATGGCGAGAAAAATCAAGAACTAGGGTTTTGTGCACCGGAAAAATCAAAGAAAAATTCAAAAACATGAGAAAAAATTAGAGGACACAAGGAATCAGTATAGGAAAGAGAAGGAGAGATTGGGGGGAAGTTTATATAAACTTCTCGGCAAGAGAGAGAGAGGTTTACCTGGAAGATGGAGAGAGGCGGGAGCTAAGAGAATGGAAGAATGGCACTAGGGAGCAGAAAGTCCGGTGATCGTCGCCGGATACAGCTCCGGCGAGGTAGATTTATTGTCAGATGAGCGGCTGGGAAGGAAGGGAGGTCGAGTCGCCCAAATTTCCGACCTTTTTTCAGTTCGAAAAATGGACTTTCGTACCCACTGAGGTTTGAAAATTTTCGACCAGTTTCGGGGCTCTTTTCAGGGCCATTTTCGGGCCCTCCAGAAAAATAAATTTTTAGGGGCTGTTTTTCTTCAACCCCTAATCTGATGAAAAAATTATTTTCATGTAAACCAATTTTCCATTTTTAATTTTCATTAACCCCTAACCCATCCATAGTGTATATGTACCCAAAACAAAAACCAACTTAGAAAATTGGAAATGTCCTATCATAAACTAATCTCATCTGCAGTTGCGCGTCGAAAACAAATAAGCTTGAATTGCAGGCCCAAAGTTATTCTTAGCCCAGTTGGGCAGCAGGCCTGAATCCATTACCACACAAAAACACAAGGCTTGGTTTTCGATTTGACTGGGCAATTGGGCAGTCTCATTTCACTTGAATGAACATAATTGCTCAAGCCCATCTAGCCTTTAAGTGCTCTTGCCGCAAAAATGTATTGTTCCATATTAATAGTCCTATTTGGTACCTTAAAATATTTCGTTTCGAAAAACCAAATAGGACTATCTAGGACCCTAGGTGCAAACTATAACCTTTAAATTTTAATTTTCTTAAATTTGGGTCTCCTTGTCCAACTATCTAGATCAATGAGTGAAGTAAAGGCCTAAATAAAAATAAGGGAAATTTATTAAATAAATAAAAAAAAATTCCGCTTTGACACTGTAGAAAATATTTTCCAAAGAGGCGACAAGCCATGTAGGTGCCTGTGTGGCTTTTTTTTTAAAAAACTAATCCGAAAGGCGTCGTTACTCATGCCTCTTGTCCCACTTTAAAGGGCCGATTACTTCAACGATGTATATCTCTCTAATTTCTTATCCGTTTTGGTCAATTTTTTTTCATTCTTCCTAATTTTTAGTACTCTTTCTAGTCACCATGATATCACAAAAATGTTGAGACATTGTATGCTATTTATTGAAAAAATACCACAATAAACCACAATAAAATAGTATCCGATGGTTCAACATCTTTGAGATATCATGATGATTAGAAATAACACAAAAAATAAAAAAAATGGGCAAAAACGGATAAAAATGAAAGAGATATGCATCATTGAAGTTATTGCTCCTTTAAAATAGAACAAATTTTTAAAGAGAGGCGTCGGTTGAACCGATGTATTTGTTTTGAGCTATTTTAGTGGAACAAACTTCAACGATGTATAGTTCTCTCATTCTGTTTTCACCCTTTTTTTTCATTCTTTATTATTTTTAGTATTTTTATAGTCATTATGATATTACAAAGATGTTGAGCCATCACATACTATTTATCATAGTTTTGTGGTATTTTTTTCAATAAATAGTATGCGATGGCTCAATATTTTGTGATATCATGATGACTAGAAAGATTACTAAAAATTAAGAAAAATAAAAAAAAAAGCAAAAACGGATCAGAAATGAGAGAGATATGAATTGTTAAAGTGATCGCCCCTTTAAAGTGGGACAAAAACACAACACATGAAACATGCTCTCAACCCATTCCCACATGCATCATAATCAAGGTATAATTACAATCTCATGGTAAATCCCCATGCGTGTGTGTAGTCATGCATATCCTAATCACATGATTCATACTTATCATAACTCATAGTGTCATATTCATATGTTGAAAACTCGTTTAAGTACTGGTCACAATCCCAAAATCATGGTGAAAACTACCGTAAAAACATAACTTTAATTACATGAACTCGACAACATTCCTACAAGCATACTCACATTTATTTTCTATAATCCAACATACATAAGGTATTATATCATCATTTCTACATATCACGTGGCCTCATTAACTCATAATATACTTCTCATGTCATTAAGTGAAGTAAATCATGGAAAAAAATGCTAAATTTCCAAAAACCCATTTAACTGTAAATTTTCGAACATTACTAAGTTTATTAGAATTTTTTGAAAGTTACTAAGTTATATGTAATTACGAACAGTAAAGAACAATTTCATGTACCTCAGTAAAGTTCAATAATTCCAAAACACTCAGTATATCCTCATTTCGAAAATCAAACCGAAACACCATTTTCATAACTTCAAACATCAAATCGAAGCATCAAACAATATCCAAATTACCCCAAAACTTTCTATAAAAAGAAAGGGTTGCGCCCTCCCCATTTTAAGCGTGTAAGAGTCGTCTGTTGAACATACGCCTTTCTCTTTTCTCAACCGACAGGCGTTGATTGAACCAATACCTTTTGGGTTAGTTTTTTTTAAAAAAAGCCATGCAGGCACCAATGCCACGTGGGTGCCTGCGTGGCTTGTCATATAGCCTCTTTGGAAAATATTTTCTACAGTGCGTCAAATTGAAATTTTTTTTATAATATATTTAATAAATTCTCCTAAAAACAACAAGGATAACGACTTACACCGTGTGTTAACTTTAATTTTTTTGGTTAATTTGTTTTGCTTTTTGCTAGAAGAACAGCCCGACGGACCACGTCAAAACGAAATTAAAGTTATATCATGCAAAACTAGAATCAGACAAATGAAGGACAGACAAGGTCAAATAAGAAATTCCAGCCTTGCAAGGTTGCCGGTGGACCTTCGTAGGTTTGCTTGCCGACGTTCTCCTTCCTCCATAAGAAGACATTTAAATACGCAAAAGCAGTGCATAAAAGCAGGATGGCCTTTCATGCAAACCGTGCCCCAATCCCTTAACCCTCGTCGGTTCCCATAAAATACTTCCCCCCTCAAAGCACCAAACTTCAAAATCCCATCCATAATTTTCAATTACTTCAAGTGAAAGGTCAAAATGATAAGCTTTTTTGTGTTCAACGTTGCAAAAACACCTCTGTTGCCAAAACAAAACGCAACAAAACAACCCCACATTTTATAGCCATCCCACCCACACTCTGTGGTTGTCTACCATTCGTGTATTTTGTCCGCCACTGGATTCTTTTGACTGATATTAAAATACCTTCCGTAATAAAATAAGAGTCAGTTTTATACCTTTTAAAATAGCATTTGGTAGGGTGATAGTTGTCAATCACGAGAGTAACTATCAGGCTGAAAATTCTTCGTAAGCCGAAAAAGCGTTTATCCGGTGAAAGAGGACAAATCAGGAGTTGACAAGAAATTTTTACCTTTCACCTTAAATTGTCGCCTGAAACAATGATGCTCATTTTCAACATTTATTTTCGTCAGTTCTCCAACTGATGTGATTAATTTTTGAACTGACAAGAATAATCATCTTTCAAGTTTTAGCATCCGAACGCACCCAAAATAAGAGTCGACTTGCCAGTGTTGTAGTGCAAGCTAAATTTTTCCATAAAACAAGCAAGTATGATATATTCAAAATCCACAAAAATTGGCATGGGTACTTAACAAGCTTTGTAGATAATTTTATTACTAGTTGAACGAATGTGCGCTACTAGCTTACAGAACAGCCCGCCAACCCCCTGTACAGAGTGAATGTTCACCATTTGATAATACCATGGAATGTCGTATCGGATATCGGTAAAATATCGGTCGGCCAAAGAGACGAAATATCGGAGATATTGTGTAAAAAAATATCAGTAGTCAAAAACTAGTTTTTACCGTATATTTTCACAATCTAACTTCTAAAATGAGTTATACTAATTTAAACAAAGAATAAATTTCAAAATATGCCTATTAGGATAGAAAACAAACATGAAAAGTTTTTTTTTCAAATTTTTTTTTTAAAAAAATAATTTTTTAATTCAAAAATACCGATATATCGGTGGCGATATTTGGAATTTTTTTAAAAAATAATATTGATGGGTATCGATGTATCGGTTTAGGCCCGATACCGATATATCGGCGAGACAATTTTCCATGGATAATACACTACCAGCGGACATTCATCCCATCTTGGCAACCCACAAGCTTTCCTAAAGTAATCAAGTAGTGAATAGTTTCAAAATTAGCATTTGTTAGCTTAGACATTGGTTCTATGTTATCGACTTATCGTAACACTAATTTTACAACATTATCATAAGATCGATTAACAAGTGTTTATAAATTTCATAGCACACAACATTAGCCATCACATAGCTACACGATTTTTAGGAGACGAGACAGTGGAGGACTACTGATTTTCGTTTCCCTTTTTCTCACCTTTTGCAATGTGTTATTGTGTTCGAATTCAAATAAGGCATCAAAATTCAAAAGAAAAGCAACAAATGAGTCTCAGCTAAAAGTCAATTGTCATCATGCTGAAAGCAACAGATCGACCTTTAGCTTAGCTCCCTGTACACAAAGCTCGGTTTTTACTCCTTGAAAAGGACAAGAAGTAGAAATCAACAAAAGCCAAACTAGTAAAAAACAGCTCATCACAGACTCCTCTGACAATCACCCGGACTTGTCTAAAGAACATCTTTTTCACTGGTCCAGAGCGTTGGGGCCGGAGCAGTAGCTCAGAATCGGGTTCCAGACCCATTGCACCAGGAACCTCCGGCCAACTCCGTTCATGTTGTACGTTGCTCCGTCCTTGGCCTTGAGGAGCTGCCCCATGTAGGAGCCTCCGCCACCGGTGCCGTATATGCCTTCGCAGAGGTCGGCGATCTCCTGCGGGAAGCAGGGATCCTCCCCGGCATACCATGCGTTCACCAGCGGGTTGGTTGCTAGCTCGGCCAGCTCGTGGGCGATCACGGTCACCATGCCGTCCACACCGATGTCGCCGTTGGGGGGTTTGGCTGGTTTGAGGCCGGGGATGTATGGTGGTACGGCGAAGGGGTAGGCGCAGACCCCCGGGCATTGGGTGCCGGAGTTGCCGACCCAGGCGTAAGGGAGGGTGTAGCCGACGATGGAGGGGAAGGTGAAGTAATGGAAGCCGCAGACCTGGCCGCAGAAGTCCTGTACTGAGACGTCCTCGGCGGTGAGGAGGAGGTAGAGGCCGCCGCGAGGGTTGACGGGGAGGGGGCGGATGGCGGCGGAGACGGCGCTCTTGATGACGGACTGGATGGAGAGGCGGGTGAGGGACTTGCCGTGGGAGTATCGGCGGTCGTTCTTCTCCTGGCCGAAGAGGAGGGAGCGGGTGATGTTGTTGCCGGTCTGGTCGGTGTAGAGGCGGACGGTGGACCACCAGTCGGAGACGGAGGGGTGGGGGGAGGCGGAGGCAGGGGCGGAGATGGAGCGGAGGAAGCCGCGGATGATGCGCTTCTGGGCGGGCGTCCAGGCGCCGTACCAGATGGGGTGGACGGTGACATTGGCCGTCAGTACCGGCCCCATGTGGTAGCGGAGGTGGACCAGCTCGGAGGAGCCCTCGTACTTCTTCGACTCGGCGAGCCTGGGGTCGGCACCGGCGCTGGAGCTCGTTTGGTTGTAGAGGTAGGGCCATGGCCGCCAGGCGGTGGCAGGGCCGGCCAGGAGGAGGATGACGAGGATGATGGACGTCTGAGGTGGTGGAGCCGGGCGCCGCAGGCGGAGGGTGGCCATCGGCGGAGGGATGAGGGGGGACGGAGGAGGGAGCAGGGTTTTGGCGGGATACTTATAGGACGAGACAAATTGAGAGAGAGCTTCGGAATCATTTCGGTTTGGGTAATTCATATGCAACCTTTACATTGTGGATTATTAGAGTGAGAGGCTTGTTTGTTTAGGAATGTAGGAGGGGGATCTCATTTCTCAAATATTTGAGATAATGAATTCTTTTCGGATTGGGAGACTTGAAGTTTTGCAGTATTTGTAATTAAGATAGTGGTCTAATTGGAGAAGTGAGTTAAACTGCCAATTGAATTTTGTCATTCTTCTATTGTAACACCCATGAAATGGCATTTCCAATCTTTTGCCATAATTGTCAGAGCATATAAATCTAGCATGTATGGGTTGTCTCCTCCTCAAGATATCTCTCTCAAATGAATTTCATGTTGTTTTTTACACGGGGCCGTGGCAGCCGAGCTCCAAGTTACTTAGAGCGAGATAAAACTAATTAGTGCCATTGGGCAAAGGCAAAGATGGTGGACTACCGACATTCTAAGGGAAGAAAGAGAAATGAAATAGAAGGTGCATCATATCTTCGACCCCTATTAGCGCCTTCAATTATACATAGAGATTTTAAGTGTCTTTATCTTCTACGAGAGCCAAACCACCAAATAGTGTGGCGGTAGAGGTCCCAGATTCGAGCCTTGCTCAACCTGTGGCACCAGGGAGGTAGATTTAGGACGGGGGGTTTCGGATGTACCAAAAAAAAAAACCTTCAACAAGAGATGTTTTTGTCGTCGGCGTCGAATTGTTGTCTAGTCTTTCAAAATATTTAGTGAGACTAACTTCCATGGAAAAAGAAAATGTGCAGTAGGTATGCCAAGAATGACAACAGTTACTTGAAGCATGCAATTCTGATATGTCATACGTGTATAATTTAAAATATCTTTGTCATATGAAGATATTTTTGTGGTCCCTTAAAAAGCACCTTATTACATGGTGTGCAATAGTCGGGGCAATGGTTGATTAAGAACCCACCCTTATCTCTTTTCTACTAGCTATTACCGGCTACCCCATACAATACGGGCCTCATAATTCATAGGATTAGCAAACTATATTCCTTTTTTTATGCGAAGATTTTATGGTCTCTGAGGAGTATGTCCGCTAGGATATTCTAGACGACTAAGGGGCCGGGCGTGAAAAATTAGTTTCATCCACTCCCAAAAATCTATCTTATCCACTAACTAGTGGATTATCCCAAAAAGCCTAACCAATTGGATTTTTTTCAACTAGATAGTGCTGATTTTTCTCGAGGCCCCTGACACACTTGTTCTGTGCACTACAGCAAGCATATTTACCAAAGCGCACACAGAAACTGTACAGATCTTAATGATCGATGGTTCCTATTAATTGCGGACATCCTCCCATGCGAACCAAAAGTGCTTCCTTCTTATGGGAGAGAAGCTGTTTACAGTTATACATATATAAAAAAAGATAGAAATTAGTGAATTTAACATATATGAACTATTTTTTATGAAAAACGAATTGCTCTATTTGTAAGGAGGTGATAGGAATTAGTACACATTTGAGGAAAAGCCACTTCAATTTCGCCCATTTTTTCAGCTTTTCAATTTAAAAAGTTTTTTTCTCACACTGAAAAGCGCGGGGCAATTCATTTGCGGGATGTTGGAGGACAAGGGAAAATTATTGGCTACGCGCCGCGCAGGGGGAACAATGTGCTCATCACCAATGGGTGATGGGCACCTCTCCCCTGCTTGTAATGATTGCCCCAAAGGGACCCACAAGCAGGGAGACGTGCTCATCAGCCATTGGTGATGAGCACACTGTTACCATGCGCGGCGCGCAGGTAATAACTTCTCGTCCTCAAGCAGAATAGCAGATGCTTTTAATAAGTCTAGCTGTCAACTGGGCCCCATTTTGGACTCTTCGTCCACAAGATCATCATAGTACCTCGAAGTTACTAAAATGGCCCCACACCACTTGGAAAGCGACCTTTCTGTCATGGGTATTGTAGTCATTTCACGCTCCGCAATTCAATTGCCTCCTGGTCGTCTCATTATTGACCTGGTGCGTTTGTTTACTGATTCTCTGAAAAAAATCAGGCTGATTCGGCCTGATTGTTCTGATTCGTGTTTGTTTACTGATTTTACTAATAGGAGGTGCTGATGGTGATAGGTGAAAAAAATCACCTATTTTCACCTATCACCTGATAGGGTGTTTGGTTATTGATTTGCTCAATTTTCACTCCTGACGGTGAAAATTGAAAAAAATCAGCAAATCACCCCTGAAAGAGGTGATTTTGCTGATTCTCATTCGAATGAGCATTAGCCTGAAATTTTTTTTTTCGTCACCTCCACCATCGCCACTGCCCATGGCCGACACCACCCACCTGCCACTGCCTACCATCGTCGCCACCCACCGTCTACCACCATCGTCGGCCACCGCCCGTCGCCGGCCATCACCCACCACCACCATCGCCACCGCTATCGTCGTCGGCCACCACCCACCATCGCCGCCGACCACCACCGCCATCGTCGCTGGCCATCGCCCACCGCCCACCATCACCGCACCACCTTCCACTACCACCACCCACCATCGCCGCCGACCACCACCGCCCGCCAATGCCACCGACCACCACCCACCACCGCCGACCATCGACCACGGCCACCGCCCAATCGCCACCGCCACCACTGCCTTCGTCGCCGACCACCCACCGCCGGCCGCCGACCACCACCGCCGCCGTCGTCAGCCACCGGCCACCCGCTGCCACCATCGCCGGCCACTGCCCACCTCGCCGCCGGCACCACCCACCACCAACGCTGCCATCCGCCGTCCAAAAAAGAAATTTTTCACCGGCTTTGCCAAACACAAATCAGGCCTGATTTTTTTTTTTAGGTTCCTAAACGTAAGTCACCAATCAAGAGTTAGGCTGATGGTGAAAGACTGAAAATATGATTAATTTCAGGTTCCCAAACGGATTTTCCACAATAAGAAAAATCACCTACAAATCACCTTAATTATTTTCTGCCTGATTTTTTTTTTTTACAAAGTACTATCAGTTTCCAAACGCACCGCTAATTTCGGCCGAAAGTCGCAGAATGGGAATTTTCGCTAATCACGGCGCGTTTCGCGCGAGACGAGCCGGGGCTCGGTTAGCGGCATTGGTCGAGCCGGCTTGGCCCACCACCCCACCAATGCAGTCCCTCGCGCCAGCCCAAAATGAGAGCGAGGGGCCTGGCCCACCCTGAATGGACCGACCGTGATCACGGGGCCCACTTTGTAACTTGGACTGTTCAGGCCCGCTGCCCGCATAAATCCATCACTCAGCCTACGAGTCTACTCTCCCAGTCTCCATACTCTATGGCCCTGTATATATGCGCTTAGCGTATGATATTTTGCAAGCTGGTTTTGAATTACCCGTCGGCTGATTGCTGTACACGAGTCGTTGATCGGATCCCGATTAAATATGATCCAATGGCTCGAAATGCCACGGATGCATACAATGCATAATTTGTTTGAGATTTCAAATGCATATTTCTTTTGCTATTAACATCAAGTGCATACGTTTTTTTGGCAACTCACATCAAATGCATTTTTTAACACAATGCGATTTCGCACATATAGAGTATTAACTTTTTCATTGCATCATAGCAAAAAAGAAAAGAGAACTTTTTCAATGTTTAGCATACTGTACACCAGTAGATCAAGACCAGTCAGCACGCATGTTTAGGGAATATATGAAATACAACCAGAGACATACACCAGTGACATGACGGGACTTCATGGGACAGTGAACTTGTGTGGCATGCTCTGTGTCCAATAAAAATATACACCATTGCATCGTGTGCATCCGAAAAATTAGTATGTTTACTATAACTGAAATAAGAACTTTTGATACTTATTTTTATTTTGTTTTGCATTTTTTTGTTAAGAGAACGCAAATAGAGTTTTTTAACGCCACCGACTATGCGCAAATTAGAGCCTAGAGCAAAAAAATATGATTAATTGAATTTTCAGACGCGCGATCAATCGGACCTGTTTCAAAAAAGAAATCAAGGCAGATGCCATTGATCACAAGGGTGACAGTCGATCTATAGGACGTGCAGACATACACCAGTTCTTGTGCAAAAAGTAGACATGTAGAAATACATCAATATATAGTTATTAGTTTCAATATTCCTACACTTCAATATAGTGGTCCTTTTTTTTTTTATAATGATGGGTGTCTGAGTCTTTAGGACCCATTCACTTAGAGCATGAATTCCATCGCCAATCCCCTTAGGTGCACATTTGACCTATACAACATACACCCCAGTTAAGTTGGGATAGGGTGCGTTTGGATACTGATATTAAAATGTGAAAAAAAATATCAACCTGAAAATAATTAAGGTGATTTTTCCAGATTTGTGAAAACCCTTTGACAACTTAAAATTAATCATATTTTCAGTCTTTTCTCGTACTTTTTTTTTGTTAGCCTAATTCTCATTCGAATGAGAATCATCATTTTTACCCCTTTTATGGGTGATTTACTGATTTTTATCGGTTTATCACCATGAGGAGTAAAAATCACCAATTTTAGTTTCCAAACGCATTTGACCCTAATAGGTAAAAATTTTCACCTTTCTCCGTTAATGGCTTTTATCAGCTCGATCAGTATCAAAATAATTTTCAATATTTTCATCCCCTTCCAGTCACAAAATGTTCTTATTTTAGTATCCAAACGAACCGATATGGTCCTTGTGGTGACAAACAAAATGTGGTTTGAATTCAAACATCTGCATCAAAAAGCAGTGCCTTGCCCATCAAACGGTCACACCAACACCAAGTTGGCCATATACCGGTCCTTTTGCATGCCTAGACTCTGGCATGGTCAGATAACCAGTTGTTCCCAAAAGGCCCGAGCTTAGCAAATAGATTACCAATGGATTTACTTCATATTTCAACACTTTAATGCATGTGCAAGCATCCATCAAGATTTGCAAGTGAACACATATAAAGGGCACACCCGCATTCATCAGCGGTCGAATCCAAAACTTACCTTTGAACGATGTTAGATAACTATTGTTCCCAATAGCTCGAACTATTAGGAATATTGGATTATCGATGTATTTACTTCGACTAAGAACATCGTGGCTTATCGCAAGGCTGGAAGGCACAGGTGTCCACGCACATATAAACGGGACTCTTTCAAAGAATTTGTAATACTAAACGTTTGGGGTTTAGTAGGCGGGTCACTTGGGGAGCCACACAGAGATGATCAATATAAGCTGTAGAGTCGGAGGGATGATCATGTTTTCTTCTTTTTTCTCGGTAGGGAGTTTGAATGAGCTGCCTCCCACCCACCGCCCATGTGAAGAAAGGGCCGGACAACTTCTTAGGTACTCATCACCATTCACCTTCTCTTGCATGTATGTGTGCCTGAGCCTGAGCTGATGATGTCGGAAGCTCTCTCACTTCTATCAGCCTTGCCAATAGCTGCTTTTCTTCAATTGAGTTCAAGTGTGGACATCTCGTGAGTGCAAATCTTCAATCCCCACCGAATTCCATTTATGTCTCCTCTAATGGCCCACAACCATAAAGAGCTTTATGCGCAGAATGGAAATGCAGCCTCCTCTAATGGCCCATGGAAATGCAGCCTCCTCTAATGGCCCATGGAAATGCAGCCTCCAAATCCCTCCTCCATGGCTGTGGTCCATCACCTCCCCTCCTTTACACTCTCTGAAACTGAAAGTAGAATTTGTGTTCTGATATTCTACAAAGACATAAAAAAGGAGATTGAGGAGTGTGACCTATGGTTTTAAAAACCTGAACCGGCCGGTTCGACCAGAGCCGGTAGGTTTTCAACACCCTTCGTTATCCAATAATAAAAATGCCTAGACTGCTCTCTTATTGTCATATACATGGGCCTGGTAAGGCTTACTTATGGTTGTTGTCCACTGGACTATTATTTATATAAACCGTGACTTTACCCATTTAGCCCACTAGTGCTTGTACCGCCAGGATTTTTGGGCCTCATTTGTGCTCTTCATTCGCCCGAAGCCCGTAACAGCAGCTGAAGAACCAGGGCCCATTTATAGGCCCAACATAATAGCCCTCCCGCCAAGACTTTTGGCCGGGAAGAAACGGCGCGAGGGCGGAAGGGGTTTGGGGAGAGCCGGCGCCGGCGGTGGTGGGAGAAGCCATGGAGATATCGAGCCTCCCTTTGGCCCCTTCCCTGAGGGCCAAGCTGCTCGCTCTCGGCTATACGTCTCGCAGCTCCCTCTCTTCCGTCTCCCCTTCCGACCTTGCTCGAGGTACTGGAAATCATCACCTTTTTGTTGTAGTGAATGCCATCTGCTATCTCTACTTGTTGAGTATTTTCTAAATTTTTTGCTGCTCCTCTTTTACGCATTTAAAAGGCGAGTTTTATGGTGGTCTTTGGCCGGGTTTCTACTGTTTTTAGTGCTTTTGAACTTGTCGAATGAGGGATCTCTCCTGTTAAAAGAGGACAATAGCTGCTAAAATGTGAGTTTCGAACTTGCTAGCAATTTTGTGGTGGGAATATTTTGTTAGCGTCTGCTTAGTATTAAGCTCCTAAAGGGTATTTTTCTTCGGATTTGAAAAGAGCTTGCCTGGGAAATTTAATTATTTGACGTTCGAGACGGGTGAATTCGAGCAACAAAATCGTTCTTCACTTATGTATAATAGGATGTAAATCTTGATTCTTCAAAGGTGAAGCATGCAACATTGACCTTATTTTGCTGCATATTAAGGAGTGTAGCGTCTGGGTCGTTTTGGCAGGTTCACTTTATTGAATCACATTGTGTTGCTTTGATTCTGATGCATTTCGTGCATTTGATAGAGTTGGACATATCCGATCAAGATGCGAAAGATTTAAAGAAGTTTGCAACGCCAAGTAATGGAGTGGAGAGCTCAGATGGTTGCGGAGCTATTATTGCTGGTACTGTCTTCTTCTTCTTCTTCTTCTTAGGTGCCAAAATTAAAAACTTCAGACAATGGTCGTTCTGCACACCTATTTGCATATCCTTCTCGTCATCGTCACGTCTCCCAGTTAGATGATGTTAGATGTCTGTGTGACAGGAAGTCACTGATGTGGTTCATTCTTTTACCATCGCACCTGATCTAGTATTAAACAGGCAGTTCAATCAGAATTTTTGTGTTTTGTTGCTATTCTTTTGCACTATTGATGTGACATGTTGGGAAAAGGCGCTACTTGATTGTATTATGATTATTGATGTGGCATCAAGGAGCACAGTCTGCCTGGGATATGCTTCACCAAGAACAAACTGAGGTGCGCATTACAACATCTTGTGAAGACCTGGATGCCATATTGGGTGGAGGAATAAAATGCAAAGAAATCACTGAATTGGGTGAGTTTTATTTTCTGCGTCTCATGCTCTTGCTTAAATGGTACGAGCTTCAATTCTGTTTCAGACTATCTGAGTTGACTTCCTTGCTGTTCCAATGCTTCTCTTCACCTTTTTTACTCGTGGCACTTGAAAACCTTAGTAAAGCATCATATGTATTGACACAATGGAAAAATCCTACGTCATGAACATTCTTATGCACTTATTTACAATGTGAAAGAATTTATTGCTATCTGACCTTTTTTTAAATGGTGAGATCATTATGCATTGTCAATAATCCGTTTTTTCGCATTGTGATTTGCAAAAGTTTGGATAATTGACTTATATATAGTAGCAAAACAAAGATTATATGTTTACTTAATAGTTTGGTCTTTGGCATTTCATATTATCTTAAGAAAATTGGATTCTGTTGGTGTCCTATGCGCTGATGAATATAACTGTAATTAAATTGTCTACTGACCTTGGCATGCCGTTTTTCAGGTGGAGTTCCAGGGATTGGTAAAACACAGTTGGGGTATGTGTTAATTCTGGTTTAAATGCATCAGCTTATGAATGGGTCATTTGCTCAATTGTGATAATATATGCTTGGATAATCATACAATGCAGGATACAACTTGCAGTCAATGTGCAAATCCCTATTGAGTATGGTGGCATTGGCGGAAAGGCAGTTTATATAGGTAAGGACCTGCATTTTTCTCTTTTATTCCTCTGATTGTTCCGACAATCAAGCAATTACAATCCGACATATATGTGCTTATTGTTTCTAGATACTGAAGGGAGCTTTATGGTAGAACGGGCTTTCCAAATTGCTGAAGCATGCATTCAAGATGTCCTTGACCATCATATTTTTCAAAGAAAAGGACTTCCAAGTTATCAAGAGAATATGCAGCCTAAAGCTTTTCTGGAAAACATATTTTACTTCCGTATATGCAGTTACACCGAACAGATTGCTGTTGTGAATTACTTGGACAAATTCATTGAGGAGCATAGAGATGTGAGCGGAACAGCATACTCTAATCCCTGTCACTGTTAAACATGTTGGTAATAAGCAACCATATAAGTGATTTAGTGGTCAAGGTTGCGGGATGTTGTGTACCCCTCATTCTTGAAAAAGCACATCTTCTTCCTGTCTCTTTTAGCGTCTTAGTGAATTGTTAAATTGTTTGTCCCAATTTTTTTAAAAAATTTCAACTCCTTCCAAGCTCTAATTAGATAAGACCTGTGGTCAGGTTTTGAAATCTAATTTATTGCATGTCTAGACAAAAGCAGAGGCATTAGCATTACTTATATGTTTTTAGATATTACCTCTGTCTACTTTTTAATATGTCCCAGGGATTTTATATTATTATTCGTAAATAACACAAAAAATGTCTGGATATAATTTTTTAGTATGGTTGCCATGAGGCCCATGGCTCCAGCCCCTTTATTAGGCCAATGGCCCGCTTGTTCTGTCATTTGATTAATATTAATTGTTAGTAAATTAATTGTTGAGTTGTTTTGTGGATTATATTAGGGGCTAGGTTAGAAGTTCATTAGTAGGCTTTTGGGTCTTTAGTAGGCTAATATGGCTGAGTCTATTTCATTTAAGGACGCCAACCCTGATAACAATCAGTGAATGAGGTCAGAATTAGTCTAATTTCTCTCTTCTTCTCCTCTACTAGTCGACCTCCTAATCCTTCCCCAAAGTCATTTAATTTCTCCCATTTCAACCAATCAATCTCCCATGTCTTCTTCCCCTAATCCATGTTGTCCTCATTTTCCCTATTTTGTTTGATTCCAGTTCCCATAATCTAGTTTCTTCTCATGCAACACTAGAATCAAGGATTAGTATGGTATAGATAGTCAGTACCCTAATATCCAATGGTATTTGAAAAGTGGTTAACAAACATGTAGATGAACAAAGGCTCCGGGTTAGCTCCCATTGGATGCAATGTTTGTGTTGTGTGAGTGTCCTTCCGTGTGTTTGTGTAATTTTTTTGGTGCTTGCAGATGTGATTGTTTATTGTGGTTAACATATATGTTTAGTCCCTTCCCTAACTTTTCTCCACTCAATTATGCCAAATTGTATGATAATGATTTTGCGGTCGTTGTACTAGTGATTCTCATGAATGAAATGGACCTGGCCTAGCATGTAGTGAGGCAAATAGTTCGTGTCTAGATTCGGAAGTTGTATGTGATGAGAGTATATTCAACCCGACATTTATATAGTCCCTTCATTAGCTTTGAGTGCTTGCTTAAGCTAATTTTTTGTGCTTGTGTATTGTACCAGAATAGTTTTGGAATATATAGGTAATTCAATTGGTGATAGTGCAAAGATGTTTCAGTTTCCAGTGAGTTCTACAACGCAATCTTTCATGTTGCGAACTCCTGGCAGTTGTCTCATACTAAAAACATGGCTTACTATTGATTCCTCAATTTGTCTGGCAGTTGTCTCTTAACTAAAAACATGGCTTCACTATTGATTCGTCAATTTGTCTTAGCATATATTATGGAAGTTTACACTGAAGCACCAAGTAGATCTGGCCATACTCACACCTTTTTAATGTTTATTCATTTTTCTAATGTTCTGCAGGTAAAAATTGTAGTAATTGACAGTATCACTTTTCACTTTCGACAAGATTTTGATGACTTGGTACTTAGAACTCGAATACTTGGTGGAATGGCTTTGAAGTTAATGAAACTTGCCCAGAAGTACAACCTTGCTGTATGTGCTGATCCCCAAGGAATTTCATAATAGCTATTAATTTATTGTTTTTTCAATAAATTTTATGTTTGCGCAGGTTGCGCTGTTGAATCAAGTAACGACCAAGATCACTGAAGGAGCGTTTCATTTAACACTCGCACTAGGTAAATAGATCTGTCTATTCTTTTTCTGTTTTGCACACTAATTTTGATACCCTGTGCCTACTTTTAAATATATGTTGCTAGAAAGAATTGGTGATGGTCATCATTTTTTGGGCATTTGCCATGTAAACTAGTAAAACTTTATAAGCAGTGTTCTGAAAGCCAGACCAGATGCTCAATTAGGAAATTGGCTTTTTGGCAGTTTATTCTGGACAGTGCCTTATTGATTCTAGTTTTTGCTTCCTGATTCCTAAAATTAGAAGGAATATGTCTCTGGTTGAACCTGATTTGATCTGCTGTTTTCTTCATTTCCAGTTTTAGTCAGTATAGTTGTTTTAGGTACATGCATTGATGTGTTTTCTGGAACCCTTGGTAAGCAGAGTAGGGTAAAGATGTTCAGACTTATCTGTATCTCCTGGATGCGTTAATGCAGAAAAACATTCATATGGTGCAGCATAAGATGTGTGCAGTTGTTTTTTGTCTGGAATTACTAATCAGTTTCCTGCTCTCATCAATAATATCCTTGCAAGTGACTTTGCTCATGTTATCAAGAAACTGAGAGGCAATGAACTGTTTGCTTATTTGAATCAGGTGATAGTTGGTCGCATGCCTGCACAAATAGGGTCATTCTTTACTGGAATGGAAGTGAAAGATATGCTTACATTGATAAATCCCCGTCTCTGAAGTCTGCATCAGCACCCTTTTCAGTGACGGGAAAAGGAATCCGGAAATCAGTTTCAAATTTAAAAAAAATTAAAATGATGTAGTAAGTGTTTATTAATACCAATATGTGAATCCATATCCATTTTCTCTGTGAACAATCCTCTCATTTACGATCAATATCCTCTGAAGCCTTTCTTGAACGAATCCATTTCTATGGAAAAATAGAGCATCTTGTAGTTGTACTTTGTAATGATTTTCAGAAGATCATGCGGTTCAAAGATCCGTTCATGCATTATGTCAGATATCAAGAGCTTCAGGTTTGGTTTTCTGCTAGGAAAGGTTAGCTCCACTACAAGTTCGTATTTTTTTAATGCTTAAAGATGGATCAAGGTACTTATGATGTGCTTATAGTTGGCCCCTGAGGTGTGTTGAGGACAGGTTGCTTGATAGTAGATTTTATTTCGGAGTGTGAAAAGCCAACTTCAGTTCTGTGGTAAGAGTATCAGCTGGCGCTTCCCGTTGGCAAGGAAGACATAGATAGGGACTTGTCTCGTGGCACCACTGTAGTTTGAGATCGAGTTGACTTGATACACCTAAATAGCACAGAGGCCAGAGCTTTACAATGAATATTTTTTATGCAGAGGCCTGAGCCCGAGTACTGAAGCCTGAAAAAAAAATACGAGTCCATTGAAGTTTGCAGCACTATGCCCCAAAATAAAAGTTTGCAGTGCAATCCAGTCAGACATTCGTATTCATATCTACTACAATTGGATTTAGTTGAAATGGTCTAGTTTTAGACTGTTAGAGTTCGATTGTTCTTCTGGCAGCTGGAGGACTTTGGCTTCTCATGATCTCACCTACTTCTTTCACATACCAAATTCGCGTGCCTCTTTTTCATTCAACTGCTTCGTTTGCACCAATCCAGCTACCACATTTTGCTTCTGGGCGAAGACAATGATTGAAATGCTACCTAACGCTTGTGCCTAGTGTTGAAGGTGTAGGGCACATGTGTGATACCACGAGCGGTCTTAGGTGCACCATTGTACTGAGGAGATTTTACCAAAATCTTCTACCCTAATTTTGGATTTGTGCTTAAGTTGGTTACCTATCCAAATTGTGTGAATCCTCTTAGTTCTTCCTAAATACTCCCTTTATCAAAACAGAGGGAGCATAAATTTAGGCTTTGTATCAAAACAGCCTTTAAGTGAAAATTAATCATTTCTCGCCCACACCTAAAATGTGCGTGTATATTAACAACAAAGCTTCTTACTTTTCAGTCAATTTTTTCGCTTTCGAGTCATAATGTAAAAGTTGAGCCGCCTGCATTGAAGATTGACCTTTGCTTGTAAAAATTAATGATTCACTCCACTTTCATTAGTACCTATAAAATTCTTCTTTATCTGCAAAACTTTGCACACTTTTTGCTGAAAACAACACCAGTATATTACTCCTGTCTGTATTTGAAAATTAATTAAATTTATTAGATTATAATGCTCCTACGAAAAAAAACCCAGAGTTTCGCCTCTCCCTCTTCTGTGTGTTTAGCAAAGTCAGCCATAATTTTTTCAATGCAGACATGCTTAATTGGACAGATGGAGTATAAAAAACGCATAAAATTCAAAAGATACAAAAAATTAGCTTATTTTTTTAACAGAACAAAAACACAGACCAGGCGATGCATGCGACTGGAAACGGGCGGAGAAATCAACAAAACAAGACCACAAAATATATCATACTTTATTATTACCTTAAAAAAATAGGAAAGTACAGAAAATTGGAGGGCAGTCATTTCCTACCCTCTCTCAACGGCCAAGATCTCCCCATCCCCATCCAACGGCCAATTCCTCTCTCCCTCCCTCGGCTGCACCGCACAAGTTTAAAGACACCATTTTTAGCCCAATCCGCCCACTCCTCCCCAACCTCCCCTCGAGCGCACACTCTTATCCTGCACCACCCACCCTCCGGCAACCCTCCTCCTTCTCCATGGCCGCCTCCGCCTCCGCCTCCCTCACCGTTTCCCAGGCCCTCGTAGCCGCCCACCAGTCCGGCAGCGCTTCCTCCCACTCCGACCGTCTCGCCCTCCCCGGCTACGCCATCAGCTCCCTCTCCGGCCGCTCCCTCAAGTCCGCAGTCCCTGTCCTCTCCCGTCGGGCATGCGGCGGGAGGCCGGTACGTGCGGGGCGAGGGGTGCGGGCGGCCGCGGTGGAGACGCTGCAGAAGGCGGAGACGGCGCTGGTGGAGAAGTCGGTGAATACGATCAGGTTTTTGGCCATTGATGCAGTGGAGAAGGCAAATTCAGGGCACCCGGGGCTGCCGATGGGGTGCGCGCCGATGGGGCATATCTTGTACGACGAGGTGATGAGGTACAACCCCAAGAACCCCTACTGGTTCAACCGGGACCGGTTCGTTCTGTCGGCGGGACACGGGTGTATGCTGCAGTACGCGCTGTTGCATCTCGCCGGATACGACGCTGTCAAGGTGAAATTAAGCTTCTTTTAGTGTTGAATTGGGTTGTAGATATGATTGTTTTGGTTGGTCAATGTCAAAAGTGTTGGACTTGGAGCTTGTAGATCAAAATGCTTTTGTGGTTTTAACCTGAGTATTTTAGCTGAATTGTCGATTTTAGATAGTTGAGTTTGTGAAAAGATTAGACTTGGGTTGTAGATCTGAGTTGGTCAAATTTGTGGTCAATTATCTGTCTGCTGATTGATATGTTCATCTTTTGGAAAATGGGCAATTAAGTGGAAATGAAGGACATGGAGGAAGTGGCCGAATTTGCTTTTAAAAAAGATGGGATTTTTCTGTTTTGTTGGGTTAATGCTGATATATGAATTGGTTTTCTAGGAAGAGGATTTGAAGTCTTTCCGCCAATGGGGAAGCAAAACACCTGGTCACCCGGAGAATTTTGAGACTCCCGGTGTTGAGGTTACAACTGGTTTGTTCCTCTCCGTGACGACCTTAATATGAATTTACTGGGTGTTTACCTAAGAAATCTCTTTTAGAAGCTCTAATTGTTTTATTTTTGTTCTTCTCTTTTCTATACCGTCTTGGTCATAGGTCCACTTGGTCAGGGGATTGCAAATGCAGTTGGATTGGCACTTGCAGAGAAGCACTTAGCTGCTCGTTTCAATAAGCCTGACGCTGAGATTGTTGATCACTACACGTATGCATCTGAAATGCTTTGATCTTCGTAAGCTTGGTCTGTTTAATTGTGAGCTCATTCATTCTTTTATTGCGTTCAGGTATTGCATTCTTGGTGATGGTTGTCAAATGGAAGGTATTTCTAATGAAGCTTGCTCCCTTGCTGGTCACTGGGGACTTGGAAAGCTGATTGCCTTTTATGATGATAATCATATTTCTATTGATGGTGACACCGAAATTGCCTTCACTGAGACTGTGGATACTCGTTTTGAGGGTCTTGGATGGCATGTTATCTGGGTTAAGAATGGTAACACAGGCTATGATGAAATTCGTGCGGCAATTGAGGAAGCTAAGGCTGTTAAAGACAAGCCTACTTTGATCAAGGTTAACTTTCTTTGTCATGTCGGTTTATGTATATAATGGTATACTGTTTCATTTGCAACTTCTGATCTTATTTCAAAACTTTCTTCTGGCATAGGTTACAACTACTATTGGATTTGGTTCCCCCAACAAGGCAAACTCATACAGTGTGCACGGGAGTGCTTTGGGTGCTAAGGAAGTTGAGGCCACTAGGCAAAACCTGGGGTGGCCATTCGAGCCCTTCCATGTGCCCGAGGATGTGAAAAGGTGCATAGGACAAGCTTGGCCATCTTGAACTGGTTTTATTTGTTTTATGATTGATTAGGAGTTGATAATTGGTAATTTTTGCAGCCACTGGAGCCGCCATGTTCCAGAAGGAGCTGCTCTTGAAGCTGAGTGGAATGCCAAATTTGCAGAGTATGAGAAAAAGTATAAGGAGGAAGCAGCAGAGTTGAAGTCACTCGTTAATGGTGAATTGCCTGCTGGGTGGGAGAAGGCTCTTCCGGTATATATATTCTTTTTTGTTGCTCAAGCTAATTTAATTACAATCCCGTAATGATTTTAAGTCCTGATATTTTATGTTAATTCTGGCAGACTTACACTCCCGAGAGCCCTGCTGATGCCACAAGAAATCTTTCTCAGCAATGCCTTAATGCCCTGGCTAAGGTCCTCCCTGGACTGCTGGGTGGAAGTGCTGATCTTGCATCTTCCAACATGACCTTGCTAAAAATGTTTGGCGACTTCCAAAAGGATACCCCTGCTGAGAGAAATGTTCGGTTTGGTGTCAGGGAGCATGGAATGGGTGCCATTTGCAATGGGATTGCACTTCACAGCCCTGGTCTCATCCCCTACTGTGCCACTTTCTTTGTCTTTACAGACTACATGAGAGCTGCTATGAGGATCTCTGCCTTGTCTGAGGCTGGAGTGATCTACGTGATGACGCATGATTCTATTGGGCTTGGAGAGGATGGACCTACTCACCAGCCAATTGAGCACTTGGCTAGTTTCCGTGCTATGCCTAATATACTGATGCTCCGACCCGCTGATGGTAATGAGACTGCTGGTGCCTACAAGGTTGCGGTACTCAACAGGAAGAGACCTTCAGTTCTTGCCCTTTCTCGGCAGAAGCTTCCCAACCTTCCAGGAACTTCCATTGAAGCAGTTGAGAAGGGAGGGTACACTGTATCAGACAACTCATCTGGCGGCAAGCCTGAACTAATTCTCATGGGGACTGGTTCTGAATTAGAGATTGCTTCCAAGGCTGCCGATGAGCTCAGGAAAGAGGGTAAGAAGGTTCGTGTAGTCTCCCTTGTTTGTTGGGAACTCTTTGAGGAGCAATCACCTGAATACAAGGAGAGTGTTCTGCCATCAGATGTCTCGGCAAAGGTAAGCATTGAAGCAGGTGCTACATTTGGGTGGGAAAGATTGGTTGGAAGCAAGGGCAAGGCTATTGGTATTGACCGTTTTGGTGCCAGTGCTCCTGCTGGGAAGATCTATAAGGAATACGGCATTAGTGTGGAGAATGTCATTTCTACTGCAAAATCTCTTTTATAGGTTAGAATTTGTTTAGAAGGGCTTCTTACTCTCTTTTCTACATCTGTGGATGCGGCATCTGGGTTTTGTTAGTCCTGCACTCTCCAAATTTGATGAAAAGTTTAGGCGGAGAAGAAGCAAATTCACAAGACCAGGGTCTTTGAATCACTCCTGGATGATAATAAAACTTTCCATTTTGCATTTTCCCCCATCAAGCTGAGCCTAAAAGCTGCTTGCTCGTTTTGATCATTTGCCGGATTGTGATGTCTTTGACTATTTAAACAATGTTTAAGACTTGAAGGTTGAACTTGAATTATCCCTGGAAAAATGGAAAATCCCTGGAAAAATGTAAAGTTTTCTCCCTGGAAATCCCATCTCTTGTCACTTCAATTTCAGTACCAATCCAAGCTGCTTTTATGAATTTCACGAGATAGCTATTATTAATTATGAATTGCATGTGTAATCAATCTAAAAGGGTAAGAAGCATTCAAATCGTCGTTTGGAAAGTCTGATGTACTCAAACATACAAGGGTGGTGGAGATTGTTTTGAAATGGATTGGGTAGAGACCATAGGCCAATTGATGTGGGTATGGTGAATATCCTTTTTATAACTCCTTTTCAAATAGGGACCCATCAGACTGTTCTGTGGAGGTGGATGAAGCAGCTTGGGCTCCATATCCCCTTTGAATGGTGCATGTACACATGATTTTGGATCGCTGATTGCATGAAGTCGAATACTGAAACCGAAGCTTTGTATTTTTGGCATCAAGGATACGCATATTCCACGCATGGAATGTCGTATTAGATATCGGTAAAATATTGGTAGGCCAAAGAGACGAAATATCGGAGATATTGTGTAAAAAAATATCGGTGGTCAAAAATTAGTTTTTACCATATATTTTTACAATCTAACTTCTAAAATGAGTTATATTAATTTAGACAAAGCATAGATTTCAAAATATACAAAAAAATACATATTATGATGGGAAACAAACAGAAAGTTTTTTTTTTTGAAATCATTTTTTTTTAAAAAGGCGAACCGATATATCGCCGATATATGGAAAAATTTGAAAAACGAGATTTACAATAGTGTATCAAGTGGGGCCCGATACCGATATATCGGCGAGCGAAACAACAAGTCAGTCAAGAGATCACAGCAAGGGACGGCAAGGACTGTCGTCTGATTGGTTGGTGGGGTTGTTGAGTATTTACATTTGAACGGGTTAGGTGAGAAATTAATAATCATGTTGACATAACACATGCATAAACAGGGAAGCTAATCTATAAGCTCAGATCTGTATGGCAATGATTAATGTATCCATCCATATATCTAGCAAATCTCCTCGTGGCATTGGTGATGTTGTTAAATATTGTTAGTGAAAGGCGTCATGGCTTTAAATAATTGACTTCTTTGTTCAAGTTTGGCGTCTTAACTGTTCGACCCACATATTTACATAATTGAGAGGGTTGCACGAGCCTGGATTTAATGTCATGGTCCCATGGAGTATATATTATTCTGTACTGGGAGACCACCCACCAACCTGCAAAGTCTCAACCACCCACTTGAGATGTTTGGTATCGATTTTGCTTTCAAGAGTTTTAAGAGAAGTACTCCCTCAGTAAACTTAAGCCTGTCTACACTTGAAGATAGTGAAATTTATTGGACTCTATGGCCGTGTAATGATGATGCGGACAGGCTTCACTGGACAGAAGGGGCTCTTTTTTGGGTGGAGGAGGGAGACAGATTAGCAATCTTGTATTGACTGTCGGGAAAATTTATTTATTTAGCCACCTACTAATAGAAATAGAAAATCAATTGACAAAAACTAGACTTGCAATAATAAAGATCTTTCTTTTATATTCTCCAAATTTCAAATAACACACTGAATAAGACACAATTTGGAGTGCCACCAATGGACTGTCCTTAAACGATTATTCACCGCCTTAGGATTAATCTCTCACTAACCCACATCATAGAGACCAAATAAGTAAAGGCCACGTCAAAAAATAGCTAGTTGGACCGTTTTCAGACACTAGCCCAAACTAAGAACTCCTCGATCCATCGACATGCTCTCTGAAAAATTTGTCCAAAAACCACTTCATCCGATCGATTGCCATTCATTTTCCTTTAAATCACTTTTCCAACACTGACCAACTCCTTTTCTTGCACCTTTCCTTACTCTTCCGCCTTAACATTACCGGATAAGACTGTTATCTATTGTACGCACGTGCACAATGCACATGGTCCGATAGGCGTATCCTTTTTGCTTGTTTGGCATCCTGATTTGCCATTTATATTATACTCCCTCTGTCTAATAATACCTTTTGGATTAGTTCATTTTGGTTTTCTAAAAAAAAAAAGCTGAGGAAAGAAGGGTATGTAATTGATCAGAGATGAGCTTAGGCCCAACAAAAAAGGTGCTAATAGAAGATGTCTCACGCAGCCCAGTTCTCTTGTTGCAAAAAATTAGAAGCCCAGTTCTCCTAAGGTTTCGTAAGGCGACATTGTGTTCAACTTCCCCCAAAAAGGCGACAATGTGAAAAGCCGAGGCCTCCCTATTCACAATTTTTCCGACTGTTGCCACACAACCGGCTCCTATCTAGTCATCGCCAGCTAGCGCCGTTCTAAATGTGCGTAAATGTATGTACTCCCTCGATTTTAATTGAGACGGTCACATAACATGACAATTTTATTGACATAGAGATTCCATATATAAAACCCTATGCTTTTTGAGCGAGTTAGGAACCGTTTGGGGCGTGATTATTGCAAAATATCAAGACTGGATATTGGATATTTACTGTAGCATTCATGTGGATTTTTACATCCATGAGGTGGTTCAGCTGGATATATAAAATATCCAGATGCTACAATATAGCAAAACATCCTTAATCACGCCCCAAACGGCCCCTTAGTCATATTTTGTTGCGGAGGCCTCTCAGCCGTCTTGTAATATCCAGTTGTCTGACCAAAGAATAATTATCATCTAATATTTTTGCCAAAATCCAATTCTCGAAATCCAATCACTCTATCGTGTGCCTAATATAGTAATCCACGCTGGCAACCATATGGCCCGTGCCACGTCATCCCGTGAGGTTGGCCGTGATAAATTTGTGGGAGGAAAAGCATTTTTTTTCCGTACCCCAATAATATACCGCAACTCCACAACACCAGGGCGGCCCAGTTTGTTGGACTCGACTCTTTTTAGCTGGGCTGCCCACCAACCCCCCGCCTTGGCGTCATCTGAATCTGACCGTCGTCTTCCTTCCCTCCACTATCGTGGGCCAGACCCCTTTTCACAACACAGCGTTGGCGGCGGTGGGTAGGTGACACAGAGCGTGACAGCCAGAGAGAGCAGCAGCCCCGGCCCACGCACCCACCCCCTCCCCCTCCCCCTCTCTCACCACTTTTCCTCCCGCCTGCCCTCCTCCCTCTCATGGTGGTTGGTTTGAAAGGACTAAGACACCTCTACCCTCTCATCTGCCGCTTCACCTCCCGCGGGCGGAGACACTGATACCCAGAATGGCTCAGGCGAGCACGGTCAGAGTGCTTAATGAAGGCCATGTGCCGGCCCGGATCAACAGAATTGAGACGGTCAGGGTGGCGGTGGCGTCGCTGCGGGTGGGATCCCATGCCAAAGTTGTGGGCTTTGGGGGTCTGAGGAGCAAGCGGGTGGGGTTTCCTTGTTCTTCTTCTGTTAAGATTTCGGCTGCTGTTGCCACGGCACCGGAGAAGCCTTCGGCGTTGCCGGAGATTCTGCTGCAGCCTATTAAGGAGATCTCTGGGGTTGTCAAGCTCCCTGGATCTAAGTCCTTGTCCAATCGGATTCTGCTCCTCGCCGCTCTTTCTGAGGTTTGTTTTTAGCTTCTTCTTTCTTGCTTGAAATTCGGGTTTGTGCTTGTCTGTCTGGCAGGGCTTACCTACGCGTCATACTGCGATCTCCTTGTTGCACTGTGACGTCTGTAGTTCTAGCTTCCTTGAAATATTCCGCCTATCCAGGATCATACGTGTTCTTGAGCGCCATCTGATTTTGTATTTGTTTATCGGGCATACATTTTTGTGAACTAAGGAAAATCATAGTAGTATAATCATCAACTGTCCCGAAGCTCGGATATTTTTGTCTCTCTTGGGGGTTTTTTGGGGGTCGTGAAGGGGATGAGCGATTTTACTTTGTGGCAGCTTAGAGATGCCATGGAAACTCCAAATGAGTAAGTTTCATTTTGACATAGCTCTCGATCTTGCATCGACAAGCTATGATAGATCAAGGGCATTAGTAGGGAGGGTTAAATGACTCAAACTAAGCAGAGAGATCTTGGTTCATTTTCTTATGGAGGCACAAAACAGCTAATATACTCTTAACAGCTATCACCACAGTTTTCAAGTTATAGAATGAATGTCATTTGCCTTCTGAAGGTGACCGTCACCTGTAAAACTTTTGGCAATGTCATATTCCTCAAATTGCTCACGATAGTCCACCAAGTGAATGTGAACAATCTATTCTGAGGCCACCCTCTGGTCCAAGAAATTCCATCAAATCAAAAGTGTGTTATGCAGCTGGACTGATGGCCTGTTTGAGTTCTCGTGTTGTAATGGGCTTTCGTCTTTGAAATTCCTTGTTATCACAGTCAGTTCATAAAAAATTGAGAGATAAAGACCGTAAGGCAAATAAATTGGGTATAAATATCCATACAATATTAGGTGCACGTAACTGTATAGTAGTATCAATTATAAAAAAAAACTGTATAGTAGCATCTTTTATGATTGTTTTTTAGGAGAAAACACTAGAAAGGACAGGGAGACAGTAGGGAAGGAGAAATTGTGCATTGCTGGTTCTCCACTCCATGTAGTGAACAAACCAGAAAGAATTAAATTAGAATAGAAACCTATATTGTTGGGTATTTTGCTTCCAATCTGCATCACCATCCCACTTTGACCCACCTAAGACCTGTCTCATTGGATGCCGTTGTGAGCCTCGGAGAATTCCTATCGTCACCGCTTCCAATATGTGTTTTATCTTCCTTGAAGCTTTAACTGTTTCTGGGTTGATATTAGAGAAAATTCACTTATTTGTTGTCTGCTTCTGGTTTTATATGTAATCAAAGCTTTAGGTTTTCTTACGTATAATGTTATGATCTTATTCTAATTAGGATTAGGATTAGGATTAGCCTACTCCTATGTCAATTAGGACTATAGTTTAGAGTCTATCTTATGCCAATTAGGATTATAGCTTAAGAGCCTATAAATATGTAAAGTGGTCTTCCCTAACCAAATCAATGATCAATGGAATAGTTTATTTACTACTTTATGTTAGTTTTTTAGCCTTAATCCTACTCTTTCTCCCCTTTCTCCTACGCTGGATTCTTATGTAGATTACGATTTACATCATTGGTATCGGAGCGTTCATTCCTTCGGACCATTGCATGTTCAACATGTCTTGCAAACACTTGTCGCACTTAAAGCCAAGTGGAAACGACAAGATGAAGAGATGCTCGCCCAATTGCAACTTAAAATAGAAGAACACGAACGGAGTTGGAAGGCCTACCTGGAGCGTTGGTCACCACCACCTCCAGCCGGGCCGTACCATGTCTCGGACCTGAGCACCGCCGTCGCAGATGCTGTTGAAGACTCCCCACTGTCGTTACAGTTACAAACCCTGCCGCCACCTCCTTCAAATTTGCCGACACACCACCTCGAGCCATACCCACCCAAAACGCCACCTTGAAGCCCACCCACGCCGCCCTCCTCGCTCGGCAGCGACACTTCGCACACGGTGGCGTTCAACAAGCGGGCGGAGGTGAACAAGGCTGAGAAGCGTCTCTCAACCACCGCTGCGAGGGTCTTTGTCGTGCTTCCACCACCACCACCGCAGCCGCCTTTTGGAGAGCTTCTGTGGCCACCGCTGCATCCACTGCCTCCGTTGCAGCAGCTGTCAGCATCGCCTTGACATCTGCCTTTGCCGTTGAATCCGCCGCCACCTAACCCACCACCAAAGTCGCCGTCTGTGCCTCTGTTCACACCACTAGCTCCACCGCCGCGTCACCAACGTTGCCAAGATCGCCAAGGTGGCGCCTTTTCACCTCATCCACCCTCCATCCGGCCGGATCTGCCTCCACCGCCACCAAAGCCCCCACCTTTCGGACGCCCAGCTTGTCTCCGACGGTGCGCTTCCACTCCCCTCCCCGCCGTTGCATAGGACCTCCACACGGGCGCCACCAACCGCCGCTTTATTGGCCACGCAACGGCGCTTCATCTTCCGTCGCCTTCTCCGATGATAACCGTCAGATTGCCTCTGCCTCTACAAAGCCGCCTGAGATTTCGCCTAAGATTTCTTCCACGGGGAAGACGAAAGAGCAGGTCTTTTTGTTGGTTTGGTCCACAGTGGACTGGGTTAGCTGGTTCAAGTCTATTTCTACATCCGGGCTGGTTCGAGCCTTCTTTATTATTTGGGTTTGGTTCAAGCTCTCTACCTTGGGCTGGTTTAACTACCGGCTCAACAACCTATTTTCTACTCTCGGGTCGGTTCAGCAACTTTGTGAAAAAAAAATAAAATTGGCCGTGTGCTAAGGCGACTCATCTACATGAACATGGCTGTTTCCACCATAGAAGTTGCGCCTTTCGCATTCTCGCCTTCGATGCAGTACGACAAAAACACCTCGAGGACGAGGTGATGCAGAAGCATTGATGGAATGTTGTGATCCTATTCTAATTAGGATTAGGATTACGATTAGCCACTCTTATGTCAATTAGGACTATAGTTTAGAGTCTATCCTATGTCAATTAGAATTATGGCTTAAGAGCCTATAAATATGTAAAGTGGTCTTCCCTAACTAAATCAATGATCAATGGAATAGTTTATTTACTAGTTTATGTTAATTTCTTAGCCTTAATCCTACTCTTTCTCCTACAATGGATTCTTATGTAGATTACGGTCTACATCATATAATCTCCTTTAAGTTTGCTTTATATCATCTGGTATTGTCTTTGTAAAATGATTATATGGTTTGAATTTTTTTTATTTCGATTGGAGGAGGTATGTAACTCAAGCCACACAATAAAAATGAACTCGCCTAAATAATTTCCTTCTGTGCCATATTGTTTGGAATTTGATTCTTTTGATGTGAAGATGGTGGAATTTATTAGCTTTGGGATTGTGGGAAGGAAACAAAACTTTGCTAATATTCCCATTAATAATTATGAATTCCAAAACACTTACTAACAAATATTTAGGGAAGGTTAAGGTTTAAATTAAATAGTGGTCCTCTTGTTATCATGCATTTGTATTGCTCTTTCAAGTTACTGATTTGGCTAATGGTTCATTCACAAATTCAGGGAACAACAGTTGTCGACAATTTGCTAAGCAGTGAAGACATTCATTATATGCTCGCTGCCCTGAGAACACTTGGCTTAATGGTAGAAGAAGACAAGGAAATGAAACGAGTGACTGTACATGGCTGTGGTGGTCAGTTCCCTGTGGGTGCATCAACTGATCTAGTCACACTTTTTCTTGGAAATGCTGGTACTGCAATGCGGCCCTTGACAGCTGCAGTTGCTGCTGCTGGTGGGAAAGCAAGGTTTGTTCTGTGCTTCATTGCTTAAACAAAGTAAATAATTGTACTGTTGAACCTAAAGTCTAACCTCATCTTCATAATCAGATACATTCTTGATGGGGTCCCCCGAATGAGGGAGAGGCCCATTGGAGACTTGGTTGATGCTATGAAGCAACTAGGTGTTGATGTTGAGTGCACATTGGGTACTAACTGTCCTCCCGTTTCTGTCAATGCAAATGGTGGACTTCCTGGAGGAAAGGTGAGTTTTATGCTCTCTACAAATCGCATAGTTTGTTTTCCATATCGTTGAATGATTGTTATGTATGCAAGTATGCTAGCAACCACTTTTTTGTACTCTTAGAATTTTGAACATCATCGTGCTATTTCAGTGCTGTAATTATAGTTTTTAGAGGCCATTTTTTGTAGTAGAAAACCTTGTCAGTGTTCGTGTGCAAAAACTCCTTGTTTGTATCTCCTAAGTCTTTTCCTTTCCAAATGTTTGCTTTTAGTCGATAATTCCGAAAAGTAAAAATCCTGCTATAAGCATCTATAATCTTGTATTCCCTGTGTCCTTTTGTAGGTGAAGCTGTCCGGATCTATTAGTAGTCAGTACCTGACTGCCTTGCTCATGTCAGCTCCTTTAGCTCTGGGAGATGTGGAAATTGAGATTGCTGATAAGCTAATTTCTGTTCCTTATGTTGAGATGACTCTGAAATTATTGGAACGGTTTGGGGTAACTGTCGAACACGATGATAACTGGACAAAATTTTTTGTTCGCGGTGGTCAGAAGTATAAGTAAGTTTTTAAACTTTTTAAGGTTCTATCTATTTAGGGCCTGGAATGGTAGAGGCTATAGGGAATCAGGGATCAGCAGACTATAATACGTGCTGATGCTTCCAACAGGTCTCCTGGAAATGCTTATGTTGAAGGTGATGCATCAAGTGCCAGTTATTTTCTTGCTGGTGCTGCAGTTACCGGTGGAACTGTCACTGTGGAAGGCTGTGGTACAACTAGTCTACAGGTATGATAATTTGATGCATTACAAGTTGCAATTTTGAAGATCATCATGTGTGTAAGTCTAAGCATTGCCTATTCTGATATGCAGGGTGATGTAAAATTTGCTGAAGTGCTTGAGAAAATGGGTGCAAAAGTTACCTGGACTGAGACCAGCGTCACTGTTACAGGCCCACCATTGGATCCTTCGAAAAAGAAACGTTTGCATGCAGTAGATGTTAACATGAACAAAATGCCAGATGTAGCTATGACTCTTGCAGTCGTTGCTCTCTTTGCTGATGGTCCCACTGCCATTAGAGATGGTGAGTTATCCTTGCATCTGTGAGATATGATGAATATGATACATAATTTTTAAATGTAAATACAATTGATTGTCTCATTTTTTCTCAGTGGCATCTTGGAGAGTCAAGGAGACGGAACGGATGATTGCTATTTGCACTGAACTCAGAAAGGTGAGCCTCCACATTTTTGCTCATGATAACAGATTGCTCACATTTTCGTATAAGCTTTCCCCTAGTCTTAAAGTTCCTTCCTCTGTCTTGGATTTTCAGTTGGGTGCAAATGTGGAAGAAGGCCCCGATTATTGTATAATTACTCCACCAGAGAAGCTGAACATAACTGCAATCGATACATATGATGATCACAGAATGGCAATGGCATTTTCTCTTGCCGCCTGCAGTGACGTTCCTGTCACCATTAAGGATCCAGGTTGCACCCGAAAAACGTTCCCCGACTACTTTGAAGTCCTCCAGCGGTTTACAAAACATTGAGTTTTCGTCCCCCATGAATGAAGAGTATCTTCGGGCAGCAAAGTTGAGCTGAAGTATGTACTATATGTTGTATGAGTCGTGATTGATGCATAAAAAAGGCTCCATAATTCCGTGATGTTCACCGAATTTGTGTGGGAAATTGTTTCTCCGAGTTTGGATAAAGCAAAGATTCCAACTGTAGCCTAATCTAATTGATATTCTTGTCACCTTACAGAAAAAAATGAGCAATAAATGAAAGCAGACAATCCAAAATCAGTACAGTTTATGGACACATCCAAATCTAAATATGGAAAATTTCTTGAGGCTGCTGGTAAAGCATATGGCTGTGGGCGCCAACCAATTCAGCACTGGGTTTCCACTTTGTTTTTACTCTGGAAGTCTAAACAAGGACAATGCCCCTCGTGACACGCACTGTTTTTTTTTTTTTTTACAAATATACCTTTATTATGCCATTGTTGATTGTTGGGATCTTTCCCGTGAGAGGGTGGCAAGCAGTCACCGACAAGTGGAAGAACCATCAAAGCATCAACCCAATGCCTTGTGCCATAATACTGCTTTTACTAGCACGGAAAAGTTAACATCGGTTCATGTGTTTCGTCGTTAGGCGCTGGGAGCTGCTGGATTTAAATAAACCAGTTTCATAACCAAACACTAATGACATTCATTACCGATAAACTTCTATTAAACAAACAAAAACCACATTTTTTTATTAGGCTTCTGCATCGAATCATAAAAATAAACACCATTCACGCTCGTGATCAAGACCGCTTATTATGTAACAGAGCGTAATCGCATTTTTAATAACAAAATGCCCCCACATTAAACAGACAATGGCAACGAAAAGGGATGGTGAAAACAAGGCCCAATTGACAAAATCAATAGCCAAAAGGGGCCCAACAGTCTTCAGAAGACCAAACTAGAAAAAGCCCAAATCAGTCCTTCCAGGCTCCTCCAATTTCCACTCAACTTACTCTTCTTCCCCAGTCTCCTCCCTTCCTCCGCCGCCCTCATCCCCGCCGCCTCCGCCGCCGCCGGCCACCTACATTCCCCCTCACTGTCTCTCCCTCCGCCGCCCCATTCTGAAGAAGCAGCACCACAAGGCGAAGACGGGCTTTGGCGGACACAGATCGCCGGAGAGTGACAAAGGGGGGAAATCGGAGCGGCCCGCGATTGGATCCTGAGTAGGGTTCTTCTGGGCGGGAATTTTGGATTTGGGGGATTTTGATGTCGTAGCTGAAGACGACGATCTCGTCGCATCTCGACAACATCCCCTCGACGCCGGGCAAGTTCAAGATGGACAAGTCCCACTACATCCACCGCCTCCGGTGGCATTTCTCCCTCGCCAAGCTTGCTTTCTGGTCTTTTGTTTTTCTGGGTTTTATAGCCTTGGTTTTCCTCCGCTCCCCATCGCCCGCCACCGCCCGCCGCGCGCTCTCCACCAGCGGCCCCGAAGCGTCCTGGGGCGGCCTCGCCTGGGAGAAGCGCGTACGATCCTCAGCCCGCCCCCGCTCCGCTTCTTTCTCCTCCTCTTCCTCGCGCCGCGGAATGTCCGTGCTCGTCACCGGTGCTGCGGGTTTTGTGGGCACACACGTCTCCGCCGCGCTCAGGCGTCGGGGCGATGGCGTTGTGGGCATCGACAACTTCAACAACTACTATGATATCTCCCTGAAGCGCGCGCGCCAGGCTCTCCTGGAGCGGGCGGGCATCTTCGTCGTTGAGGGCGACATCAACGACGCCGCGCTCCTCCGGAAGCTCTTCGATGTCGTCGCCTTCACACATGTCATGCACCTTGCAGCCCAGGCCGGCGTGCGGTACGCCATCCAGAACCCCGCCTCGTATGTCCGCAGCAATGTGGCCGGCTTCGTCAGCCTCCTCGAGGCCTGCAAGTCGGCCAATCCCCAGCCCGCCATCGTCTGGGCTTCCTCCAGCTCCGTCTACGGCCTCAATTCTAAAGTTCCCTTCTCAGAGAAGGATCGTACTGATCAGCCCGCGAGCCTTTATGCCGCAACGAAGAAGGCCGGTGAGGAGATCGCCCACACCTACAATCACATCTACGGGCTCTCGATCACTGGCCTACGGTTCTTCACCGTGTACGGCCCGTGGGGGCGGCCCGACATGGCCTACTTCTTCTTCACCAAGGACATGCTGAAGGGCAAGAGCATTCCTATCTTCGAAGGGCCGGATCATGCGACTGTTGCCAGGGACGTCACCTACATTGATGACGTTGTGAAGGGTTGCCTGGCTTCACTGGATACGGCACAGAAGAGCACGGGGAGTGGCGGGAAGAAGCGCGGGTCGGCCCAATTGCGGGTGTACAATCTGGGCAACACCTCGCCGGTGCCGGTGGCAGACCTTGTGAGCGCACTCGAGAAGTTGCTGAAGGTGAAAGCGAAGCGGATGATGGTGAAGATGCCGCGGAACGGGGATGTGCAATTCACTCACGCAAACATCAGTCTGGCGCAGCGGGAGCTCGGTTACCGGCCGACCACTGATCTCCAGACGGGTCTGAAGAAGTTCGTCCGGTGGTATCTTGACTTTTATTCGAAATCAGGGAAGAAGGGCTCCATCTGAATTTCATGGTACTAGAGTGTGTTTCATATTCTTCTTTTTTATTCATCAGGTTTTTTTTCTTATTTCATTTCCATGGAAGCTGCCTGGTATATGCCTATATGGTGCCTTCATATCATTACATTGTTGCAACATTGTGGAAATCGGCTTCCTGTGAGATGGGATTGGGCTCGCTTGAGGGCTGGCAGTGGTTTTATTGGTGGAGGAGTTCTCTTTCAGCACATCTATTGGTAGTTCCATTGTACAATTTAGATTACAAGTACAATTTAGATTACAAGCATTTGCGGATTAATGGATCTTATATGATCATGACACGGCTTTAAAATAAGATAGCATTTTGCTATTTTTGAATTTTCTGTTGATTTTGATCTAGCTTTTGATTATTATCTGGTACTCTCAACTATAATTTTGATGATCAATGAAGAAGAGAACATCTTTGTAGAACTAATTACTGACAACTCTGCAGATGTAATCTGTGTATTAAGTGCTGCAACTTTCTAGTAATGGTCAGCAATTAAGGACCATACTTCTTGGTATTCACATTTTGTGGTTTCTTATAGATTTTTAACAGCCTTGCGCTTATGCATAGCAAGTCCATGTTGATTTTGGTATGATTTTTGGATGAAGTTTTTGAGGTCGAAGTTATGAACTTTGACCTTTACATCTTAATACATAAGATCCTTATTCTTTCAAATTTAATTAGCTTGTGAATGGTAAAATTAGGCATTATGTATTCTTAAGAAAAGGTCGCAGCTTTTGGCAGCAACTAATTGTTTTTGTTATATGCTGTATTTATTTTGTTCTTCTGATTATCAATTTTGAACCAATGGGAGGAGTCTTATCGATATTCCTTCAGATTTTTTTTTGGGTGTGTTCTGACGACTGACAAAACATAATTCAGGAGCTTTTTTCTTGTGGCTTTCTTTCATTCTTGTTTGTTCTTCAGAAGTTATTTGTGTCTGGTCGGGTAGACAGTGATTTTATGCTTACAAATTAGATTGCTACCTCTGTAATGGACTTGGAATTATGAGTCTTTCAGAAAATCATCATCATCTTATTCCTTATCCCAGCCATCTGGGTTAGGTGATACAGATTCCATAACATTTTTTACTCTTACTAGAATCAAAATGATGGGAGCAAAATTTAGTTAAAGAAACATGGTGGCAAACATGTATGGAATCTGTGCTCACAATTCACAAAGCTGGTAACAAAGGAAACTTGTTTGCTTTTACATGGAGGCGGGTAATCATTAAATATTTTTCCATTGTAACTAGTTAACTTTTTTGCAAGTTTGCTGCTTTTTGATAAAACATGTTGCAGGATAAACTATTGATGATCTGAGAGCATTTATATAAGTTTTATTGTTAAACTTGTATCCGGCATTTGTGTTCTGGTTTTCTTTTTTCCTTGTGCGATTTTTCTCGATCTGGTGACTCTTTCAAAAAAGTTTCTTTTTTGACGCGATGAAAAGAGGTTAACATTCTGGTATCATCAATAACATGGACTACATAATCACAGTGGAACCTCCCAAGTTGATTTTTGGTTCAGGGGTGCGTAAGCGTTATAAAGCACGTAGTGACTTGAAATTAGATTTAAGCTACTTCCTGGTTTGATTGACTTGTGAATTTCTTTTGCACACTCTCGACTATAAATTTCCATTGCCATTCAACGAGTATTGTGGATATCTATAGCCTTTATTTGTAAGTTAGCTTTGCTGGTTTATGGCTAAAGTTACCTATTAACTTGCTTGTTGTTCCATACTTATCCGTCATGCTTGCTTTAGTAGTGAGCAAATGACCCGGTCCATGGTGAAAGGTGAAGAAGCTTACTGATATATCCAGTGACAGTAGTCCTATGGTGCAGTAGGTTTCTAATGTGCTCTTGCCTCTTTCAGCTTTGCTCTTTTCCTTTCCAATCTTCTTCCGATGCCCGATATCCATCTTTTACAGACGTGATGTTTTTCTTTTTCTTTTATGTTTGTGGCAATAGTTTAATGTTTTCAATTAAATTTCTTCTGTCATGGATGCATCTTTATTCCTACATTTTGCCTCTACTCTTGATAATTTGGTGGATCGAATTCCAAACAACATATGAGAGGCTTGTTTTTCCTATAACTAAAACAATTGATGGACAACACAGGAACAAATAATTTTTTGCTGTTACTAAGTTTTTTCCCCCGATTTCTATGCTTTGATTCACTTTGTAAGTAGCACATCATTCAAGTCGGCTGGTACTTATATTTGTTATGAAATATTTCTCTAGTTCTTGCACTCATAACATTCACATGTAATCCACAAACTTTTAGTAAGACAATGGCGGTGCCGTCTTAAAGTTTTCGTAATAGAGAATAAATTTTTGTTAGTTGTCTGAGAAGGAGCTATGAAGCACACGGTCTGAGAAGGTGCTGATTGCATGGCTCATTTATGTCATCTTGTATTTGAATCCTGTTCATTTATGTTATCTTGTGTTTGGATGCTGCATGAGTAAAATAATTAGCACCAAGTATCTGATACCACAACAATGAGAGCCCAGCAATATGAAGAGGAAAGTCTATTTGGTCATTCCTGTGATAAAACCAGAGGCATATAGGCAACCATTTATCTGTTCCTGCGTTGTTAAAATATGGTTATGATCATTCCAACTGACAGCTTTTGTCGCTCATCCTATGGGTAAGTGCCTGTAGGCTTAGCATTTTTGGAGTCAGAATTAGGTCCTGAAGTTTTTTAGTTTAATTATAGCTGAACACAGTGAATCTAAATTCGCTGTGAGCCTCTTTAACAAGGTCAGGAAGATTGAATTCAGTTACTAATCATTATGTGTACATGAAGGGCAGAGGGGTGCGGGTGCTTAGGATTCTTAGGTTGGTGGCAAGGAGACGTTGTTGCCAAGCCAAATAAAGATTCCATTTTTTAACCTATGTTTGGCGGCTACTAATTCTCAATCTTGCGGAGGATTGAAGTCTGCTTTTCCTTTTACCCAACAATAATTTGATTTCATTTGCCCCAATACTGCTTATCTTTTTGAAAGTTGTTGAATGTGGTGGCAAAGAACTTCGCTTTTCAAGTATCCCAACGAGGGGAGAAACGTGCATTACAAGCATGGAAGATTTTTTGTGTCATAAGCGACTACACCAGCCTTGATCCCGGATATATTGTGGATTTGAGTATGTTCTTGATATTGGGCACCTTGATTTTTTTCATTAATAGTGGCTAATTTGGCTTGTCCTTTTTTTTTGCTTGAGGTTCTATTTTAATCATTTTTCCTTTTGGTTTGTGATTTTTTATTCTCAATTTTTGTAGTTCCACTTCCTTTGGTACATACCAAGTGGTTCTCTGTACACTTAGCATATGAATGGTTCCACTTAGCATATGGTAAATTGTCTCTTGGTTAGCTCTTAATAAATTCTCTTAATTTTGCATAGTGAAAGACTAGGGTGATGAAAAGCGACCTCTTACTACTCAAAATAAAGAAATAGAAAGAGCTGCAGTTGACACTGGAAATACTGGGGCTATGTAACATGGAAAATCCATAAGCAATGCGCAGATCCAATTTTCAGCGCAAATGAGCCCCACTTATGTATACAAAACTTAATGAATAACCAAGAACTAAAAATCATTGTAGCCGAAAAAAAGGAACTAACAAGCATTGGAGCAAAACTTTAGTTGTTCTGCTCCTTCTAGTCGAGTCCTACAGCCTGAAGGAAAAAAACTAAGATCAAAAGGAAAAATAAGGAAGTTGTGTTTGCTATAAATGAATGGTCAGACAAGTATCAATGTCTCTCTATAGCCTTCTTCCATTTCAAAATTTGTTTGCATAAATTTCTTCCATTAGAATGCGCTCCATCTTGATTAACGTAGTGCCGATGCCTATGAAGGGAAACACAATGCGTTTTACATTTCTAATTTTTTCCCATAATCCGCCTAACGGAGAATGCTGAAAATGTCAACCAACTCATCTGACATGATTGCCGGGGTGATGCTATTTCTTGATGGCTGACACGAGATCTGTTGTTGCTGAGACCTCACCATCTGTTTTAGACTCGGGAACATTTTATATATTTTGCACATGAACTTTACAGAAGTGAACAAACGGAAAGGTTGAGTGGTTACAAAAATCAGCAACTTCGATATTTCGATTGCTAATAGTAACCAATCGCCTAAAAGCCTTGGGAAGCTCCAACTAATTCCGTAACATAAAAGTCTACATCGATTAATCACAACTTTTATTCTTTCAGGACATACATTATTACATCCCAATCACAGGAGATCATTATCCACTTCGACCGTCTAGCTAAATTCACACCTCCTTCCTCGTATCTTTTTTTATCTTGCCCCAAGTAAGCTGTGACGCAGCTGGAATTCCAACGGAAGAATTTTGCAGCAATTCGAATGAGCTGCTTTAACAGTTTAGGATGAATAGTAACAGAAACTTTCGAGAAACTGTAAAATTGTATTGATGTATCAACAGATTACAGAAATGGATTACAAGTTCCTCAGATTTTCTAGTATTTGATTAACATATACAAAAAAATAACAAATGAACTAAAATCAGAGAGGGAAAGAAAGATCAAACCCAAATCTATGGGATAATCACAACTACAGGAGCTAGACAAAACAGAGCAATCCTGCTCTTAGCAAATTCCATCGATTTCATCTTTTCAAAAAAACAATTTTTTTTAAACTGAGAACTCTGTCCTATTTATAGCATTCTGGAATCTGGATGCCAGAAAATTCGAAATTCAAAGTTCTCTTTTAGGCGAGAAATCCGATCGTTTCTTCAAAAGGCTCTGTTTTGCTGCTAACCGTTTTAAGATACTGGCGTTGAGTAAAATTACCCAAATACCCCTGCTATCGGATTCAAGCTAGAAATCCTATCTATATCATTTCTCCCCCCCCCCCCTCCCCCCCCCCCCTGAAAATGAACCTTGTCTCTAGGAGCAGTAATAGGCGGATGATATGCAGTAAGATCAGCAACGTTGAAGGTGGAGGAAATGTTGTATGCATGTGGTAAATCAAGAACATATGCATTGGAACCACGACGTTTAATAATTGGAAATGGACCAATTTTGTAAGGTTGTAGTTTGTTATAAGAACCAGCAGGTAATCGTTTTTTTCTCAAGTAGACCATCACCAAATCACCAAGATTGAAGACTTGCTCTCGACGAAAATGATCAACAGCAGTTTTATATTGAAGAGAAGATTTCTGCAGGTTGCTGCGAACAATCTGCTGTATGTCTGAAATATGAGAAAAAACTTGTATAGCAGAAGAAGATTGTCAAACTTTGGACTGAACCAATGGTAAGTCTAAAACTTGTATGAGATTGTGTCCATATAAGATCTCGAAAGGAGAATATCCAGTGGATCGATGAGGAGTAGAATTATATGCAAATTCAGCTTGACATAGTATACTATCCCCTTGTTTTGGATGTCCATTGGATAAATAAAGGAGGATATTTCCGAGAGCTCTATTGGTCACTTATGTCGACAGATTGTACTAAAATGAAGAGAAGTATTAAATCTTGCCCACAATGCCTTCTAGAAGTTGCTCAAGAATCGAGAATCTCGATTAGAAGTTATAGTAAGAGGAACACCATGTAGCTTCATAATTTCTTGAAAATACTGCTTAGCAACTCGAGAAGCATAACAAAATGTGCCATATTTGAAAATCGATCCACAACCACAAAGATGGAATCAGTTCCTTTTTGAGTTTTTGATAATCCCAAAATAAAATCCATAGAGACATCTTCCCATGGATTGTTTGGAATGGGTAAGGGAGTGTATAGTCCTGTATTATGTATGCCTCCTTTATTCTACTGACAGATAAAACACTGTCTAACAATTCTGACCACTTCTCGATTCAAAGATGGTCAGTAAAATCGTTGCTTAGCTAAAAGAAGTGTTTTATCTTTACCAAAATATCCAGCCATACCTCCTCCATGTAACTCTAGCAGTAATTTGGCTCGAAGTGAATGCTCATGAATGCAAAGAGTGGCACCTTTAAAAAGATAACCATTAGAGAGCATATAATCTTCAAATTTAGAATTGTTATTGAGACGGCATTCCTAAATGGTTGAAAAGTCTTTGTCGAGATGATACAGATCTTTTATACACTCAAATCCAAATACTTCCAACTGGAGGGAAGTGAGAAGGGAATCTTTTATGCTGAGAGCATCAACCACTCGATTCAATTTTCCAGCTTTATGCTTAATGGAGAAAGTGTATTCTTGAAGTTCAGTGATCCATTTAGCATGCAATCTATCCAGTTTTGTTTGCCCCTGTAGATATCTTAATGCTTGATGGTCAGCGTGTACAATGAAGTCTTGATGAACAAGGTAATGGCACCAATGTTTTAAAGATTGCACCAAAGCAAAAAGTTCTAGCTTATAGGTGCTCTACTTCTGTTTTGTTATAGACAGTTTTTCACTGTAATATGCAACAGGTCTACCAGTTTGACTGAGAACAACACCAATACCAGAGCATGAGGCATCACAATCAATCTCAAAGACCTTATCAAAGCTAGGTAAAACTAAGATTGGAGTGGAACAAAGTCTATTTTTTAAAGAATCAAAACTTTGTTGTGTTTCATCAGTGCAATGAAAATTGTTCTTCTTTAAGCAATCTGTAAGAGAAGCTACTATAACAACAAATTTTTTTACAAATCTTCTAGGGCTAATCCAAAAAAACTTCGTAATTGAGTCACTTTTGTGGGTACTGACCAATCACGAATAGCAGAAATCTTTGCTGTACCAACATGTATGCCTTCAGCACAAATAACATATTCTAAGAAGAGTGTTTGTGTTGTCATAAATGAGCATTTTTGGAGATTGAGGAATAATGAATTTTGCTTTAAAACTTCCAAGACAGTTCGAAGATGGAGAAGATGGTCTTCCTGGGATTTGCTATAAACCAAGATGTCATCAAAATAAACTACTACATATTGTCCCAAAAATGGTTTTAATACCTGTGTCATGAGCTTCATAAAAGTGTTAGGAGCATTTGACAATCCAAAAGGCATGACAGGCCATTCATATAAGCCTTTTTTAGTCTTAAATGCTGTTTTCCTGTCATCGCCTGGCCTGATTCGAATTTGATGATATCCACTCTTCAAATTCTACTTAGAAAATACTTTTGATCCCACCAAGTTGTCTAACATATCATCTAATCGAGGAATTGGAAATCTGTATTTAATAGTAATTTTGTTGACAACTTTACTATCAATACACATACTACAGATGCCATCTTTCTTTGGTACTAACAATGATGGAACAACACAAGGACTGAGAGATTCTCGGATCAAACCCTTAGATAGCAATTCTTCCACTTGTTCCTATAAAATCTGATGTTCTCTAGGACTGATTTTGTAATGAGACAAATTAGGTATTGTAGATCTAGGTATAAAATCGATTGCATGTTGGATATATCTCATTGGAGGAAGAGAGTCAAAGTTTTCAGGTAATAAGGATTGAAACTCTTGTAAGAGTTGCTGTATCTTTGGTTGAAGCTGAGAAGTTTGTAGACTGGTTGTGGAAGGAGTTAATAAAGTGATAAAAGCTATCACTACTGCAACTTGCTTAATGTCTTTACCAATATTCTGTACAAGAAAAAGAGATTTATGATTCAGAATAGTTGTTGCAGATACCTGAAGAGGAGGAGTTTGAGCTGTCTGATAAACAAGTCGGTTGACAGACTTTGATGATTCAGCATTGTTAATACAAGATTTAGGACCACCAAAAGAGAATTGAGGTTTTGGCTGCAATGTAATTTTGACTCCTTCAAAATAGAAGGTATAAGTGTTCAGTCGGCCATTATGTATAGCTTCCACATCATATAACCAGGGTCTTCCAAGAAGGACCTGGCAGGCTTCTCAATTACATTACATTCAAGCTGGGTCTTGTAATGTTTTTCAATAGATAAGGGAAAGATGCACGAATGAGTGACAAGTAGTGGACCAGTAGCATTAATCCATCCAAGAGTATAGGGTGTAGATTTTTTCTGCATAGATAACTGCAACTTATCTAACATATTTTTGGATACAATATTTTCACAGCTTCTTCCATCAATAATAACTGAACAAACTCTTTGATTCACAGTTCCTTGAATTCGAAAAATGTTGTGTCTCTGATTATCATAGGATGTAATAGTAGAACAAAGAATTTTCTCGATTACCAAAGTCTGAGGAGGACCTTCTTCCCAATTCAATCCTTCATCTCCTACAACTTCTTCCACTTCTGCTTCAAATTCATCATGTTCATTTTCAACAGATTCATCAGTTGGAATGGCCACCGCAGTTGTAGATTTACGAGGCTGATCTCTTAATGGACAAGCATTGGAAACATGACCAGGTTGCTGACACCTGTAACAAATTTTAGGAGTCGGATAGGCATAAGGATTGTGCTTGGGGTTATTAACACCAGTTGTAGATTTGAAACTGGAATTGAGGGGAGATTTCACAGTTAAAAGTGGAGGTTGAATTCTTTCTTTGGACACTGATGAAGACGTGGCATTGAACTCAAACGATTTGGTTTGCAGAGCTTGAGGAGACTCAGCATGGTTTCTGTTAAAAGATGGTGTTCTGCTAGCTTGAACAACTTCATTAAAAGTCCGAAGTGTTTGATTAGCTATTTTCAGCTGTAATTCCATCTTCAATCCTCTAGTAAATTGAACAATTCTGAACTGCTCATTTTCTTGTAAGTTGGTTCTAGCCACTAGTCTTTGGAAATCAGCCAGATAATCTGAAAAAGAATAGTTATTTTGTCTGCAATCTTGTAGCTATTGAAACAAGGTGTCATGGCCCGTATTTTTAAAACCATTTTTAAATCAGAGTAGTAGCGAAAAATCAGAGGATTGTTCATCTATACGATAAATCATTAGTTCAAAATTTTCGACTAAGCATCTAGGCCGTGATAACTGGGGTTCACAAATAGGGATACAAAACCATATATACATATAGTATTACAAGATGCAAAGTCGATTAAACCAACGCAAGTCCTCTAAGTGCAAGTTTGTATTCCAACTCAAAATATATTAGATAATAGTTGGCGCTCACGCCTTAACACAAGGTCTAAAATAAACTCGAAGCAGGAGATATGCTCAGCAATCTGAACGTCCTCACCACCTAGCTCCCAAGTGCACGTGAAGTCAATCCTCCACAGCAGCACCTACATCACACAAGGATGCTGAGTATAAAAATACTCAGTGGGATACCGTAACCCAATTATCATATCAAAATCAACAAGTCAATAGTTGCATTAATATCTTATGCAGCCTATTACATAGTTCCACTTGATTCTTTTATTAATCTTTCAAGCAAAATCTTTTTATTGCTTCCCAAGTTCAAGTTAAATAATTAAGTCTTTGTCCCATATAGACAGACTCACTGAATGTCATACCTACCTACATGACAGACAACACGAAAACGCCGTGACTATCACTCCGGTTAATACCGGTAATCACGGCATGCCCTGAATCCCTCAAGGGTGACTGCCTCGCCCATTCCTTACCTTAGAAGGTATGACCGTCGGAAGGGTCTGGCTCCACATAAGCTCCTAGATTCGATGTGGGTCGGGAGAACGCGGCCTTCCAGGATGCTAGCTCCTCCAATGTGCACAGTAATCCACCTGGCAACCACGGCTCAGGATGAGTGCAGAGCTTCCATCAAGGGAAGATGCAAAACTCTCTCTAAAATCCATAGAGAAGAGGTAACAGCTTAAGCCTGACCAAAAGAATATGTAATGCTCTATCTAAAATCCATAGAAAGATGCAAACATGGGCCAAAATAACATGTAAATGCTCTATCTAAAATCCATAGAAAGATACGATAGCTTAAGCCTGGCCAATAGAAGTTGGTCCTCATTAGGTACCATGACACAGAGCTTCCACCAATAGGAAGATGTGAATGCTCTCTAAAATCCATAGAGAAGATACAGACGGCATAGCTTCCACCAGTCGGAAGATGCAACACCATCCCAGCTAATACCTTGTGATCCTTAACAGGTATCACGTATAACTAGGATGAACCCCTTTTAGAGTTATAGCATATAATTCACAACTGCTGGCTCAGTAGCTCAACAGATAGTCTGACCTTTGACTTATTAGTCATTCAGTCGCACGATCGGAAGTTCATCACACTCATACACTGACTCCCAATCCTAAGGGTATTTTAGTCTTTATTTTAATTAGGTTCTTCCCAACCCTCAAGCTTAGCCCTCACGTCATCATTTTATTGTCTTTCATAAAATGATTAAGTCTCTAAACCAACTAGATTTATTAGTCGGGTTTTTCCTTATCATTTAAGTCCTCAACTATCGGTCAGCATAAAAAGAGGGACAATTGCCCTTAATACAGTAACATCCAACACATAAAGCTAATACGCCAATTAGGGCTTGAAATCATTTATTAAACCGCCCAAAATACTAAAAGGAGCCTATGTACCATACTGGCTCTGTATGTACCATATTGCACAGAAATACACAGACGGTCCAAGTTCAACTGTCAGTTGTTATCAATTCTACTTGTCGGTGGATGTCCATCGACAGTTCAAATCTAATCCAGTTTGTGAACCGGGTCTATTTCTCGGACCGGAATCGGTCTGAGTGTGAACCAGGTTTGGTCTAGGCATGAACGGGGTTCGGTCTATAAGTGAACCGGGTTTGGTTTGAGAATGAACTGATCACTGAACCGGGCCTATTTATTAAACCGATTCAACTTGGTATTGGGCCGGTCGTCTCCCTCAACGAGACGACTGGTCATGGCGGCAGTAGGCTCTGTCTAATCCACCTGCGCCCCGGTGCTCCAACTCCCCTCCTCCTTCCATCCTTCCGCCCGAGGTCGATTGATCGGAAGAGGAAAAAGACAGTAGCAAGGTTGAGCCTTTCGGCCGCCGCCACTGCCACTGCCGCGTCTGCTACTCTCGGCCAGAGAAGGCCTGACAATGGCCCTCGCCTCTCCCGGCGGCTCCATCTCCTGATTAGCCCCCACCTCTTCCCACCTATACAACTGCCACTACCCAAACGACGGCAAAGGTGGTGCCTTTCGGCCGCCGCCACTGCCGCGTCGGTCACTTCTCGGCGGTGGGGGTCTAGCAGAGGTTCCACTAACTCCCGGTGACTACCGACCGCCAGTCTAGCCTCCTCTGGTAGCTCCTTCTCCATGTGCTGAAATAACACAGAGGATGTGGACAGAGGTGGGTGTCACCTGCTGCTGCCGTCATCATTTCATGGGTTCCGGCAGAAGCTCTATGTCTACACAGGCGACCGAGCTTCCACCGGAGTTCATCTTCTTCTTACCTCAAGTTCCACCATTAATGGCAGCTTGGCAAGTTCTTCAACTATCAAACCAAACAAAACACATATTAAACAAGACTGATGATTGAGACACGAGATCCAACCTTGCATGCGCGGTGCTGTCGAATCGCCATCCGCCGAAAGTTGTTGAGGTCACCGGAGTTTGTCGGGGTTGCCGGAGGTAGCCCCTGCTCCAATCAGCTTCGGCAGCAAAACGGAATGTGCTACTTGCTTCAGTTGAGTAATTCCAGTCTGAAATACCTCCTCAGCCAGTAGGTTCTTACACATGTTATCAACCTCATTACACCTGGCCCTCCACCAGGTACCAGGTGTTACACAAGGTTTGTTCAAAGTCAGTAGGTAAAAATTGAGCTCTAATCATATTTTTCATACGAGGCCATGATTTAATTAGATGTTTGCCTAACTGAGTTCTTTGAAACTGGATATGACTCCACCAAGCAGCTGCTCCATGTTTCAATTTACATGTAATTATCTTCACTTTATATTCATTTGGTACCTCCGTACAGTCAAAATAATTCTCAACTTTGAAAAGCCAATCCAATAGTTCTTCCACATTCATCTGACCATTAAATGTAGACAACTCTAATTTTGGCCTGAATTTGAAAGTGTCTGGCACCGTACCTCTTGTATGAGAAGGGATTAAGAATTCCTCTTCTTCATCGCTTGAATATACTTCCTCGAATCTGACCACAGGAGTAGATTGAGTACTTTGTGGTCTGTTTTCTGCGGTTCAATATTCATTATAGAGTCTGATTGTAGTTTGTCTTCGAGATATATTTGTAGGATTTTGAAAACCAGCTTCAGGATTATGATCCGGAACTTGCGGAGGCAGGTGATTGCCTAAATTATGAATCTCCAGAAGTAATTGTTGCATCATCTGCAACATTTGCTGTTGAACACCACCTTCTTCCATCGAATCTGCAGAAGTCATTGGAAGACTCTGCGTTTAGCTCTGATACCAATTGACGCAACTGGAATTCCAATAGAAGAATTTTGCAGCAATTCGAATGAGCTGCTTTAACAGTTTAGGATGAATAGTAACAAAATCTTTCGAGAAACTGTAAAATTGTATTGATGTATCAACAAATTATAGAAATGAATTGCAAGTTCCTCAGCTTTTCTAGTATTTGAATAACATATACAAAATAACAACAAATGAACTAAAATCAGAGAGGGAAAGAAAGATCAAACCCAAATCCATGGGATGATCACAGCTACAGGAGCTAGACAAAACAGAGCAATCCTGCTCTTAGCAAATTCCATCGATCTCATCTTTTCAAAAAAACAATTTTTTTTAAACTGAGAACTCTGTCCTATTTATAGCATTCTGGATGCCAAAAAATTCGAAATTCAAAGTTCTCTTTCAGGCAGGAAATCCAATCGTTTTTCAAAAGGCTCTGTTTTGCCGCTGTTGGAAAATTCAAGAGGGATTGTACTTTACCCGTTCGCTGTTGAAAAATCAAATAGAACCTGAAATGGCAAACACAAATCCAATTGTCCGAGGCACAGTGATGAACTGCTGACTTTGAAACAGATATTGCCACCCTCCTATGCACGGGTTTTCTTCTGGCAATCTATTCAAAGATACAATGAACCAGAATGACAGGATGTGCACTTCTCCTTGTCAAACTCGAACTCAGAGAATCAGAAAACTATTGCCTTTGGAAAAAGATCACTTTTTGGAAAAGAGAGAAATCCACATAAATTTGTTCTTGGTTGTTCTCTTGTATATCTCTTTGAGTTTTCCCGTTCATAATAATATATGGGAAGACTCAAAGATTCATTATTTATGGAAAAGACGCAACTTTTTAAAGAAAAAACAGCCAAAAACGCATGAAATCGCGCGTAACCGCTCATAGCGATCGATCGCTTCCATAGGCGATCGATCGCCTCGGGCGTAAACACTATTTTCGTTTTTTCCAGTAGATACGATCGATCGGTTTCACAGCTGATCGATCGCAACCGGTCATCTCTCAGTTTTGCGAAAATCACAGTAGATACGATCGATCGTATTTTTATCCGATCGCTAGTAGCGATCGATCGCACTATCAAACCAATCGATCGGCTCGTAATTTTCACAAAACTAATAGCCGTTTGATCAAAATCAAAGGCTCTAGATGCCACGTGCCTAGTGACAAGTGCTAAGTGCACCTCTAAAGCGCCACAATGCGCCCATTCGCCCACGCCACGCGTGCGCGTGTGTGTGCACCTTTAGGTGCACCCATGAATGTGTGCACTATCAATTGGGGAGAGTCACCACACCAATAAGATACATAAAGAGAAAGATTCTTTCATCTTATATACCTTAACACACTCATGTGTGTTTCCTATGTGGGACTAAAAGAAAACCTCATTATAAAGGTTTTCTCTTTCTCTCCAAATTTAGCACATAACTAAACATTAATTCTAATTCAATCAATCTAAAAAATGTGGGCTTAAGATGGGCCCACTACCCATACCCAAAACCCAACATTCCCCACATGATTGAATTAGGATTAAGATAAGTACTAGGTTATCGGAATGACACAAACTCGATAAAAGAAATGAACATTTTCCAAAGGCAACAATGTTATAACAAGAGCATTTTCATGGATGCAACTGATCATGACCTTATGTATAATTCAGCAAAAAAAAACTGATCATGACCTTGTGCTGAAAACATGAGCCTCAATTAATCACCTTCGTGTGAAAGAAAGTAGGTTTAGCTGAATTGTATTACGAAAATATAAGGTTTAGCTGAAATTTCTGTTTTGTCCAGGACAGGTGGTGGGTGGGACGGACACCGTGTCCAACACAATAGAGTGGGCCTTGGCCCACATATGGACAAGCCGTCCACCTTTCTAAAAGCCCAATAAGAGCTGGACAAAGTGGTGGGCAAGACCCATATAGTGGAGGAGGCTCACATCTCCAAACTTCACTACCTCCAGGCCGTCAAAGAGGTCCACAGGCTCCACCCATCCCAACCACTGTCCCACACTGCCCCAGTGAGACCTGATCGTTTAAAATTAAACCCTTGCAAGTGTACAAGATAATTGTGTACTACAGCGAGTATTAAGGGTTGTCGAACTTCATGAACGGTTAAATATTTTACCAAATTCAAGGAAGAAAGTTGTTGTTTTTAATGAATCTAGGAAAGAAATAGACTTTAACTTAACTAGCTGAGATTAAATCAATGAGGAGAATTATCAAGGCAATAAATCCATCACTAGACATGCAATTAATACTCTTGATTATTATTGCACACAGATTGACATGATATAATAATTCGTGCTCCTGGTCGAACACACGAATCACTAATGGATTCACTAACGTTCTTGGTCGGACACAAAAGTTCATCCACTATTGTGTAATCAATCATATCCTTGGTCGGGCATAGAATCAATGATAAACTTGTTCTTGTTTAGACACAGGGATTAAAAAGATCTAATTTCATTCATATCTAATAAGTCTATGGTCAAGCACTTAAGAGAATACTCATGAAATAGCATTAACTACAAATCATATCAACTTTATTAAATGAAACTAACAAGAGTAACAATACACATATCTAGGGCTTCATCTAACCTTCAAAAGGAATTTAATTACATATAGAAAGAGAGAAAAGAAAAGCTTGTTTATGTAGATCCATTGGCACGAATCCTTCTTCTTTAACTCCAAAAGACTCATTCTCTTGCTCCTCTCTAGCCTCCAAAATAGATTCTCTAATGCCTAATATGTTCCTCTTGAGAATAAACACAAAAGACTCCTTCTAATTTCAAGTTAAAATAGGTCAATTTCCGATTTTGTGCACACGACAATTGATCGCCAATACAGAACGATCAATCGTTCTCTCGGTTTATTCCTGTAGCCTAATTTTCTAATAGTTATAAGTTTTTACTCCGAACTCCGAATTATGCGCGGTCAGTGGCATTGGAAAGCTGACTTCTTGAAATTTAACATGAAACTTGAATCAATATAATCAGAGATATGCACATGAAGTTATGAAGATTCAAATATTTGAGTCACTTTTCACCATATTTCTGCATCTTACGCTAATTTTTTTACAAAAATCAAAAATTACATTAAAATATCACTAAATTTAATTAAATATCATCATAAATATAAGTTTAAAGGCTTATAAAATGCATAATTTATATGTAGATCAAGACCTCCATTGGTGGCTACACCATCCCCAAAGGGGCCTAGATCTTCATCAACGTGTGGGCCATACAATGGGCCATCAATCTGGCCCGACCAGGAGATGTTCGACCCGACACGATTCACTGGCCCAATTGGGAAGTATATGACTACATTACCAACTACTTTAACTACTTCCCATTCGGGTCTGGTAGGCGGATCTGCGCCGGCATCGCTATGGCTGAGAGGATGGTCACCTACGCCCTGGCCTCGCTAGTGTACTCTTTTGATTGGAGTTTGCCTGAGGGGGAGAAGCTCAACCTTGAGGAGAAGTTTGGGATTGTGTTGAAGAGAGCTGCACCACTTGTGGTTGCCCCCACGCCAAGGTTGGCCGCCCCAGAGCGGGATGACTTGCCATCGCGTTTAGATGACTTATTTAAGGGTTTTCTTCTCTCCCATGTATTGTACAGCCAAATTTGAGAACAAAATTTTCTATGGCACAAAAGAAAGATCCTTTAACCTTACAAATGATATCTAATAAAGTGTAACTTGTAAGAGCGACTTATTGAGAGAGTTAAGAGTATCATGTATTCTCCTTTGTAATCCATCCGGTGAATTTATGTGGCTATGTAAACATAAGCACATCGCAGAACCGCGTAAATCTTTGTTTTTTTTCTTATTTTTGTGTTCTTGCATTAATATCTTAAGCGATCCTTCTGCACTCAGCGTCTTGATTTCCCAATATTTTTGGCAACATATTCATAAGGAGATTCAGGTAAGGTCATCTGAATTTTCGTCGTTTGGATTAAAATTCTTGAATACATGAGGATTTTTAGATGTTGGAGGATTAATGTAAAGAACCAGTCAAGCAAACCCCCGTGACCATACAAAGTTATAGTAAATGGACTTCTCAACTGCTGGAGGCTATGTATAATGCCAATATTCAAGCAAATAGAAGAGCTCAAGAATCAAGTAGTAAGAACTAAGAAACTTCCGTTAAATCCAATGCCCTCTAGGAACCAACTTCTGCCGGCAAATTATTCCAAATGATTGATTAGTGTGGTGGGTAAATACATGTTAGCCACTTTGTTTATCTTGTCATAAACATAAAGTTATTGCAAAGAAAACAACCCTTAGAGGGAGCCTTCTTAGATCAGGCCAAACATTGAGACAAAGTGGCAAAAAAAAAACTATGCATGGCAAATCAGCATCAATAAGATTAATTAAGCTGCAATATGATAGGAGAGTTGTTACGTATAACATCAAGTTGCCATCCTTCTTTATCCTTCTTATCCTTTAGAGACTTCCATGGAACATCATTTGCACAATTGGCTGTCAAAACATGGATTTCCAAGTAAGCATGTCCATTAATTAGCTTAAACCAAGCAAGCAATGACTTGGTATCTCTCTCTTCATGGAAGACTTTCATGGCTATCGGAGGAAACCAATGGCAAGCTATCTCTCTGTGTCTTCATACTAGTCATTGGTTACATATGGCTCCTCAAGAAGCAAAGCAAGGAGCACACACCCCTCCCTCCAGGCCCCCTAGCCTTGCCAATAGTAGGCAACCTCCCTTTCCTCAACCCCAATCTCCACATCTACTTCACCAAACTCGCCCAAAAGTATGGCCCCATCTTCAAGCTCCATCTCGGCAGTAAGCTCTGCATAGTGGTAAGCTCCCCTTCCCTCGCCAAGCAGATTCTCCGAGAGCAAGACACATCCTTCGCCGATAGAGACGCTGCCATCGCAGCCATGGCGATCACCTACGGCGGGTCTGACATCGCGTGGGGCTCTTACGGCCCAGAATGGCGCAAGTTACGTAAGGTATGCGTTAGAGAAGTTCTCAGCACCGGAAGCATCGATGCATGTCGGGCTCTCCGCCTTCGGGAGGTTGCCGACATGGTGAGGATTGTTCATGGCAAGGTTGGCACCTATGTTAACGTACGTGATCAGGTGAATAAGACCATTTTGAAGGTGATCATGAGCATGCTATGGGGTGGGACGCTTGATGATGAGGGGAAGAAGAGGGTCGGCTCGGAGTTCAGTCAAGTGGTGGAGCAGCTTGTGGAGTTGATGAGTGCACCGAATTTGTCAGACTTCTTCCCAGTTTTAGGATGGTTTGACGTGCAAGGGATAGAGAGGAAGACAAGGGAGCTGTCGTTGTGGTTTGATCGGATATTTGAGTATGTTATAGAGCAGAGGGTGAGAGCTAACGAGGGACATAGTGGTGGAAGTAGTCTTGATGCAGAAGGTGAGGAAGGAGGAAGTAAGGATTTTCTGCAGTGCTTACTTCGGCTTAGGGGGGATCCAGAAACGCCATTGACCATGATTCAGCTCAAAGCTCTGCTTCTGGTAATCTTCATAACATAGTACTACTTTGGAAGTACGTGTATCAAACTAGCTTAATTAAGCTGTTAGGGAACGAATTGTCAAATATGTTCTTACCAAAAATGATTATCAAACATATTCACTTCATAGTATGCGCTTTGACTCACGTGCGTTGGGGTGCGCTAGGGCATCGCAGGCTGTCGGATCGGAATTCAGCACTGATCAGGGAGTAGGCGAGTTTGAATCACTCGCCTGCCCCCTTTAGTAATATACGCCCTTGAATCTTGAACCGACGGCTCGCAGAGCACCGGCACATGTGCACGCTGCGCATTTTAAGTGGTTCCTTATGATATTATGTTTATGTAGGATGTTGCTAATATATTCAAATACATGCGTTCGGTGGAATATCAAAACCCACCTGCTATCCGCCGCACGATCCATATTGCACCGTCCGAATCATGTGTGTAATTAGTGCAATAATCCCAAGATTAAAAACTTACAATCATACTGATGACAGGATTTTGTGGTTGGAGGGAGTGACACTAGTGCTAGTACCATAGAGTGGGCAATGTCAGAAATGATGCAGAATCCCAAGATTATGAGTAAAGCACAGCTAGAGTTGGAGCAAGTGGTGGGGACGAACAATGTGGTCCAGGAGTCTCACTTGCCTGAACTAGACTACTTGGATGCCATTATCAAAGAAGTCCTTCGTTTGCACTCGGTGGCTCCATTCTTGCTGCCAAGGCGCTCAAGGCAAGCTTGCATTGTCTCAGGTTACCAGATCCCCCATGGCTCTCAGGTGTTGGTTAATGCCTATGCCATACATAGGAACCCTGAGGTGTGGGAGCAGCCATTGGAGTTCCTGCCAGATAGATTCTTGGGGACTGAAGGTAGGAGATGGGAATACAGTGGCAATGACTTCAGGTATCTTCCTTTTGGGTCAGGGAGGAGGGTCTGTGCAGGGATCACCATGGCAGATAGGATAATGAAGTATGTTCTAGCCACCCTTGTTCATTCATTTAATTGGAGTTTGCTGGATGGGGAACAGCACGATCTCTCGGACAAGTTTGGAATCATTCTGAAGAAGAAGACACCCCTGATGGCCATCCCTAGTCCAAGATTGAAAAACCCTGTTCTCTATTTAAATGGAGAATGCTAGTTAACCTTAGTTCATTTTCCATTGCTGCGGACTATCTTGAGTGGTATTGGCAAAGGATGCTAGTTAAGACCTTCAATCCATTGAGTTCGTTCTTCATGAATAGTTACTATCCATCGATCTCAATTGTGTGTTGTGTTAACTTGCAAGTTGCAGCTATGATTCGAGTCGAAAGAAAGACAAATTTAGATGATCAACTCCACAGGTCTTCATCTTGCCCGTATCAAGGGACTTGCTTAGTTCTCTATTTTGTGAATTTTGATTTCCATACCATTAACTAGGAATTAGAGACGTAAGGCTAAAGAGTTTATGCTGAAAAAAGTATCTTTAATGTATTCTTATGCATAATCTCAACAGTTATCAGTTCTAATGCAACGGAAAATTCACAACGCGTAGAGATATGGAAGCAAAATTTCTGATTTCATTAAGTTCTAGAACAATAAGGTATCAGGATTGCTTGTTGGGTTTTTGTTGTGATATGATGGGCCCAAATATGGTTTGGGTAGATAATGCCCAAATTAAATTAGTGGTGAGAGTGCACTAATTGAATCTAAGACCCATATTTGATTGAGTGATTGAAATAGGATTAGTAGTAATTTAATATTAACTTTGTGCTAAGTCAATTGGGAGATTTCTTTAGTCCCACATAGAAAATGCACTTGAATGTGATATGGTGTATATGAGAAATGAATCTTTCTCTATGTGTATCTTATGGTTGTGGAGACTCTCCCCAATTGATGGTGTACACATTCGTTGGTGTACTTTATGGTACACACAAGCACGCGCGTGGCGTGGCGTGGGCGCATTGTGGTGCACTTAGCACGTCACATCTCGCTTCTAGGACCTTTGATTTTGATTAAACGGTTAATTATTTTGTGAAAATTAGGAGCCGATCGATCGCATAGATGATCGCAATCAATCACTAAAGTGATCGATTCGCTTAATTTACGTGATCGAAAGTGAGCGATCGCTAAGTGATCGATCAGACACAAAAGTAATCAATCGTATCTACTGTGATTTCGCGAATTGATAAAAATTACCCGAGGCGATTGATCGCCTATACTGTTACGTGTGGATTTTTACCGTTTTTTTTTTTCGAAAAGTTGTAAAGAACCCAATTGAGTTATACTATATATTATGAAGGGAAAAATACGAATTAAGATATAGAAAACACAAATTGCTCTTAGTTTTCTCTTCCTTCTTCATCAGTGATTCTTCTTAAAAAAAAGGCAATGGATTATTTTCTCTGAATTCAAGTTTGACAAAAAGAAGTTTACCACTTGTCAAACTGGTCTGTTGTATCTTGGAAAAGCCCGTGCACGAGAGAGTGGCAATATCTATTTAATGTAATAGCTGTTCCTAGGACGTGTGGATTTCAATTTCTATTTTAGGTTCTATTTGAGTACAATTCAAAACGGACGGATAAAGTACAATCCCTCTTTGAGTACTATCATATAAGTTTTCCAACATTGCTTGTCACCCAACTGCTGAGGAAATGGATGTCTAAACATATCCTTTATAATCAATCCAGAAAAAATGGCCTACAACTATGAAAGCTGGGCATATAATTGAGGGAGAGAGAGAGAGAGACCATATAATAATTAGCAAAGGGCATTACAAATCTTATTCACTTATTGTACATGATTCACAGAATTCAGCGCTATGAATTCGAGTAGGGTGTGCTTATGTCCTTCCCCCACTTAAGATCTATGGCAAACTACATAAAACGACGGCCACTCAACCTCAACATGTCGATAGTACAGAGTTGGCAGTAAAATCTCCACATATATAGATTATCACCGGAAATTATTTGCCGCGACTCTTAAGTAGTGTAGTAGTTAGTTCATATACTAAAAAGGCACATTGCATGAGCTTTGAAGCCGGTTGTTATTCGTATAAAAGTGCTAAGGTTAGATTGATGACAATGTGAGGCTGGAAGAGTCACAGGGGCCTTCATGGGGTGGCGATATTTACTTTGGCAAGAGGAGCAATTTCCTCTGCCTCTTCAATTCCAGGTTCACTGCCAGCAACCTCCAGACTCAACAGAAATTGCTCCCATTTCTTTGCAGGGCCCTGTATTAGAAAGAATATAACATGGCTTAGTACATTTCCGAATATGAACGCTCTTCCAAGTAGAGTCATGTAATTTATCCTCACCTTCCATGACAGATCTTGAGCCATGCCGTTCTGAATCATCTCCGCAAAAGCAGGTGTGCCATACACAGCAAGTGCTCTCTTGACACCAGTTGAAATTGCAGTTACATCGGCAGGGTCCACAGCTTCACACTGGAATAGAAAAAAAATGAAATTAGTTTAATGTTCACAGAGAAAGAAAATAAGTACATGAGCAGGAATGGTTATCCATTTTATCTACTACATAGTACTTACAACAACGTTGAAAGCACCCATATGGAAACCAGTGTAACCTTCCTTCACTGTGTCAACTAGCCCACCAGTTGATGCAACAATTGGAACCTGGAGGACAAGACAAGCTAATCTCAGCAGCTAGGAGAAAACAGAGAAAAAGATTTGCAGATTCTCTGGCAGATAACTTTTCAAATCATGAACTGTTAGACATTCAACTACAATCATCTATTATAGTTCCAATCATAGCACAAAGTCGGCTTACCGTTCCATACCGCATAGCATGCAACTGAATCAGGCCACAAGGTTCAAATCTACTTGGGATGATCATAAAGTCGGCTCCAGCTGTTATCATATGCGCCAAGGAGACATTGAATTTTGCCACACCTCTTGCCTTGTCTGGATACAGTACCTCCAGCTGCTCAAGTTGCTTCTCCATGCGCTTCTTTCCAGTTCCCTTCAATATAGCCAGATGGATAATTAGAGGCAAAATCAAACATACTCGCTTATTGCAACCAGTGAGTATATGCCCAATACTTACAAGAACAACTATCTGGACATTCTCTTTGATAAACTCTGGAATAGCAGCTGCAAGAATATCTGAACCTTTCTGCTCTTCAAGTCTTCCAATAAATCCAATGAGAGGAATGTCAGGATCCACAGGTAATCCAATCTCAGCTTGTAGAGCTTCCTTCAGGAGACGCTTCGCCTCAAGTACCTGGAAAAATCTCTCCATCACTATAGGCAAATAAACACTACACAAACAAATAAATTAGGAATTATGGGAGAGTTCTCACAGTTGTGGTATCATATTTGACATCAATATATTTATCTTTCAAAGGGTTCCACTCCTGAACATCCATTCCATTAATAATTCCAGTTATGCTGGTCTTTCTGATGAATGAATCAAGTTCTACACCCTTATCAATCCCCGAAAGAAGTTCTTCCGCATAAAAAGGGCTCACTGTAAGAACCCTGTCAGATTCTAATATCCCAGCCTTCATCCAGTTAATTTTCCTTCCTTTGACAGGCTTGTCATACCTACAATGAATTGATCACATTTTTAGACATTGTGAAGACCGTAATTATTAAATAATTCCACTATAAAACAGGCTCTTAAGAAAAAATGGGAAACATACCCATCCATGAAATCAAAGGAACTTTTATATTCATCAGGGAGGTTCAGAAGCGAAAAGTCTGAAAATGCAAATCGGCCTTGGTATGCAATGTTGTGGATGCAGAACACGGCCTAAACAACATGTAAATGTAAATTTTACGACTTCAAAACTTGCTCTCAGCTAACTATAGCCCATTAGGAGATGACCTTACTTTAGAATTCTTATAGATTCCATGCTTCTTGTACATAGTCTTTAAGTAGCAAGGCAGTAATGCAGTGTGCCAATCATTGGCAATGAAGATAACATCTTCTCCTGCAATTAAGAAGAAGAAATAAAGACACAAGACAAAATGTTTCTAGATGCTACAATCTGAAAGAGCCGAACTTCCCCCTTACCATATGGTCCAGAAAAATATGGGCTGTTGTCAAGATTCAAAACTCGCGGCACTTCCAATGCTGCCTGAAGCCATAAAGAAGTTACAACAATTAAGAAAAGTAGCAATTTTTCTTTCCTTGATGTGTGATATCAAAATCTAGAAGACAAGCACACACATCATCATACAATAGTCTAAGTGCTTACTTGGCACAGCATACTAAATTTCAGTTGGTTGTCATTATAATCCTTTCCAGTTTCAGGACCGTAGATTTTCCCTCCAGTTTTTCCCCATACCTGAAACAAAGTTTGATCAGATGAGGAGTGTAATTACTATTATGTGTTGAGGCAAAACTCGTAGAGTAAGAAGAAAAGAACCGTCTCAAGGAACATTGGGTGATCAACAAAAACACGATCTACTCCCCTCTTGTAAGAGTGGAATAATCTGACAGTCTCAGTCTTGTCTCCAACTTGTAACTGCAAAAAAATTGTAACGGTTGGCAAACAAAATTGGGCATCTGAAGTTTATTACTTGGATAAGAATAAAAAAATACACTGTACCTCTATAAGAACATTTGTATCCCATGAGTCCTTGTATTGGTCATAGCGTGGGGCAACTGTCATGACCCGGTGACCTCTGGCCTAAAGAAACGTATTAGTAACATATGGATTAGTGATATGCTGGAGAAACTTTCTAGATTACCTGAAAAACATATAGAATAGTTCAAAAGCTAGCAGACTGTATTTGTAATTACCGCCATGGAAGGAGGAAGGCCTCCAAGAACATCACCAAGCCCTCCAGTCTTGCTCCATGGAGCAACCTCAGCCCCAACAAAAACAAGATTCATGCCACCAGCGCAAACAACAACTAGCCCTGCCCTTTCATGTTTGGATCCCTTCCTTTTATCTTGTTTAGAAGCTTTTTTTGTTGTTGCTTGCACGCTTAACAAGTCGACATTGTTAAAAGACCTCAATCCATGGTGAGTAATGGTTTGATTTTTCAGGCTGCAAGCACCATTTCTGGTGAATGCCTTTGTCTCAGAATTGCAGGTAGGTTGCACACTTCTAGAAATGAAGTGCAATGCACTCACGCTAGCCATTGATCGAGCTTCTGCAATGGGAACAATATTACTTATTTGAGTTAATGTTACAACAAGATCAACTATAGCAACCAGATCTTAAATTCACATGTGTAACAAGTATACATCGAACAAATGATATAGCTAGGTGCTCAACCAATTCAGATTTGATCTCAACTCATGTCTAGTCCCACTGTGTACTGTCAAGTAGCTATAGAGCTATTCTGCCAATAATAAAGCTTTCCTGAAAGAAAAGAATATTAATTTCCTACACTCCTCTTATAACATCAATCTCTCATCAATTTTAAATATTTAGCACAAACAATTAATATCCCACGGTACATAAAATTGTACACGATAACTAGCCTTCCTTCCATTTTTTTCTTAAAAATTAGCCTTTCTTACAAATGAGATAATCAATTATATAGGTGCAATAAAAGAGAAGATCGGTAACCACCAACAGGTTTAATATAGAAACGACTGCAAAAACTTACGGTACATCAATAACAACTGATAGACATAAGTCAGTGACTCATTTATATGGATAGGCACATAGATTAGAAAGTTGGAAAACAAAAAACTGTACCTCGCCATTAAATTAGGCTAATCATAGTTGTTTTTTTTTCTAAAAATGTTAGTAAGAAGACGAAGAAAAGATCCAGCAAAAAATCAAAATTCCCTACCAATCTCATGACCAAAAATACAAATAAGCCATTGCACCAATCACCAACTTTTCTAAGTTTAATTTCCAACAAACTCAAACTTCAAAACTAATCATCATACTCACTTGATCACAACCACATAAGCACAAAATCATACCCAAAAACTCAAACAAATGCAAGCACAGGACCTCAATCACAAAGCAAGAACTTCGACAAGAAATGAAACAACTAACAGAGAAAGAACAAGGAAGTGAATATGATAAGCTTGTTGTAAGATGATCTTGTTACCGATTCCCGAAAAGATCGGCTTGGGAAGCGGAGCGCGGCGAGCTCTCTGCTCTCGGGCAGTGGAGGGAGTTGGAGTGAGGAGATGGCGGGGAGATGGTGGCTGCCAGGTCGAAAAGCCCCTGGCGCATTTGTAGGGGGTGGAATTTCCACGTGGTTTTTTTCTGCCGGTTGAATTTTCACGGTTTCGAGTATCGAGACGAGTGGGGCCCTTGCATGGGAGGAGACATAGAAGTGATTCTCCTCCCGCTTTATTTTCACGTCCACCTCAGGCCCCTCGTAAAAAATGCCATGGGCCTCACATTTTATTTCCTTTCTAATACGTTACGTGACATTGACCGTGACAAAATGCGGGAAGAATAGCAAGGAGGATGCGGAGCGAGGATCGTCGGGAGGAACACGTCAGCCGCGATGCCTCTCTGGTCCTGCCACGTGTACGGTGGTGGGCTGAAATGGAAGCAATGATTTTCATTGGTATTTGGCTTGCCTATCATGAACACCGAAGGAAATTTGAAATTTGCAATGGTCCCCAATTAGAAGAAACGAAAAAATTACTCCTTCCAGTTTTGAGAAAATTTTCATTTTTATTATACTACGAAGCTCACAGAGAAGTCTCATGATTTGGTAAAATATACATAATATTTTAGAACAGTCAATATTTTTAAATATACATAGTATTTTAGAACGGAGGCTAAGCAACAATAATGGCAACTGTAATAGTATAGGAGGAGAGCATATTGAAGCAGCACCAGATATCTGATCAGCATTCGACTTTTGGAGGTACCTAATATAGGTGGAGATGGGTGATCGAGGAGGAGGCGATGGGGTGGAGGCCAAGAAAATGTAGTTGTCATTGAAAAAAATGAGATATTAGGTTTACTATTGCAAATGGCAATATTGAACAGGGTGACAACATTTTGTGCGTGGATTGTGAGCGGGTGATTGAGACAACATCTATGTACGGATGAGGTTGGGGAAGCTCTTGATGCATCTTTCATGTTCTAGAAACTAGATTATTAACTCATAATCATGTCATGTTCAACATCATTTTTTCGATAAGCATGCTAATTTTGTTCATAACTCATTTCATTTACTCTAGAGTATGTTAGAAAGGAAACTTTCCATTTGTTTAGCCTTCCTTTTCTGTCAAGAGTGCCCCATGAAATTTCAAAAACACGATTAAGAAGTAAGTTACAAAATGCCCACAAATATAAAAAAAAAAACTAATTTTTTCAACATTAGTAAAAATAAGTCAGATCAAGATACAAATTGTATGGGATCAAGATAGGCGGCAGTACCATTTTAGTGAAGCCTTTCAGAGGTCAATAGTGCCCCATGAAATTTCAAAAACACGATTAAGAAGTAAGTTACAAAATGCCCACAAATATAAAAAAAAAACTAATTTTTTCAACATTAGTAAAAATAAGTCAGATCAAGATACAAATTGTATGGGATCAAGATAGGCGGCAGTACCATTTTAGTGAAGCCTTTCAGAGGTAAATTGCACGGAAATTTTTCCGTTTAGTATAATTACTCAATTGCCCTCTGTAAAATTCAAATTCGTCCAAAATCTGTTTCTGCAAAATGCAGTGGCCAGTATGTAGCAAAAGAAGAAAAAAATAAGTGGCCGTTCATGTCGACAATATGTTGAGAAAATAGCAGCCAAATATAATAATCTCATGTTTATGTTTTTAGTAAAAACGAAAGAAAAAAACTCATGCTAGCATGACACAACACGAAAGAAAAAAACTCATGCTAGCATGACATAACACGATGTTTTTATTTTTCCAAAAAAAATTATAGCATGCATCTGATGCACGAGTATTATTGATCCATTTTCTTTCAAAAATATGCTATTAAGAAGAAGAAAAACCATTCTGAATGTGAATAATTTAGCGCGCATTTGGACAACCAAAAACGCTTCATTTACAGCTACTTTCCCTTCCTAGAGATTAAGCAGAAAGCGGATGCAAACGAAGTGCTTTGGTTGCACAAGTGATACAACTTTCCCCTAGTCACTTCTCAAGTGCCATATCTACTAAACGTCGCAGTTGCCCTCAATTCTTTCAACTCTTGTGTTGCCAGGAATTTACAAAGCTTGTACTTAGGAATTAGATTCATTGTTGTAAAAACTGGTACAAGTTGCAAAATGAGTTTGGCATGGACTACCACAATAATTGAGAGAATTTAACCCTTAAGGCCAAAAGGTAATCAATAATAGTTTTAAAATATTATTTGTAGCCAAGAAAACAGTTCTAACATATTATTATTGATGGGATCTTTGTGATCCAAAAAATTGTATTATATGGTTAGTATTGGTGAAGATGGAAAGATTGAAATGGCATCTTGGCACGTGCTTGCTTGCGTTAGATAGTCTGCATGGGGTCCATTGCTCTTGTCACAAAGCTTAATCAAGAGTAGCTAAAAATGTATGGTCCTACTTAGGGGCTGTTTGGTTGATGAATTTTAATGAATCTGAGTTTTGATTCAAATAGAATTTATTTAGGCTGAATTGGTGTAAAATGGGAATGTTGTTTGGGTTGCTAAATATAAAATTCACAATTTACTCTTAATTTGGTGAATCATGAGGAGATTAACAAATTAAACATGAATTGGAGGAAAATTCTTTTTTAACCTGAATTTTAAATTCAGTCCAATTTATTAAACTAAACGATTCAGGCTATTCTTTCCTAATCCATACTTAATATGGAGATAAATACACGAACCAAACAGCCTTTAGCTGCTTCTTGTGGGCCAGCAATCACCATTAAAATAGTGGGCATATTTGATTCCAACGGAGGAAAATCTCTCTGGAGAATAGGCATACTCAAACACCTTTTTTTTTGTACAAACATGAAGACAACTAAGTCTAGGATATGATATTTGATTTGAAAAAAATTTGATATGATATGTTGTCCAAAAAAAGTCTTGTATGTGACATGATTTTGCCAAAAAAAAAATGTGGTCTTGTCCTTTCGAACTGAACACATTTAAAATAGTGGCATATTCGATTCCAACGGAGGAAAATCTCTCTGGAGAATAGGCATACTCAGACACCTTTTTTTGGGTACAAACATGAAGACAACTAAGTCTAGGATATGATATTTGTTTCAAAAAAAAATGGTATGATATGTTGTCCAAAAAGAGTCTTGTGTGTGTCATGATTTTGTCAAAAAAAAGTATGTGGTAAACCGTATAGTAACCACAGTACGAGCTCTCGAAAACAAAGGGGTTATTTGGTTACCATGAGGACAATTCATTATGATGTCAAATTAGGGGACATGAAATAGCTAAGTAAGATTTACTTTTCCTATCAGCTGAAGCTTTTGAGAACTTGATTATCTACCGCCCAAGTCTTGATTTATATCTCAATCTTGTTCCACGCACCGCGCTTAATAAACACGTGAAAGGGGCATTAAATTATAAAATAAACTAATAGCATTTATGTTTCCTAACAGCTTAAGCTTTGGGGAAACTTTATTATCTAACGTATAGTTTTTGTGTTACAAAGTATCATTACAAAGGACCTTTTGGATTGGAACAACACAAATTTGGGCCAATTCTTATGTGTGAGATACCACTACCTCTAATAAGAAACTAGAAGCATGCAATATCTCAACAACTGAAAGTAGACAAGAATATCAAGAAGGAATACGGAAGGGACCCACAGATCAGAAAGGGCCCCTATATCTGAAGGGTCCTACTTCCAATTGGAATCCTTCAAACCATTCAGCCACTATTTTATTTCCATTGAAGCTGCTTACTGCTAACATACACAATTACATCGTGGTCATTATCATCCTGGACTGTGACAGCAATTTTTTAAAAAAAATCATGGATGCGACCTGTCTTCCCTTCATTTCCTTTTGTTAGTGATCAGCAATATTGATAGAATATTGCAAGATATACTTTGAAACTGTTAGAATAGGATGCAAGTACAATGATTGACTTAAGACACTCATGGTTTCTCTACATCTGTTGGGGTAATCAAGCTTGTATTCATCGCGTGATCCCAGTAAATGCAAATTTCAGATGGAGAGTGGAGGCAAAACACTCAACCATCAGTCTTTCACGTAGATAGTCGCAGACTGAAGTAACTTGCACTTCGACAATCGACACTGCACCTACCAATGTATAACATAACAAGGCTTGACAAGGCAGAAAAGGACTAAAGGCCACAAGGTCATTGTTTTCACATTATATGAAATTTTTGCCGAACGTAACGAATCCATGAAGAAGATATAAGCACCTAACAGCCTCTGTCTTGGTGTTCCTTGTTAGCATCTTAAAAAGATTGAGTAATGGTTAGTCGTAGCTACACTTGGGAAGATAATATGATATGTCGAGAGTTTCCTCATGGAGTTTTCAAACAAAAAAACAGAGAGAGAGCGAGAGAGAGAGAGAGAGAGAGAGAGAGTTTCCTCATGGGCTCATGCAATAGCATGGCATATTTGTTTTCTTCGGAAAGTATGCTACCTTTCCTAGTGTTGGTATTAAGAGTTGAAGAGAATTTTAAGTGAGTGAAGTGTTGGCCATGGAGGAGCTCTTCCATGGGATGTTTCTGGTGACACTTCTCCAAGCTGCAAAAATTTCTTGGAAATGCTCCCTTTTCCCCTTCTAGACTCAGTCACGAAGCAGGATATGCAACACGCCCTTGCCCTCTCCTTTCTATGCTAGTTGCAATTACATGTTATGTTAGCCCACAAAATGGCATTAAATAAAGAGCCAATAATAGGAGAAAATTTGTCTTAAATTACCCAAAATTTAGAAATGTTCAGATGGATGCCTGAGATGATTTTGCAAGATTGCATTTCGATTATGGCATTGTAAGGGATCTTACAGCAGGAGTATGCACTAGAGAGGGCTGGTAATTAGTGTCACAATGAGACACGTTGCAATTCCCAGCTTGATGCAGATAGGATTTCTGGCTTGAATCCGATAGCAGGGATATTTGGGTAACTTTACTCAACGCCAGTATGTTAAATCGGTCAATAATACTTCTTCTGCCAAATTACTATGGGAAGCACATGAAAAGAAATTTGGAAAAGAGCATGTGGGAGAAGAAAAATATGTGGTTGGAGAATATTTTGACTTCAAAATGGTTGAGGACAAATCTGTCCGGGACCAAGTTGTTGAAATACAGAACCTTGTGGCAAAGATTGTGGGGAAAGGTATTCCTATAGATGAGAGACTACAGATCCCAGCTTTGATTGACAAACTTCCCCCATCATGGAGTGACTTTCAGGTTACCCTCAAGCATAAGCGAGAGGCTATGACTTTGGATGATCTAATTGTTGCTATCCAAATTGAGGAAAAACATAAAGAGAAACAAAAGGGGACTGTAATCTCTACTAATGAAGCAAGTGCAAATGCTAATGTGATTGAAAGACAGCGTCCTAAATGGTTTGGTAAGAAGAAGAATAATAAGAGGAATAACAATAACAACAAGAGTCACATCAAGCCTAATGTTAAGATTCAGAAGGACCAAAAGAAAAAGGGCTGCTATGTGTGTGGTGTAGTTGGACACTATGCAAGGCAATGCCGAGAACGCAAGGATAACGAGAAAGGGCAATAAAACAGAAATGGTGCAAGCTCTTCTCAGGTTAACGTGGTTACATCAGGGATTGGCTTTGCTAGGACCGATGAAAGGTTAGTTGTTACCCTTCCTGAAATTTATTTGGCGTGTCAACCTACAGATTGGTGGGTAGACACAAAGACAATATGTTCCCCGAAATGAAGTGAATATCAACTCTTCCTTCTCCATAAACTTGTGCCACCGAGGAATTGCCCATAGTCACAGTCCTTCCTCTTACTTCCTGATAGAAAGAAAAGGATGAAACATTACTACATATATGGACAGCAGCCCCTGTGTCTACCCACACAACTACAGATTGGTGGGTAGACACAGGGGCTACTGTCCATATATGTGGTAATGTTTCATCCTTTTCTTTCTATCAGGAAGTAAGAGGAAGGACTGTGACTATGGGCAATTTCTCGGTGGCACAAGTTTATGGAGAAGGAAGAGTTGATATTCACTTCACTTCGGGGAATATATTGTCTCTCCATAATGTGCAACATGTGTCAGACGTCAGGAAGAACCTTGTTAGTGGAGTTCTTTCGAGTCGAGACGATTTTAAATTAGTGTTTGAGTGTAATAAAGTTGTAATTTCCAAACATAGAACTTTTGTTGGAAAAGGTTATGTTTGTGATGGTTTGTTTAAACTTAATGTGTTGGCATGTAATAACTCTAAGTTTAATTCTGTGGATGATGTTGTGTTTAATGTTGAATCTCGTGGTTTATGGCATTGTCGACTTGGGCATGTGAATTTACAAAGTATTAAAAGAATGATGAATCTTGATTTAATTCCTAAATCAGATTTAAATACTCATGGTAAATGTGAGATTTGTGTTCAAGCTAAACAGCCTAGGAAACCATATAAATCTAGTCATCATGTTTCATCTCTTTTAGAACTTGTTCATAGTGATATATGTGAATTGAATGGTCATATGACAAGAGGAGGAAAGAGATATTTTATAACTTTTATAGATGACTTTTCTAAATATTGCCATGTTTATTTACTTGCTACTAAAGATGAGGCTTTTGAGAAATTTAAGATCTATAAGAATGAGGTTGAAAATAAACGGATAGGCGGATCAAGAGAGTTAGATCTGATCGTGGTGGAGAATATTGTTCCTTTGATTTTAGTAAATTTTGCGAAGATCATGGAATTATTCATGAAACTACAGCGCCTTATACACCTCAATTTAATGAAGTGGCAGAAAGGAAAAATAGAACTTTCATTGATATGATCAATTCTATGCTCTCTCTAGCTCTGGTTTACCCAAGAACTTGTGGGGAGAAGCGTTACTTTCTGCTTGTGTGATCTTAAATAGAGTGTCTTATAAAAGTAGTGAGAAAACTCTTTTTGAATTAATGAAGGGAAGAAAGCCTAGTTTAAATTTTATCAAAGTGTGGGGATGTCTTGCTAAGGTAAAAATTCCCAATGTGAAGATAAATAAATTAGGATCTAAGACTTTTGATGGTGTATTTATTGGATATGCACAAAACAGTAGTGCTTATAGATTTTTGGTGTTAAGGTCAGATCGAGCGGATTATGTACCTAATACTATTAAAGAATCTGATGATGTCATATTCTATGAGAATATTTTTCCTTGGAAGGAAAAGGCAAAAGCTGTAGTGCAAGACTAACCTAATACATCATCAAGTCCTATTGTTGAAGCTAATGTGCCTTGTACTAATGATGAGGTGAGAAGGAGTAAAAGACCAAGAGTTGAGAAGAACTTTGGAGATGATTTCTATACATACTTAATAGGAGATGATCCTTTGACTTATCGAGATGCTATGGCTTCTAGTGATGCTCCTCTTTGGAAGGAGGTTATACAAAGTGAGATGGATTCCATACTTGCTCATGGGACGTGGGTCTTAAGTGATCTACCTTCAGGGTCTAAACCAATTGGATACAAGTGGATTTTTAAGAAGAAATTGAATTCCGATGGATCCATTGAAAAGTATAAAGCAAGACTAGTTGCCAAAGGATATAGTCAAAAAGAGGGTCTAGATTACTTTGATACATATTCTCCTGTGACTAGAATTACCACGATTCGTGTGCTTATAGCACTGGCAGCCCATTATCATCTACAAATTCACCAAATGGATGTCAAGACAGCGTTCTTGAATGGTGAATTAGAGGAAGAGATATATATGGATCAGCCAGAGGGATTTGTAATTCCTAGTCAAGAAAAGAAAGTATGTAAGTTGGTTAAATCTCTATATGGTCTAAAACAGGCTCCTAAACAATGGCATGAAAGGTTTGACAATGTTATTATATCTAATGGTTTTAATGTTTGTGTGACTGATAAATGTCTTTATTTTAAACAAACAAATAATGCTTATATTATTTTATGTCTTTATGTTGATGACATTCTTATCTTTGACTCTGATGTGAATGAGATTTTAGATACCAAAACTTTCTTAAATAAGAATTTTGATATGAAGGACCTTGGACATGCAAATGTGATTTTGGGCATTAAGATTCACAAGACTCCAGGAGGCATAGTGTTGAGTCAGTCACATTATGTGGAGAAAATTCTAAGGAAGTATGGTTACTTCGAGTGTAAACCTGTGAATACCCCATATGATCCTACAAGTAGGTTAAGGAAAAATTATGGGGATGGTGTGTCACAACTTAAGTACTCCCAAATTATTGGAAGCTTGATGTATTTGGCTAATTGTAGTAGACCAGATATATCATATGCTGTGGGGAGACTTAGTAGATACACTAAAAACCCGGATGAATCTCATTGGAAAGCCATTGAGAGGGTGCTCAGATATCTTAAAGGTACAATGTACTATGGAATATGTTATCCAGGTAATCCCACTGTATTAGAAGGATATAGTGATGCAAACTGGATTACAGATTCAGAAGATACTAAGGCCACTAGTGGATTTATATTCACTTTATGTGGTGGAGCGGTAGCTTGGAGATCAACCAAGCAGACCTTAATTACAAGGTCTACCATGGAGTCAGAGTTAGTGGCTCTAGAATTGGCCAGAGGAGAGGCTGAATGGCTTAGGGATTTGTTGACGGAACTTCCCATGATGGATAAGCCAATTCCTGCCATTTTGATTCATTATGACAATACGGCAACTATTGCTAAAGTTTACAGTAAGAATCATAATGGGAAATCCTCAAGGCATATAGAACTCAGTTATAAAATCTTGCGCAAGCTGAACTCTTCAGAAGTTATTACCTTGAGTTATTACCTTGGCTGATCATCTCACTAAGGGATTGTCGAGAGGACAAATCCTAAATTCATCGAGGGGAATGGGGTTAAAGGCCCATCAGGAGCCATAGTTAGTAGCAACCCAATCTATCGGCGTAGTGATCCTACAAAGAAGATTCAATGGGAAAAACAAGCTAATGATTGGCTAGAGGAGTACTCCTAAAATTCACTCCTTCCCATATTGATGAAGAGTACTCAACTGTCTTGGTAAGGATGACAAATGTCTTAATGAAATCAAGGCCTGTATGGCAGGGTATAATCCAGACAGTGTACCCTTGGAGATTGTCACCTATATGAGTTTACTGTGAGGCTGCAGTTAATATGGACCCCTGGGCTGGTTCATTTGAAGATACACTCATGAATACGAGATACCTGCGCATGGCCGTAACGCACTACCCCGTGAGAACTTAAGAGAAAAAGTTCATACTATGCGTTAGGTATGTCAAAGCTCTTGCTCTAAGGTCCAAGTTCAAGACATAGTTCACTTCGGACTTGTGAGAGTGGCGCATATCCAACTAGGTGGAGGTTCAAACCCGGAAGGTACCTATGACCATCGAATGCATAGTATGGTGCTCTATAGTTTCACATTTTCTAGAGAGATCTGCTTCAGAAGACCTTGCACATCAAACCTCTGCAGTGCCGGAAAGAAGTCCGACACGTTTGGCTTGCCTAGCAGCAGGGTGATCTCCCCCACCACCTGCCGGAACTCCGCCCCAATGCTGCTCCTCTCCTCACCCCTCATGGTGCCACCCCACAGCATGCTGGTAATTACGCTCAATATTGTCAAGAACAGCAGCTCCCCACGTTGACGGGCCTCCCGGCCTTGGCTTGGAGGTGGGCCACCGTGCCGAGGATCTCCTGCTGGCGGTGAGCGCAGACAGCATCAAGGCTGGCTGTGCCCAGCATCTCCCGGACGCAAACCTTGCGGAGCATCTGCCACTCGGAACCATAGGGTTCCAAACAATGCCGCAGCCGCTGTAGGCCACAACGAGGGCCGTGGACGGCACGTCGCTGTTGGCAAACGTAATGTCATGGTCCTTGAGCACCTCCTTGGTCAGAGCCGGGGAGCTTATGGCGATGCCTAGCTTGGATCCGAGGCGGAGGGTAAGCTGAACATGTCAATAAAGAACAAATGAGAATGGCAGCAAGGGAGAAGTTGACCACAGCAGACTGCGGATCATGATAGAGCTGGGCCAAGGTATCGAACAACATGGAGATATTACACTGGCTGTGATTCCTTTCTGTCGAACTTTGAGATAGGAATATAAAGGGTCTGGGTTCTTCAAGTACTCAGAATGTTGAGTCTGTTGTTTTCTGCGTTGGAGATCCAGAAGAGACAAAGGGGGCATCTCTCGTATAGGCAAGGTCGAGATTATATCAAATCAAATTTCTATTTTATATCTTAATCAAACCACGGTTTCATCTACTTTACATCGACCTATTATTCCAGTTCGACTTATGGCTCTAGCAAACAGGAACATTAGCACAATTGATGGTAACTATAGAAGATATTATTTGAGGTACCAAACATCGGGTTACTTTCTAATATTAGCAATTAAAACGTCTGGGGTGTTTGATTACCAAACGCCCGATGGCTCGTATAAGGCTTCAAAACCTTGTAAAAAATCATCGATTTATTGACACGTTCAGCTTAATGTGTTGTGATGGGGAAAGTTTTCCCTATTGCATGTGTTTCACAAGATTTGATGTAGTTGGTTGTGCAAAACAAAAATTTTCCCTGAAAAAAAGAGTAGTGTGTTTCTTAGGATTTGATGTAGTTTGTTATGTCAAATAAAAAGAGTCATGTGTTTCTTAAGATTTGATGTAGTTTGTCGTGTAAAACAAAAATTTCCCCTGAAAAAAAAAGTCCATCTCAATTGCTGCAAAAAGGCACAATATTTTCTGCAATGCAATGGTTGACATCATCGCTATGAGCCCAAATAAAGAGCATATTAACATACATGATTATATGATTGTAGAGGAGGGCGCCATTGTTCCAACCTTCCAGCCTTTCAGGAGGGAGATGGCTAGAGTAAAGAAGTTGATTAGGTTGAACTATTATAATAGCTTGTGGGACCCACACTTAAAGCTAGATTAGAAGTGTAAAATTTTATGTACAAGTTTGAAAGTGTGAAAAAAAAAAGACACAAATCTAAGGCCAAAATACAGAGGTGACAATTTTAAGATTGTCACGTAAACCACGGCGGGAAATTACTAACGCGGGAAAAAAGTCCCACGAGAAAGAGACGCATGACTAGCACATGATAATTTTTCCACACCAAAAAATCACCCGCTGACTACCCTGTAGAATTTTTTCAGTGTTTTTGGGGATTGTGAAAAAATTATCCTTCACCAAGATTGTTCGAAGTTGAGGTAGGAAAAAATAGTCTTAACGGCAGATGCCAGAAATGAATATCATCAGAATTAGATGAGAAGGAAACTAGGGGTTCTGGTCCATTACAAGTTCAACTCTTTTGACAGACTACTAATGTCAGGTAGCACACCCCCTTCACAAAAAGTAAACGCCTCCTCACCAATAAAATCTCTTAACAGGTGCGCCGGATCTTTGGCAGCACCGTGTTGCAAAAAATTTGTTCGAAGAGCAGACCCTGTGGTCAAGGACAATGGATCCTCCTTGCACATCTTTTGCCATATTGTAGCAGCAAAACACTTCGCATAAAGATAGCTATAGTAGCCTACACCAGCAATCGCAAACTATAAACCGGCTGAAGGAAAGAAAGGATTATAAAAACAAAAAAATTATATAAACAAAATTAACAATTTTGAGAGGTCTACAAGCAAAAGATCTTTTGCACGTACCACCACCATAATTGATCAGGTGATTAAATCGAGTGTGCCAGTGAGTGCCCTCCACATGCTTATAACTGGTATACTGTCTTTTTAAGTCAGCAACAATAGAGCTGGTGTCTCTGAGTGGGGATGATGGCTCTCCAAAAAGTGTTTGGTCAATCAGTGAACAGAATATCTGCAATTAAGTGAAACAATATTTAACTCCTATGTCACTCGGCAATACATTTAAGCTTCCATCCAAAAAGCATAATAAATGGTCTAGGTCATCTTTCAGAAAACAGAATACTGCATTCCTTTTCTTAGCTACCATCAAACTTGGAGCAATGCGACCAGAAGAAACTGACCTTGACAAAACATGTAACTACAAATACAAAACTTGGACTGTGTTAGAATTTGGACTTCAACAAAGGGTACTACATAAAAATTGCATCTCTTAGTTTTGTTGATATCTAACAGCATTTATGATGAAAAGACTTGGAATATTAGAGACTATAGCATGAATCATTATTGTATGCAACAACAACCGATAAACAATTGGACAGAAAGTTGAGTTTGAATCAACAACGATTCCAACCGGGACCAATATATTGGGCCCGGCCATAAACTATGGCTTTTTATAAATAAAATGGAATAACATATTCCACAAACTAAGAACTCAAGAAAAAGCATTGGCAATGGAGGAGAACATACCTGTCGTTCCAGCTCAGTTGCCGCAAACATTGTTCTAGCAGCATTCATTGACTGCACTAATTTTTCAGGTATCACATCACCCGAGGAATAATGCTTTGCAAATGTCCTCAAAACTCGGTAGTCCCATGCATAGTACCTGAAGTGTTCCGTATTAAAAAAATAAGCAAGTTCTCACTCTCATAGAATTATCCACAAGACATCCATTGGGTCAAAATCTAGTATGATAACCATTGGTTCATGTGATTAACTAAACGAAAAAAACATAAAATCAAAGTATTTTATTTCATAATGAATGATTAAACTCAAAAGTTTAAACTGATTTTCAGCATATAATGTAAACTCAAACAATAGAGAAGAATCAGGGAATTTACCCAAAAAACAACAGAAGAATCAAAGATGCCAGATTATTAAGACAAATGACAAGCCTACAATTGAAATAGCACACCTGCAGAGCATTACTCACTCGAAAATATTTGCGGGTGTTTCTGCTAAATCAATGACCATCCTGGTTCCCGAGAAATGTTGATAATCCTACACAATTCCACATTATATGTATGAATAGGGGTGAAAGATAACTACTAATGCAAATTTAATTAAACGAAAGGGAAGAATACCGTTCTTGAAAGCAGAGAATGAAGAGCGTGTCCAAACTCATGAAAAAGTATTTCAACCTCCCAGTGGTTAAGCATTGAGGTTGAGGATCCTGAAGAAGATGAAAAGTTGCAAACTAGTGCTACAACCTGAACCATTTCGCATAAATTAAAACCAATCACAAGAGAAATTAGTCATATATGAAGTTTAATTTTATAAAGTTTAAAGCCATGCTCCATATGTAAAAGCATACTGGTTTTCATTGTTACCAGCTTTGTGATGGAAGATGGCTATATTAATATTTCATGTGCAACCATCATGTCATGAAGCCAATCCACATATTTGGAAAGGTATATGATGAATATGATGATGTTGAATCTTTCTTATCATTGTCCCCTCTTCAGAGGGTTGCGTCAGGAAGGGCATCCAGCATAAAAACTTGCCACTATGTTTCTTTGTATGGATTTTGTACCATTTTGATTCCGATAAGAGTCAAATGCGGTATATAATCCATGCCGCCAACCCCAGATAGCTGGGATAAGGCGTATGATGATGATGATGATGATGATGATGATGATAAAGTTTAATTTTAGAATAGACACAAAGCGAAAGAAAATATTAAACAGGAAAAATCCATATAATATAATATGTAAAATAACAGTAATAATCAGTACTAGGAATCAACTTTTCATCACTGTCTGCAGTAAAACGTCAGCACCGTCAGATTTGTTTTGATCTGACTCTATTATGGGCATGATCTACTGTCTGCATTATATGTTTCTTTTCTTAAATGAAGAGCTTAGCTCTTCTGCATCCTGATAGTTATCTAAGACTTCACCAGCTGTTGCAGGCCTCCTAATCCTATGGTGTAAACAAACACACAAAAGCACAAACCTCCTTACCGGTTTCCGTACTTTCCAACCTAATAGCATATATTCCTGAATTCTATCTCATATGGAAAGGCCAATGAATTTGTTACAAAATCGTCTCAACGCAGTTCACCAGATTAAACAAGGTTAAGAAGCAATTAAAAAAAGTAAAACGTGGTTGATAAGCAACCCACTATTTGCGGCAGTGTGGCAGGCAATTATACTGTAGCTGTAAGCATCCTATAACACACCAATCATAATTCTCCTTACATTCTCCAAAGTAATTTTACTCACATATACAGATATTTAAAGATAATAATTGCTGATAAAAAAACACCAGGGCAAACGTGCAAAAATATGTAGAATGCAGATCAGCAACAAATATTCCCTCCGTCCCACATTAATAGCAACATTTGGTTTTTCCAATGAATGCTGATAAATGTACACCAGTGTAGACAGTAGACATATGATGGTTACATGGCGGGTATTTGTTGGACAATTAAATGTGGACCATGTGAGGCCCACTTTACTTTTTCCTGTCAAACAGACACCCACCACGTCACTGCTGTATTGCTATTATTTTCCTTTTGAAAAATTGCATTAATGTGGGACGGAGGGAGTACTTACTTACTTTAGAGCGAGTCATTTTTCCCAATTTTAGTTTTCCTATACACAACAAAGACTAAGTCCATGGAATGTGATAATAGGAGAGGGTAACTGCTACATTTTGCTCAGTGTATAACAAAAAGCACTAATCCAATCCAGCTCATCATGGCTTCCAAATGAAATTGGCAAAACTTTCGGCTTCTTTTCATTTAAAGAGAAGGGCTCCGAGTCATCCATCTATAGGATACACTACAGATCCTAAAATCTCTAATAATAAACAGTTAAATCACACGTCTGTAGTGCAAAATTTACCAGAACAAACGGGAAACCTTGAACCTTGGAAAGAATCAATATGCCAATAACAAATAGTTTCACTGTAAATTTTCATGCTCCCTACAAAAGTTTCTAGCACACACCATTTAGGTACAACTGAATAGATGCAAAAAGAGAACAAACTAATGCCATTAATGCTCTAATGACTGAATGTTAGCAAAAAAATAGGCTCTAATGACTAAAAAGCACTACTCTCACATGCAGGCAAATTCAACATAGAAAACAGCCAGTTTATAGACTGAAAAAATGGTTCCAAATGCAGATATTTTTATGACATATTCAAGCATCCGGCGAAGATAAAACTTTGACACAATCAGGCACTATAAAACATACAGGAAGTTGGTATTCGTTCTCTGACAGCCGGCGTCCACCTTTGATGGCAAAATGAGCACAACCAGGATATTTGCCTTTCCGAGAATACAAGTCCAGGTAGAGATACCCCAAGTCCCCCTACAAAAATTAATTTATTTAGCAATGGAAGTAAAGGACAATTACAGAATATAGTTTGCGCTTAAAGCACAATAGAATGATAGATTATACTTGCGGCATGTATTGTCTAAAAAAAGCAGGTATTGTATCCTCAATTCTGATGATAAAGCAGTACATTTGAGTTTCATAGCAGAAAAAAGGCAGAAAGAAGCTTTCTAAAATGACCTCCATTACAACAGTTTCTCATTCCTGGTTATAGAATGATATCAGAACGACCAAAACCCACATGCAGCGTTTTACTGATAAAAAAATTACCACTAAAAGACAAAATCATGCCACACTGTGATATTTGCAACAGTTGAAACTTAAAGAAAGGACCAAAACACGTCCCACGAAAGATTTAGGTAAACATAGAGATCATAGACCATGACTTAACAAGAATTCTTGCACCTCTTCAGGATGATGCAATGAATATTTAGTCACATCTGGATGCCATGATTCCCCTGGTGCAAGAGGGACGCCGTAAAATGTTGCACCAAACAAAGACTCTACTAGTCGTTTCAAACCTTCGATGCATTGTGACAAAGGAAAATATGATGACACCTGCAATAATTAGTTTTTTTATTTGTGAGAGAGAGAGAGATGGCATAGTATTCATGAAATAGCAATTCATTTACTTACAGAAGAATCTAAATTAAAGAATGAAGATTTCATCATCCCTGTGAAGTATGCCTCATCCCAGGGCTCCAAATCTCCATCATTGTCGCTACTATTTCTCATCTTGAATTCTTGAATTGACTTGAGTTCCTAAGAAACAGTTAATGGTAAGAAAACAAAGTGGCAAATATCACATGACAATTTGAAAATAGCAAGAAAATTGAATATTCAAACCCTCACATGAGATAGCTTGTCAAATGAATACCTTTTCTGCCTTATCTTTGACAACATTACTCAAGTTTTTCAGAAAGGACATCACCACTTCTGGAGTTGCAGCCATATTTTGATGCACCACAAATTCAGCAAAGGACTTATGGCCCATTATCTGCAGTTGATCAAGAGAAGAAAAAGATAATTTATATCTATATCTATACTACTATTAAAAGTAAGTGGAGCAAACAATTTCAAGTATTCTGCCAAAATCACCCCTGATTTAAGCCTTGCGATGATTTAAGCATTGTCAAAATTTTTAATGGACAGAAAATAAAGAGACAACCAAAGATAAAAAAGTTTCCATAACCTTCAATTTCGTAAATTATTTTATGGCACGTGCAGGTTTACCAGTTAATTAAATACATAGATGACTGGTTTGAGTCACAACCTTTCAGACCTAATATATACATAATAAAAAGATGCTGTCACCTCGGCCAACTCATGACGACATGCAATGAGTCTATCTAGAACAGTGAGATTTGCTCGTGGAGCAGAATTTCCCGTTATGTATGACAGCTTTCTAACCTGAAACAGTTATATTTTAAATTGAAGCATCAAACAATTTTTTTTTCCAAAAACATTGAAGCACAAACAAAAATACAATGTATGAATGAACTAATATAAGTAACAGAAACAATTACAGTAATAAGAGAAGCATATTACTAAAGATAGATCTTATCAACAGACTAGAAGTAATCTTCTCCTTCAATTAATGTCACAGATAAAAATACATATAGACCAGATAACCAGAGACCATCAATGACTAATAATCGATTGTTAATTCATGAGAGAGACAAAAATTGAGCCTTACTGAGTTGGTAATTTGTTCATTCTATAATATACATTCATAACAAATTGCATTCACTACCAACACAATTTATTGAGCAAAACAAATTTCAACAGCTACCTCAGCATCTGGTACTTTCAATATGGTCGGTAAAATATTTGCATCAGTTGGTATCCGAAATCCTTTTTCCTGACGCACATTTTTTAAACCTGTATGACCTATCGATGCACCAGAAGTCTGATAAATGGGATCAAGAATACATTGTACATGTTTTGGGATACGGGAAGCTGGAAATATATCAACATAACCAGGATCGCTAACTATATTTTCATTGAACCTGAAAAGGAAAAAACCATTAAAAAGATATATATATATATATTCCACTTCAACACACAGACATAACTTATGCAAAATGTAGAAGACATGAATTCAAAATTACATACTCTCGTCCTAGATGAGCTATCTCAATGTTAAGCTGATTAACTCGATCCAGCTTCTCTGTAGAGGAGAATTTATAGGTATGGAATTACTTGAAAATAATTGTAAAAGCACTAGTATTAAAATTATTGTATAATTACATCAGAAATTATGCCGATTCATAGCTAGGAGGCATACGATGATGAATTAGGTCAGAGATTACAGAATATACCAACTGGAAGATGTATCCCTCCTTTTTCGAAGTCGATGCGAAGGGTGTGAGCTGCCCTCCTAGCTTCTTCAGTTGGGAGATTGCCATCTTGCTCAGCTCTTACAATTGCGTTATATAAATCATGATTGGTATTCAGAAACTGTTAAGATTAAGCCACATCAGCAGCAACTTGATTACAATCTTAAAAGTAAGGGCAATGGAACAGTAATGCATTTATTTTTCTTAACGAATTTTGGAATTGAACAGATTTAAATAGACAATGAACCAGTCACAAGTTGAAAAATCATTGACTAAGAATATACTCCCTCCATCCCCTATTAACAGCTGCATTTGGAAAAATAGTTATTTCTATTGAATGGTGGGACTCACAGCTATGAGGATGGCAAATTTAAATGGTGTAAACTGTTTAGTATCCAGCCACTAAATTGAGTCACATGGAGCTGTTAATATCGCACAGAGGAAGTAAATTACAATATAATTGAACAGGTCAGCTCACATGCAGATAGTCATACATCTTCAACGAAGCCTTGTTTGCCTCCTCCACGAATTCCCTAGAAGATAAATAAGAACAAATTAGGCCTCAATACGACACCAAATTACATCAGCCCTATTACAATTTGAGAAAACAAGAACATACGCATATTAAGTGAACCACAGGAGTACTTACGTATCAGGGTGAGTGTTTCTGCATAGCTCAGCAGAGTCCACAACAGAGCAAACCTGATCAAAAGGCTTAGTGAATGAAGCAATGCAATTGAAAACAAATAGCTACATTTATCGCTTGATTCTAATGATACACACAACCCACTAGCTCAATTCCTTAAACAGAAAAAATAAAAAACAGTCTTTACATAAGCTCAGTTCAATTCTCATCAGCATCTATGAATCGTCAACATATAGAAGCTACATAAAATGCTATTTACAGTTATAGATGTACCTAGTGCCAACTGATTACATAATGAATGGAGCTAAACAATTGCAAGTAAAAGATAGAGTGAATTACAGTGTCAGATATCTCATCCATTGCGCGAATGATTTCGACAGACGGCGGAAGCTGGGAAACGTAAGAAACCAGCTCCCCAGACCTTAAAACACAACAAACAAATACACTTCAAATCAAGAAACATCCTCTACAACTACAAGAAAGATTACGAATTCAAAGCTCAAGCAAACCTTTCGATGGCTTCGTCGACGAAGCGCCGGAAGCCCTGGCAGTCTTGAGGACTTCAAATCCGTAGAGGCCACTCTCAGCGTTCACGTCGGCGGCGAACGACGGCGCGAAGACGTTACGGGAAGTAAACGTCCGGCAGCTGAAGCTTCTTGAAAGGAAGCCACAGCTCCTCCGACGAATCAGCGCCGCCATGGCGGCGAACGGGAGAGCTTCCGGACGGAGAACGGTCGTCGCAGTTGTCGTCGCCGGTTGATAGCGGTCCGCAAATTTCGGCGGCGGCGAAGAGTGTCTGAGAAGGGAGCCGGCCGTGGAATGTAGAAAGCGGAGGGAGAAATAGAGCGCGCAAAGCGGTTGGGCCATGTTAGATGGGCTGGGTCTTAGGAATGCTATGAGGTGCAGACGGGCCCATTACAAGGAAGAATGAGGATGGGGACGGCCCAATTTCATGAGTGTGAAGCCCTTTGGTGTCACAAAGTTAGACCTCATCTCAACCTATCCTAAAGCCAGCACAACTGCACGTCAGATTGATATACTCCTTCTATTCCAAAATACTATGTACATTTGAAAATATTCATTGTTCCAAAATACTATATACATTTTGCCAAATCATATGATTTCCAATTTCCAAAATTGGAGGAGACTTGTTAGGATTGACTTGAACTTGTTTATGAATGAGAATACGAGTTGGACGGGATATAAGGGAGAAGAAGTCATGTAATTTCCTTGTGGGCTTCATGGTCTAATAAAAATGAGAATTTTCTCAAATATATATAATATTTTAGAACGGAGGGAGTATATGTTTATCCAATGGACCTATCTACCAGCTGCCTCATATAACGGATCCACTGGATATTTTCTTGACTAGAAGGGGCAGGGTGAGTAACCAACCACTTAGATCACCATATCCGGCCACCATCCCTGGGTCAATACATGGCCCATGTGCCTTACCTTTGATAGCAGTTAGCAACTTCCACAGGGGGATACTAACCACATTGAAACCGAATTTCTGAGAGGCCAACCACAACACTCTTGAACGGTTGGATTCTAAGAACAACACGCTCCAAGATTAGGGAAATGGGGGGAACCAAGAATCTCAGGTCAGGGCATTGACAGTCTAGGAATGATAATGCGCGTTTCTTGCAAAAGTCATGTGTATATTCAAAGATGAAATCAAGGCCAAATGCTGGAGTGTGTTTATTATAATCACTACTGAAGCACGCCCTGCAACAAGATGGCAAGACTATACGCGTATTTTAGAGATGACTCACATTTCCACCCATACACGCCCGTTCTGAGAGCCCACCACCAGCTGCCGATACTCTAATTTCATCTAAAGTATTCATTACTTAGACTGTGAGCTTCTTTCTTTGTCTTTTGAGCTGCCATCTCATCCTCTTTCCTTTCCCTTGATACTACAATACTACCCAATGATGTCAAGGTTGGAGATTTGATGTAGGTATTTCTTTCTACTAGCCTTTCTTGATTGATTTTTTTGCATTTTGTAATAAAAAACTTTTTTGCAGCTTATCCTCTCTGATCTCTTTGTAATTTTTTATTGCCAATACTTGCCAAATAGTTATATAAAGGGATGCTAGTACGCCCTTTAATTTGTCATAAGTGTCCAAGTTCTACAAGCTGCGCGCATGTTAATTGTCTAGTATGATACTATCGCTTTTGCATGTTTTGATCAAACATCCACTATAGGAAAGTTGCCTACTTTTCTCCTACTTTTCTTTAAGTCTATTTATCCTAAGATATGTTTTCTTTGAGTGGTATTTCTCACTTGTATGTACAAAGAAACATGTTTGCATTGTGCTAATGCTGATGAGTGGCCAATCATATTCATAATTTGAAGCATGTGATTGACGGATTAAAAGTTATCTAAAAATCACAAACTACCTTAAATTAAAAGATTAACTATTAAGAAATGGAAAATGATAATGCTAGAGCACTAATATGCTAAGTGACAAAGTACGGGTACGGCAATAAAACGGTGAGGTAAGCATACGGAACGAAACGGCAGAAAACGGAATATATGGGAAAATAACGTGAAAAAAATAGGAAAATAATAAAAATAAAAAATTAATATAGTAGGTATAAATGTTAAAGAATAACATATTACAAAGTTGCGCATTTAAAAAAGGAGTTTTAGTTTAAATAAAAAATGTGTTTTACATGTTTAAACGCGTTTATTTCGGAAAAAATATATTTTCCCTTTTTAAACGTGGAGTTTTACAGCTGAGTGGCTGAAACGCGTAAACGCGTTTTATACGCGTTCTTGGTCACATAGCTAATATGTACATCAAACCCATACATCGGACACTGAAAAAGTTGGCTATGTGAGGCCTACTTTCCTGTCAACGAAAGCTTGTGAGTTGTACAATTATCAGTATCATTCCTAATGAGGAACTTTTTCATGAAGAACTTAAAAGGAATACGGAGTTTAACATAAATATTGCCCATTATAGTTTTTTCTAAAGGTCATCATCCCCATTAAAATGCAATATTACTGAGAAGAATTTGAGATGTTCATTCCTAAGCAATTTAGTTTCCTTTTTAGGACTTTACTGTAAGTCACAAAGTCTTGGTCAATTGAAGAATGACAGTGCATGTGAATAACCCTACTCATAAAGTAACTTTTGTCAACTATTAAATGGCAGCAAATGGTGATTTAACATTGATCACCCCATTACTAATTAGGTGTGAGCATGGTTCAGATTATTAAAAGATGGTGAGCATTACATTCAATATAAAGTAAGGGCCCCTTGTGATTTATCTTGTCAATTAAGATGATTCTCTGTGTGAACAATTTGTTGAAGGATTATGAGGAATTCTAAAGCCACAAGTAGATCATGAAGATACCTTGATCGAATTTGTGATAGCGTGCCCTTGCCTAGTCACTCGGAAACGCTATTTGTCACCTGTGAATGAGGAATTAGAAAGGCGTTGTCAAGTCTTTTTTTGCTATTGCCATTTGTCAAGTCTTTGCTGCACAGGGCCTCTGGTGTTTTAAGTTTGAATTAAAAGAAATCATAACTATTATTAATCACAAGTTTTTTTGTTCGCACACCTCCATCGGCGAGTGACCAACATTCATGAACCATCCTCTCAGGCTCTCACTTCATTTTTTCTTTTTTCAAACCTCCTGCTTATGTAACAAAGGCAACTTAAAAAATATTTTTCTAACCAACATTATGTGACCAGCGAGAAGGACCAAGGGACAAATAGAGGGTCCACTTGGGACCCAGGAATCTTAGTTAAAGGTGTAATTTCTCCTTTTATTCAGCCTTTTTTTCCTCTCCTCTGATGACGTGGTAAGTGGTAATGTGATGCTAGTAATGAAAATTGGTCAGCCTAGACGAAGTGCAACCTAGATTAGTATATTTGAAAAGATAGTAGAAACAATAAAGACATATATATTTCTTCTGTACAATATTTGTATCTATTTTTTGAACTATGCAACCATTTGTACATTGGATAAAGTATCATCACTTCTACCGTTCCACGAAGGGTTGACCACATTGCATTAAACGGAAGTGAAAAGGCGTATTTGAAACTATGAAATGCATATTGTGGGTGCGGTGCATTTGGCAAAGGATTTCCCAATTTGATAGGATTTGTAATTTTAGGGTGTGTTTGGCAACTGCATTTCTGCAGGATTTAATAGGATTTCTAGATGATTTCTGCAAAAGGGTGATTAGTAACACCTATTTTTTATTTATCTTGTAGCATAGATTTCTCACAATCTAACTGGTGTTTGGTATTGAAAGCCTTGCTTTTCACCCAATGCTTTCCTTCAAATAGCCTATGCTGAGAAGTCCTCAATCACGTTGAGTAGAACAATCTCATGAGGAGTTCCTAGAAATCATATGGATTTAAGGGTTGCCGATTTCTAGGCAGCAAATATTGATTTTTTTCAAGTGTGGAAAACAACTTGCATTCCGTTTATATGTGGCCGTTGCACACAAGAAGCACCAAGTGCTTTATAGCCGTGCAAATTTCAATTGTGCGATGGAAATTAAACAGGTAAAATGCAAGCCCATCGATCTCATTCCTTGTCTCACGATGCATTGAATATTCGAGAATATGCTACCAGTCACATATTATGTTTTTTTTTCAAATTAAATTTTCTCTTGTTCATTTGTTTACCATTTAGAATACCAAAATAAAAACAGAAATAATTGAATGCCATCTCCCGCCATTGGTTTCCAATACACATGTTTAGCATTGAGCAGACCAACTTTGTGTTCAACGTGATGACTTCCGGACATATCCCTTTCCACACGCAAGGAAAGAAGACACAACAAATGACTAAAATATGGTTCGAAGGGACGTGTTCTGAAAGCCTAATCACGATTCACAATTTCCATGTTTTTTTCTGTCCCCTAAATTTATGAGGACGATGATAAAAAATTTTAACAGGGAAAATTGGTCTGGGATTTTCTTATCATGGCAACAAATCCCACCATGTGTTGGATGTTACTGCTTGTTTTCGTTCACCTTCTCCTCTCTGCTATTCAGGCACCCGAATCGAAGCTCAGTCATCCCAAGCTCCTGACGGTTCATGAGCCATGCAAAGTTGCTTTCCAGCTCCGGCCCCAGAACGCAGCTGTAGTCATCATCTGCACTAGGAAACTTCCACGATGCATCAACCAGGGGGATCTCAATCTCCTCTCCCCACAAACCACTCATCAATGGATCTTCCTCGCTCAATGATGAATTCTCCGGCGGGCTCGAGTTTTCCTGGGAAGAGGTCACTTGGCTGCAGGCTGAGTCCGGCTGCAGGTTGCTTTGAGGTTTGACTTCTGGTGGGCCAGTGAAGGGCTTATGGGTCACAGGGTCTATGCCCATCTTGGTCAGCTTCTTCCTGATATGGGTGTTCCAGTGGTTCTTGATCTCGTTGTCAGTTCTTCCTGGCAGCCTAGCAGCAATTTTGGACCATCTGCCACATATTTCAAACTAAATTAATAATGTGTTCAAGCAATTCTAATCATCATCAGTCCTAACTGCTCATTGCTGTCAGGTCCACTGAGATTCACCTCCATTTCGCACAGATTCTAGTATAAAATATAAGTAAAAACTTTAATAGTCTAATTAGAAGAGAGGAAACCTGTTTCCTAGGCTGGCATGAAGATCAATGACAAGCTCCTCCTCCTCTTGAGTGAGCAAGCCCCTCTTGAGGTCAGGACGGAGGTAATTGGTCCACCGAAGGCGGCAGCTCTTGCCGCAGCGGAGAAGGCCAGCCAGCTTGGGGACGGCACGCCAACAGCACTGACCGTTGTTGAGGATGAAGTTGATGAGCTTCTTGTCCTCCTCGGCCGTCCATGGGCCCTTCTTCACACCTAGCTTGTCACAGCAAGGTTGCCTCCCCATCTCTGAACAAACAGCCTAGCTACCAACTTGATCGCCCACCACTCTCAAGCTTCCTTTCTTTTTTATGACCAACCTCTCAAGCCATCCACACCCACCTTTAAATAAGGTGGGAGACCTTTGTCCTTGACTCGACCCCTCTCTCTTTCTCTTCGTGTATTTTATGTCTCGCTCGCACACCACGATTCCCGGGTCCATTAAGTGTCATGAAAAAGGCATGGGAACTGCAATATATATAATCATGTTCACCATGTTGATCACCAGGCTCTTGCTCCTTATGATTGAGACCTTGCAAGTGTCCCCAGCTGATCTCTGCTGCTTTTGCTCCCAAATTGCATTCTTACTCAATCCTTTCATCATATGTATCGTCATCACCTCTCATCATTTCCTTTTCTTCCTCATTTTCTTTAAGAATGCTGCTACTTGCTTGGACCCCCACTCGGCAGTCCCTCATTTACCCCATGCACATTCCATACAGTCTCTTACATATTTCCTCACAAAAATTCCAAATTTTACTAACAATACCCACCCGCCTCTGCCCACTAATAATGACGTTGTGGTGTCAGTCATGGGCTTCGACACCCGAGTGTTTTGGTGTGTTAATAAGAAATCAAGTGGGGGGAAGCATGGGTTAAATAAATAATTTTGAAATAATAACACTCTCTTATTTTGTGGTAAGTGAGACATTATTGAGGCTAGAATAGCAAAATTCTTTCTTTTGTACATAGCACCCATGATTGCGATTTTCTTTGGCATGAAAACCATATGTTCAAAACAAACCAGAGGGTCTTTTTATACAAAAACCAACCAGTTAGATGGTTTTTTTTTTCACAACAAGCACCCAAGGCAGTGAACCCACACACACGTAAGTTCAAAGATCCCCCTACTAAGGACCTGGTTCGAGATTCGAACACTTTTCCATCAAATTAAACGGGAGACTGAAGACCATCACACCAACAAGCATTTGGGAACCAAGAGGTTACGGCAAGCATACTATGACTCACCCATATTTTTTTTCGTAAAAAAATTCTACAAATAATTCATTAATATTCATATTAGATTCTTTCTGTGGATGTCTGCAAGGAGATTATTAATCGTGGTGTATGGCAATCCACGCAAGCAACTTGTCAGTATATTATTGAAAATAAGCAGTAACTTTCAAGTAGGGTTATCTTTAATATTTCTAAATGTTTGTCTAATTAAGGAAGAAAGCAATTAGCTAGATACAACGGAAATACTGATATAAGAGTCTAGCCCTGCAAATCATTGAGTCTTGGGAAGAATTTTGGTCCTCCACGAATCTAGGTCATTTGTAGGGATTGCAGATGCCCACTTCGACTTTGAGCTTTGAGATTTAATCTTGGCACAGTTCGTGGGCTTCCTCTAGGTGCTGTTTGACAAGTCTGAATTCGGATCGATCAGCAGAAGTTGTACTAAGCTCAGTAAGATAGGCCCTATTCAGCATGTCAACGGCTGGATTTAATGGCCGAAAACAATTAGGTAGGCCCTATCTTACTGAGGGAAAATTTAGATAGTTTCATGTAATTAAAGTTGGACAGGAAACAACTAGGCAGAGAACTTTTTATATATTGCTCTCGATATGAACAGGTGGCAAAGGAATATAAAAGGCTTTAGATACTCCCTCCGTTCCAACTTTAATAGTCTTGATGAGAAAACCAACATTGGTAATTTACGCCCAACTTTCCATATATAGCATTGACTATATTATTTTTCTAATCAAAATTATGAAATTTACATCCCACTTTCATAGCATTGACTATATTATTTCTCTAATCAAAATTATGAACCTATTAAATGAGAAGTATTTTAATTTCCTAATCAATACAGTTAAGGTCGTGCTTGTCTCACCTAAATTATATTGAGTGTTGCCGTTTACCTTTCTTGTCAGCTTGTACATGGCAGCTTCCTTCTTCTTTTTTTATGAGGGGCATTTGAGTGCTTAGAACTGGACTAGAAGGGGCAGAGCAACCAGCCTCTTAGAGCACCTTATCTCACCGCCTACCTATCATATACATGCAGCTTATTAAATGAAGGATGTAATCCTTTTCTGGTGGTCAAGAGAGTTGGGGTTCAAAATCAAGATGACAGCATCCTCTAATTAATTACTACATCTGTCCAAAAAAATATGGCTGTATTTTAAAAATTAGAATTCAACATTAGGTGATTGGATTTGCCTTAAGCTAATAGAACTTCATGAACGTGCATGTGCAAGGTAGAGGCTTGAAATGTTGTAGGCCCTACTGGCTAATAAATTTAGCTCATTTTGTAAATGCGGCTAGGATTTTTTGGATGGGGCGTATATAGAAATACCATGTTTCCGATCTGCTCTGAGTTCTCTCACAACAGCAGCGAGCAGCACGTAGCATGAATACTGATCTCACAGCAGCTATTGTGAGAGCCGATATGAACTAGAAATACTGGAACTGCAACTTCGTGCATGCTAAAAGGAGGAGAATCGAATAAGAGTGACTTGTATTGGCTTTTGGAAGGCATTCATTTGGCCTTTAGTTACTAATTAAAGAATGAAGATGTGAGCTGAACAAGAAGGTATAAACTGTAACAAAATACTAGTACGTGGTCATCCATTTTGACTACTATCTTCACCTTCATGTGGTTCCTGATGCTTTCTCATTCTTTTTTATTACCTAATGCACCAAGCAATGAGGTTTTCAGCTGGACTTCAGATTAAACCTTTCATAGAGCAGTTAGATGGTGAGAAGCACGCCTTGTTGCATATAGAGCAGTTAGACGGTGAGAAGCACGCCTTGTTGCATGTGGTGCCATTACAAGCACAGGACTAAGAAGCTTGTCTATAGACAATGTCGTCGACTCGTCGTGCACATGTACGCAAACTGAAAGTCCAAGGGGAGCATATTCAGTTCCTTATGATTCATGCCCTATTATATTGTAGACAGCAGCTACAATTCCATCTGTGGCATCATGTATCTGCACCATTAGGCTTCTGCGTAATTAGAATCTCTAATAGATTTGTGATGAATGATAAGAAAGCTATAAAAACATATTGATGGGATTTTAAGAGTCCAACGTATAAATTTCAATAATCAAAGTTTAATAGTAATGGTAATGTTTTGAGGCAACAACAGCAATTGTAATTAATATCGGTATAGATACTGATTGTGAGGTCCTATCAGATACATGCATTTTGCAAGTACAGTTTGACTAGTATAATATTCCCTCTATCCACTCAAGCCATGAAGAATACGACAATAAGAAATAAACTGAAAGTACTACCGTCTACTTGTCTCTCATGTCACCTTGACTTGTCACCTACATGATTTAAAAATCATCCTAAGCCAATGCCCCAAAGTGGTAAAACGAATAACGAAACACCTATTTTAGTTTTCACCGAATCGGGATATCGGTAAAATATCGGTCGGCCTAAGAGACGAAATATCGGAGATATATCGAAGATATTGTGTAAAAAAATATCGGTCGTCAAAAACTAGTTTTTATCATATATTTTCACAATCTAACTTCTAAAATGAGTTATACTAATTTAAACAAAGAATAGATTTCAAAATATGCATATTAGGATAGAAAATAAACATGAAATTTTTTTTTCCTAAAAAAAAAAAATTTGAAATTTTTTTTTTAAAAAAAATAATTTTTTTTTCAAAAAAGGCTGATATATCGGTCCGAAACCGATATATCGGCGATATTTGGAAAAAACCTGAAATCCGATACTTAATGGTATCGGTGTATCGATTTGTGTCCGATATCGATATATCGGCGATATACGATATATCGGCGAGCTGACATTCCATGGTTTTCACCAAGGAACAACGAAAACCCTACAGAAGTGTACTCCTTTGCTTCCGGCGAGAACCAACACAAGTTCAAAAGAAGTGAAGCATGCACATAATGTGCAAATCAAATATACCCTCCATCCAAAAAATCCTGGCAGAATTTAAAAATTAGTAGAATTTATTGAACCTGTCTAGCCTGACTAACTTGGTCACCAAAATCACATTACCACCAAACAGATTTTGCCACATCAACAGAGGGGAAAAAGGGCTGAATAAAAGGAAAAAATTTTTACCAAGATTTCTGGGTCCCCCCACCACGTGTCCTTTGGTCATGCTTCCGGGTCACATAATGTTGGTTAGGAAAACATTTTTCGAATTTATTTGCATTGTAGCATTTCAAGCCCTCCACTTACCCTTGCACATGCACGTGCATAGAAATCTATTGGCCTATAAGGCAAATCAGTCACTTAATAGTGGGGTCGTAGTTTTTCAAATGCTGCTAGGTTTTTTTGGACAGAGGGTGTATCAATATTTTAAGGTGAATTACATCTGAAAACTGAATCATCAAAGCAGAACCAAATCAAAATTAAATTCCTTCCATAACACTGAGACACCTAATAGAGGTGCTATACTGAATTCCTGTTACGACATCAAAGAGAGAGAATGTAATACCTAAAAGATTTCATATAATTTTGCTGCTAATGATGTGTTGTAAATGAAATTTCTTTCATGATTTTGCTAAATAGACTCAAGCATTCATCCAAAGTTTCAAACGATTAAAGCCCAAAAGTTAGTGCACCTGGAGAATACAATTACAAGTGGCCGCATGTGCACAAGAGCCAGATAGGGTTTAGATAAGTCTTACGAGTTTGAACTAGCCCATCTCCTAAGTAAAACCCAGTTACGCCAGAAATTATTGGGTACAATAGCCAGACCACGTCCCTTTTATGCCTCTTTTATAGGGGCCCTCAATCTCCGGGGCATCAGACATGCTATAGAGGCGCGCTCTAGCTATATGGTGCCAGATTGGTGGGGTGCACCTATATAGTTTGTGCGCTTCCAATTTTTGGAGATGGACAGCTCTCTCGAGCTCAAAGGTAATGCTCCTGGGACACCAAATAATTTCTCTAGTTAGTCCCACGTGAGCAGCATAAACTAGTGTAGGCGAGAAATTATTGGGTAACTATGGGTGCGTTTAGATACTGATATTGAAATGTGAAGTGAAAATAATCAAGGTGATTTTTCCTTATTAGTGAAAACTCGTTTGAGAATCTGAAATTAATCATATTTTCAGCCTTTTCTACCAAGGCTCGAGGAGAAATTATTGGATGTAGGGATGGAACTTGGGACGGGTTTTTACCCGATCCGACCCAACCCGGCCTTATTGGGCCGGTTCCGGTTCCGGGTTTGAAAGAGGAACCGACCCATCGGGTCGGGTCGGGTCCGGGTTTTCATGTAAAACCCGAACCCGACCAAGGTATATATATATATATATATATATATATATATATATATATATATATATATATATATATATATATGAAAAAAGTTTAAATGAGATCGCTCTCATATTGCTTATATGAGGCCACTTTGAATCATAGCCGTTGGATCTTGATCTGACGGCTACAAATATCCATAATGATCTCACCCACTCTTTGATGTGACACACTCACCTACCCACTGATTTGATATCTACCCTCCGATCGGAATCTAATGACAATAAAGATTGGCCTCATGCTCCTTATATGAGAACGATCTCATGTAAACCCTTCCCTATATATATATGAGGATGGAAAATCTGAACTTAAAGTTCAGATAACCAATCTACACTCAAATCAATTGTGACCTTTGATTAAGATATCAAGGGTCCTTACTTGTCTTATTTAAAACCCATGTAAGCGAGCCTCCTCCAGCCCATTCGTTTCCTTCTTCTGTGAAGGCACCCACGTCCTCGGAAGCCTTGAATCACCACCATGCTCCGGCGACCACCCAGTCTTCCAAGGCTCTGGCGACCACCTCGGAAGCCTTCAATCACCACCACGTTGATGGTTATGGCGACCACGCCCTCACCTCTGGTCCGGCGACCACGCCACTTATGCATTTTACCAGCAACGACGCTTTGGTGACCACTCCCAGTCCGACGTCATTGTGCGGACCCCCTGCCCCCGTTCCCCCCTTTTCATCCCCCAACACTCCTATAACAGATGATTACGAGACTGTTTGCCTAGCTAGACAGTTTCTTTGGTAAATTAAGCTAGCTAGGGACTGAAAGCTCGCTCTTTCAAGCAAACAGCCTGTTCGTTTGAATCAAGCCTGCGTGCCTGTTCGCTTGCTTGCCTTCTTGTTACTACACTATCGTTAGCCTTGCTTGCTTGGAAGGAAAGAGACTTTTCCAGAATCAAATCCGCTTGCCTTTTGAGTCTTATGGTATGGCCTCGTTCTTTCCACTCGCAGCTTTCTCGTAGTGTGCCAGGTTGTTTTAAAATGAATGTCTTTTTTACCTCCTATATGTACTATAGTGCATGCACAACTGATGGAAAATTAACAATCTCAAAATAAGCAACAGAAATTGCTAATGTCTTGTGGGTGAAGACCTTTTAGGCAGAATACCAATTCCCTAGAAAAAGTTAACATGATGGAAGACAAATAGCTTATTAAAATAATAAAATTACACAGTTCATCAACTAAATAATATTTGCACTCTACATGCCAAAGGCAGGTCCAAAGAGTTTTATCACTGCATACAGATTTGATTGCTACTCTCCACCATGTGAATGAGTAAACTAACTCCAATGTTAGAAAGTAGGTGCTAGACTACATTACATAATTTTCTCCCATAAACGACTCTTGGTGGACTTGAACCACCACCTTTTTGGGAAATCCAAAACGCTCTGCCATTTGAGCTAAAGAGTCTTCAAGAGTTTATTTGAAAAAAGATTTTCTGTTCAAAAGTCATATAATTTCGATTGTGGCACAAAGATATGAACAAAGAACTTCTCTTTGGATATGACTTGTCCGTTAATCCGGTATTAAACAAAGAAATATGAGCTTAAAGCCAGACCCCTAGAGACCCAGAAATTGAAATAATATCATAGAATAGCATAACCAATGTCATATATGAGCAAGTTGACACTCCCCCAAATTCACATATAAACTTTTGGCAACAAGCCCAACAGCCATTATCATACAATCTGGATGATGGCCCAACTGGTCTACTTAAATAAAATAATGTATATGAAACTATCAACTCATATGCTTGATTCAAGTTCAGATTTCCGAATTCCGGCAATACAAATTCCATTCTCCAATACATAATAAATTCTTCCAACCAAGAGTAAGATTTGATACATTTAATGACGACACAGTAGCATTAAACATTACATATAAACGTGGGGGAATTGTCATCACTATCAGCTATTAAACATTTACAGATAAACTTTTGCTTAGGAAGATTATGAATGCACAGACATTTTAATTGGAAAGCCACAAAATCCATTGTTGCACCAAGGCAGAATTCTATCACAAAAATACTAGTTCCCAAACAGATGAATGTTGGAATTGAATTATGAAATGATATTTTCTTGAACCTCATTCATAAACAGGTATATATCCAAATCTCCAGTGCTCCATATTCAGTAGCTTTTTTCAGGACTAAATCACCTTGCTATAATAAACAAGGAAAAATACAAGTATTTATGACTGAACTTCAGTGATATAACCTATACTAATGTGTGAAAAAAAAGTAAGTTTGTAAATTTGTACAAAAGTCAGTACATTCTTTACTTGCCAGAGCCTTGAATTACAGTTCTGTTAATTCATTACCGAAAGAGAAATATGAAATGGGGTGTCAGATCTATGGGGTCCCACAGAAGAAACAGATGAAGAAATAGTAACTAAGCAAAAAGATTTAAGAAAAACAGATGAACAAGTAGTAGATAAAACAATAATTTCACAAAATAAATGAACTCAACACTATAAAACCATTACCACATTTTAATAGTCCATAAAAGTCAAAAAGAGGTTTACTGAAGGAGATTTTCTTTGGCAGATGAAAGTCTAGTTAGTGGATCATAACTCATAAATCAATACCAACACCTATATTGTTGGAATTAGTAGCAACTGAAAAACATGAGTTGAAATGAAACAATAAACAAAAGTTTAATGCTCAACTAGAAATTAGTATCCACCAATGTGCAGCTGAGATGGCAAAAGAAACACCCTTCAATTGACAGAAACACCCAACTTCTTCCCCGTAACGAAATCATCCTGCCACCATTCAAAAAAAGCCAAAAGACTTCATCTTTGCTACCAAGCTAATCAAGTAAAACATGTCAACCAAAGACTAACACAAAAACTGAAGTAGTAGCACCTTACGGAAGATGGGGCGAACGAGGCGCTCGACGAAGGCGCGGACGAACATGTCGAAGAAGGTGGGGGCGACGCCAGGGGTGGCCCAGAGGTAGGAGAGTGCGCTGACGGTGAGGACGACACCGGGGGTGGTGATGGTGAGGCCGTTGGAGCCGGGGAGGGTGCTCCGGTAGATGATGTCCCCGCACTCCATGTCGGTGCAGGGGAGCCCCACTCCGACGCCGACGAACAAGTCCCTCACCCATTCCCAACTCCCCTCCCCCCGCCGCACCACACACAACCTACCATTGCTCGCCCCTCTTCCCTTGCGGCTGCAGCGACAAGCGGCCGGAAGAGAAGGATGGAGAGCGGAACAGAGACGGAAATCACTTCGAGTGAGGGTTGAATAAATGGGTTTACTGAGAACCCTTTATGTCTCAACCAACGGCCAGATCTGGACTTGAGTACAGGAGCAACCCTGTACTTAAGTTCAGATTTTCTTTTCCCTATATATATATATATATATACTCAGACTCATATCTATTTTTTTATAAATATTTTTTGGGGCGAAAGCACTTGTATTTTTTGATTTGAATGGTTTGGATTTTTATGAATATATATATTATTAATAAAAAAAATAGAGGAGTTAATAGTTTAATGTGTATAATAACATTGGAAATATAAAAGTTTTGGTACTGGGGCGAGGTAGGTCTGGGTTTCAAGTTCTGGTACCGGGGCGGTTCCAGGTACTTGAAACTGGACTCGTGGTGGATTTAGGACGATTCTGAGTTTGAAGAATTAAAATGATTTCGGAATCGAGTATGCCAATACCCGACCCAAACCCGCCCCGGTTCCATCCCTAATTGGATGCAACAGCCAATCAGGCCAGCTTTATGCCAGAGTTAGAAGGAGTCGTCAATCCCCATAATCGACGGTGCACGACACATACTTTATTTGTGCCAAGGAAATGGGAAACAATATTTGTATAGCAGATTCTTACACATTTTCCCTACACAGCTGATATGTAAGGAAATGAGTGGGTGAAACCTCACATCAGTTCATCCACTCATATCCATACATATCAGCTGTGTATGGAAATGTGTAGGAATTTGCTGTAGGGTTATCACTGCCCCAAGGAAACCCAATAATTTCTCGAAAAAAATGTATGAACTGGTCGCCTTGGTCCTACCATCAATTTTATTGTCCCTACCACTAATGCCTGGGCCCTACCATCAATTTTCTTCCAGTTTGTTTCCATACGACTATCGGGAAGGCCATCGCTGGTCGTATCCATTGGTCCCTTGTCCGCCGCCTCTATCGCCCCCGCGGTTTCCACCTTCCGCCACCGGGTAACCCCTCTCTCGCCGTCTCTCTTCCTTTTCCCGTAATTGGGCCGGAATCGGCCAAATCTGAGGAGATCTCGCTGCCATGGATCTGGGTGGAGGAGGTCTTCAGATCCCCCCCTCTTTCGTTTGCTTTGGTTTTGGATTTGGGGATGATGGCTGCTCGAGCCATCTCCTCTTTTTTTTTTAGACGCCATGTATTTTTGGGGCAAATTGGGATTCTTATGCGTTGTGGCTGTTTTTTCGACAGCCAACTTGAAGTTTGTTTTTGATTGTTGGAAATTCGATCACTGCAAGTTGACCCTCTATTTCTGTGGTTAATAAGTTGTTTATATTATAGAGGGCACGCATTTTGTTTGATTTGGATTTGGTTTAGTAGGAGGATCCAATTGTCTTTTAATGCTAATATTCGTATTCTTATGATTAGACAACATCGTATAAAAAACTAACTGAATTTATTGGCGGCATGGTATGATATGCATTGAAGAATAATCTGCCAGTGCTAATAGTTAGATAGATACCATTATAGTAAGATAACAATTGACTGAATTTTAATGTGTTCTTGAGATGATTCATTAGTTGTTTTTTTTAGTTGTTTTTTTTTTCCTATTATCTGATTTACTTTTTAGCATGTGGCTAACATATATTGGCACTCATTTCCCCGTACCCAGTCCTCCATATAGGAAGTTCTCTTAATTTCTGTATTGAACTACAGGTTGCATTTAGATTTAGCTCAATACTGCTACTACTGATACCCGGCCCTCAATATAGGAAGTTCTCTTTGTTTCTGTATTAAACTACAGGTTGTATGTAGTTTTAGCTCAATACTACTACTACCACCACCTTGTCCTCAATATAGGAAGCTCTCTTTGTTTCTGTATTAAACTACAGGTTACACGTAGATTTAGCTCAATCCTACGACTATTACATTGCCTAATTCTTTAAAGATGGAGGCATTTGTTTAAGTACAGATGATCAGTTTCGTATTGAAATAGAAAAAGGTTGGGCCTTTATTCTTGAAAGGTTTAAGAAAATTACGATTTATCATACCTTGTTTAGAATTTTTGACATTCCCATGCACGTGACTGAGATATTGATAATTTGCACAGGAGAAATATGTTATAATGTCAACAGAGGAAGTTGATTTCCATATTGATATTAGTATATCCTGTACATGGTTAGATGTATGGATCAGGGTATAGGGTATAAATATTTTACATGAGTAGTTATTATTTAGAAGCGGTATTGCTTTATAAACTGGTTTGTATTTGTAGTTGCCGTGCTTTTGAAGGCTTGAAAGGAATTACTTGATGAGAGATGCTTTGTTGGTAATCTCTTATGAAACAGTATTTGCAAATTGCATTTGCTTCCATCATAGTATTTCTCTAGCTTGGCTCCTTTCTTCTCAACTTTTATGTAGAAAGACAGGTTGTTCCTTGAAAAGATCTCTGTTTGTCTGTGCTGCTTGTATGCAGAGATGTAAGTGAATGTCAGTGTACTTGTGGACTTAGATGGTCTCGCCCAAACTAAAGTTTCTCCAGAATCCCAAAAGTTAGGAGTTACGAATTCTAAATAATTTAGAAAGTAGAACAAATGAATATTGTTTTAGTCAATGATCCGTTAACCTATGCATTTGTTTGGAAGGAGAATGGGAAAAAGTAGATTCCTCAAACATTAAATTTTGGTTATATTTGTTTTCTAAACTGAGCTTATACGTCTTTAGTATTTTGTCTCTTGTGATTTAAAATTATAGTCGCATAGTTGCATTCATTTTGTTGGTCAACCTTTCTTAGGCATCAATAGTGCAATAGTGCTTGAATTTGGCGTGCCTTGATAATGTCCTTTTTCATACGGGTAATGATATTGCTACTCCACTTTTCTACTCCATTTTCCTACCCCACTTATGTGGCATCAAACCACAACGTGAACCCATGTGATGAGGAGCGGGTTCATGGGTTTATGTGCCAATCAACTTGTGCCACCATGAAGGAGTAGGAAAATGGAGTAGAAAAGTAGAGTGGTAATATCATTACCCTTTTTATACCATGGTGAAGTGTATAATAACTAGGTTACTGATGTTCTTATGTGTTATTTTGACATTAAAAGTTGCGTCTCTTCACCAATTGAAAGTGCCATTATTAAGCAATAATAATTGCTTTATTTTTTCTTTATTTTTTTAAACTTGCCCTTTTGTTTATTTGGATAGATTTGGAGAGCTAGTTACACTTCTAGAAGAAATTTAGCTGTGGGCTATGGGAATTTTCAGTATAGGCCTAGTCTTGAGGATGGGAGAGGACCACAAGATCTTGTGTATGTTTCTGACATCTGGACCCTTTGGATTTTTTAGCAATTAGAAGAGATGCAAAGTGATCTGAAATATCACCGGGTAACTAAATGAAATGTTAGTGGATTCTTTTCTCCAGACACGACCCTGTTCTGAGATTATCACTTTCCAAATATATGCTCTAATCCTTAGTTCAGATTGGGGGCAGTTTTTGAGACAATCAAACGTACTAACTGATCAATAATATAGATCTGGTATGAAGAAAATTTAGAAATTTTGTGTTAGTGAAAGTTTTCCAGACTGAGATTTGAAAAGTTGATGCAAGGACCTTGATGATTTAGAGTATTATCATGGTACAACACCTTTCTTAATCTTATGCTTTCGGCTGTTTCTGATTGAAGAGTCTGGAAGTAATAATTCTGTCAAGCCAAAAAATTTAAAAATTAGAATGTTCCATTATTTTATATAAGGCTGAAAGACAACCTCTAATTAAACAAACTGAAAATGAGGACGGTGCCCTACAGAATAGAGGCTAAAATATTCTAATGAAGTGAAAACACTCTAATACTCCGAGTCAATCTTTCAGTTCTGCATCATATTCCTGTATACATTAAAAGAGGTCTCAGACTATTGCTCTATGCATATAGTGCAGCAACGGGTGAGAGGGATTTTTATGGGATCTGAAGTTCATCTATTTCTCATGCTTTTGACTGCTTATCCATTTTCTCCCGATCCAAATTGCCATGAATTGCTTGTCTTTTGAATATCTGCTTTTCTTGTTGGATACTAATTTGATCATTTCATTTATGTTTGTTAATGCAGTGTCTGCTTGCTTGAAGAAACGAAATGGTTGCACATAAGGTTGCTCATGCTACTTTGAGAGGCCCAAGCGTTGTCAAAGAGATTATCATGGGAACTGCACTGGGCTTAATCGCTGGAGGCATGTGGAAAATGCACCACTGGAACGAGCAGAGGAAAACCAGGGCTTTCTATGATCTATTGGAGAAGGGTGAGATTAGTGTTATTGCTGCAGAAGAATAGTTTGTTCATTCTCTTTTATAACTGTGGGTTAGTACAGGATGACCATTTTGTGTCGGCTATTTGGTTTGAAATAGAATTGTGATTAAGTTGTGAATGCATTCACATTGTGGCAAATAAATTGATGTTGCTACATGAGAACAGCTAAAGCTTGAAACCATTTCTCTGGACAATGTTGAATTTGTTGTCTTTGTAGTTTCCAATAATTATATTATGAAGATTTGGCGTGCTTGAGAAACGATGAGGGACCAGTGACGCCTACAACCCATGGTTGTCTGAATCGACTGTTTAATTTATTTGTAGGGGAGGCTGAATAGAGCTATTGAAAAGCATGCAAATGAGTTAAATTTATTAAACTCCAAGCCCCCCCCCCCCCCCCCCCCTCCTTCTTTGAATAATGAATCCATACCTTTTCAAATGCAGACAGGTTTCATTGGACGGAGTGTAGGAAAGATGCTACCTTTTTGCTCTAAACCCGTTTGAAAAGCATTATCTGTCCCATTAAAGGTGAGGGTCAGTTAGGCAAACCCGGAGGGTTGAAGCAGAAGCGAGTCTGCAAGCAAAAACCTACCTTTTCTTTTAGCTTCTTCATCTTCTTTTTAAATTTTGCATAAGTTCGTATTCATGTGATGTGCCTATCATGGATATAATGGAAACCTTCAAGTAACAAGCAAACAATGTAAATAGATAATACGCGTGATAATTGTTGTATGTGGGAGACTGCTCGAGAGAAGGTGAAGTGGACAAAATGCCCTGGATCTGTAATCAGCAGAGTTGACAGAGGTGCTTCTGGTCGATCGGTGCCTACAGGCAATCAACCGTGGATATCCAATGGAACCAGCAAAAGGGTGTCCTGTTGATCGGAGCTCATGAACGGTTGACCAAATATGATACGACAGGGATTTCATATTGGACAGAAGAGTGTCCGGTCGGCCGCTACTGTTGAGCGGCCAACTGCTCACGTCACGACATTGCATCATTTTTTTGGGCGTCCAATTTAAGGCTTTCACTTCTCCAATGCATTGTACAACTTAGGGCGTTTGGGGCATGATTATAAGCAAATATCAAGAGTGGATTTTGGATGTCCACTGTAGCATTCATGTTTTTTTCATATTCAGCCTGAAACACTTACTGAGGTGTTTCAGCTAGATATGGAAAAACATGGATGCTACAGTGTAGCAAAACATCCAGACTGGATGTTTTACTTTTAATCACGCCCCAAACGGCCCCTTAATTTGAGAGCAAGAGTCTCTAGAGCACAAAAGGATGAGTCTTTAACCATAAAGAGATCTCTATTAAAGTGTAGCTTGTAAAAATTTTGGCCTATTGAGAAAGTTGAGAGTATCTTCTATTTTCCTCTAGAATCCATCTGAAAGCATAGTGACCATGTGTGGCCCCTTAGACGTAGGCACATTGCCGAACTACATAAATTCTTGTGTCCTTTGTCTTGTTTTTATGTTCTCGCGTTAATCTCTTGTGCGATCCTTCCATACACGCAGAAAGATCAACTTTGTGATTTCCCAACAATAATGGCCTTTAAGGCAGGCATTAACATTAGAAATCTTCGATTAGTCACTTTCAACCATGGTTTTTAAAACTGGACCGGCCAGACCGACCGCAGAGAACCGGAATCGATTGAAAAAATGGTCTAGGCAGTCCGGTTCGGGACGATCCGATCTGTTCGCCGGTTTCATTAAAGAGATCTCTATTAGAAACCGGCCGGTTTAGCCGGTAAACCGTCGAACCAGAACTGGTCCGATTCACTTCCAAACCATTTTTTTATATTTTTTTAAAAAATTATATTTTAAGTGTCACACCCCGAAATCCCACACCTCGATCGGAGTGCGGAAGCCAACAAATATACATTTCGAGGTAGAGATCTCGACACGCAATCGAACAGTCGATCTCACCACCAATTACAATCATCTCAAAAGGACGTGTAACCGGTTATGCCCACAGTCAGTGTAATATAATAGTAGATATCATTAAATAATATGAAATGAATTTCTTAACTTTTAATCCAGTAATAATCCTTTAAGGAAACAAGTAAAATAAACCTATGAGTTTATGGCACACAACGGCCAGTAATGCCAAAAGCATCAAATAAACAAAGCAAATAACTAAGTAAACGTCTGATCTCTTCACAGCTCCTCAAATCGCCTTTCCTCTATTGCAACTTCCTGAACTCAGCTTTCTTTTGCGCCTGCATCAGAGGATGCATGAGTATTTCATAGAAACACTCAGTAGGATGTAAAAACCCACTGAATTAAAACAAGCAGTATGAAGAGATGCAAGAACAACAAAGAGTTATGGACATTCCACAATATCTGGACTGAACCTGAAAGGTTAGTCAACAACAATTCCAACTTGCAAGTATAGGAAAAATATCAATAAGGCTCCTACCAAACATATAAGGAGAGTATAAGAATTATATCAAAGGCTCCAGACATCTATAGTGAAAGGAATTACAATTTCTGCTCGCTGAACTGGTCGCTCGCAAGTGACTAAAATAATATACCAGAACCACCCTAGGGGTCCTCTCTGTGGAACCCTGCCATGCGTTTAGGATGTTGGCCCCACTAGTGCTTATGGACACGATGGGCGGAAACTGAAGACCTTCCGTAATGTCAACAATCTAACGTACGTATAGTGCCTCCTTTCGGGCATAGATAATTGGAGACCTCGCAAGATCTAGCAATGGCTTAATTGAGCATACTATGAATCCACTTCGGAGAGAGTGATCGTTTAAATATAAAACCCTTGCAAGTGCACAAGGCAATTGTACTACAGTGAGTATTAAAGGGTTGTCGAACCTCAGGGACGGACTAATATTTTACCAAATTCAAGTGAAAGCAAATTTTGATTTAATTAATCTAGAGAAAGCAATAAAATTTAACTACTTTAAAATGGATTTTAACTAATATGGAGAAGTGCCAAGGCTTCGAATCCACCACACAATAAACCAGCTTATCGTCTCTCTCTGTTGAATAAATTCCTGATTGGCTAGTATATTCCTCTCGGACATATACTTGTCAATTCAAAATGTAGTGCTCTCCTCTCGGACGTAACACATAAGCAATTAAAATATGGAACTGTGATCTATCTCTCTCGAGCATAAACCAATGAAATCTTATTCCTTTATAACACCTTAGTCTACTTACGTTCCTCTCGGACACGCAAGTATTCCTCGGATTGAAACTCACAAGAATTCACTCTAGCCTCTCTCGAGCACATAGAATAAACCTCAATAAATTAACAGTGATTCTATAATAAGATTCATACACCAATCAAGGTAAATTAAGATTAAGATGAAAGAAAACGATACAACCAATTTACTCGGGTTTCATCTACGCCTTGGACAAGGATTTAGCCGGCCATCGGACAAGGAGAACGTTGTTGATTCGTTGGCGTCATTTTGCACTATTCTCCGGAAAACACTGTTCACTGTTCACCGGAAAACACTGTTCATCGTCTTCTCCGTTCGGCAGTGCACTGTAGCAATCCAAAATCAGCACCTTTTCCGGCGCTTTCTTCCTCCCCTCCGGCCACTTCTTCTCCCTCTTCACTTCCTCTTCACTTCTCCCGGCCAAAGCCACCGGATTCCGGCGTCAATCGCACCGGAAATCTCTGAAATTTCTCTGTTTTCCCGGCCGGTTCTCCTCCGTTAAAGCTCTGAAATTTTCTCCCCAAAAACGTCGGCTCTATCTCTGTTTTTATAGACCTCAGCCTCGTCCCAAATCGAACACGATTCCTAGTCCAATTTGAAGTTGAATCGAGCCCCAAATCCGGCACCCACTTTCCTATTCCGGCGGCTCATTTTTTTTCGTTTAATTTCTCTCCCAATTGAGCACGATTCTCGTCATGGCTGATCCGCCGTCGCGCCTCGCCGTCGAATAAAGATTCGTAGCCTTCATCAGCCTCGCCATCTCCGGCACCGGCGAGCTCACCCACCGGCGTCATCTTCTCAAACAGAGCTCAAACAGAGCTCTGTTATTTTTTCTCTGTTTTGTCAAATTCCGCCGCCGCCGGTCTCTCCTTCGCCGTGATCGTCGCCGTCGCCGTCGCAACTCAACCTCCGCCGTCGATCCAGGACCACCGTCGCCGTCGAAACCCGCCGCCGCTCAGTCCTCCTCAGCCTCGCCGTCGAGACCCACCGGAAAACAGAGCATCGTCTGCTCTGTTTCCGGACGAGCTCGGGCCGGTTTTCTATTTTCTATTTTTTTCTTTTTAATTGAACCGGACCGGATTTAATCCTTTCTTTTATTTTTTTTTCTTTTAATCAAATAAAACCCGTTGTATCGATCTCATCCATCCAATCTCATCTTGACGGTTCTTCTCTTTAAACGCGCCTCTTTCGCGTGCAATATTTCAAATGATCATAACTTTTTGCTCAGAACTCCGAATTGCGAACAGTCAGTGGCGTTGGAAAGCTGACTTCGTGTACTTTAACATGAAGCTTAAATCAGTTCCATCAGAGATATGCAATCGAAGTTGTGAATATTCAATCATTAGGATCGCGTTTTATCCCATTTTTGCGTTTTGCTCTTGTTTCCTACAAAAACCAAAAACTATATTAAAGTAGCAATAATTCTAAACAAACACTAGCATAAATATAAGTTTAAAAGATAATAAAATGCATATTTCATGTATAGATCACCCCCCCAAACCTAGATTTTGCTAGTCCCTAGCAAAACAAAGCAAAATCAAATCAAATCAAACAAACTAAGGAACTAATGCATAAAAGTAAACACCACTTTCGTAGGGAATACGATTGCATTGAGCGTATGCAACAAGCCGTTAAACCTCTAGGTGGCCCTAGTAGGACGAGTGTTGTCTCGTGAGGGTTTGCAGCCATGCTACCCACAAACATGTATTTATAAAACTAATTAACCTAAGTGCAAAAATAAAGCAAAAATAAAAACATTGCAAAACAAAGAACCTATTATCCCGACAAATGCACACTACAATGCTTAAGAAAATCAACCACATGTACTTGGTTCATAATCAACAGGAATATAGAAGCCCTCAAGTAAGTGGTTTTATTCCACACTTTCATCTTGGAAATTTCTGCTCAATTATAATATAGCGTGATAATTTAAATAGTAAAAGTGTAGAACATTATAGCAATACATTCTAAATTTCTGTTTTACACATATCCAGTGTTACCCATTAACCAAAGAACATTAGAAGCTACATAGTCATCGTCATCTTTAGGTTCATGATAGCACAGATCTGCGCGCCTCCTTCGGGTCCAACATTCTAGATTTGAGAGGATAATACACCACAGACTTTTTTTCTTCTTTCAGACTTTTTTCTTTTTTTTTTCGCTAGGACTGTGTAAGGCCTGACTTCAAGATGCTTAGGTTTAGCAATGACTCAGGCCAATGACTCCTAGCCAGTTGGCTTAGGGCATTAGGTATTAAGAGACCGCTTCGGGCCCGAGCATCAGCCTAAGTTAATCCTATAAAGTCAGGCAGCCCCTTTTTTCTTTCATTTTGTTTTCATCATTTCGCATTTTTTCATTTTCATCATTCATATTTTCAGCATATCTTTATTTTGTCCAGGCTGTATTATACTCTCAACCTATTTCCGGTTCCAATCCCTTGCCATAGCCAAGTAAATGGTCTATCATGATCTTTTAAGCTCAACAGATAACTACACATCATCCAATGACTATGACTAAAGACATCCCACTGTAGATTAATATTCAACAAATCTCTAGATGGTATTACTTTATGTACTAGTGTGTGTAAGTGAATTTTCTTAGTTCAAGCACTTTATTCCAAGAGGACTGTAATAGAAAGATATGCTCAGTTAAGTGTATCTATCCTCCTGTATACTTACTCACACTTCCAATGCAAATTAATCTCCTAAGAATTGTAACATGCATTATTACGGGATAAACTATCAAAACCTAAGAAAAAGTACTAACAAACAACCTAAAAACTAACCAAATTTTTATGATTTTTTTTTTATTTTTAATTTTTTTTATAAGTAATATTCCCTCCCCCAAACCTATTATGAACATTGTCCTCAATGTGAATAAAATATAGCATGACAATGAGCATATAACAAAGAAAATCAAATAAAGGAGAGAATACACCTGAATACGTGGGTTGCCTCCCACCAAGCGCTAAGTTTAACGTCTTCAGCCAGACGTAGTCACGATCTTCTGCAGGGTCCAAATGATCAAGTCATCAACCTGGATCAATTAAATGATTGCACCACACACTCCTATCCTTGTTGCCTAAGTATGGAGCACATCGTGGAATAAAAGGATGGAGTGGTGGGTAGGGAAGCTTTGGAAAGAGGGGTCCCTGCATTAACCATAAAAAAGGGTCATTAGAAAATTTTAGAATAAAAGGCTCCTCCTCCAAATTAACCATTTTAGCCTTATGAGCCTCTTCTAGTAACCCAATTGGAAAAACATCCTCAATTAGTGAATCAACTAAACTATCTATGAAACAGTCTAAGTTATGGTCATTAAACAAAGAGTTAGATTGATCTAGACAAGATATGAATGGTGCTTCAGAAATAGAAGGTTCTGTTAACAGTGTTGTAGACTGCAACTCCTCAGCTATAGAAGAAGGTTGAAAATTTGGTTCTATCAACACACTCACTTTTTCTTTAATTTCTACACCCTCTTGATCATTGTGTAAAACCCACTCAAGCTCATTGTCAAACCGTTGGGCATTATGAAGGGATGTAACATCATAGTCAGGGGAAAAACAGATTCCTTCATTAGTAAATTTGCCCGTCGGATATTGTGTCTGGACAGATGGGGTGCATTCGTCGTTCATATTCATGGCCTGTGTTACCTGTTCTAACTGTATTTCAATGTTGGCAAGAGCTTGTGTGTGAGAATGGACAATCTGTGCATGGGTTTTTAGTTCACTTTTTAGCTCTCGGTGATTGGATTCCATCTCAGTTGTTATATCAGCTTTTATCTCGGCTGCCATCTCAGCTACAAGAGCTAATAATTGGCTCATTTGGTTTTCTAAGGTAGATTGTCTAGTGGGTGGGTCAAACTGAGGAGTAGCGGCAGGTTGGGAAGGCTGTTGGTGGCTTAGGACATCTTGTCTAGGGGCTTGATGAAAAGTAAGCCTAGGGTTGGGTTGCTCCCAAGGGAAAATAGGATGATCCTCCCACCTGTGAAGACTTTGGGCCTCATTAACATACTTGCGTATAAAATCAGGGTACTCATGGGCCAAAGGGCACTCCACTGGGGTATGAATAGGACTTAAACAAAGGGCACATGGTTCCGACATATAAGAAGCTGTGTATTGTTGGGAATATGTGCCACTCCCAAAATTAGAGTGATTATCCCAACCACAGTTGTAAGAATCAGCATATAAGGAATGTGGGTGGCAGGGCACTTCATAGGGAGGGGAATTACGTGTGTGTGAAGAACAATAATCATTAAAGCTCCGATATGGGTTCTCATGGCTAAATCCATAAAAAGGTGAAGACATTTCTTCACCATGCATTCATCAACCGAACCAAAATATCACACATCCACAAATCAGAAAATCAACCCTAGATATCGACAACAAGCAGTCCTAATAGCCACAACTAACACAACATGCTATCACAGAAATAAAAGAAAAGCACCAAACACACAAATTAATCTAAAAAGAGAAGGATAAGAGAATGCAAACTATGGGAAGGGATGGCCCTTCCACGTTGGCGAGAATTCCACGTCTTCTCTTAACCTCGCAAAAAGGAAGAAAAACACAAATTAAGCTACTGACAAATAATCTAAGTTAAGACTCACTAAACTACTCTAACACTAATTATGCTAAGAATCTGGTAAACTATTGTGCCGTCCCCGGCAACGGCGCCAAAAACTTGATCGTTTAAATATAAAACCCTTGCAAGTGCACAAGGCAATTGTACTACAGTGAGTATTAAAGGGTTGTCGAACCTCAGGGACGGACTAATATTTTACCAAATTCAAGTGAAAGCAAATTTTGATTTAATTAATCTAGAGAAAGCAATAAAATTTAACTACTTTAAAATGGATTTTAACTAATATGGAGAAGTGCCAAGGCTTCGAATCCACCACACAATAAACCAGCTTATCGTCTCTCTCTGTTGAATAAATTCCTGATTGGCTAGTATATTCCTCTCGGACATATACTTGTCAATTCAAAATGTAGTGCTCTCCTCTCGGACGTAACACATAAGCAATTAAAATATGGAACTGTGATCTATCTCTCTCGAGCATAAACCAATGAAATCTTATTCCTTTATAACACCTTAGTCTACTTACGTTCCTCTCGGACACGCAAGTATTCCTCGGATTGAAACTCACAAGAATTCACTCTAGCCTCTCTCGAGCACATAGAATAAACCTCAATAAATTAACAGTGATTCTATAATAAGATTCATACACCAATCAAGGTAAATTAAGATTAAGATGAAAGAAAACGATACAACCAATTTACTCGGGTTTCATCTACGCCTTGGACAAGGATTTAGCCGGCCATCGGACAAGGAGAACGTTGTTGATTCGTTGGCGTCATTTTGCACTATTCACCGGAAAACACTATTCACTGTTCACCGGAAAACACTGTTCATCGTCTTCTCCGTTCGGCAGTGCACTGTAGCAATCCAAAATCAGCACCTTTTCCGGCGCTTTCTTCCTCCCCTCCGGCCACTTCTTCTCCCTCTTCACTTCCTCTTCACTTCTCCCGGCCAAAGCCACCGGATTCCGGCGTCAATCGCACCGGAAATCTCTGAAATTTCTCTGTTTTCCCGGCCGGTTCTCCTCCGTTAAAGCTCTGAAATTTTCTCCCCAAAAACGTCGGCTCTATCTCTGTTTTTATAGACCTCAGCCTCGTCCCAAATCGAACACGATTCCTAGTCCAATTTGAAGTTGAATCGAGCCCCAAATCCGGCACCCACTTTCCTATTCCGGCGGCTCATTTTTTTTCGTTTAATTTCTCTCCCAATTGAGCACGATTCTCGTCATGGCTGATCCGCCGTCGCGCCTCGCCGTCGAATAAAGATTCGTCGCCTTCATCAGCCTCGCCATCTCCGGCACCGGCGAGCTCACTCACCGGCGTCATCTTCTCAAACAGAGCTCAAACAGAGCTCTGTTATTTTTTCTCTGTTTTGTCAAATTCCGCCGCCGCCGGTCTCTCCTTCGCCGTGATCGTCGCCGTCGCCGTCGCAACTCAACCTCCGCCGTCGATCCAGGACCACCGTCGCCGTCGAAACCCGCCGCCGCTCAGTCCTCCTCAGCCTCGCCGTCGAGACCCACCGGAAAACAGAGCATCGTCTGCTCTGTTTCCGGACGAGCTCGGGCCGGTTTTCTATTTTCTATTTTTTTCTTTTTAATTGAACCGGACCGGATTTAATCCTTTCTTTTATTTTTTTTTCTTTTAATCAAATAAAACCCGTTGTATCGATCTCATCCATCCAATCTCATCTTGACGGTTCTTCTCTTTAAACGCGCCTCTTTCGCGTGCAATATTTCAAATGATCATAACTTTTTGCTCAGAACTCCGAATTGCGAACAGTCAGTGGCGTTGGAAAGCTGACTTCGTGTACTTTAACATGAAGCTTAAATCAGTTCCATCAGAGATATGCAATCGAAGTTGTGAATATTCAATCATTAGGATCGCGTTTTATCCCATTTTTGCGTTTTGCTCTTGTTTCCTACAAAAACCAAAAACTATATTAAAGTAGCAATAATTCTAAACAAACACTAGCATAAATATAAGTTTAAAAGATAATAAAATGCATATTTCATGTATAGATCAGAGAGCTCATGAGATCTTTAGTGGGGGAAACAGTCATGTAACAATATAGGTAATATTTCAAAAGAATAGAGATCGCAATACTCTAAGATCATAAGGTATCTTTTACCAGAGTAGACTCTCTCACGGAGTATAAATAGAATTGTCAAAGTCTTTGGGCAACATATAACTCACTTACTGGAGTAGCGTAGAACAACAAAGCTTCTCAAAAAGCATACAATTCTCTCTTAGAATAACAAGGAAATCCAAACACTTCGAATAATGACAACTCACTCAAGGAGTACAATACAATCAATACATACTTTTCATGCTCAGCCCTAGATAGGAATTTCCCATACACATTAGAATTTTATAATATAAATATCAAAGATAAGAATACCAAAAAGTCTTAGATGATTTGAATTCCAATTAGAACCTCAAACTGACATCAACGCTCTAAAATAGATAGCTATGATCCTCTTGGTCAAGGGATTGTCCTTCCTTATTGGATTAACTCTAACCCAACCTTACTGTGATATTCCATAAACATATAGTCCAATTACCGATGTTGACACGATAATTATTCTCATACCATATTACATAATATTATTTGGATACTTAGTATTTTCTCTCAGATTCAACTCACTGCCTCCTGCACAACAGTCCTCTTCCGATGACCTCCGGACTCTGTGCAGTAATACTTAACTTCCAAAACCCTTATGAGTCTAGTTTCTAACCCCACTGATTTTATATTTTTCGATTTTATTTGAATTAGTTATGAATTATTTACTACAGCCTGTCAGCACAGAAACAGTTCTGGCCAAGATTAAGACTTTTAATTAAACTTGATTATCTCACTTAATAACACATTATAGATGATAATATATTATTAACAGACAATAATACTCCCCTCCTAGATCAATTACAGACCCTAAGATTGTCTGGAATTACCAAAGTGCACCCTTTTATCATGTTTCTTTACATATAACACAGTTTTAGTCATTAATACATCCCAAATAAGACAATTAATGTAAGACAATCATTAAGACACAAGACTCAACGTGGATCATGGTCAACAAAGCAATATTAGAACTTTTAATCTCTATATAATGATTAAAGCAACCAACTTTGAGTGTGAATTCCCACCTAGACACGTAGCATGAAAGCATATATGACTATGTTGTAATAAGCATGGAAAGTAAGAACATAATTCATTCATCTCACATGTATCAAAGCAATACTCTAAGGTACTGAATCAAAACTCTTATAAACATCATATGAAAGAAGAGAAGAAAGGGAAAAATCATCCTACTCTTAATTCACCAAAAATTTCGCCTTTTTATGCGTTGCTCATCTCCTCCGCTTCCTCCAGAGCTCCCGCTCCAAGCTCTTGCAAAACTCCCACAAGAAGAAGCCTTATAGGAGGTGGGTGAACGTAGGAAAGAGAAGAATAAGGCTCTGGACGTTCTAAGGCTAGGGTTTTAATAGCACAAGCCAACTCCACAAGGGTTTATATAGAGTTTGAGGAAATTTTTTCTTAAAATAATTCTCCCATATCATGGACTCTTTCCACCAATAGAAGAGTCCCAAAATCTCCTTAGGGTATGGCAATCCAAGTCTAGTTAGGATATGGCTACTTTCCCATGCAAATCCGCCCCAAAATAGGCTAGAAATCGCAAAATCGTAACCGGCGATTGATCGGCGACACGACGATCGATTGTAGCATGCCTTTCGCAAACTACCGCGTTACAGCTGATCGATCGCAAATATTACCGATTGATCGGTTGTTCCGAAAACAAAACAGACAAAAATTATAGTAACTACGATCGATCGTTCCGCTACACGATCGATCGGTTCAATCTTCTGATCGATCATACTTACTGGCAATCGATCGCAACCACGGCAATTCGAAATTGAATTTCTCATATCTTTTTACTCCGAACTCTAAATCGCGCACAGTCAGTGGCGTTGGAAATCTCTTTTCACCCTCTTTAACTATGAAGTAAAACATAACAAAATCAAGCATCAAGAAAGTCTAATTTCGGTTTTAATATACTTACTAATTTTTTGGGTGTTACATTAAGTGCAGATTCGAACTCTTCCTCAGGATTAACTCTTCAACATCTTAACCAAAATAAGAAATTCACACTAAACTAACATAGTTTAGTGTTATTTTTTATGTAGGGGAGAGTTTTTTTTTAAAAAAAATTGTGTCAAACCGGTTTAAACCAGCGGATGAACCGGGCCGACCAAATTTCAGGGTCGAAGATCGGTCCGGTTTTGAAAACCTTACTTTCAACTCTAAGCGGCTCACGTTGTTTGCACTTTGCGTGTTAATGGATGATTTGAAATGTTCTATTTCAGGATAAGAAACTATTTCCATGGCACACTTCTACAAGTCTAGTTTTCTGCTTTTTGTCACTAAGACACTTATAACATACTCAAAATTGCTACTCATCGTGTAACAATTAATCCATTTGTTCCAAAATACTCTGTCAATTTGAGAAAATTCTCATTTTTATTAGACTATGATGCCCACAAAGAAGTCATGTGATTTCTTCTCCCTAATATCCCATCCAACTCGTATGCTCATTTGCGAACTAAGTTCAAGCTAATCTTTCCAAGTCTCCTCCAATTTTGGAAGAGGAAATCACGTGATTTGGCGAAATATACATAGTATTTTGGAATAGTGAATATTTCCAAATGTACATAGTATTTTGGAATGGAGGGAGTATAACATACTCAAAGTTGTTACCCGTCATGTAACAATTTGAGTATATTAGCACAACCTGAAGAGTGAAGAGGAGGATTTTACGCAGTATGGGCAGCATGCACCCGGTGGCGAGGAGCCCAGCTAAAAAGTGACTAGAAACTAGAAAGGCACTGCACATAAAATGAGTGTGCCTCCCATGTGAACTAGCGGTATAGTGTAATTTTTCTTTTTATTTATTGATCTTATTTTATTTTGTATGTTCTGTAATACCTCTTCAGAGTCAACTTTTCTTAACCCCAAACATATGAGGTTGGATTTGTTAGAAATAAATGTGATTTAAAAGGAAAAATCTGGAAACGGCTCTATTAGCTGTTTTAAGACTTGACATTTCCTTATTTGTCCTTTAGAACGTAGTTTAGAGTAGTCTAACCCAAAATAGGTCTTCTTCTCCCCCAACTGCTCTTAACCCTTCTTTCCTTCTCTCTACCATCTTGATTTGAATTCTCGATTGGTGTTCTTTGAGTCGGATTTTTTGCGTCGATTTTTTTGTGTGGATAACACACTCATTTCGGGTTCGTAGTCGAATTCTTTGGAGTGCACCAAGGTTCGAGAGAGATCCGTTGTATCTCTTGATCGATCTCCAGTGAAGCCTTGCACTAGGTGGCGAATATTCGTTGAATGACAGTCCTACATGGAGTCTCGGATTGCGTTGAGTTTGAGTTCTTATTTCAAATTATTTCTCTTTTATTGATTGTTCTACATCAACAATTTGGTAATTTCTCGCAATCTTGTCTATTAGTTGGTGACTAATTAGATAATTGTTCCAACAGGATTCAATTTTTCTTGTTTATCGCAATGAATTTGTTTACATCCAATACTCTCACCGGCGTATTTCTCTCACTCTGTATTTTGTGTTTTCTCACAGGAAATTCAAATATCAACTGTTTAGAACTTAGACTGATTTGGAAGTTCATGTCCGAAAACTTTCAACCAAAACAATTTATGTGATTGCATATGGTGATCCAGCGAGTGTTGCTCTAGTTGCATCTTACCATGTGGACGAAGGGGTCCTAGTTTTAAATCCCGGTGGTGTGGTGTGTGAGTTCATATGATATGAAAAAAATGTTAAAGATACATAAAGTAACAATTATAAGTGAAAATCTCATTTTGTTCAAATAATGATTGCTTTGTTAAATTTAAAATAAGTTTGTGCGAAAAAAAAGAGTTAAAATAAGTAAACTATACATGTTACCTGCGGATGATTGATGAGTCATGAGAGTATAGATGGCTGCAATCCTATATGAATCTAATTTCATTAAATGGCCTCATAAGATTTTAAGAAGGTAGAAATAGGAACCAGTAGTAGCTATCCACTGATATTGCAGTATAGAAACTATCCAGTTTAAGGTTTTGGGTTGGGCAGTGTAAAATCAGACCTCTAATTCAATATCCTTCCTTTTCTTGACCTAGTGTAGAAACAAAGGATGAAAGGACCGAAGCTTGTCAATAATGGCGGAAATAATGGATGGCAAACCTGCTATACTTCTTCTAGTTTCTTTTTCTTTTTGGATACCATATATCCAGTATCTAAACTTTCTCTATAAGCTAGTAGTCCCTCCTCCCACCTAACAAGCTTCCATTTCTTTCAAGGAACACTTCCATGTTCAGTATCTATTAAGAGTAATCTGACTAGGTGGTCCAATGTGCATTTAAAACGAGAGGAGGTGTCCCTTTCAAACTTCAGATGGGTATGTTTGTTTGAATGAATGAACGAAAACATGAAAGCAATTGCACCCATCACGGAATCCAAGCTTTGCTCTATTATGATTGTGGGCTCTGCTTCAAGTGAAGTAGGATAGTAACGCTTCAAAGTAAAAACTTCACTACTTCAGCCTACTTACCAGGGTAGAAAAGAAAAGTTACCTTATGAAAGGATATTCTCATACTTATTATTATTATTATTTTTATAATCTCATACTTATTATTTATGAAGAGGTGTGGACTAAATTTTCCATGATATAAGAAGTGTGCACCATAATTTGAGATGATCAGCCAAAATGATAGCATTAATAATTATATCACACATTGGAAATAAAACAAAAAAAGTATAGTCATAACCGAGTTGCTTGACATCATAAAAATTAAAAACAGACATTTTTGGGTACTAACATAACAGAAAAAAGAAAAGCTGCATACCTCACTTACATTACTAATAGCATACAGCATGGAGCCACCTATAACAAGAAGATCTCTTTTAACAGGGTTACTCCCACCTGAAAACCATAAGCATTGTAAAAAATCCAGTTTCACAATCGAATAATCTATGTCACTACCGCAGTTCCAATCTCTCTCCTATAGCAATATCATCAATAAAACTGTATAGGTAACAACCTCTGCTTAGAGAACGACAAAGAGAGTCGGAGCAATTTTGTCTTATGTATTTTGTACTACAGTCACCATGGATGGTGATGCAAGTAAGACACAACCCACAGGTTCAGCCCAAGACAGGGGCCCACTGCCATGGGACCACGGCAGATGGAAAGACAACGCCTTGGACAGGAGGTCCACAAAGTTTCACCTCAGTTGACCTTTTTCTATATTATCTGGAGCCAACTTTTGTTTTCCTATATTACCTTATTTTTCCCATGAAATCTTATGTGACCTGGAATCAGCACCTAGAGTACCGGAAATACCCTTCTTTTACTTTTTTTTATACCTTTTATATCCCAAATATTTCATTCTCCCCAAAATTAACAATTTACGGGAGTATCAAGTTAGAGAATAAGACATTCCGGCAAAGGTCTATCTATCATCGCGGTTCATATCACCTCCGGCGCCATCCAACCCGGAAAAAATAAAATTTCATGCTGAAAAACTGCAAAATCAGTAGAAAAGACAAGAAAAAATCTATGATGAATGGATTTTGATGTACAAGCAGTGGGAAAGCCCTCCCAACTACAAAAATTAAGATATACATGTAAAGAAACACATATAAAAGTCACCCATTAGTACTCGACCGCTTATGGACATCAAATAAGAGGATAAAATAGACAAAAACGTGAAATACTCGTCAGCGAACAATAAGCTCAATTTATATATCTTTCTGTGATCCTAATGAAATAGAAGATGAGGAAAAATAAGAAAGAACGCAAAAAATGGGCAAAAATAGATAAAAAATGAGCAAGTTATGATATTTTAAAAAATATAGTAAAATCGTGTTGTCGAAGACACGACTTGAATTTGAGTCATGTCTTCGACAATACGATTTTATATATCTTTTTGTGATCTTAATGAAATAGAAGATGAGGAAAAAGTTAGAAGAACGCAAAAAAATGGGAAAAATAGATTAAAAATGAACGAGTTATGACATTTTAAAGAACGTAGTAAAATCGTGTTGTTGAAGACAGGAATTGAATTTTAATTGAGTCTTCGACATCACGATTTTGCTACAATTTTTAAAATGTCATAACTCGCTCATTTTTTATTCGTTTTTGCCTTTTTTTGTTCTTCCTCATTTTTTCTCCTCTTCCAACTCATTAAAATATTTAGGACAAGAAAATAAGAAAAAATAAGAAGAAAGAAGAAAGTGGAAGCTTTCCGGCGAAACACCGGACGTCGGAAAGCATCCACTTTCTTATTTCTTCTTATTTTTTCTTACTTTGTCGGCCTAATATATCTTCATGAGGTAGAAGAGGAGGAAAAATAAGGAAGAACGTAAAAAAAGGGCAAAAACGGATAAAAAATGAGCGAGTTATGACATTTTGAAGAATTCAGTAAAATGCAGTAAAATCGTGTCGTCGAAGACACGACTTGAATTTGAGTCGTGTCTTCGACAACCGGATTTTACTGTAATTTTTAAAATGTCATAACTCGCTCATTTTTTTATCCATTTTTGCCATTTTTTTTCTTCCTCATATTTCCTCCTCTTCCACCTCATTAAGCTATATTAGGACAAGAAAATAAGAAGAAAAAAAAAGAAGAAAGAAGAAAGTAGAAGCTTTCCGACAAAGCTCCACTTTCTTCTTTCTTCCTCTTTTTTCTTATTTTCTTGTCCTAATATATCTTCATGAGGTGGAAGAAGAGGAAAAATAAGGAAGAACAAAAAAAAAGGCAAAACCGGATAAAAAATGAGCAAGTTATGACATTTTAAAAATTACATTTTGAAGATATATAAAATCGTGTTGTCGAAGACACGACTCAAATTCAAGTCATGTCTTCGACAATACGATTTTACTGCATTCTTCAAAATGTCTCGCTTATTTTTTTATCCATTTTTGCCCTTTTTTTGCGTTCTTCTTTATTTTTCTTCTACTTCCATTTCATTAGGATTACATAAAGATATATAAAATTGTGTTGTCGAAGACATGACTCAAATTCAAGTCCTGTTTTCGACAACACGATTTTACTGCATTTTCCAAAATGTCATAACTTGCTCATTTTTATCCATTTTTGCCCTTTTTTTTACGTTCTTCCTTATTTTTCCTCCTCTTCTATTTTATTAGGATTACATAAAGATATATAAATTGAACTTGTCGCTCGCTAATAAGTATTTCATGATTTTGCCCATTTTTATCCTCTTATTTAATGTCCATAAGCGGTCGAGCACTAATGGGTGGCCTTTATATATGTTTCTTTACATATAGATCTTAATTTTTGTAGTTGGGAGGGCTTCCCTGCTGCTCTTATATCAAAATCTCTTCATCATAGATTTTTTCTCGTATTTTTCGCTGATTTTACAGTTTTTCGGCATGAAATTTTATTTTTTCTGGGTTTGACTGCGCCGATGATGATTTGAACTGCAATGATGGATAGACCTTCGCCGAAATGTCTTATTCCCCAACTGGATGCTCCCGTAAATCGCCAATTTTGGAAAGAATGAAGTATTTTGGGTTACATTTTGGGAAGAAGGGTATTTTTGATAGTTTTTAGGTTATATGGAAGAAAGAAAATGGTTCCAAGTAATATGGGAAAACGAAAGTTGGCGCCAGGTGATATGCAAAAAGTTCACGTCAGTTGAATGTGTTGGTGCCATGGTGTGTGCCCATATAATTCGGTAAAAGGTGAATTACTTGGTGGCTATAGCAAAATTCTCTCCTTTGCAAGTCCTTAGAAACTACAATGTCATTGTATAAGGACTCTAATATACAAAATACACTATTTTGCTTTTTATAAATTCACTACTGAAGCAAAATAACTCCTATAAAATTGGGTGGCTCCCATCTCCCAAATGGAGAGTTTTGACTTTTTTAGTGAATTAATCTATATCAATCAAGCATTGGCAACGGAGAAAGCAATCCGCTCACACTTGTCGTGATAATTGTAGATGCATAAAGCTATGACACGTGAAAGAAACATCTAAGGCAAGAGCTTTGAGCCATGTAATTTGAATGACATGATAAATGCATGTTGTAGAATGTCTAGTAGTTAAGGGTGCTCACGAGTCGAGTCAGCTCGCGAGTTTTTTCGGCTCGACTCGACTCGATTCGAATTTTGGCTCAACTCGAGACCAGCTCGACTCGGCTCGACTTTTTTCGAGCTTGAGCTCGAGCTACCCAGTAACTCGACTCGGCTCGACTCGAAAAAACTCGACTCGTTCGACTCGAGAGTTAGCTAAACGAAAAGCTCGAGCTCGACTCGAGAATCAGCTCAAAAAATCAGTAAATCAGAAATTCTCCACACCAGAAATCATCGTCGGAGATGGCCGGGCGCCGGAGAGGGGTAAAGGTGGGAGCTTTGGATGGTTCTGGCCGTGAGCTCCTCCTCCATCGCGTCGAGCTTGTTTTTGCCTCGAGCTTGAGCCCATGGCTGCCGTCGTCAAAAAAACTTGTTTTTGCCTCGAGCTCGAGCCTATGGCCGCTGTCGTCGTCACCTGTCAACCTCGCCTCACAGATTGCTATTGGCCTCGCCTTCTGCTAGTTCTGCTCCTCGCGATGATGACGTCGCTGATCCTCGCCTGTCAGCCTCGCCTCGCGATGATGCTGGTTCTGCTCCTCGCCTATCAGCCTCGCCTCGCCGATCCTCAAGCTCGAGCCCATGGCCGCTGTCACAGTCGTCCTCTCTCCTTCAAGTGGCTGCCGTCGAGACCCATCGCCGTCATCCTCTCTCCTTCAAGTGGCCGATTGGAGACCCATCGCCGTCGACTGAAACAGAGCTCTGCTCGACTGAAGTGGTTTTTTTATTTTTTTCTTTCCTGAACCGAACCGGTCAGTTCCGGTTCAATTTCTCTCTTTCTTTTTTTTTCTTTCATTGGGCTAAAACCCGTCGTAGCCATCTCATCCATCAAATCTCATTTGGACTCGTTTGACATGTTTCACTTTGGTGATCTGCAATTGAGACTTTTAAAACCTGCATAAATAAAGTTAAATATAAACATGCCCGTATATTCAAATAAGTTATTTGATTTCCCCTTGTTTATTTTTTATGTATTTTTTGGTTTATTATATTATGTCGTAAATACTTTCGTCAACCTCACCGTGTTCTTCAGTCTTCACCAGCGCTCAAGCTTCTGCTCGAGCACTCTGTTCTAGCTAAAAGCCTACAATGTCCTATGAGCCATGAATCTGAACGCCCGTAGTTTAATTCCGTGCCCGTCTTCTCTTAAATAGACATCAATGGTTCATATCTTTTTCTGCACTTAATCTCAGCTCTTGGGTCACTTTGGCACTTCAAAACACGTGTAATGGCTTTAATTTTGCTATTTTGCAGTTCGAGTACTTGAACCTATACAAAATAAAACATGTCCCAAATTAGTCTTCTGGGATGTAAATCAGCGACTTAGATCTTTTCTGCGTGTGATCTCAATGTTTTAAATAAATTAGGTTCTTTAAAACCTGCCTGCGTATTCAAATGAGTTATTTGATTTCTCTGTGTTTATTTTCTCTGTATTTTTTGGTTTATTATATTGTGTAGTAAATGCCCTCCTCGACCTCACCACGTTGTTCAGTTTTCACTAGTGCTCGAGCTTCTACTCGAGAATTGGATTGACCCAGGTTTGATATTAAGATGCAACATTAGTGAAGTTGATTAGCGCGGTGTTTGTGTGATAAATAGAACACGCTTCCCTTGAACAGATGTTCTGAGCTCAAACCCCCACTCCGTTGGCTATCCACTCGGGATTATATCCTGATTTACCTGATGCGTATGATGGGTGGGCCTTGTATGCACCCAAGGTGATTGGCAGCGGGATGCAGTGCTCTAAGAGATCAGTTTCCTTGCCCCTTCTAGTCGGGTTCTAAGGACTTCGACACCCCTCGTTATAAAAAGAATTTATCATTGAAGCCCACTTCAAATATGTAATAAATATTTTTTTGTACACAAAGAGTATAAAAACATTTGTAGGTCAACTGGTTAAAGTCTAGAGTATGCTCCTTTGCGTTTGGGTTCGAATCTCACCAAAACTGAAATATGAATTTTTGCTTTAAGCCAGGTTCGAGCTCGAGCCCAGTTTCTAAACCTCGAGCTCGAGTCAAGCTGAGCCAAAACTCGACTCGACTCGGCTCATGAGCAGCCCTACTAGTAGTAAATGATGTGGTTATGCATATTGGAATAGTGGATGCCTGATCATTATATGTTAATATTATATGTTAAATGCATGAATGTGGGTTTAAAGAAGAGTTTATTTTGATGAATCCAGATACATGATGCTATGGAATGCAAAAAAACATGCTTATGTAAATATTGTTAAATATTGTATGTCTACTATATGAGCATGATGTTCTATACCAGTACATAAAGGGCATGTATAGGGATGGCAAATGATATAACATGCCATAAGATGTAAACAAGATAATAGTAAGCAGAAACTATGGGAAAGAGAACTGGAGAAGTAAAGTGAATTTAAGCAGAATGTGGAACTTGCTTGAGTTATATGATAAGATATGAATTAGAGACTTTGGCGAGAGAACCAACCATTATGATGATGTATGATTTGACATGGTTAGTATCATGCTCAGGGAATACATAAGTACTCATTTGAGGTCTGGGTCGATCAACAAACAAGGAAAAACCTATATTTTCAAGGAAGAACATAAGTGTTGGAGCAAAGCTCAAAAAATTTTAAGGGAGACTTACAGATTAGGCAGATATACAGTGTAAAATTGTAAACATTAGCAATAAGGTAGACTAGAAAAAAATTTAGCTCTGGGGTAGTACATTGTCATACAATAATCACTTTACATTACCATAACAGTATCATAAAATAAAATTTACTGATTAGATAGCTGCTTAATTCTTAAATATATGTCTGAAATCTATCTAACTTGCTCAAAACTTAATCGCCCAAAATTCCATGTAGTCACTGAAACATTTTGAAACTCCATCAAAAGCTTATTTTGGACTGTTGGTTCGGGCAGCCAGAAAAGTGGGTGGAAAACCGAGGTCTTTACATATGACCTGGCGCCAACTTTCGGTTTCTCATATCACCCGGAATCTTTTTCTTTCTTCTATATGACCCGGAAAGTACCTAAAATACCCTTAGGTTTAGGTATAAGCACCCACACTATGAGTTTTTCCATATTACTCAGAATCTGAGGAGGTACCCGGAGAAACTCGTGTTCAGTCGGAGAAGAAGGCGTTTCGTCCGGCATCTCCGCCCATATCATTGCCGGCGCCGGCGCCGTCTAAATCGAGAAAGGTAATCTTCGCGCCAAAAAGCGAGAAAACGAGCGGGATGAAGGGATTTTGATGTAAGAGCAGCGAGGAAGCCCTCCCAACTACAAAAATTAAGATCTACATGTAAAGAAACACATATAAAGATCATCAATTGGTGTTGGACCGCTCTTGGACATGAAATAATAGGATAAAAATGGGCAAAAACTTAAAATACTCTTCGGCAAGTAACAAGTTTAATTTATATATCTTTCTGTGATCCTAATGAAGGGGAAGAGGAGGAAAAATAAGGAAGAACATAAAAAATGGGCAAAAATGGATGAAAAATGAGCGAGTTATCAAATTTTGAAAATTTCTATTTTATTGTGTCGTCGAAAACACGAAAAATATCCAAGTCGTGTTTTGGAGACACGACTTGAATTGAGTCGTGTCTTGTACGACATGATAAAATGGGAATGTTTAAAATGTCATAACTCGCTTATTTTTTATCCTTTTTTGGCCATTTTTTTTCGTTCTTCCTTATTTTTCCTCCTCTTCCACCTCATGAAGATATATTAGGATAAAAAATAAGAAAAAAGAAGAAAGTGGAAGCTCTTCGCCGGAAAGCTTCTATTTTTTCTTTCTTCTTATTTTTTCTTCTTCGTTCATCCTAATATATCTTCATGAGGTGGAAGAGAAGGAAAAATAAAGAAGAGCGCAAAAAAATGGGCAAAAACGGATAAAAAATGAGCGAGTTATGACATTTTGAAAATTTCAGTAAAATCGTGTTTTGAAAGACACAACTTGCAGTAAAATCGTGTCGTCGCGTACACGACTATACTGCAAGGCGTGTCTTTCAAAACACATTTTTACTGGAATTTTCAAAATATCATAACTCACTCATTTTTTATCCATTTTTGCCTATTTTTTTTGCGTTCTTCCTTATTTTTCATCCTCTTCCACCTTATCAAGATATATTAGGATAAAAGAATAAGAAAAAATAAAAAGAAAGAAGAAGGTGGAAGCTCTTCCCCATAAAGCTTCTATTTTTTCTTTCTTCTTATTTTTTCTTCTTCTTTCATCCTAATATATCTTCATGAGGTGGAAGAGGAGGAAAAATAAGGAAGAACGCAAAAAAAAATGGGCAAAACGGATAAAAAATGAGCGAGTTATTATATTTTGAAAATTCTAGTAAAAACGTGTTTTGAAAGACACGACTTGCAGTATAGTCGTGTCGTCGCGTACACGAGTATACTGCAAGTCGTGTCTTTCAAAACACGTTTTTACTAGAATTTTCAAAATGTCATAACTCACTTATTTTTTATCTGTTTTTGCCCTTTTTTTTGCGTTCTTTCTTATTTTTCATCCTCTTCAACCTCATGAAGATATATTTGAATAAAAGAAGAAGAAAAAATAAGAACAAAGAAAAAAGTGGAAGCTCTTCGCCGGAAAGCTTCTATTTTTTTTCTTCTTATTTTTTCTTCTTCTTTCATCATAATATATCTTCATTAGGTGGAAGAGGAGAAAAAATAAGGAAGAACGAAAAAAAAGGGCAAAAACGAATAAAAAATAAGCGAGTTATGACATTTTAAAAATTCCAATAAAATCGTGTCTTGAAAGACACGACTTGCAGTAAAATCATGTCGTCGAGTACACGACTTGAATTCATTTTAAAGTCGTGAGGAATGTGTCCTTCACATTTGAAGTAAATTTCTAAGAGTTTAATTGTGACAATAGTGACTTACTGGAAGGCTTGTCAATTTATTTTCTCAATAAACACTTGAATGTGATGGGCAGTGTGAATTGTTCAATACATCTATGTCACTGTCCCTTTCAATGTTTGTATGAAAAAATATATCAATAGCAGGTTATGTAGACTTTTCTGCCTATAAATATGCAATGCCTTATATTCAGTCTGATACAAAATCTTAATGCTATTCATGGCTTCTGCAACAACCCATTTGAGACATCTCATATTGGCCTTAGTTACGGTTATTGCTTTGAGCAAGGGACCGGATGGCTCCAAGGAAGAATATTTCAAGATGAAAAGGTACTTGACTTTCATAAATAGGTCATCTGTATAGAGCATCAAGGTAATTAAGCTTCATAATACATGTTCACATTTTCTCAACGTTCATACTTTTACAAAATGTATAATAAATTAATCTATGTATTTGTTACTGCAGACCAAGCACGGGCAAACTTTTGATTGTGTAGAAATATACATGCAGAATTACATGATCAAGGTTATCTTTTGATTTACTTGTCTTCAAATCAAGCCTCGCAACATTATTATATGTGTTGTGACTAATACTAATGCTCATTAGATGAGACCATCTTCCTTACCTCTAAGAATTAATGTTGCACCTTCATGGTAAGAAAAAATGGAAGCTTTATGGCGAAGAGCTTCCATTTTATAGACACGACTATACTGCAAGTCGTGTCTTTCAAAACACGATTTTACTGGAATTTTCAAAATGTCATAACTCGCTTATTTTTTATCCATTTTTGCCTATTTTTTGCGTTCTTCCTTATTTTTCCTCATCTTCCACCACATGAAGATATATTAGGATGAAAGAAAGAAAAATAAGAAGAAAGAAAAAATAGAAGTTTTCCGGCGAAGAGCTTCCACGTTCTTCTTTATTCTTATTTTTTCTTATTCTTTTATCCTAATATATCTTTATGAGGTGGAAGAGGATGAAAAATAAGGAAGAACGCAAAAAAATGGGCAAAAACGGATAAAAAATGAGTGAGTTATAACATTTTGAAAATTCCAGTAAAAACGTGTTTTGAAAGACACGACTTGCAGTATAGTCGTGTACGCGACGACACGACTATACTGCAAGTCGTGTCTTTCAAAATACGATTTTACTGGAATTTTCAAAATGTCATAACTCGCTCATTTTTTATCCATTTTTGCCATTTTTTTGCGTTCTTCTTTATTTTTTCTCCTCTTCCACCTCATGAAGATATATTAGGATGAAAGAAGAAGAAAAAATAAGAAGAAAGAAAAAATAGAAGTTTTCCAGCGAAGAGCTTCCACCTTCTTCTTATTTTTTCTTATTTTTTTATCCCAATATATCTTCATGAGGTGGAAGAGGAGGAAAAATAAGGAAGAACGAAAAAAAATGGACAAAAACGGATAAAAAATGAGCGAGTTATGACATTTTAAACATTCCCATTTTATCATGTCGTACAAGACACGACTCAATTCAAGTCGTGTCTCCAAAACACGACTTGGATATTTTTCGTGTTTTCGACGACACAATAAAATAGAAATTTTCAAAATTTGATAACTCGCTCATTTTTCATCCATTTTTGCCCCTTTTTTTATGTTCTTCCTTCTTCCCCTTCATTAGGATCACAGAAAGATATATAAATTAAACTTGTTACTTGCCGAAGAGTATTTTACGTTTTTGCCCATTTTTATCCTCTTATTTCATGTCCAAGAGCGGTCCAACACCAATTGATGATCTTTATATGTGTTTCTTTACATGTAGATCTTAATTTTTGTAGTTGGGAGGGCTTCCCCGCTGCTCTTACATCAAAATCCCTTCATCCCGCTCGTTTTCTCGCTTTTTGGTACGAAGATTACCTTTCCCGATTTGGACGGCGCCGGCGCCGGCAATGATATGGGCGGAGATGCCGGACGAAACGCCTTCTTCTCTGACTGAACACGAGTTTCTCTGGGTACCTCCTCAGATTCCGAATAATATGGAAAAACACAGAGTGTGGGTGCTTATACATAAACTTAAGGGTATTTTGGGTACTTTTCTTGTTGATTCTGTTTCATATGGGATTTCACTGGAAAAACTAGTTAATACGGAAAAACAAAAGTTGGCGCCATGTAATATGGAAAAAACTCTGAAAAACCTTCTTTCCTAATAGGCTTACATAGGCAGAAAATTAGTTAACAAGCCATAATAGGTAGGGAATTTTTTGTAAATACCTCAGGCTGTCCGACCTATTTTCCATCTTTGCGAACCATCGAATATCAAGATCACGCACGCATTAAATGTGGGTTCTAACAAAAAAGAAATTGCTTTATACTGGAGCGTACAGCTGATATGTATAGATTTTATATTTTTTATAAAATATAAAATATAAAATATATTATATTTTTATATTTTTTATAAAATATAAAAATATATTATATTATATTTTTTAGAGCTGATATGTGTGCGCCATTAATTATGATGATCCCAATGATGGAGGCGGATAAAAAAGGACATGTCTAGCCGGACAAATTTGGTTACCAAAATCATGTTATCACCATTTTGTCACGTCAACAACAGAGGAGAGGGAAAATTACAAGTTTACCAAGAATCCTGGATCTCCCTACCACGTGTCCCTTGGTCACTCTTCCTGGTCACAATATTGGTTAGGAAAACATTTTCCGATAAAAAAATGCTTTCACCGTATAATCCCAATCGAGGACTCCCTCCGTCCGGCATTTAGTAGATACATTTGACGGAGGGAGTAGCTACTTGACTTGGGTCCCACATTGTCCCTGGGCCCACACACATCCCACATTAGCGATGGCCCATGTGTCACCAAATGTTGTCCTCTAGCAACAACCAACAGTCACCTGTCTCCCCCAACACCTCACTCTCCTAGTTCAAGAACTCGCAAGTTCTGGAACTCAAGAGAGGTCAGACAGTTTGAGTGCTCCTCCAATGGCCGACGACAGCATCCTTCGAAGGCGGGAAGTCTCAGCAATGCTGAAACAAGGCTTCCTCTCAGACCTCGCCCTCTCCCCTTCCCACCACCCCCGCCCCCGCCCCCTCCCCCAGCTCCCCCTCCCCTCCCCACCCCCTCCACCGCCACCGACCTCAAGTCCCGCTCCCCGACCCTCTTAGAGATAATGGCCCTGGAAGGCGTCCCTCCCCCTAATCCCGCCGACTCCGACGCCGACCGAGCCCGCCGCCTCCAGACCAAGGCCACCAAGTTCCTCGCCGACTCCCCATACGCCGGCGGCGCCGCCGCTGACATCAGGCTCAGTGTCAGCTCCCGGGACGGAACGTTCAGAGTGTTCATGGAGGTTCACCGGCGTGTGCTGACCGGCCGGAGCCGGTTCTTTGCGGGGAAGCTCCGGGAGGACGACGACGTGGGCGCGCAGCATATAGTGGAGATTTGCGACTGTGAGGACGTTGAGGTGTATGTGGAGGCTGTGGTGATGATGTACTGTGAGGATCTGAGTAGGAGGCTGGTCAGGGAGGATGTTGCAAGAGTCCTTGGCCTTCTCAAGGTTCTTAATTTAAGCTAATTTCTTCTCTCTTCAGTTTTCTTGGTATAAACTTGCAATTGTTTTCAGCCAAAAACGAGGTTATCTGGTTTTTGTTCATGGCTGAGTAGATCAGATACTGGAGCTGTATGTTTGTCTCTTACTCCTTCCGTCTGGATTTGATAGAAACATTTTGAATTTGGAAAGTATCTTTTCAACTACCAAATGTATCTATTAATTCCGGACAGAGGAGTACTTGTCATCACTAATAGCTTGCTTAGATAATCTGAGCAAGAGTAGATTTCGTAGTTTGATGGTTATTGAGTTAATTAGTCATTGCTGATCAGTAGATTTGGCATTATGGGGAGGATTCTCATCTTGCTGATTCATTTCCATTATTTTCTAATTTGAGAAGATAGGAACCTGTAATTTCTGTAATTTTGGAATGCCTACCTGCATTACCTACCTGGTTTTTCAATTTATGGGTATGCCATGGTGTTGGTACTTGGCAGTGATCTAATAAATGACTAAAGTCAGTTGGCAAGCAACTTTTGGTTAGGATTAGATATGATCTTAATGTAACTAATGAGAATGCTCAATTAATTGATAGAGGTGAGGCACCTTGATTCAATTTGCACACATGACAGAGTTGGCCATTTAAATTGTTAATGTTGGTTTATTCAACCGTGAAAGATTCATTTATTCACGTTGTTAAGGATTTTAGTTCTCATGTCTCTTGAATGTTTTTTTAAAAAACTGTATAGCGTGCCCTGTTTATATGGAATTTAGTCTAGCTAATCTTTTATATATGGACTTCGTTAATGCTGAGGTGTTAAGAATAATATAATTCACATTCTTTTTTGTTTTGGTCTCGTACATGTCTATAGAATTATTTACTGTTTCAGGTATCTGCAGAAATCATGTTTGATGCTGGAGTGATGGCTTGTTTAGAGTACCTGGAAGCCGTTCCATGGACAGAAGATGAAGAGGAGAAGGTTGTATCCATTCTCAAACAACTTCAGCTCCAGGATCCAGTGCCTGAAGTTCTGCAGAGGATCACAGTGGAGCCATCAACTCCCTCAAGAATAAATGGCATTTTCTTCCATCTTTTCACTAGTGTTTTACAAGCCAAGGATGATAAAGCAAGGAGAGAAATGAAAAGCTTAATTTCGGGCTTGCTTAAAGAAGATGCAACTCATGATAAAAATAGTATCGACAGACTCGATATCTCAAGAGACGCCCTTTACCATCTCTGCAACAAATGTCTCAGTTCTCTTCTACTTTGCTTGTCGGAGGCAGCAAACACAGAAGAAAGTGGGCGGGAACCGAGGAGCTTTAATGGCTGAAATTGCACGCGAGGCTGATAATACCCACTGGATTGTGGATATCATGATCGAGAAAAAAATGGGCGATGAGTTTGTGAAACTTTGGGCTGATCAGAAAGAACTTGCCAGTCTCCGCTCAAAGATACCCTCCATGTATAGGTTCGAAATAAGCAGAATCACAGCACAGATATGTGTTGCTGTTGGGAGAGGACAAATTTTAGTACCCAAAGATGCAAGATTGGCATTATTAAACACCTGGTTGGAGGCTCTATATGAAGATTTTGGTTGGATGAAGAGAGCCTGTAAATCACTTGACAGAAAGTTGGTGGAAGATGGTTTGAGTCAGACGATTCTTACTCTTCCTATGGTGCAACAACAAGCAATTCTGCTGAATTGGTTTGATCGATTTCTGAGCAAGGGTGACGACTGCCCCAATATTCAGAAAGCATTTGAGGTGTGGTGGAGAAGAGCTTTTGTTAGGCAATATTCGGGAAATCAGGACGGATCTGAATTGCAGATCACAATCTGTGATTATGCTACTTGAAGTGCCTTTACCGTACTCCTTATTGAATTTACACCTTCTCCGTCAATGAGTTACGGGTTTAAAGTTTGGGTTTGGTTCTGAAGCATAAATCTCAGGCGGAAATCTGAGAAACATCTGCCAGGAGCTGCCTATTATAAGAGTTCCAACTTCGAATGCTGCCTAAAACCAGGTCTTAAAACCATGCCAGGAGCTGTACTCAAGTCTCCAACATATTCTGTTTGTACGTAAAACCAGGTATTCGGAACTGTTAAGACTTGCATCAAAAAAGAAGAATTGTTACAGATGTGTGCACATTTATGACATGTATGTGAGAAAAAACATGGGAGTGTTCCAACACGAATTTTTTGTTTGGTAAATGTTCCAACACGAATTTGGAATCATGAACATAAGCAGATGTTTTCCATTAGGCCAATGTAACTCCTATAGAGTATGATTGTAATTTCTTCCCGGTTATATTTCTCCAAAATCACAGACAAGATTTATTTCATGGAGTGAGTTACCACGTTCCTCGTGTGCCTGACAGCTTTGACACCTAGCTGCTCTGCTACATTTCTCTGCATTTACTGTATGGGGAGAGGAAAATTGATAGGGGGAGGCAGGAAACTGTGAAGGATTAAGGCAATATTTTTTCATGTGATAGATGAGAGTACAGCATCCAAGGCTTTTTCTATTAATTGCAAGCCATTCAGGTTGCCAGTACAGAATCTTTTTTTATACAAACAAGTACAGAATCTTTGTTGGAGGAAAAGAGAACTAAATTCTTCAGACAAAAAGGCTATTTCTATAAGTAAGCGTCGCTAGCTATCGATTTCAGTATTTCAAGTTGAGGGAGGCTTAGTCAAAGATCTTCATTGTATTTCCCTCGAACGAAATCTTTGTCATCTTTTAGTCATCATTATTGCAAATGAATTCCCTCAGGTGATGAAGTTGTGTATGCAATTTTTTTTTTTGCTATTAGGATGAATTTTTCAATGGCTAAACATTGACTACACTCTTATATTGTCACCAAAAAAAAACAGAGCCTGCTATTATGATGAATAATATTCCTTGAAATTGTGGTAATTCTCATATCTCATTAGTCATTCCCTACAGCAGCTTCAAGCGTGCCTTCGTATTGCTTTTGTAGTTGAACATGCTATGGTAGAATAATGTATGCGCACACAACTAGCCTGCAAGATACTTATATCGATCCATGGACATTTTCCAATTAAGGTTCCCTAGAAAGTTAATTATACTCTGTCCTTCTAGGCATATCAAGCATACTTTTCTTTTAAGAGAATTCTTTTAATCAACTCTTATTAATGGCACTGAGTCTTTCACCTACTTTTCACCTCCCGTAACATGATACTGTTAAATAGTACTCCCCCTGTGCCACCTTAGTGGTCCCATTTGGTTATATATCCTAATCCTTAGTATTCCTTGCTCTTAGCATTTTGCATCTCAGACTGATGAAAGAAAAGTATGGATGGAGTGAAATAATATAGGAACTTTTGATTCAAAAGTAGAGAAGAAGAAACAACGTTAAGTATAGTTCTCTAACGACTGAAGAACTATGAACAACTATGAACCAGCTTCAACATGTGGAAAGGTTGGCCTATAAGTGGACCAGAATGAATGCACCTAACAAAAGCAAGGCCATCGAGGATGACAAGTTTCCAGTCCAGTAAATGCTGCCAGCCCTGTTCTCCCATCGAGGGTGATAAGTACCTGGAAAAATAGAAATCAAGAAATTTCATCATACAATAGAGTAAAAACATTATCTTCCAAGTTATAGTAGTTTGGCACTCATACAATAAAGTGTCTCCACAATGGATTTGAGAATTTGAACAAGATTCTATTCATGGCATCAAATGGTATGTTATGTGCTGTAAAGATTTGATACCTGGTGTAGCACTGGAATTGGGATATGTAGCTGCAAGTGAAAACAAAACAGCAATAACGTCTTTCAGAAAAGTACAAAAAGAGTAAAGAAACGCAGCTAGATCGACAAAAGTCACAAAACTTTGATACCAGCAGAGTTGCAGGTCTCGAAGCCTTGCATGAGGCAGCGTTGGGGGAGGAGGAGGGCCTGGGTGGGGTTGATGCCGAGCGCCACGAGGATCTGGGTGTTGCTGAAGAGGCTGCAGAGGCATGGAAGGTCGCTACTCTGCACCGCCTCTCTCAATGGGTCGCAGCATATGCCCGGGGGCGATGTCGAGTCCATGTAGTCCCGGCACGGCAACAGCATCGACGCGCACTCCACCGGCTGCTGCTGCGCCGACGCTGCCGCAGTGAGTACCAGCAGCAAGACGGCCGATATCCCTCCAGCCTTTCGAAAGAGACCCATGTCCCCTTTCGTTCTCTCTGCTTCCTCGCGGCAGTTTCATTGACTGGCTCTCGTCTCGTCACTGGGGGTCGTCTTCCATTATTAAAGAAGTGCCGTTACTATTTCAGTACACAAGGAAGGAGTATCCTTAAGAGGTTCAGCTTTGTCATGCTCCATGGCCAGCACCAGGATACACACTACACGGGTCTTAACATGGTACATATATACTTGACCTATACCAGCAACATGGCATCTTGGGTTTATGTACCTCGCTGGGAGCCCTATGTAAGGAAGGTGGCAAGCGCATAACGTAGATCTTATTGCTGTGCATGAATCACGTCCCGGATAGTAAACCAATTGCTGAAATTTGCGTCGGTTACAAAAATTCCATAATAACTGCGCAACACCCAAGGAATATAGCACTTGGGGTTGACTCTATGGTCTGTTCCTCAGATGCTCTCTTGAGTGTAGTCTATAGGCAGGCCACAGTAAAGGAAGTGTGAGACCGCCCCTTTGGTCACCCACCAGAGACTATGGGGCTGTTTGGGAGGCCATTTGTAGGAAAGTTAAAGTTTTTTCTTTTCCTCTTTTCAAATAAAATGAATATAATAGTTTATTTGGCAATGATTATTTTTTTATATATTTCTTTTAATCATTTAGGATGTAAAATGATGGAAGGGTAATCATGGTCATTTGGTTATAAGATTCTCATTTAAAAATACATTTGACAAGTGGCATTCACCTCGTGAATGAAAATAGTCCCTTAAATAATCATTAACCGTGTAAATGTAAGTGATTATGTAAACGTGGCTGTGGGTGGGAAATGGTATTAAATGAAGTAGGAAATGGCCTGAGGGGTATTGGCGTCGGGTTACGTGCTTTAAGACTAGGGGACTTTTTAGTGACAATAAGAGTTTCGTCTCTGTTTAGTCATTCAAAATTTTGTAACCTTCATGTTCATGGCAATCCTAGCACCAGCTCCTCCTGTTCTAATCTGCCTCTCCCGCTCCAGCAGAAGCAGGAAGAAGAGACAATACCAGAGGCTACACGATAACAAGGTTGCCCATACCTCCAAATCGCCCCTGACTCCTCTCCTCATCCATCAACTTCCCGAAACTCGAACCAAACACCAAGTGCTCGACCAAGTCCTCACAGACATTCAGATCTCCATTTCCCGCGGCGTCAAGGTTGATTACCAGATATTCTCCTCCCTCCTGGAGACGTGCTTCCGCCTGCGGTCCATCGACCACGGCCTCCGCCTCCACCGCCTCATCCCCCCGAACCTCCTCCGCAAGAGCGCTGACCTCTCGTCCAAGCTGCTCCGTTTGTACGCCGACTTTGGACTCGTCGATGAGGCCCAGCAGCTGTTCGACGAAATGCCGAGGCGTGACGGGTCGGCCTTTGCCTGGAATTCGCTTATCTCCGGCTACGCCGAACTGGGTTTGTATGATGATGCCATGGCTATCTATTTTCAGATGGAGGAAGACGGGGTGGAACCGGATCAACACACCTTCCCCCGCGTGTTGAAGTCCTGCGGCGGGCTCGGGACGATTGGGATAGGCGAGGCTGTGCACCGGCACATTGTGCGGTCCGGATTCGGCAGTGATCCTTTCGTCCTCAACGCGCTGGTTGCAATGTATGCAAAGTGCGGAGACATTGTCAAGGCTCGGAAAACCTTCGACAAGCTCCTTCACCGGGACTCTGTTTCATGGAACACGATGTTGACCGGCTACATTCGCCATGGCCTGTTCGTCGAAGCTGTGGATATCTTCCGGCAAATGGTAAATGACGGAGTCAAGCCTGATTCGGTAGCAATATCTTCAATCGTGGCATGTACAGAGACGTTGAGAGTTGGACTTGAGATTCATGGTTGGGTTCTCAGGAACGGGAATGAAACCAGTCTCTCCGTCGTGAATTCGCTGATCTCACTGTATGGGCAACATGGTCAGGTCGGACGAGCTCGTATACTGTTCGATGAAATGCCTGTACGAGACGTTGTGTCGTGGAATGTTATGATAAAGTGTTTTGCTGGTGATCATCAAGCTCTGGGCATCTTTCAAGAAATGGAGGATTCCGGGGTGCTCCCAAACCATGTTACATTTGTATCACTACTCTCGACGTGCGCAAGCTTGGGCTTGGTGGAAGAAGGGAAGACATCGTTCACGAAGATGGAGGAAGAGTATCGGATAAAAGCAAGGGTGGAGCATTACGCGTGCATGGTGAATCTGCTGGGAAGGGCTGGCCTTGTGGATGAAGCTTATCAAACTATAGAGGAGAAGATGGGATTTGAAGGGGGTGGTACAGTGTGGGGAGCTCTGCTGTATGCGTGTTCGCTTCATGGGAATGTAGACATTGGAGAGGTTGCTGCAGAGAGGTTATTTGAGCTGGAGCCTGATAATAGGGAGAACTTCGAGCTTTTGCGGAAGATTTACAGGGATGTAGGGAGGTTCGAGGAGGAAGAACGTGTCGTGATGTTGATGATAGCAAGAGGTTTGGAATAGTATGGGGGAGCTGAGACATGGCAGTTCCTGGTTTTGATATGAGAGTTGGAAGGAGCCGTTCCACCACGCTCCATGTAGGCTTTTGTCCCTGGAGCTTTCTCATGAACAATTTTGTTGTACAGAAATTTACTCCATGTTTTGTATGATATCAATGGCAGCTTAAGTTTATATATGAAAAAATGTCTACATAATTTCGGGTCAGAGAAACGAGTGACATCCAAAAAGATGGCTTTTTGCAACGTCCACAATTAGGGGCTGTTTGGGAGGCCATTTGATATAGTAGGAAAGGTAAAGTTTTTCATTTTCATTTGATGATTGTAGCATTTCATTTTTATTGATGATTGTAGATGGGTTTTGGGGATTCAAAAGGGAAACATGAATGATAGAAGGGTAAATAAGGTTATTTGTCACGAGATTCTCCTTTAAAAATACAATTGACAAGTGACCTCGATAATGAAATTGACCATTATAATCAGTTAGGTGAACATAAATGATTATGTAAATGTGCCTCTCAAACGCTTTTTTGTGAAAAATAGTGGAAAATGGTCTTAAATGAAATGGAAAATAGCCTCCCAAACAGGCCCTTAGACTTCATCCGAAGAGAAAGAAATGTGTACATGACAGATACTTTCTGTTCCTGTAGGGTTCTGCCCCTCTGCAGTGCCTCCGGCCCGGCTGGGAGAAGAGCCTCCTGGCCGGATGGAAAAAATCGCCCTGGCTGGCCAGGCCATTCAAGCTTGCTTTGGGCATTGCACGAGTATGGTGAAGGTTACCATGTGGAAGAGTAGCAGCAGATGGCGGCTTTCTCTCCGGTGGTGCTTGCTCCTCCCAACTCCTCTTTGGGTCCCCTACTCCCTTTGATGGCGTCCTTACTGCACTCAGGCGCCAACCTCTACCTCTTGCCTTCCATCCCTATCTTACCCCATGAAAGCTCTCCACTTTCTTACTCCCTCCACTCCAATTCACCCAATACATCTCCACCCTTCTCCTCTCTATCCATGCGCCACCCTTGTTCACTCTACCCATCCCACCTTCCCCCACTCAGCCAAAATCGCTGGCAAGTTATCATATTATACATGGGCGTGCAGACAAGCCCGCTCATTGTGCAGCACGTTTATGGGAACGAGCAATCATTGGATTATATTCCATTTTGTATCGTCCTGCCAAAACCTACCTAATAATCTGCCTCATCAAACAATGTCCAAATCATCTGCCTACAAACTTCCATCAACAAATTCTTTTGGCAAATGATATCACTACACTGCACACCAAAAATATTTGGGACCTCAATGTCTTTTTCTTTTGCTAAAATTGAATTACAAATACATTCACCACCAGCAAATTCAACAATATGCTTATGGCATCAACTACACTATGTACTTCAGTAATTGTATAAAAAACAGTAACAACTTCTGAATTAAAAAAATCTCTGTAAGTACTAAAAATAATTACTTGACAGTAAACAAACAACGCTCCTAGGATCTCTCGACTATAAACAAACGGCACTTCTGGAATCTCTCTTGTCTGAGAAGCACAGAGAGAAGTCGGTCAAAAGGAAATTATGAGGGGTTAAGTGATGAAGCTGTTGATGGCAATTGGAGAAGACGATGGCGGTTAGTCCAGTTGTCATGGGAAATTGTATCCATCATGCCCTTATGAATGTAACATATGAAGGATTAGTAAGTGAGGATAAAGGCGTCTTTTGTTGAAATGATTTTAGTATAAATAACAGAAGAGGGGGATCGGGCAGAGCAGCTCAGATTACTCTGTTTCCTGAATAATCGGATCAGAGCTCATTTTGAGGTGGATTCCTCATCTGCTGGTGGATTCCAGCTCAACCTGTGGATTCAGGTTTTCTTTTTTTTTCAACTTCTTTGTAATTTTCTCTTTATTACAAACTTCAGCATTGTAATTGTTTCAATCATTTCGATCAATACAAATTACTTTGCTATACATATTGCTCTTGTTGTGTTCGATCTTTTGTCTGTTCGATTGGGCTGCATCATTTTGGTATCAGAGCTTAAATCGATTGCTTCCTATGGCGATCAGTGGTCCTGATGAAGAACAGATTACCCAACAGCAAATTTTACAGACGATGCAACAGATCTTGCTTCAATTACAACAAATGAACATGAACCAAACAACTCCGCAAATGTCGGGAAGAGATCCAAGATTTGTGCATATGGCTCGAAGGGATCATCCAAGCTCCTCTGGTCAACCAGTAATGGATGGCAGTTCTAGTGAAGAAGAACCAGAAGAGACTGCAGGAAATACTATTAGAGGCAAAAATCAAGGGTTTCGAAGGCCTCAAAGAGTTGATAATGAATTTGGAGGTCAAGATGTGAGAAATCATATGAGGTGTGGATCTGATCATTTACAACCGTCTTTTAGACCGAAATTGGAACTATCCAATTTTGATGGCATGCTACACATTGAAGATTTCCTTGATTGGTTAGTGGAAGTAGAGAGGTATTTTGAAGGAATGGAAGTTGCTGCTGAGAAACAGGTGAGGGTTGTAGCCTACAAGTTGAAAGGAGGGGCCTCAGCTTGGTGGGAGCAAGTGCAAATGAACAGAAGGCAGTGTGGTAAAACCCCAGTTCGTTCTTGGTCAAAAATGAAACAATTACTGCGATCACAGTACCTTCCTCTGGATTATGAACAAGTCCTCTATCAGAAGTACCAAAACTGCAAACAAGGAAATAGGAGTGTTAAAGAGTATGCACAGGAGTTCCAAAAATTAATGGTGCGCAACAATGTGAAGGAAACTGAACAACAACTGATTGGAAGGTTTAACAATGGGTTACAGTGGAGAATTCAAGATCGAATTGGTATGCAGACAGTGTTTTCCTTCTCAGCTGCTCTTCAACTAGCTCTTAGAGCAGAACAACAAATTGAGGGTCAAAAACACTTTGTTCCAGCATCTAACAGAGTGTCTGGGACACAGAATGCTCTTCACAGGGGAAGTGCTACAGTGATGGAAAGTGGACCTACTAATTCTCAATCGAAATCTGTTACTAAAACAGGAAGAGGGAGAGGAAATACTACCCAGCAGCCACCTAATCAGTATGCTAAACTGAAAGTTTCTGTTTGTTACAAATGCCTACAACCAGGACATATATCTAGTGCCTGTCCACTGAGGCAAAAATCTACCAATATTGTAGCTACTATACAAGGAAGTCAGGCACTTGAAGATATGATACTGACAGATTCTGCAACTATAGAATCAGATGTTCCTATTACATTAGTTGAAGCTGATGAGGGAGAAGATTATGACTCAGTTCTTTCTTCTCTACTAGTACAAAAACTCATGCTCCTGCCAAAGATTGATATCATCTCTCAGAGAAACAGAATTTTTATCACATATGGTACTGTTCAAAAAGTGATTTGTAAAATCATTGTGGATAGCGGCAGCAGTGAAAACCTCATCTCCAGACAGTTTGTAACCAAGCTTAAACTACCAGTGGTTCCACATCCCTGCTCTTATACCCTGGGGTGGATCAAAGAGGTAGGTGCTGTCAAAGTAACTGAGAGGTGTACAGTTCCCTTTTCTATTGGACAGGAGTATAGGACTGAAGTGTTGTGTGATGTAGTTGATATGGATGCTTGCCAATTATTGTTGGGTCGACCATGGCAATTTGATGTCAATGTTGTTCATGAGGGCAAAGCTAACACTTATTCATTTTTACATAATGGGAAAAGATTAGTACTGATGCCGAAGAAGCAGGATATATGTAGTGTTTCTCTTGACAATCCAGTCAAGAAAATTCTGTTGGTTGGTGACCTTACTAAGGATCTACAGGGAGCAACTGAGGTATATGCTTTAGTTGTTAAAAGCTCTCCTCCTTCTTTCTATGTTCCACCAAAACTACAGCAATTGTTTTAGAACTTTGTTGATGTTATGCCTAATGAGTTACCAGCTGTCCTTCCTCCTATAAGGGATATACAACATCACATTGACTTGTTTCCAAGAGCCAGTCTTCCTAATCTACCACACTATCGAATGAGTCCTAAGGAGCATCAAATTCTACAAGAACAAGTCGAGGAGCTCCTACATAAAGGGTTAATTCGAGAAAGCATGAGTCCTTGCGGGGTACCTGCATTATTAGTCCCTAAGAAGGATGGTACTTGGCGAATGTGTATAGATAGCAGGGCAATCAACAAAATTACTGTGAAGTATCGTTTTCCAATTCCTAGACTTGAAGATATGCTTGATATGCTTGCTGATTCTAAAGTATTTTCAAAGCTTGATATGAGAAGTGGTTATCATCAAATAAGAATTCGTGAAGGAGATGAATGGAAGACTGCATTCAAAACCAAAGAGGGGTTGTATGAATGGCTTGTTATGCCATTTGGTCTCACCAATGCTCCTAGCACTTTCATGACGTTGATGAATCAGGTACTTAAGCCTTTCTTTAATAAGAGTGTTGTGGTTTATTTCGATGATATTCTTGTATACAGCAAGTCCGAGGATGAGCAACTAGTGCATCTGGCTGAAGTATTGACAGCTCTACAAAAGAATGCATTATTTGTCAATCTTAACAAATGCAGTTTTTTGACAAATGAGCTTAACTTCTTGGGTTTCATTATTGGCCAACATGGAGTTAGTGTTGATCAGTCAAAAGTTACATCCATTGTGTCCTGGCCAGTACCTACTTCAACCAAAAAAGTTAAGAGTTTCCATGGGTTAGCTACCTTTTATAGAAGATTTGTTAGAGGATTCAGCACTATTGCTACTCCTTTAACTGATTGCATGAAAAGAGACAAGTTTGAATGGACCCAAGCAGCTCAATACAGTTTTGATACACTAAAACAGAAGTTGTCCTCTACTCCAGTACTAGCTTTACCCAGCTTTGAGAAGATTTTTGAAGTAGAGTGTGATGCATCTGGAGTGGGAATAGGTGCTGTTTTGTCTCAAGAAGGCAGACCAGTTGCTTATTATAGCTTTAAACTGAGTTTATCTAAACAACAATGGCCAGCCTACAAACTGGAATTTTTTGCCCTTATTCAAGCACTACGGCAATTGAGACATTACCTCATCCAACGAGAATTTATCCTCCATACAGATCATCAGCCTTTGAAGTTTATCCAACAACAGACCAAGCTTGACCGAATGTATGCTAGCTGGATTGCAGAGCTGCAGGAATTCAATTTTGTTATCAAACATAAGTCAGGCAAATTAAACACTGTTGCTGATGCATTAAACAGAAAATCTCTTTTGTTGTCTACTATGCATGTGGAAATATTTGGCTTTGACACTTTAAAAGAACTGTACAGTACAGATGTGGATTTTGGACATATCTGGTCACTCTGTGTGAATCAAAACTACTGGATATCAAGACTATCAAATACATAATGGATTTTTATTTCGAGGTAATCAACTCTGCATACCTGAGTGCTCATTGCGGCAACAAATTATATCAGAACATCACAATGGAGGAATTGGTGGACATTTTGGCAGGGATAAAACTGCTCAGTTGGTAATTGCTAAATTCTATTGGCCAAAGTTGAAGAGGGATGTTCTCTGATATGTTCAGAGATGTATGGTATGTCAGCAATCCAAAGGTCACAGCCAAAACACAGGATTATACAACCCTCTTCCAATTCCTAATGGACCATGGGAGGATGTCACTATGGATTTTCTTCTTGGATTACCTCGAACTAAGAAAGGATTTGACTCCATTTTTGTTGTTGTCGATAGGTTCTCCAAAATGGCTCACTTTATTCCATGTAAGAAAACCAGTGATGCTACTACTATTGGTCTGTTATATTTTAAGGAAGTGGTAAGGTTACATGGTATTCCTCACACAATCACATCTGACAGGGATAGCAAATTTCTCAGTCATTTTTGGAAAACACTCTGGAAACAGTTTGGCACTGCTTTGCAATTTAGTACGACTTGTCATCCTCAAACTGATGGGCAGACAGAGGTTACTAACAGAGTTTTGGGTAATTTGTTGAGATGTCTAGCTGGTACAAAACCTTCACAGTGGGACATTTTTATACCTCAGGCTGAATTTGCTTTTAATTCCTCCACCAACAGATCTACATGTTTCTCCCCATTTGAAATCATTTATGGATTTAATCCTCATAATCCTTTCGATTTACTATCTCCTTGTCAACTTCAGAAAGCTCCTAAAATGGTTCACTCTACTGTTACTAATATTGCTAATGTACATTTTTTGGTAAAAGAACATTTAGCTACTGCTAATGCTAAATATAGTAAAGCTGCTAATCAGCATAGGAGACAGCAGTTATATTCTGAAGGAGATCAAGTCATGGTGTATTTACGAAAGGAGCGTATGCCTACAGGGTACTATTCTAAGTTGGTTCATAGGAAGGTCGGGCCCTATACTATTCTTCACAAAATTAATGACAATGCCTATCTCATCGATCTGCCTGACAGTTATGGTATCTCCAAAACATTTAATGTTGCTGATATTTTTCCTTATCATCCTCCACTCGAAGCTGTTGATGCTGAAGCTTGTGGACAAGCTCTTGTTTAAGGGGAGGAGTAATTGATGAAGCTGTTGATGGCAATTGGAGAAGACGATGGCGGTTAGTCCAGTTGTCATGGGAAATTGTATTGAAAAGTCCATCATGCCCTTATGAATGTAACATACAAAGGATTAGTAAGTGAGGATAAAGGCGTCTTTTGTTGAAATAATTTTAGTATAAATAACAGAAGAGGGGGATCGGGCAGAGCAGATCAGATTACTCTGTTTCCTGAAGAATCGGATCGGAGCTCATTTTGAGGTGGATTCCAGCTCAACCTGTGGATTCAGGTTTTCTTTTTTTTCAACTTCTTTGTAATTTTCTCTTTGTTACAAACTTCAACATTGTAATTGTTTCAATCATTTCAATCAATACAAATTACTTTGCTATACATATTGCTCTTGTTGTGTTCTATCTTTTGTCTGTTCGATTGGGCTGCATCATTAAGCCATAAAATTCTATGCAAAAATCAACCAAATTCTGTTGTAGATATTTTCTATCCTTTGGGAAAGAGTTTTCTTTTCCCACTATCAGTTTTTCTTTTTCTCACTCTGAGGTTGAAAATAACTATTAACTGTCCTATAGAAGATTGTATGAAATGAAGCTAAAAAAACAGCATGCAACAACTTTTGAAGTGTTGAATCTTACCAGAACATAGAAAATCAATCCATTTCAAAATTAAATGGGTTGATCCATTCTAAAATCATTTGCATTTCATACTTAAAAGCATCCAAAAAAAGACCAAGCGAAAGCCCCGCCTTCCAATAATTAAACATGGTGATGAGGCTTTTAAGCTTGCTAAGCAACGGTAAAGAAGCTCTATACATGAGCGCCCCTATACCCTCTACTATGACCACGGCTAGACCAGCAGAAAGAATGTCCCAGTCTCCTGTTTGTCCTATCACAGTGGCAAAGGCAGTCGCACAATAAAAACCAACCAAAAAGAAGAGTATTTTCACAGGCAATCCCTTCCTGAGCTCCTTTATTCTGGTATTTACTTTCATCAGAATTTGTCGAATAGTCCTAACTAAACGAGTATCACGCTCACCGTCACCCATAGAAGGTTGTGAGGGGTTGCCATCAGCAGAACTCCGGATAGACCGGTGTATCCTCCTGAAGAGATCAGAGAAGGAAAAAATATCAGCCCAAAGTAAAGTACGTTTCTAAATTTCTCCAGAATATCTATAATGTGATGTGCCAATTCCCCATACCAAACAGTATTTAAGTCAGACAGCACAACCAAATAAAATGTGCAAAAAGAAAACCAACCTAGAACACAGATGGAGAGAAGGCAGTCCCACTTGATCAGAGTATGTTTGAGGATAGAACCTCAAATTGATGGCAAAGATAGTCTTGTGCTTCTGATCATCCACCAGAAACTTTGATCTCAAACAGTTAGACGTTAGAAAGACTATGTGGCTTGAAAGCTTCGGTGAATTTGATAATTTTGTCCCCATTCCAAATTGCATATGCCTAGACAAAGCGGAAATACGAAAGATCAATATCGTAGCATAAGAACATGAAACTCTGATCATAAATATATTTCACTAAAATGACTAAGAATTATGGGTAATAGTAACTATAGGAAGATAATGGTAAACAAAAACAGATAAACTCATCTGGCTATTCACTATACACGAAATCATGTAGGCTTTGTCCACATTGTACTCATTTCAGAGCATAACAATTTTTCAACTCTTCCTACATTTTCCCCAATTCAAAAAGTGTGAAAGCTTGTACAATCCAACACGCTAGGCACCCAAATTCAAACTACAGCCTAGGATAAATCCTCAAACTGTCATATTAACACCACAAATGGCTATTGCACTTGGTGGAAAATTTAGAATCTTCTGCAGAAATCCACCATTCCATCATCCTGGCGTGCACGAAACAACCCCAGCCTCTGTCGTGTTCGCCAGACCGGAGTTGGTGGGGGCAACCCAAAGAGGTTGTATCATCACTCATTAAACTACAGCCTAGGATAAAGCCTCGAACTGCCATTTTAACACTACTTAAAGCTACTCCCTCCGTTCAGAAATAGAGGGAGGATTTGCAAAATGTGGTTAGTGTTATTAACACTAGCCAGATTTTCCAACTCCTCTATTTCTGAACGGAGGAAGTATTTTTGTTGGTGCAAATTTTAGCATTTTCACTAGCAATTCATCATTAAGCTTCCATTTGTCAGGGAATAAGAGCAAACTAAATACTCCCTCCATCCCGTTTTAGATGCTCCATATGGAAAAGAGGACAGTAAAAATCAACACCTTTTTCAGATATCCACCATCCAATGAAAATCAACACTTTTTCCGATGGAGCTATTAAAACAGAACGGCATCCACCATCCAAAAAAATCAACACTTTTTTCAGATGGAGCTATTAAAACAGGACGGCGGGAGTCGAAAGGTAGAAACTTTTTTGATGAGATACCTGTATAGGTTCATAAACACATAATTTTAAGATTGTGCAATCGAAATTTCCTATTTTAATATACCAAAAGGCTCACAAACACGCTCCATGTACTCACTTCAATAACACAACAACTATACAAGGCAAATGGGATACTAATCTTGGGAATGAAACTGATCAACAAGTGCAGAAACGGCAGCAAATATATACCAATTCCAGACTCGTTTCTATGTGATATTTGCACAAATGAGAATCAAAATTGAAAGAAAACAAGGAGAAGATTACCCGGAAATGGTAGCCAAAAGAATCTTCAAAAAGGGAGAATGAGCTGATCGACTTCCTCACGCATTGGAGCCTCGTGGGCGGCGATGGTCTAGTGGTCGTCGCCGGAGATAAGTAGAAGATGGAAATCGGGTCGGTCCAAAATCTACAAAAAAAAATTCAGCCGGTTCAACCCGGCCGCATGCTCGTACGCACAGTGACGGCCCCGCTCGCGGTCGGCGCGCGTGGCTTCTATTCCGACACATGGGCCTTCGCCATCTCGCCGAGATCTCGGAGTGATCTCAGAGCACCTGCCGGTCCTGCCCGGACACGAGACTGTCGAATTCCGTGTTCCTTGTCTCGCCGAGATTTATGAGAACCGAGATCTTGGCGAGATAAGATGATAGAGAACTTTTTCCATATTACCTGGCGCCCACTTTCATATTCCCATATTACCTAGTTTTTCCCGTAAAATCCCATATGACTTGGAATCGGCACCTAGAGTACCGAAAATGCCCTTCTTTCACGTTTTTTTACTTTTTGTATCCAAATGCTTCATTCTTCCCAAAATTAACGATTTATGGGAGGGCAGTAATAACCCTACAGCAGATTCCTACACATTTTTATACACATCAGCTGTGTATGGAAAATGTGTCGGAATCTACCGTACAAATATCGTTTCCCTTTACGGGAGCATCAAGTTGGGGAAGAAGACATTCCGGCAAAGGTCCGTCTATCATCGCGGTTCAAACCACCGCCAGCGCCATCCAACCCGAAAAAAATAATATTTCATGCCGAAAAACTGTAAAAATAGCGGAAAAGACGAAAAAAAATCTATGATGAAAGGATTTTGGTGTAAAAGCAGCGGGAAAGCCCTCCCAACTACAAAAATTAAGATCTACATGTAAAGAAACACATATAAAGACCACCCATTAGTGCTCGACCACTCATAGACATAAAATAAGATGATAAAAATAGCCAAAAACGTGAAATACTCGTTGGCGAGCGACAAGTTCAATTTAAATATCTTTTTGTGATCCTAATGAGGTGGAAGATGATGAAAAATAAAGAATAATGCAAAAAAATGGGAAAGAACAGATAAAAAATGAGCGAGTTATGACATTTTAAAAATTATAGTAAAATCGTATCGTCGAGGACACGACTTGAATTCAAGTTGTGTATTTTCTACACGACTTAAATTTAAGTCGTGTATTTTCTATACAATTTTACTACAATTATCAAAATGTCATAACTCGCTCTTTTTTTTATCCGTTTTTCGTCATTTTTTTTCGTTCTTCCTTATTTTTACTCCTCTTCCACCTCATGAAGATATATTAAGATGAAAAAAGAAAGAAGAAAGTGGAAGCATTCCGACATCCGGAGCTTCGCTAGAAAGCTTCTACTTTATTTTTTCTTCTTATTTCTTCGTATTTTTTCATTGTAATATATCTTCATGAGGTAGAAGAGGAGGAAAAATAAAGAAGAACATAAAAAAATAGGTAAAAACGGATAAAAAATGAGCGAGTTATGATATTTTAAAAATTATAGTAAAATTATGTAGAAAATACACGACTTGATACAAATCGCTAATTTGGGGAGAAAGAAGACTTAAGTTAGATTTTGGGAAGAAGTATATTTTGGATAGTTTTTGGGTCATATGGAAGAAACAAATAGATTCTAGGTAATATGAGAAAACAAAAGTTGGCGCCATGTAAAAAGCTCCAGCGGCGGATGTTCGACTTATCATTTGGCAAGGTGGGAAAGGGAAAAGAGGCGGTCATTTTTTTTAATATATATTTAATTTAAATTAAAACCTATTATATCTTTTTTGACCGTCGGATCTCATCTATGCGGTTCTCTGCGACCGAGATCTTTCTCTCTAGTCTCTCTCGTACCGAGACGAGACCGAGATCTGAGATGGCGAACCATGCATGGGCCCGCGGCAACGAACGAAGCCCGACTTTCCTGTCCTCCACTCTGAGCCTAGGGCAGTTGCTTGTCTCCGTCTCCTCCACTGGGGAGGTTCACTACCGCCGTGGTCGACTCGCCGTCGCCGTTTTTCCTTCTCCGGCGCCGTTTAGCGCAACTGCCACCACGTGCAGTGATCGCTTTTTTATGTTCTATTTTGGTCGTTTGGAGGAGACGGATTCGCAGTGTGATCGTCTCCAACTGGTGACTTTTATACTTCAAGAAGTCTGTTGCAGCAAGTGGCTTATCACTCAGGGGGTCTGATATAGCTCATGGCCAGTTAAAAGGGCATCTTTTTGGTTTTGGGATTACTTTCCCACGCATAAGGTCCCCTTCCTTGATTGGAAATTGGTTTGCACTTGATTTCTTCGGCGAGTGGACTGTAAGTATGTGCTTAATGTCCGGAGTTTTATGCTATTTAGTTGTTTCATATTTGTGGATTTGAAATTACATTTAGGCATCATTTGATCATAGTAAAGGTTGTGCAAATTTGAAGTCAAGAGAGGAACTAGGACTCTAATTCCACTTTGATTAACGTGTTGTGCAGACTCGCTAGTCACTTATAAAAGGACTTTGTATCCATGAATTTCAATTTACTTTTAGATAATTTTGGAATAGCTCATGGTGACGCTTGGTAATACCTGCTGTGGAGTTTGAATGTTGATTTATAGGATTTTTTAGGAGGTTTTAGAAATGGGCAGACAAGATCATTATGACCTGTGTTAAGTCACCAATTGCAGAAACTTTCAGGTTTCTTAAGCCTTCTTAAATAATCATCCTGACCCACCTAGCTTTTATGGTAGAAATTACTGGTTCTTTTTTGTTGATATCCTTGGATTATTTAAAAGTTAGTTGGCTGAAATTTTGGATGTACTTATAAAAAATGAGCGTTGTGTAGCAAATGGTGATAATTGTCTGTAAATACATTCCATAGATGAAGGAATGTAGGTTTAGCATTCTTCCTTGAAGAACTGAGCTGTAACGTTGATTTGATGGCGCAAATCTATATGCTTCTTCAGCGGGAGGCCAAAATTAGTTCATTATGGATACTAATTTATTTCTGTCTGTTCAAGTTCTTGTTTTTCCCGTTGTGGAGCTAAAAACCTTAATGTAAAATAAGATGCTATTATTCAGTGTAACTTTTTTGCTAAGAGAAGAAAATATCTCGATGAGATAGTTTAAATTTGTTTGGACTCTTATTCGTCCTCTTTTCTCCTTACATGATGCTAACCCAGTCCACTGTGGCTCTAGAAGAAGGTTCATGTGATGATCCTTTTACCATTTTTGCTTCTGTATATGAGAGAAAAATAGAGACCTAGTTGTTTACGCTATCTTCGCTTGATATTGTGAAGCACTCTTATGTAGTAAGCTGGTAAATTTTTGCATTTCTTTTTTTTAGGATGTTTTTTTTTTTTGCATTTCTTAGTTAGTTTAAAAAGGAGGATGCATGTCTTTTAGATTTGTGATGTGCGGACACTGCAAACTTGATTTAACAAATTGTGTCACTCGTTTTGAAAGTTTTTATACTGTGTAACCATTAGCTGGTTGAACCAGAATGGCCTCTGTTTAGATTATAGATCCTCGAATATCTAGAAGATTTTTATGGTTTTCTTCTACTTATTATTTGAGAGGCATACTTATTGCTATTATCCATTATTTGGAAATTCTATGTGTATTTCTCATCTGGATGCATCGATAGTGTAAATCAGCAATATTAACATGGACAGAATAGGATTGTGATTATTGAATCATCAAACAGAAACTTGCATCCTGGATGCTTAGATACCTGGCTGGGCTTTTAAAGCATTTACCAAGGAGAGAACAAAACTTTATTGATTAATGTGGTTTAGTGATCTCATCAGTCACCTCTTTTCTTGAGAAACTAAGGCTGTTTAAGTATGGCAGGTGTAAATTCATAAGCTTAGCAACTGTGAATGAACTTTGTTGATTGGATAATTCAAGGGTTTTGCTGCTTGCTATGGAACTTTGAAAAGTTATTGTGGATCTGTTTTCGTATTTTGATTGGATGTTGAATGCATGCAACATAACAAGGGGTTGTCCACAGTTTAATTTCTATAGTAATTTCCTATGATGCAGCCAGCCAACTCCAATGATTGGGACGAGCTGCTGCTTATGAGGATGATGACAAAAGCTGTATATAAAGGACAGAGAGTAACATTGACCACTGAACTTCTAACCTCTTATTTGGATAGTTGGTACAATCGTACTCTCTGTCCTTTATAAGCAGCTTATGTCGTTAACATCATAAGCAGCAGTCCATCCCAAGTATTGTGGTTGGCGAGCTATTCTAGAATCTTTAGTATGAAAACATGGGATTTAAAAATATGTTGTTTTATATTTGCATCGTGTCTGGGTTCTGTAGGGATAATTTTATTCTGCTCAAGAAAATGATATTCAATCTTTACTAACATTGTCTTTTGATCACTATATAGGCTAAAGTTTGCCTTTGATAATTTATAGGTTTTCCGATTTTTGGTGTTTTCTTTGTTGAGAACCAGAAAATTTAGTCTGGTACATGTAGCAATGTTACCCACGGGATTGAAAGAGGCCCACATCCGTGAAAATAATAACCAGAAGGTCTACCCTCAGCCCATGGAAGACTCTTCGAACCAGAATCAGGAGGCCTTGGAAGGTTTAATATCCAAAATCTTCACAAACATTTCATCTTTGAAGACTGCTTATATCCAACTTCAAGCTGCACATACCCCTTATGTCCCAGACAAAATACAGACTGCTGATAAACTTGTCATTGAGGAACTTAAAAAGCTTTCGGAACTTAAACATTTTTACAGGGAAAACAATCCCAAGCCATCTGCAGCATCATCACCTCAGGACTCCCGTCTAGCAGGTGAAATTCAAGAACAACAGAGTTTGTTAAAAACTTATGAAGTCATGGTGAAAAAATTCCAATCCCAGATTCAGAATAAAGACTCCGAGATTGTTGAACTGCACCAACAAATTCAAGAGTCGATTCAGAAGAGGGTAAAACTTGAGAAGAAGCTCAAGCAGAGGGGTTTGCTTGCTAAAGAATCAGAAGATTCGGAAGAGGAAAATGCATTTTTCTCCACAGAGCTTACACCGAATCTCTTCTCTTCTGCTGTGGAAGCAGCTTACAAATCCATCCACGATTTTTCAAAGCCATTGATTAATCTGATGAAAGCTGCTGGATGGGATCTTGATGCAGCAGCTAATGCAATTCAACATGATGTTATTTATGCTAAACGAGCCCACAAGAAGTATGCTTTTGAATCTCATATATGCCAGAGAATGTTTCTCGGGTTTGATGATGAATGTTTTACTGTGAAAGATGAAAACCTTGTTGTCTCGAAGGATGGTTTCTTCCACCAGTTTCTTTCCTTGAGGGCAATGGATCCTTTGGACATACTAAGTCAAAATCCAGATTCTGTGTTTGGAAAATTTTGCCGGATTAAATACTTAATGGTAATTCATCCAAGGATGGAGGCTTCATTGTTCGGCAATCTGGATCAAAGGAATTATGTGGCTGGTGGTGGGCATCCCAGGACACCATTTTATCAGGCATTCTTGAAATTGGCAAAAACAACATGGCTTTTACACAGATTGGCATTTGCCTTTGAACCCAAGGTTACTGTTTTCCAGGTTAAAAATGGAGCCGAGTTTTCAGAGGTTGACATGGAGAGTGTGGTGAAAAATGTGGTCATTGGTCAAGGAGATGAACGGCCAAAGGTGGGTTTTACGGTTATGCCTGGTTTTAGGATTGGTGGGAGTTTGATACAGTGTCAGGTGTATCTTTCCGGCGCAAAGTGCAGTGACTGATTCTCCTTTCACGAATTTCATTGGAGGGCCATATAAAACTGGGTGCCGTGTGTTTGTTCTTGTGCTTTCAAAGTTCAGAATATATCATGGATCTCTTGTATCACTGAATATTATAGACCCTGGAAGGGGCATCTAGGAAGAATGCCATATTTGTGATGTCTTCTTGTAGACTATGTTCTGAAAAATGGTGTGTAAGTTATTGTATGACTCTATGAACTAGTGTATGTGCCATTTTTGAGCTTTTTCCATATTACCTGGCGCCAACTATAGTTTTCTCATATTACTTGGTTTTTCCCATGAAATCTCATATGACCTGGAATCGGCACCTAGAGTACTGGAAATGCCCTTTTTTTACGTTTTTTATGTCTTTTGTATCCGATATGCTTCATATTTTCCAAAATTAATGATTTACGGGAGCATCAAGTTGGGGAAGAAGACATTCCGGCGAAGGTCTGTCCATCATAGTAGTTCAAATCACTGTCGGCGCTGTTCAACCCGAAAAAAAATAAAATTTTATGTCGAAAAATTGTAAAAAGAGCGGGAAAAATTGTAAAAATAGCGGGAAAGACGAAAAAAAATCTATGATGAAAGGATTTTGATGTAAGATCAGCGGGGAAGCCCTCCCTATTACAAAAATTAAGATCTACATTTAAAGAAACACATATAAAGGCCACCTATTAGTGCTCGACTGCTCATGGACATCAAATAAAAGGATAAAAATGGGTAAAAGCGTGAAATACTCGTCGGCGAAGGACAAGTTCAATTTATATATCTTTCTGTGATCCGAATGAGGTGGAAGATAAGGAAAAATAAGGAAGAACGTAAAAAAATGGGCAAAAATGGATGAAAAATGAGCGAGTTATTACATTTTGAAAATTACGGTTTTATCGTGTAGAAAATACACGACTCGAGCATTGATTGTGTATGTCGCATACACAATAAATGCTCAAGTCGTGTATATTCATCTACACGATAAAATGATAATCTTTAAAATATCATAACTCGCTCATTTTTTATCCGTATTTGCCCTTTTTTTTTGCGTTCATCCTCATTTTTCTTCCTCTTCCACCTCATTAAGATATATTAGGTTAAGAAAATAAGAAAAAATCAGAAGAAAGTAGAAGCTTTCCAACATCCGGAGCTCCGGCGCAGCTCCGGATGTCAGAAAGCTTTTACTTTCTTGTTTCTTCTTATTTTTTCTTCTTTTCTCAACCTAATATATCTTTCTGTGATCCTATGAGGTGGAAGAAAAAGAAAAATAAGGAAAAACGCAAAAAAAATGGGCAAAAACGGATGAAAAATAAGCGAGTTATGATATTTTAAAAATTATAATTTTATCGTGTAGAATATACGTGACTTGAGCATTTATCGTGTATGTCGCATACACGATAAATGCCCAAGTCGTGTATATTCTATACGATAAAATGATAATCTTCAAAATGTCATAACTCGCTCATTTTTTATCCATTTTTCCTCATTTTTTTTGCGTTCTTTCTGTGATCCTAATGAGGTGGAAGAGGAAGAAAAATAAGGAAGAGCACAAAAAAGGGCAAAAATTGATGAAAAATGAGCGAGTTATGACATTTTGAAAATTATAATTTTATCATGTAGAATATACACGACTTGAGCATTTATCGTGTATGCGACATACACGATAAATGCTCAAGTCGTGTATATTCTATACGATAAAATGATAATCTTCAAAATGTCATAACTTGCTCATTTTTTATCCATTTTTGACCATTTTTTTTTTGCGTTCTTCCTCATTTTTTCTCCTCTTCCACCTAATGAAGATATATTAGGCTGAGAAAAGAAGAAATAATAAGAAGAAAGAAGAAAGTAGAAGCTTTTCGGTGTTCGGAGTTCCGGTGCAGCTCTGGATGTCAGAAAGCTTTTACTTTCTTCTTTCTTCTTATTTTTTCTTCTTTTATCAACCTAATATATCTTTCTGCGATCCTAACGAGGTGGAAGAGGAGGAAAAATAAGGAAGAACGCAAAAAAAATGGACAAAAATAGATGAAAAATGAGCGAGTTATTACATTTTGAAAATTGCAGTTTTATCGTGTAGAATATACATGACTTGAGCATTTATCTTGTATGCGACATGCACGATAAATGTTTAAGTCGTGCATCTTCTAGTGAAAGATTATTATCTGGGGCTTAACACAAGATTTCACTTCTTTTTATCACACAATTTCATGTAAGTAGAAATGCAAACTAGATTTGAAACGATGCAACTAATTTAGAAGATGCACCATCCTCTCGCTCAGTGCCGATATGTACAGGACTTGGCTCCAAGATATTCATTGAGTTTGCAATCAGATCATCCATACTTGAAATGTGCAGCATCTGCATATGGCTATTCTTGTCCTCCACTCGAGGCACAAATAGCTTGTTGGTGCTCCGTCCATCAAAATCTTCACTTTGAAAATAAATGTAAGAAGTTCTTAGCAATAGCACCTCTTCTACTTCATTACGATCACAGAAACATATATAAATTGAACTTATCGTTCGCCGATGAGTATTTCATATTTTTATCCATTTTTATTCTCTTATTTCATGTCCAGGAGCGGTCGAACACCAATAAGTGACCTTTTTATTTGTTTCTTTACATGTAGATCTTAATTTTTGTAGTTGGGAGGGCTTTTCCGCTGCCCTTACATCAAAATCCCTTCATTTTTATCGTCTTTTCCGCTATTTTTACAGTTTTTCTACATTAATTTTTTTTTTGAGTTGAACCGCGATGATTGACGGACCTTCGCTGGAATGTCTATTCCCCAACTGGATGCTCCAATAAATTGCTAATTTTGGGAAGAAGTGAGCTTTTTCCATATTATCTAGTGCCCATTTAGGAAGAAGGGTATTTTGGGTACTTTTCAAGTGATATAGAAGAAAAGAAAAGATTCCATGTAATATGAGAAACCAGAAGTTAGCGCGTTAGCGGCAGATAATATGTAAAGAGCTCGCCATTTTCATAATATGCTAGCCTATTCTGTGGAAAAGAACGGTTCCTTGCTCGTCCCTTGGTCGCCAAGTTCCATCAACCGCAAGGTGGGAGCATTGTCGCAGACTTCCATGATAGATATAACTAGATGATGAGTTTTGGCAATGTCAAGTAAATTCTGCGTTTGTTCTATCAAAGGGAAAAAGGTAAATACAGCATCTTCCAGTTCTGTAAAGACCACACAAAGCAGAGCGGGATGTAGATGACATTTCATTGTTCACACAAGAAAGATAGCCAAAAGAAAAGTCTTTGCTTATTATGTGCTGAAGATGCTCAAAGTCGGTGCTATGTAAGCATTTTTCTTTACAAAAGCGGGAAATGTGCAAGAAGCTAAGCAAGAATCAGTCGGCGTGGCTGACTGGAAACTTCAAGCCTATTCATATTGCTGTAGAAGCTGACCATCGGTATCACACTGATGTGCTGCCCAGACAAAAAAGAAGTCTCGCATTGTACAATCGTGGCTTGAAGTTCTTTACATTCACATTAATGGTCCATCATCTAATGCTGATAAGAATATGAAGAGTTTAGGTGTTTATCTGCATGGAATATCTATCTGCTCGTCGCTTATCGGTTAGTTCTCTTATGAGCTTAACATATCTCACTAAAAAATAAGTATACATTAGCAAAAAAAAATATCTCACTAAATATATGTATATAAAAAAGTTTCAGTAAATAAATGTATAAAATTACATATATTTAACTAATTAAAGCAAACATACAAAATCTAATCCTTTTTTTTCTGAACTACCTGTATAAACTAGAAATGAGGTATCTTTAGCCGAAAAAAGAAAATCTAGAAATGAGGTGTTCATCAATTATTGTATCCAACTCTGGTCCATACAGTCCCACTTTTGTTTGAAACTTGTGACTAGGCCAAATGGGTAAGTAGGAGATGTTCCAAAGACAACAGACGGTTTTGATTTGCCTGCTAACTACCCACGGCAAACCCTCTACATTACTCGTAGATTTTTTTGGACAAAGAAACACATCTCTATCTTCACATTATTGAAGAATGATTCACCATTAATGCCCTGAATCTGCTCACCTAACAATAACTGCCACTGCCCCCTCAAGCTTCAACACGTCCAGAGCATCCTAGCCTAGAACACAAGCATGAGCTCAATGCACCAAGACACCCACATCTGCATGAACCAAGGCTTCACGAGCCGTCATATTACAATCCGACGGCAAACGTCAAATTAAGGGGCAGGCAGGTTTGAATCACTCAACCGGCCCTTTATTTGCTGTCGGAGTTTTTTTCATCGTAAAACAGACACACCGGTCGACCCGTAAAAAGAACCAATCAACCGGTCAATCCTTTGGGTCTTTTTTACTTAAGACAGGCCAGTCGACCGGCCATGCGTTACACAACTTCTTCCAACCTCTACAACGGCTCTAAAATGGACTCCATTTTCAATGTGAATTAGTGGAGAACGTGGCTAAGGTGTCTCATTATTGTATTTCTAATATATATATATATATTTAGAGAGAGAAAGTTTAAATGAGATCATTTTTACTTTCATATAGCTTATATCTCTTACAAAAAATGTAGCCAAAACAGGCTTGAATGGAGGAGTAAGATTCGTGTTGCCGACCCCAAATAGTTGAAAAAATGTGCTATTTGATTATGACTTTCATATAACTTATATGAAGCCAGTTCATGTCGTAGCCGTTGGATCTTGATCTGACGGCTACAAGGGTTAGTGACGGTTCACACTCACTTACTTACTTATTTAATACCCATCGTTAGATTGGAATCCAACCACCCAAAAGGTTAACCTTATATGAGAATGATCTCATATAAATCAATCTCTGTATGTATATATAGGTTTTCTCCCATATATTAAAATAGATATTAGAGTTATCTATGTGTGATGCTTGTGATCTATGTGAGATGCATTGCAAGGGAGATGTAGAGTGTTCTTGAGAGTTTTCCCAACAACTTAATGTTTCAAGGAGTTAGCTTACTGAGTCCTCCATTACTAGAAATTTTCACTAAGAAGGTTTTTAATCCTGTAAGGACTTTGGCATAGAGATCTCTTAACAAATTGACATGAGGTCAATAGAGAGCCAATAAATCCTTCACAAGAGCCATGTGCAAGCTTAATCTTTCATTTATTTTGTATCTTTATTTCTTTACGCAATTTGGAGCTTCAAGGAGATCTCTTATCGTCTATAATAATAGGTATATAAAGGAATTTGTTCAAACATTTGCCACTCATCATCAAATCATAATCTGATGGCTCTCAGTCCCTTTGTTCATATAAACTTTTTTTTATATACAAACTCAAACTTTTTCCTATCGTATAGATGAGCATATTTTCAACATCAAACTTCTATTATTTGATGACAGTCTAAATCCTAAGTGACATATTAAGTGAGTTTATTTAATACCACTTAATCGTCATCAGGAGTACTAAACAATCGAAGCAAAAGACGAATAAAAATCCAATAGCAAATCTCTCACACTATAGTCTAGTCTGTGGAGGAACGAGGCGCGTCTGATGCGAGAGTGTGTCGACAATCAAATCCAGCTCCGGACCATGTCAGCATCGTACGGCAGTCCCCCACCGGGCCCAGTCCAATTTATAGTCCAACCTCAGATCACGTGGCTGGCCGACACCGGCCCATTAAATTAACCGCCCTTCCCCTCTATAAAAGCCCATTAGCCATCCCAACATTCACCAGAGCTTCAGTAAGTCCCAGCCATGGCGAGTAGATCAGTAGCTCCAGCCACCGCCACTCTCCTCCTCCTCCTTCTCGCCGCGGCCACCGAGTCGGCGGCGACATTGGCGGCGGTGCAGAGGCAGACGGGGAGTGGAGACTTCATAAGGCTGTCTTGCGGGGCGACGCGGTATCCGGCGCTGTGCGTTCAGTCGCTGTCGGTCTACGCGCCGACGATCAAGCGGAGCCAGCGGCAGCTGGCGCAGGCTGCGCTGACGGTGAGCCTGGGCCGGGCGAGGGGGGCGGCGGCGTACGTCGGGAGGCTGGCGCACGCAAAGGGCGTACGGGGGCGGGACATGGCGGCGGTCCGAGACTGCGTGGAGAACATGGGGGACAGCGTGGATCGGCTGAGCCGGTCGGTCCGGGAGCTGGGTCAGGCCGGGGCCGGGAGCTTCCAGTGGCACATGAGCAACGTGCAGACGTGGGTCAGCGCGGCGCTGACGGACGAGACCACCTGCATGGACGGCTTCGCCGGGCTCAGGGGCGGCGTCCGTGCCGGCGTCCGAAGCCGGGTCGTTAACGTGGCCCAGGTCACCAGCAATGCCCTGGCCCTGGTGAACCGGTATGCCCAGAGGAAGAGGCCATAAGCCCATATGTTTGAATTAGCCTATATGGCTTTGTTCTAATACTAGTAATTATTAGTATGTTGATGTGAGCATGGGTGAGTTGTATTTTAGGGCTTTTGTGGTGATAGGATATACTATACGGTTTTGAGTGACAGTTTTGTTAATGTAAATCTGATAATCATATACTGTGGAAGCTTAAGAGTACAAATTTTGGATTTGGACTCTCTCAACAACAGGCTTCAATTATAGGTGGAATATTGGAAGGTTAGTGTTTTTTAGGAGCAATTTAATACCCCTTCCATCCCACAATAATATCTGGACTGAAAACCAAAATGGACTCAAATTATTTCATTTCTGATTTACAATGCATATTCCATACAATCAATATGGGATAGAGTGAGTACCAATCTAATGGAACTTGTTAAATGGGAGGAAGAGAAGGCGTATGGAAACATTGAGATTTTTTTTATTTGGTACATCACCTAGGATTAAAGAAATGCCTGCAATAATGGCGGATATAGCCAAGGTGCACATGGATTTGCAGAAGGGGGGCAACTACTTTGAAGTTTCTAGAGATGGTTAATATGGAAATGGTAGTTTAATGTACTCATAAAACCCATATTTGACTTTCTTTAGATCTGGTCTAGCAACTGAGACTGCTGTCTTAACTCAATCTTTCTGTGCACTTGGGGAGGAGTATGGCTGGATTGGACCATTGGTAGGACCACCAGTGCCGAATCACGAGGCCTGTCTGGTTCAGACTTCCAAAATAGGCCGAGATTTGCGGGGTTGAAAATTGATTGCAGATTTGTTTGACAAAAAGGAGAATGGGACTTGTTTTTATGTTATAAAGTAGAGTTATTTTTCTTGCTTTCTTCCTTGTCTCCACACCGGGCTACTGACCAAGGTCGTCCTTTGTGTCGAATCCAAGTAAAATGGCCGTAAGCCCCTTTGAGCCACAGAACTGTAGGCCAAATTGCAAAGAATTCTCAAACTTTTATTAATAGGACTTTAAATAGAGTACTCACTGGTAGGCATAGTTGCATAACAGGGCATGGCGCTTCATGACGCACCCATGTGAATGTGCATTTGATTATTTATCATCGATCGAGGGGGAGTGCACATGGACGAAGGTGCGCAGTGATCTCAGCATGCACTCCGGGAAGGGAAGGGGGACATCTACTGACTGTTTCGCCATGACCCTTTTTTGGCTAGAAGACATTGCTATCTATCACATTCTTGCTAATTTAGTCGGGAGTGAAGTGAAGATGAGAATTTAATCCCTCTATAACTTTAGGGGGTTAAATGGCCATGAACGACAATGACGTACAAACTTTGGTTTTCATAAAGTGTGTGAGAACTAAACCAGATGAATTATTTAGATTACCTACCAAAAATGTGAATTTTTATTATCATTGGGCCTAGGAAAATTGTATGAAATCAATATGTGGGCCTGTTGTCTACTAGGCAGGGCCAAGCCAACTGCATACTGTCGTCCTGTTCGGCATGTCGAAAATAAGTGGGCTTGTTCCAAAACATAGCTCAACCTAATACTGTAATCTACTTCATTCAAACTGGTATGAACATGATATCATCAATTTTATTTTGAACATCCTTATTTTTAAGACCACCCAAACTCGTTGGTTTACAACATATGGGCTGGCCTAGAAGAGCAGCACAACCTCTGAACAGACATTGCATATTATGATTTTATTCTTGACATTTTTTTATAAGTGATTTGATTTAGGACATTGTATACTCAAGATGCAAGATTGTTGACAAGAGCCAAGGCATTGCTAATAAGCTTGGCCACCTTGACCACCCTGCTCCGGACATCCTCCTTCACGGCCCCCTCCACGCCTTCAAATGCATCCATGCACGTATTCTCGTCGGTGAGGGCCGCGCTCACCCATGTCATGATGTTCTCCTTCCTAAGCTCGAACTCCCGCCCAGTAAGGCGGCCCATCTCGCCCATCGACCTCCGGAGCTCGTCGACCGAATCGGCCACCATTTCCAGGCAGACATCCATAGCTGTCGTCTCTCCCGGCCTCATGCCACCCTGCGCCGCCATCTTCGACATTATAGAGGAGGCTGAGCGAGCCTCCTTCAGGCTAGCCGATAGTGCTGCATGGGCCAGCTGCTTGGGGCTCGTCCGTTTGATGGTCGAGAGGGACTTGAGGCAGAAGCTGGGGTACTGAGTGGCCCTGCAAGAGGTTTTGATGAAAAGGGTGGTTTTCTTGTCATGAATTGTCATGGGCGATGCACAGCAGGTCATGAAGAGACAGATCAAGACGAGGATAGTCGGAAGGGCTGCATGCTTGGAGATGATTAATGTTTGAATGCAGCTGCTAGCGCTAGCAGTGTTGGGGCCTTCCATGCATCCACTCTGTTTTCACCTTTTTTCTTCTTTGTCTATACGAATCTTTCTAAGAAAATGTGTCACCTTTAGCTATATATGCACGGAGGTATGGGGCCGGGGAGCTTGCTTACATGTGAACAAGCGCCATGCATTCACATTGTGTTTCTGGAGCGGAGTTTGAAAACTACAAGCATCCTGCATTTGGGGTAACTCCAGCAGGTCCCCAGTGCAGCAATGGCCAGTGGGAGCAAATCCTTTTTGCTAAGTACCTTTGACAGTTCAGCAACTTGTTTTATGTACATTTGTTTGATCAAAGAGAAATTTTAGATGTGCTAGCTCTTTGGATTGTTGTGTACTTGTGAAGTTCATCTACTGTTTTATCTGGATATACTTGAGCAAGTCTGAAAACCTTGTGCCGACATGGAAGTAATGTCTCATCTTGGCTTGCTCATCTTCAGATTTGGCCTGCAGATAAGGCGGGCAAACTTGTGAAAGGTTGACCTCTTAATGGAAATGGTCTTTAATTGGCTCAGATGTCACATCGAATATACATTCCAAAGTCCCACAAAATTGGAATCTATTTGCCTCATACGTGCATGTCCACTTCCCAAGCTAACTCAGTGCTAGAAGTTTTTTTTATTGAGTGCTAGAAGTTTTCAAGAAGCGCGAATAACAACTTTTGCTTCTACTCTTGCAATGAGCTGTTACTGGTATAAGCTAAGAAGGGTTATAGCTTAACAGTTAAGAAGCGTAGATATAGACTAAAATTCGAGTTGGGAGTTTGTGACCCTGGTTGAAGTGTGAAAGGATCTCTCTGATATCCCACAAATACTGCTTTCAGGGTGACCACTACAGCTGGTACAACAAATAATTGATCAGAACACAGATTACACTCTTCATACTTGCCTCAGCTATGCGTGACAAATATGGCTGTAGTGTACTGAACTTCACGAGCTCACACACACACACAAAGGACGCAGACCATATATGGGCTTTCAAAGGTTTAACCGTCTGGTTAAGGTGGACCATGAACCAGCTCAGCTGCACTGACCAAATTGTAGGGAGTACGTTCGAATTTACATGGGCTTTGCAAGTCTGTGGACTGATCCAAGACTGTGGGAAGGGCCGAAGGGGAAGCAACTAAGCAAGTGACCCGGAGTAGGGCCTACTTATCTCTGATTAGAGGATAGACAGCCTTGTGGACGTGGCTCTCTCCTTCTACTTCCATCAATGCACCTTGGAAAAACCCTGGCATTCTTTTTTTTGCCAAGCAACATAGATTTGTGTACTTGCTTGAAAAGTAAGAACACTCCAGATTTCTAGATATTTGATTTGGTATTCTTGAAGCCAATCGGATTTTTGGAATAAAAAGGTGTGGGCCAACATTTACAATACAAAATATCCGACTTGATTTTAAAAAATAAGTTCTAAAGTATCCAACTTAAAAATATTGTGTGCCAAAACGGCAAGCATAGATTATAGTGGAAATTATATAATAAATAAAATAAAAAAATTTAAAAATGATGCAATGTAGCAAATATTTTCCGAATAGCTGCTTTGACAAACCACGCAGGCTCCCGCATAGCGCGGGTGCTTGCGTGGTTTTTTTATAAAAAAAACTAACCCAAAAGTTAAAAGAGAAAGGACGCATTTCGGTGCCTTATTCGTTTTTGTCCCATTTTAGAGAGGCAATCACTTCAACGATGCATATTTCTCTTATTTCTGATCTATTTTCTAAAATGGCTCAAAACAAATTTGTCCCATTTTAAAGGGACGATAATTTCAATAATGAATATCTCTCTTATTTTTTAATTTATTTTACCTTTTTTTTATTCTTCCTTATTTTTAGTGCTCTTTCTAATCATCATGATATCACAAAGATGCTGAGCTATCACATACTATTTATCGTAGTTTTTATGGTATTTTTTTCGATAAATAGAATGTGATGGCTCAACATCTTTGTGATATGATGACTAGAAATAGTACTAAAATAAGAAAAAATGAAAAAAAATTGATGAAAACGGATCAGAAATGGGAGAGATATATATGGTTAAAGTGATTGCCCTTTTAAAATGGGACAAAAATGAACAAGGCACCGAAAGGTTGAACCGACGCCCTAACTCGGGTTAGTTTAAAAAAAACCCACGCAAGCGCCCGCACCATGCGGGCGCCTGCATAGCTTGTCAGAGCACCTATTCGGGACATATTTACTATAGTGCGTCATTTTTGAATTTTTTTTAGTGATTTATTATATAATTTCCCCTATATTATATTTAGCTGCCCTTGCTAGCATACTTGTGATAACATTTTCAACCCATATAACCACTTTTTTCTTGCTAAACAACCCGTATAACTACTTTCTCTCATGTCTTTTTAAGTGATATCAGTGGCTTCATTGAATTAAAGTTTACATTTAAAGTGTTTAGCCTTTTCTTCAAAACTTAATCCACCAATTTTGTGCCCATTCAGATGTTAGTAACTGAAATTAAGTGTACAATGTATATATTTTACTTAATTAATTGATTCAATAATGAAATCATATTATACAAACCAAGTAACAAAACTGTATCATATTTTTGTTCACTTATTTATTTTATATATTTATATTAATCTAATCACAAATCACATTATTGAAGCCAACTTAAAGCAATTCAGTGGCACAGATTATTCAATTTCCTCATTTGTTTTTTATTTTATCAATTTGCTCATTGTTACGGGAATACGAAATAGTGCATATGAATTTTTTGTAGGAAGCCCTCCGCAGTATTAGCCACCAATCTGCCGGTGCCACGCCCTTAAAGAGCCCCTAAACGGAAACCCAGTAGAAACCCGTATATGCTCCGGCGTCTGAAACCCACCGCAGCGTTAGCCACCAAGTTGCTGCTCTTCCCCGATTCCCACCTCCGTCTCCTCCCCCATCTGATGTCCTCATTCCTACTGGTGCCTCTCCTCCTCACCCACTTACCGGGTCTGGCAACGCCGCCGGTCGCTTCGCCTTGAACAGAGTCGGCAGCAAATATGGTTGGTCGCTTCGACTACTCAACTTGGGCATCTGAAGAAGCTGAGTGTTCTTGCTCTTCAATCTAACCGATTAAGGGGGGCGATTTGCCACGGCCCGGGTTTTAAAAACCATTTTTAAATCAGAGTGGTAGCGGAAAACTCGAGGATTGTTCCTCTAAGCGATAAATCATTAGTTGAAAAATTTTCGACTAAGCATCTAGGCCGTGATAACTGGGGTTCAGAAATATGGATACAAAACCATATATACATATATTAATACAAGATGCAAAGTCGATTAAATCAAAGCAAGTCCTCTAAGTGCAAGTCTGTCATCCATCTCAAAATAAACTAGAAATAGTCGGCGCTCACGCCTTTATACAAGAGCTAGAACAAACCCGAATAGGAGCTATGCTCAGCAATCTGATCGTCCTCACCACCTAGCTCCCAAGTGCACGTGAAGTCAATCCTCCATAGCAGCACCTACATCACATAAGGATGCTGAGTATAAAAATACTCAGTGGGATACCATAACACAGTCATCAACATTACAACAAATTAGGATTTACATTAACATATTATGCAACCTATTGCAGGATTCCACTTGAATCTTTTATTAATCTTTCAAGCAAGTCTTTTATTGCTTCCCAAGTTCAAGTTTAATAATTAAGTCTTTGTCCCATAGACAGACTCACTGAATTTCATACCTACATGACAGACAGCACGAAAACACCGTGATTATCTCTCTGGTTAATACCGGTAATCACGGCACGCCCTGAATCTCTCAAGGGTGACTGCCTCGCCCATTCCTTACCTTAGAAGGTATGACCGTCGGAAGGGTCTGGCTCCACATCAGCTCCTAGACTCGATGTAGGTCAGGAAACGCAGCCTTCTATGATGCTAACGTCTCCAATGTTGTGCACAGTAAACCACATGGCAACCAAGGCTCAGGATGTGTAGCTCTCTCTAAAATTCATAGAGAATAAGCACGCTCTCTCCAAAATCCATAGAGAAGAGGTAACAGCTTAAGCCTGGCCAATAGAATATGTAATGCTCTCTCTAAAATCCATAGAAAGATGCAAACATGGGCCAAAATAACATATAAATGCTCTTTCTAAAATCCATAGAAAGATATAACAGCTTAAGCCTGGCCAATAGACGTTGGTCCTTATTAGGTACCATGACACAGAGCTTCCACCAGTCGGAAGATGTGAATGCTCTCTAAAATCCATAGAGAGATACAGATGACAGAGCTTCCACCAGTCGAAAGATGCAACACCACCCAACTCTATACCTTGTGATCCTTAATAGGTATCACAGTATTACTAGTATGAAACCATCACATACCATTCACAACTGTTGGCTTAATAGCTCAACAGATAGCCTGCCCTTTGACTTAATAGTCATTCGGTCGCTTGATCAGAAGTCACTCACACTCACACACTGACTCCCAATCCCAAGGGCATTTTAGTCTTTATCTTGATTAGGTTCTTCCCAACCCTCAAGCTCAGCCCTCAAGTCATCATTTTATTATCTTTCATAAAATGATTATGTCTCTAAACCATCTAGGCTTATTAGTCGGGTTTTTCTTTACATTTAAGTCCTTAGCTATCTGTCATCATAACATAAGGAACTAAGGCCCTTAATACTATAACATCACACACATACCAATAACATACCAATTAGGGCTTGAAATTATTTATTAAACAGCCCAAAATTACTAAAAAGAGCCTATGTACCATTCTGACTCTGTATGTACTATACTGCATTCAATTACACAGACAGTCAGGCTTCACCGTTAGTTGTGGCCAGTTTTAACTGTCGGTTGAGGTCCACCGGCAGTTCAAAATCTAAACCAGCTTATGAACCGGATTTATTATTGAACCGGGTTCAATTTATAACTGGACCGAACTGGGTTCGGTTTGCCTGAACCGGTCTATTTATTGGTCCAGGTTCGGTCTAATTATGGATCGAACCGGGTTCGGTTTAACTATTACCGAACCAGGTTCGGTTCGGTTTAGCGATCCAGTCCGGCTGACCCTGGACCGAACCGGTCGTCTTCCCCAGGAAGACGACCAGTTCGGTCGTCTTTTACTCTTGCGAAAGTGGCGGCCAACACCGCCGCCGCCGTCGGGCCGCCACCGCTCAATCGACGCGCCCCTCATCTTCTCCTCTCCTCCACCGAACGTGAGACCGTGATCCGGCCGGATTTGGGGAGGGGAAGGGAAAATGGCAGCACTGCCTTTGCTTCTTCCACCGTGGCCAGCGGCCTGGCGGAGGTCGATTCGACCCCCGTCGACTCGCCGTCGGTCCCTTACCTCCTCCTTCGAGGTTCCCATCACCTCCCTCGACGAAGAACCCAAAAGGAATTAAAACTTGATGTGGGGGGGGGGGGGGGGGGGGGGGGGGGTTATGGGATCCTACCTCGTGTCGTCGGAGTCGCCAAAGTCGCTGGAGATAGCTAAGAGCCGCCGGAGTTGCAGTCGCCCAACGTCGATCGAGGTAGTCGGACGTCATCCAACACCCACCTCCTCACCCACCTTGAGCTCTGCAACGCCTTTGCCTGGAACAGATTGCAGCTGGGCTTCTCCCGGACTGGCTGCTCATTATCGACACCGCCTCCCTCGCCAAAGTTTTTTTTTTGCATCAGCAGCACAAAAGCTTTCTTATCCCTGCTTCATTTGTTACCCATATTGCAAACACCTGGTCTCCACAGGTGCTACACTTGGCCAACCCCAACGGCCAGGTGTTACATTCTTCCCTCCTTAAAAAAATTTTGTCCTCAAAATTCAGGTAGATTCTTCAAACAACTCTGGGTAGGTGCGTTGCATTTCTTCTTCAGTCTCCCAAATATTTTCCTCGAACTTATCATTGCACCATTGAACCAATACTAACGGAATCGCTCTATTCCGGAGTACCTGATTTCTTCGGTCCTTAATCCTGATTGGCTTTACCTCATAGGTCAAGTTAGGTTTTAGTTCCAGCATGGAATAGTCAACCACATGGGCATCATCCCGACAGTACTTTCTCAACTGCGAGACATGAAACACATTATGCACCTGATCCAGATTAGGAGGCAAAGCAAGTCGATAAGCTGAGTTACCAATCCGTTCAAGGATTTCAAAAGGACCTACAAACCGAGGACTCAATTTTCCTTTCTTTCCAAAACGCAAAACTCCACGTGTGGGTGAGACCTTCAAGAACACATGGTCACCAGTCTCAAACTCAAGATCTCTACGCCTTCTGTTTGCATAGTGTTTCTGTCGCTCCTGAGCCAACTGAAGCTTTTCCCGAATGAATTTCACCTTGTCAGCGCACAGCTGAAGCATCTCTGACTTGATCATAACTTTCTCACCGACTTCATTCCAACAAGTCAGAGATCTACAGGGACGTCCATAGAGAGCTTCATATGGAGCCATCTCAATACTAGATTGGTAGCTGTTGTTGTAGGCAAATTCAATCAAGGGTAAATGGTCATCCCAATTACCTTTCCAATCCAACACACATGCTCTAAGCATGTCTTCCAAAATCTGAATCGTCCTTTCTGATTGTCCATCAGACTGAGGATGATATGCTGTGCTGAAATTGAGTGCAGTGCCCAAAGCATTTTGTATACTCCTCCAAGAGCGTGACGTGAATCTAGGATCCCTATCAGACACTATGGAGAGAGGGGCACCATGCAATCTTACAATTTCTCGGATATAGAGTTGAGTCAAACTTTCTGGAGTCTGCTTCCACCGAATTGGTAAGAAGTGTGCAGACTTGGTCAGCCGATCTACTATCACCCAAATAGCATTATGCTTCTTCTGGGTAGAAGGTAAGCCTACTACAAAATCCATGGTGATATGTTCCCACTTCCATTGCGGAATCTCTATTGGCTGCAAAAGTCCTCCAGGTCTCTGGGGCTCTGCTTTAACTTGCTGACAAGTGAGACATTTGGCTACAAAGTGACCAATATCCTTCCTCATTCCATCCCACCAGAAGTTACGCTTCAAATCTTTGAACATCTTTGTCCCACCTGGACGAATGGTGTACTTGGAATGATGAGCCTCACTTAATAACTCTCTGCGCAATTCTGAGACAGCTGAGACTACTAATCGACCGTTGAATCGAATACCCCCATCAGCTCCTCTAACAGAACCTGTCCTTTTGAGTAAATTCTAGACTTCTGGATCTGTTGCTTGCGCTAAAATAATCTTCTCAACAAGTCCAGATTGTACCACAAAGTTGGCCACAAAAGACTTCCCTCATTTGGATGATGGTTCTATGTGTAGGCTTGCCATAGATTCAAGCAATTCCCATTCTTTGATCATCATAAAGGCAGCAAGGGTTTCTGACTTTCTACTAAGTGCATCTGCCACCACATTAGCTTTGCCAGGGTGGTAAGCTATAGAGAAGTCATAATCCTTGATATACTCGAGCCAACGCCTTTGTCTCAAATTCTGGTCTCTCTGAGAGAAAATATACTTCAAGCTTTGATGATCTGTAAAGACTTCAAACTGCACACCATAGAGATAGTGCCTCCACAACTTCAATGCAAACACCACTGCAGCTAGCTCTAGGTCATGTGTTGGGTAGTTCCTCTCATGTGGCTTTAGTTGTCTTGAGCCATAAGCCACAACTTTGCCATGCTGTATGAGTACACAACCTAAGACTTTTCCAGAAGCATCACTGTACACCACTAAACCCTCTTCTCCTGAAGGAAGAGTAAGAATTGGTGCACTAGTTAATCTATTCTTCAACTCCAAGAAACTGTTTTCACATTGTTCATCCCAAATAAACTTCACATCCTTTCTTGTCAATTTAGTCAAAGGTAGGGCAAGAGTAGAGAAACCTTCGATGAATCGTCTATAATACCCTGCCAAACCCAGAAAACTTCTAATCTCGGTGACTGTTTTTGGTCTTTCCCAATTAACTATAGCCTCGATCTTAGATGGATCAACATATATGCCATCCTTTGAAATAATATGCCCTAGGAAGTTAACACTTTCCAGCCAAAAATTACACTTGCTAAACTTGGCATACAACTGATGCCCCCTCAACACGTCTAATACCCGCTCCAAATGCATCGCATGGTCCTCAAGGGATGACGAATAGATAAGGATGTCATTTACGAAGACAATGACAAACTGGTCTAACCAAGGATGATAAATCATGTTCATCAAATCCATAAAAGTTGCAGGTGCATTGGTTACTCCAAAGGGCATTACTAGGAATTCATAATAACTATACCTGGTCCTAAAGGCAGTCTTAGGAATGTCTTCATCTCGAATCCTCAACTGATGATAACCTGAGCGAAGGTCAATTCGAGAGAAAACTTTGGCTGAATGCAACTGGTCGAATAGGTCATCTATCCGAGGCAAGGAGTATTTATTTTTAACAGTCACCTTGTTCAACATCCTATAATCGATGCACAATCGGAGTGAACCATCCTTCTTTTTGACAAACAAAACTGGTGCTCCCCAAGGCGAGACACTTGGACGAATAAATCCTTTGTCGAGCAACTCCTGCAATTGCTTCTTCAATTCATTCAACTCCGCTGGAGCCATCCTGTACGGTGCCTTGGACATTGGTGTTGCTCCAGGGCATAGCTCTATTGTGAAGTCAACTTCTCTTCTAGGAGGTAGACCAGGTAGTTCTTCAGGTAACACATCAGAAAACTGAGACACTACCGGTATATCTTCCAACTTTGGTTACGCTGATTCCAAGGTGATCACACTTGCTAGATAGGCAGCACATCCTTTCATAAGAAGCTTATGCGCCTTCAAGGCTGAGATTATACATGCATTATCTTCTAACTTCACTCCTTGAAAAATAAAAGATTCCTCCCCAGGGATGATAAGGGTTACTCTTTTTTTCTGCAATCCACTAATGCAGTATATACAGAAAGCCAGTCCATCCCTAGGATTACATCAAAATCAATCATGTCTAACAAGACAAGATCAGCTGGAAGATACTTATCTCCAAAACAAATAGGTACCCCTAGAAGACACTCACTTACTCTAATAATGTCACCAACAGGGGTCATTACAAGTAAAGGTGAATCTAGCATGCTACAAGGGTGGTTTAAACTTAAAGCACACACACCCGATACAAAAGAATGAGTCGCACCAGGGTCAATTAAAACTTTTACACCTAAGTCGTAAATAGAAACCGTACCTCCCACAACTGCATTCTTTTGAGCATCCTCAGAAGTAATTGAGTAGACACGAGCCTATGCATGCCTACTGCTTTCACCTTGCTGTGCATTCTTTTGCTTTTCAGGGCAAAACCTGGCAATGTGCCCCTTTTTATGGCAGAAAAAGCAGATGCGATCCTTTGCCTCACAAATCTACCCTGGGTGAATCTTTCCACAAGAGTAGCACTCTGACTGTCCACTTGCCCCTTGAGGTTGAGGTTGTGGTCTCTGAAAAATGGCCTCTGCTGACCAGCATTAAACTGTCCTAAGCTTTTTCACCTCGGCTCAAAACCCCTCTTCTGTCTACCCTGGAAGTTATGTCCCTGACCAAATTTGCTACTCCTAGCATCAATTCTCAGTCTCTTAGCCTTTGATCCAAAATCATTCTTGGCCACACCAGCATTAGCCCTCTGTTCTTCTCTATTTCTGTCCTGGTTCTTCTAAAAAATATACGCCTGCTCCACAGCGTCAGCAAAAGATGTAGTTCGGGCTCCCATGACTTTCTCTCGCAGCCCAGTTCTAAGTCCATAAATGAACTTCTCCATTCTTTCACCATCATCCTCTATCTTGGTGGTAAAATGCTCCAACTCTACAAACTTATTGTCATAGTCCTGCACGGTCATATTTCCTTGCCTAAGACCCAAGAATTCCCGCATCTTCTCTTTCCGAACGTGGCTCGGAAAATATTTCCCATTAAAAACTTTTAGGAATTCCTCCCAGGAAATCTCTTCAACTTTTCGATCTTTAAAGAAGGTGCGCTTGGCAGAACTCCACCAGTGATCAACATTTTCTGTCAAAACAAAAGTCACCATTTGAACTTTACTATCATCCTCCGTCGAGATAGATTCAAAAATCTTCTCGATAGCTTTTACCCAACTCCTAGCCTTTTCCGGAGTTTCTTTCCCTGTGAAAGCTAGAGACATTGCCTGGAATAATTTGAGATGAGCTATCTTTTCTTTCTCTGCTTTCTTCCTGGCATCAGGACGATGTTTCACTTGAGCTTGCACTGTTTGTGCTAAACCCCTAATCATTTCCATTACATCTCCATCACCGTCACCTCCCAAGTTAGATGACGACGCGCCATGGAAGGTTTTCCGTTGTCTCCCACTGCTTTCCGTGGACTCCTCACGGGAGATCTGTTGAGGAGGTAGCGATTCTTCTGCCTGGCATTCTTTATCTTTACTTCTACCAATATCCGAAATTTTCAGCGTCCGGATGTTTCTCTTACGAGGTGCCATCTCAACCTACAGGATGAGAATACTTATCACTACTTCTACTCACAACCACAACTATAGCTAGATATATCCTAAGAGGACTTCCAGACTTGCAAATAAAGGTTATGCTCTGATACCAACTGTCACGGCCCGGGTTTTAAAAATTATTTTTAAATTAGAGTGGTAGCGGAAAACTCGAGGATTGTTCCTCTAAGCGATAAATCATTGGTTGAAAAATTTTCGACTAAGCATCTAGGCCGTGATAACTTGGGTTCAGAAATATGGATACAAAACCATATATACATATATTAATACAAGATGCAAAGTCGATTAAATCAAAGCAAGTCCTCTAAGTGCAAGTCTGTCATCCATCTCAAAATAAACTAGAAATAATCGGCGCTCACGCCTTTATACAAGAGCTAGAACAAACCTGAATAGGAGCTATGCTCAGCAATCTGACCGTCCTCACCACCTAGCTCCCAAGTGCACGTGAAGTCAATCCTCCACAGCAGCACCTACATCACATAAGGATGCTGAATATAAAAATACTCAGTGGGATACCATAACACAGTCATCAACATTACAACAAATTAGGATTTACATTAACATATTATGCAACCTATTACAGGATTCCACTTGAATCTTTTATTAATCTTTCAAGCAAGTCTTTTATTGCTTCCCAAGTTCAAGTTCAATAATTAAGTCTTTGTCCCATAGACAGACTCACTGAATGTCATACCTACATGACAGACAGCACGAAAATACCGTGATTATCTCTCCGGTTAATACCGGTAATCACGGCACGCCCTGAATCTCTCAAGGGTGACTGCCTCGCCCATTCCTTACCTTAGAAGGTATGTCCGTCGGAAGGGTCTGGCTCTACATCAGCTCCTAGACTCGATGTGGGTCGGGAAACGCAGCCTTCTATGATGCTAACGTCTCCAATGTTGTGCACAGTAAACCACCTGGCAACCAAGGCTCAGGATGTGTAGCTCTCTCTAAAATCTATAGAGAATAAGCACGCTCTCTCCAAAATCCATAGAGAAGAGGTAACAGCTTAAGCCTGGCCAATAGAATATGTAATGCTCTCTCTAAAATCCATAGAAAGATGCAAACATGGGCCAAAATAACATATAAATGCTCTTTCTAAAATCCATAGAAAGATATAACAGCTTAAGCCTGGCCAATAGACGTTGGTCCTTATTAGGTACCATGACACAGAGCTTCTACCAGTCGGAAGATGTGAATGCTCTCTAAAATCCATAGAGAGATACAGACGGCAGAGCTTCCACCAGTCGAAAGATGCAACACCACCCAACTCTATACCTTGTGATCCTTAATAGGTATCACAGTATTACTAGTATGAAACCATCACATACCATTCACAACTGTTGGCTTAATAGCTCAACAGATAGCCTGCCCTTTGACTTAATAGTCATTCGGTCGCTTGATCAGAAGTCACTCACACTCACACACTGACTCCCAATCCCAAGGGCATTTTAGTCTTTATCTTGATTAGGTTCTTCCCAACCCTCAAGCTCAGCCTTCAAGTCATCATTTTATTATCTTTCATAAAATGATTATGTCTCTAAACCATCTAAGTTTATTAGTCGGGTTTTTCATTACATTTAAGTCCTTAGCTATATGTCATCATAACATAAGGAACTAAGGCCCTTAATACTATAACATCACACACATACCAATAACATACCAATTAGGGCTTAAAATTATTTATTAAACAGCCCAAAATTACTAAAAAGAGCCTATGTACCATTCTGGCTCTGTATGTACTATACTGCATTCAATTACACAGACAGTCAGGCTTCACCTTCAGTTGTGGCCAGTTTTAACTGTCGGTTGAGGTCCACCGGCAGTTCAAAATCTAAACCAGCTTATGAACCGGATTTATTATTGAACCGGGTTCAATTTATAACTGGACCGAACCGGGTTCGGTCTGCCTGAACCGGTCTATTTATTGAACCAGGTTCGGTCTAATTATGGATCGAACCGGGTTCGGTTTAACTATTACCAAACCGGGTTCGGTTCGGTTTAGCGATCCGGTCCGGCTGACCCTGGACCGAACCGGTCGTCTTCCCCAGGAAGACGACCCGTTCGGTCGTCTTTTACTCGTGCGAAAGTGGCGGCCAACACCGCCGCCGTCGTCGGGCCGCCACCGCTCAATCGACGCGCCCCTCTTCTTCTCCTCTCCTCCACCGAACGTGAGACCGTGATCCGGCCGGATTTGGGGAGGGGAAGGGAAAATGGCAGCACTGCCTTTGCTTCTTCCACCGTGGCCGGCAGCCTGGCGGAGGTCGATTCGACCCCCGTCGACTCGCCGTCGGCCCCTTACCTCCTCCTTCGAGGTTCCCATCACCTCCCTCGACGAAGAACCCAAAAGGAATTAAAACTTGATGGGGGGGGGGGGGGTTATGGGATCCTACCTCGTGTCGCCGGAGTCGCCAAAGTCGCCGGAGATAGCTAAGAGCCGCCGGAGTTGCAGTCGCCCAACGTTGATCGAGGTAGCCGGACGTCGTCCAACACCCACCTCCTCACCCACCTTGAGCTCTGCAACGCCTTTGCCTGGAACAGATTGCAGCTGGGCTTCTCCCGGACTGGCTGCTCATTATCGACACCGCCTCCCTCGCCAAAGTTTTTTTTTTTGTATCAGCAGCACAACAGCTTTCTTATCCCTGCTTCATTTGTTACCCATATTGCAAACACCTGGTCTCCACAGGTGCTACACTTGGCCAACCCCAACGGCCAGGTGTTACATTCTTCCCTCCTTAAAAAAATTTTGTCCTCAAAATTCAGGTAGATTCTTCAAACAACTCTGGGTAGGTGCGTTGCATTTCTTCTTCAGTCTCCCAAATATTTTCCTCGAATTTATCATTGCACCATTGAACCAATACTAACGGAATCGCTCTATTCCGGAGTGCCTGATTTCTTCGGTCCTTAATCCTGATTGGCTTTACCTCATAGGTCAAGTTAGGTTTTAGTTCCAGCATGGAATAGTCAACCACATGGGCATCATCCCGACAGTACTTTCTCAACTGCGAGACATGAAACACATTATGCACCTGATCCAGATTTGGAGGCAAAGCAAGTCGATAAGCTGAGTTACCAATCCGTTCAAGGATTTCAAAAGGACCTACAAACCGAGGACTCAATTTTCCTTTCTTTCCAAAACGCAAAACTCCACGTGTGGGTGAGACCTTCAAGAACACATGGTCACCAGTCTCAAACTCAAGATCTCTACGCCTTCTGTTTGCATAGTGTTTCTGTCGCTCCTGAGCCAACTGAAGCTTTTCCCGAATGAATTTCACCTTGTCAGCGCACAGCTGAAGCATCTCTGACTTGATCATAACTTTCTCACCGACTTCATTCCAACAAGTCAGAGATCTACAGGGACGTCCATAGAGAGCTTCATATGGAGCCATCTCAATACTAGATTGGTAGCTGTTGTTGTAGGCAAATTCAATCAAGGGTAAATGGTCATCCCAATTACCTTTCCAATCCAACACACATGCTCTAAGCATGTCTTCCAAAATCTGAATCGTCCTTTCTGATTGTCCATCAGACTGAGGATGATATGCTGTGCTGAAATTGAGTGCAGTGCCCAAAGCATTTTGTATACTCCTCCAAGAGCGTGACGTGAATCTAGGATCCCTATCAGACACTATGGAGAGAGGGGCACCATGCAATCTTACAATTTCTCGGATATAGAGTTGAGTCAAACTTTCTGGAGTCTGCTTCCACCGAATTGGTAAGAAGTGTGCAGACTTGGTCAGCCGATCTACTATCACCCAAATAGCATTATGCTTCTTCTGGGTAGAAGGTAAGCCTACTACAAAATCCATGGTGATAATACACAAATAATACGACCTTTTATACATATATCCCTTTGTCTAATGAAGCTTGTCTGTATTTGAAAATGAGTTACACTTATTGGACCCTAAGGCCCCTACAAAAATGGGGGAAATTCGCTCATCTCTTTCCATTGTTTTTAGTCGCGAGGGAGCAAAATCAGGCAATTAAGTAATGATGGAACCGAGTTTATCCCAACTTAGATAAACTACATTGAACCGTGAGAGTATGACTTTTTTGTAAAAAAAAATCAGGATCAAGTAGGTGTTAGACATGCATCTAATTGTTATATTTGTACTCCCTCTGGGTACCTCTAATTATAAGTTCATTTAAAAATCAACTGTATCAATTAAAAGTGCCGGAAGGGAGTATTATATATTTTACTTTAGAATTGATTATATGATAATTTAGAATCCAAACTACTCAAATGCTAATTTTTCCCTATCCTCCACCTTATTACTTTATTTTATACTCTCTCAACCTAATCACAAAATTCCCCTTTTTATTGATACAATAAATAGATGAAGTCAACTTATCTTCTTAAAAAGTAAGAATGTTTTTAGATGAAGTCAACTTATCTTCTTAGATGAAGTCCACCTTATTACTTAAAAAGTAAGAATTTATGGGAATGGGCTAAATCTTCTTCGATACTGCGCATGAACCTCAAATGTTTTCATATGCAGTAGTCTAAGTTCATTTCCTTTAGTGTTTAGTCTAAAGCTACCTTTTTCATTATGGAGACAATTGCATATACAAGCATGAGCAGCCCTCTTTAGATAGCAAAAAACATGCAATTGGAAGCAACATTTTTTGTCCTTTGCTTAAAACGGTATAACCAAACATTAGAGAAGGAATTTAGACCTAAACAACTATTTATATATATATATATATATATATATATATATATATATATATATATATATATATATATATATATATATATTTTAACAGTACATGCCTGTAACATACATATCTTGAATTTCCTACTTCATAAATCTATATGACCCTAATTTGACATGGGCCAGAAATACATGCATGCAGGTTTCTTTCTCTGCAAAAATCACTATTGTTTCTGTAGAAAGAGAAGAATCTGAGAAATGAGAGAGATTCTCTTTTCTCTTCATGTAACAGCCAACCAGCTAGTGAAAATGTGAGAAGTAGCCCAACAACCCAACCATCGGAGAATTGAGATAGGTGGTGGGTTCAGAATACACGAATGAAGGTCTGTCATCATCATAGCCGTCCGTGATGTTAGGTCCACCAACAAGAGCTCCAACCAGCAGATTAGGATTAGGATCTTGGGAATCGAAGTAAGTGCTTCCTTCTTTGCATTGGATGGGAGCTGGGTGTGCATCCACAGAGGGCAAAGAAGAACCTCTATGGTGGATTCTCATGGGGAACCTTTGGCCATAACCCACCATGTATGACATTCTCAATGGATTATGCCCAAGAATATAGTCTACCTGTATAAACAGTTTGTCAAATATCTCTCTATTTCATGAAATGAACCCCAAGAAAGGCAGAAAAATGACATATGAGGGATTTCTAACATTACCTGACTTTTGGCAACTGATATGAGCCTGGATGGATTTGCTGTAATATGGCCGCATTGAACAACTTTGCCAGCTTGATCAAGATAGCGAGCGTAGACCAGGAGGAGAAAGGAAAGAGATGTTGGGTGCTGCATGTTGCTTCCTCCAGACTTGAACATGAGCCCACCTGATTTCATTATGGCATTAGATGCTCAGTTGTCAATATCAAATCACTGCATACCCGCACTAATAAATCCTAAGTGACTAAGTTAATCTTTGAATTAGTTACAGATCCTCAGCTACTGTAGAATTCCGTTACACGTTCAACTAAGGAAAACTCTTTAAGATTGTCACTACAAATTTTGTCCAACGAAGATTATCTGATCGTTTCATCAGACATACCAATTATCCTTGTATTGCCAATACATGAAATATGCTTTTCTTCGGATTCATTTTTTATAAAACCCGACTATTGTCATTGGATAATTCAAATAAGAAAAGATAAATTGTTACTGATCTAACCTGGAGAGTAGGTCACTATTCGAGTGGGCGACTCCGGGAGCACGGTGCAAACAAACCGATCTGCATTTTTAATGAAAAAGTTGCCAGGATTGCTGTTTTGCTTCATCAATATGTCCTACACCCACATGTATGTAAGCCACAAATTAAAAGAAGATGAAAAAGTTAATATGCCTGGACGACACGTTGCAGGCTGTCGGATCAATATACGATGGCGCATTGTTATTTAATATTACAATCCAACGCTCAATGCGCTAGACTCGTATGTTTCTCGAATATGTGACTTGTTGCAAGTAACATTTCCTACAAAAATACTATAGTGTTTCTTTTTGTCATCGATTTCTAGATGCTTACATGACTAGAGAGGAGAACTGTAAAGCCAGCATGCTTATCGTCCCAACCAAACTCTCCTACAGATCGAATGTTATCGTCGTCCATTATATCCATCTTGTGCATGTTGTGCACGATGTAATTCCAATACGACGAATCATTCGTGGCTTTGTGCAACCATGCAGCTGCCCATATCAACTCGTCCTGTCTCATGCCAAGCATACGAGTCAAGTTTTTTAACATAAATTACCAGAACACAACTGTAACATAAAATTTCAATACTGACAATTACAGTTCCCAGAATTTAAAAGCAAATTCAGTACCTCGTATCCACTGAAATCGCAGTAAAAGGGACAAACAGCAGGACCAACACTGTCATTGTATGACCCTCTGTACGTATCCGCAAATGAGAATACCTGGACCACAATGCAATACAGCATAGTCATCAGCCAAAACTAATAAACACTGCCACTGTTAAAGGTGCAAGTTTAGATAACCATTGTACGCTATAACCTTAAGATGACACAATCAACAGAGAGCTGTGTATAGCGCACGCGCTTGTGTGTGACGGCTGTTGAATTTCGATCCGGTAGTGCACATTAATACAAGGGCCAGGCACGTTGCATCACACGCCCTTCCCTCGATTAATGCCCCCCGGTGCACTCCCACACAAGTGAGACGGGCGCATATTAACTTTTGAGTAAAATGATAATTAACCTTAAGTTAACAGTAATAAACAGACTATGAATGTTAATAGTCATTGTACACATGTAATCAACAAAATAGGCTTTGTACGCAGAAGGCTCTAATGGGATACGAACTAATAAAAATTCGCATTAACATGGAAAGCACATTTACCACTTTTTAATCTAGGAAAAAATATATTCTAAAGTATGGTAATAATCATGAAAAAGGATGTCATACCTGTACAGCTCTGGCAAGCAGCATCTGTGAGTACTGAGGGTCAGATCTGCGGAAAACCATGGCAGATGCGGCCAAAGCAGCTGCAGTCTCAGCAGCAACCTCAGAGCCAGGATGGGTCTGGTTCACAGCATAGACAGTCCGAGGTGTGTCCATGTCCTCTGGCCTCTCCCAGCAATTATGGTCCGCATAAGGGTCCCCAACCTGGACGTAGACCACGCCAGGCACACTCGTGGCCTTCATCAAATAGTCAGTCCCCCATCTTATGGCCTCCTCTGCATGGTAAACCTGGAGCCCCATGAACTCTCCGAACTCGAGCACGCCCCAAGCCAGCGTCGTCACGGTGAAAGCCATCGGAAAGCCGAATTTGATGTTGTCTCCGGCGTCGTAGTACCCTCCTTCCAAGTCTACCTGATTACAAATCGCATGCAATAACAAGGCTGTTGGTCATAATTATTGTAATTAATATGACGATTACACGAATATCATGCTATTAATAATGGCAATGGACTCGTGATACTGAACGTAAATGGTGACCAAATTGGGAAATTAGGACTAAAAAGATTGCAATTCTCAACTAAAAGGTCAACGTGAATCATATCTTTTCCAATGTCAGAATACCGAAGTATCCGACCAGTATGTGTAACAAAATATATGGACTCAACGATGACCATACTCAAACTTTGTAGAGAGATTCAAGGAATTTAAAAAGAAAATGCCATGGCAGCTTGGAGGTTTGATCATGCATGAGATTAACATGTGATTAGGAGAGAAGAAGGGTGGTAATTAACGTGAGAGGAGAGAGAAGCTGGAATTTGAAGCGTAAATGGGACATAAATGGACGAGATCACATACGCCGACTTGATAACCGTCGGAGAGGGCGGAGTCCTTCCTCCATCGCAGCCGCTGGTCGGCTGGGAGCTTGCCGGACCTCTGCCCTTCGAAGAAGAGGATGCTCTTTGCGAGCGCGTCTCCGTAGTTGTGCAGGCTTTCTCCAACTGAAGCAGTCGAGAGAAGGGCGAGAATGCATACTAGTATCACCATTGAAGGTGCACTCCCCATCATTCTACCTTTTTTCTCAACACTTCCGTTTCCACTCTTTATGGAGTACATAAATATGCAAAAATCGCCTGAAGTTTCTTGCTCCTGCCTTCTAGTATTGTGAAGGAAGAACAATACAACAATTGTAGAGATTTTGGAACCACTTATATAGCCAATTTGCTTAAGGAAGATCTGGTGGTTTAGTAGCACACTAAATCTAAAATGTGGTGAAATGATCATTCAGGACAAAGGTGTCTAGTAGGTGTTCAAAGGGAGTCAGGCCACTTTCCTTATGTGTCTGGGTATTTTGGGAAGAGAGGAGGGAAGGAGTCAAAGAGAATTGAGGGAAGATAGAAGGGGGCGCTGACTTTGGGTGGCGGCTGGCTGAGGATTGATTTAGAAAGCCATTGAATTGCTCCTTATCCAAGAAGCCAAGGAGTAAAATGAAATAAGGCCGCCAGCCATGTACACTAGCAAATTCAGATTTACGTTTCCATTTACAAGAAAGCAATATGATATGTGCAAAGATTTGTTTCCATGCATGTATATTCAGCCTTCATTGCAGTGTCTATATTTTAAAGAACATATTTACATTTCCATTTGTATGAAGACTCCACGCAAATTGACTTCTTTCCATATGGGAATTCTCGGCTACCTTAGTGCAGTATCTATGGAGGTTTCTTTTGCTTTCTGTCTCGAGAGAGGTCACGTTGCGTGGTGGTCAATTGGTCACATAACAGTGTCTTTTGCATAGATAAGGATTGTAGTCTTTTAGACTTGTGGGATAGTGTACACGCTTAAGTGACGGCATAGAAAGCACACTTCACAGGGCCAAGTTATCACATGCATGAATTTGCAAGACAACGATGGGGAGATGTGAATGATTTCCCTTTTTCATACGCGATCATTTCTGCAACCTTAAAATGTGGGCTCTACCTCTCTAGAGGTGGGAACATGTGGGATTAAACAAATTATTTTTCATTTTTTTATTTGGCTACCACAATAGCTACGGTTCTATATCCCTTTGCCCGGATGGAGATTCGAACCCAGGTCTCCTCCATTACATAGCAGGCTTAAGACCAACGCGCCAAATGCATTAAATAAAATTGTTTTAATTGTTACCAATCAAGGTACCCTAGGGGCCTAAATTCGCTAAAAATCATTTGGGCACACTTATTGACAGTATAATTTGTTATATGAGTTTGCACAAGAAAAAAAATTCCACCAATCGAACAATTAGCGGAACTTATTAGAGCATCTCCAACGAGTACTCAAATTTAGATTTGAGTAACCATCTGCTGATGTGGCAATTTGAGTACCTAAGTTTTGAGTTATCCTTCCAACCGAGTTGTCAAATTATGGCTCTCTCCAATCAAGTAGTTGGGCTTGCATTTAGATAGTTCTTAATTTTAAAACAATAAAAAAAGATTTGGATGCTCACCTTTTAGGTACTAAATTTTGACTACTCAAGCCAGGTATCCAAATCCTCCTACTCGGTTGGAGATGAAATTTCCCAACTTAGTATCCAAAAGTAGGTGTTGGTGTTGAATTAGAGATGCTCTTAAGTTGACCATAGCAAGATCATAGTCTTATTTAGATGTGTGTACCTTGCATCCGACCAACAAGTCTACATCTATACTACTATAGTGCTATTAAAAGTGGAAGGGGTTAAACCGAATCTTATATATAAATTTTTTTATATTATAACCTTTGATAGAAAACTCGTGGAAATTTAAGCATGCATTAAAATAAATTCCAAACATGTCTAAGCAACATGGTTTTCAAAATCGGACCGGACCGGCCGGTCCGATCGCGGAGAACCAGAATCGGCCGAAAAATTGGTTCGGTTCGTCCGGTCCAAGTTATTTTAACAAATTTTTGTTTGAGGGGGGGTTCCTGAGACCCTGAAACCAAATACCTATGACTTAACCACTTGAACTACAACTATTTTGATGTTAATGTTATACAAAATATACATTTATCATATATTTATCACTCATCACACCTAAACCGGGTCAATCCAGTTTGACCAAGATCAAACCGCGGTCCAACCGGACCGGCCATCAATCCGGTTCGATGACCGGTCCGGTTTTGAAAACCTTACTAAGCACCAATGGACAATCAATCAAAAAGGATAATGAAAATAATTTTTTTATGTGAAATTAAGACGTCTTAATTTTTTGTGGTACGTGCAAAACGCTCGCGCAGGTTTTATTAGTTGAGTCAAAGAATAGCGATCTAGCATACCAACATGGACTGGCTCGCGAGAACTCGCGATAATTTAGACATGACAAAAAATTTCCAAACATGTTGAAGCATCAATGGAAAATAAAACAACATGGATATGTATGAAAAAAATACTCCTAAAACTAGGACAGCAAAAACAAAATTTTTTACGTGAAGTTTAGATTTCCAAAATTTTTCGATGGCACATGCAAAGATATTACTACTTGAGGCAAAGAAATTAAGACTCAACATACTAAGATAAACTGGGTCGTATGTCCTAGCAGAGGAAAAATACTCTATTTATGTTAAAATTTGTACACCATGTGCTACTTCATCATTCAACCACCATTGAGGCTTTTGAATGATGTAGTAGTTTCATCATGTGGATTTTTAACGTCAGTGCATTAGAGAGAACCAAATTGCAGCCCTACACGCAACGCCCTTGGGCTAAATACGTGACGAACCATAGGAACACATTTTTTGTCCGCCTAGAGGATGTCTGCCAGGATGTCCATATTTAACACAGGCCATTGAACACTCGTCAATAGAATATCGATGGCTCCTATTTGCTGGCAGATATCCTCCAGGCTGACAGAAAATGTATATGCCATAGACAAGCACAGGGAAAAAGAGCCAACTTAGGGAAAATGTGAGCTACCATAAAAGGGAATATCAACAGCTGGGTTTTTAATATCGGCACGAGTTATAACTATAGTGATAAAATTAGCCAAATTTGGGGCGAATTCTGCCGAATTGGGCCCTTCCCGCACTTTAGAAAGAATATTCAGCTGTTCGCCCGGAATTCGGCGAATGCGGAAAAATTCGCCGGTTCGGCCATGGTTCAGCTGTTTTTTCAATTATTTTCAAGAGTGGGTTTGGTGGGTACGAGCGGGTTTCCTTAACAAAATGAGCCGGCTGTCTATTCCTGTGCTTGGACGCTGGCAGCAACATCTGACTTGACAGTGCCAGACCAGTATTGCCTTTTTTTAAAAGCCCTTCATTTTTTTTACACTTTTTTCCTTTTATCAAAATTGTTGCCTACATAAGAAGGGAAATTTATATAATAAATCGTAAAAAAAATTATGAAAATGACACACTGTAGCAAATATTTGCAAAATAGGGTATCTGACAAGCCACACAGGCGCCCGCGTGGCATGCACTTGCGTGGCTTTTTTTAAAACCAAACCGAGAGGCGTCCGTTCAGGCGTCGGTTTAACAGAACCGACGCCTTTTACTGCCTTATAATTTTTCGTCTCATTTTAAATTGGCAGTCACTTTAACGATACATATCTCTCTCGTTTCTAACCCATTTTTATTCATTTTTTTTCACTCTTCCTTATTTTTAGTGATCTTTCTAATCATTATGATATCACAAAGATGTTGAGCCATCACATATAATTTATCATAGTTTTTGTAGTATTTTTTTCGATAAATAGTATGCGATAGATCAACATCTTTGTGATATCATTATGACCAGAAAGACCACTAAAAATAAGGAAGAATGAAAAAAAATGGGCGAAAATGGATAAAGAATGAGAGATATATACATCATTGAAGTTATCACCCATTTAAAATGGGACAGATTTCAATGATGCATATCTATCTCATTCTTCATCCATTTTCGCCCATTTTTTTTCATTCTTCCTTATTTTTAGTGGTCTTTCTGGTCATAATAATATCGCAAAGATGTTAATCCATCGCATTCTATTTATAAAAAAAATACTACAAAAACTACGATAAATAGTATGTGATGGTTCAACATCTTTGTGATATCATAATGACTAGAAAGATCACTAAAAATAAAGAAGAATGAAAAAAAATAAAAAAAAATAAATTAGTTTATTTAAAATAGGACGCAAAATCAGAGGTGAGTAAAAGAACCAACGCCTCTGTTAGGCATTGTTAAGGCGTCAGTTGAACCGACACCTTTCTCTTTTAAACCGACGCCTTTTGGTTTAGTTTAAAAAAAAAACTACGCAAACGCCCACGTGGCTTGTCAGATACCTTATTTTACAAATATTTCCTACAGTGTATCATTTTCATAATTTTTTTTTGATGATTTATTATATTATTTTCCCTTTAAAGAAAAACATTATTATTAAGCCTACAAAAAAAGGCTTAATAAAGTTTATACTTATTACCTATATATTATTCAAAGTCCCCACTCCCAATAAAGTGTTAAATATTAAGCTATTAAGCATTATCCGAATAATTTTTTTTATAATAGGGGCCGAACTGATCCCTTGCTAAATTGGAGCCGAATCGCCTGACTTGTCACTATAGTTATAACCAAAAGATATTACTCCACTCTAGAAAATAATACTATCCGATAAGAGAGCACTTTAATTTCACGGTTGAGACGTTCTACTACGAACCCTGAGCTGATTTTAAGAGCATGAATCTATCTATTTTTGGGAGCTCTGATAGTTTCTGAAACCAAGATTAAACAATAGAAACAAGGGTCAAAGGGGGTGTCCTCACAGTCCAAAATAAGCATAAATAAATTAGACAATTCACATTTCACAGTTCACCAAAGTAAACGCAAAAACAAAATCGATCCCAGTAGAGTGAATTTAACTTTCTATGCGATACACCAGCTCCCAAGACTTCATCCGGTTACTCAAGTCCTTAATCCTCCTTATCGCATTTGGACAATTCCAGCACTGACCAACTTCTGTATTTTATGCAGGACATCTGGATTCTTAAGGTGATCCTGAGCTGCCTTGGGGTTCTCTTGGAAGTCGACCAATACCTGCATATCGTATTCAAGAAATTGGTATTGACTAAAATCATACATGTTTTGTTATTTCGACAAACGCCATGACTAGACGGGGTAGGGCAACCAGCCTTTTAGAGCACTGGTTCCCCCACCGCCAATCCCCTTGGGCATATACAAAGGCCACACATCATGTGCACCAGATAAGTCAGGATATTATAATCCTGTATTCCTATCTGGGTGGCCCAAGGGAGCTGGGTTTCGAACTCACGACATATGCTTCGGCCAAACACCCTGTTGATCAGAACCATACATGTCTACGTACTATGCATACCTGTCTCATAATTGGGTCAGAAAGAATGGTCTGAATTTCTGGATCCTGCATTGCTTTAGCCTGAGATAGAAACATAATGGTTAGCTTTTTGTCATCGCGGATAAGTTTTCTCATCAGTGTAACAAGAAACATACAAACACAAAAATTAAATTACCTGTCTCTCCTTTAATTCATCGGCACTTATCTCACCCCTATTTGCTTTATTAATCTGTCCAACACATCTGTCATTTCCCAGAACATTCAGTGTTTGTCAAGAACAATTTACAACATGCCAGACAAAGAAGACAATTTAAAGCCACACCTTCGAACGCCATCAATCAGTTCCTGGTTATTAGGGTCATGTTTTAGACCTGCCTGGTACGTTTCAAGTGCTTTGTCATATTCTTTCATAAAGAACTGGACTGCTCCCTTCCTCGAGTATCCTTTTGAAAATGTTGGATCAAGTTCTATGCACTTCTCAGCATCCTTCAAACCCTCAGGCAAGGCGCCCAACTTGGTGTAACAAGCTGCCCTGTTACTGTAAACCTGCAATACAAATATTCATGAGCATCAACTCGCATACTAGTGGATGTATCAAGGCTCTTGATGAAATCAAGATTGTCAATTCATACGCTTAAGATTTGGATAGCCCTCTTCACTTATAATCCAAAAAAGCAGAACTAAGGGCCTGCTCTGCACAATAAACGCCAAGGAAAGAAGAAAGAAAAGTGTAAGTACCCTTGTGTCTTTCGGGTTCCTTTTCAAGGCTTCAGTGTAATGCTTCACAGCTTCTGGATACTTCTGCTGCTTAAAAAAATCATTGCCTGGCCAACCAAATCACAGAACATAGTGTAAAATTGAATAAGAGTAACCACCAGCATTTTATAAAAAAAAAAGAGTAACCATAAGGAACATTTCTAAATGGCATGATCAATCTAACAGTGTATGATATAAAGTACAAATCTTCCACATATCTTTCCCTTCTCCAACTTCGCAGCTTTAGCAGACATATGATAACTTAACCGTCATATGACAGAGAAAGAGAGAGTGGTTTCCTCATGTCCCTTTATTCGACTAAAATTACATGAGTATGAATACATAAACTGCAAATTTAATTGATGCCGAACAATTTTTACCCAGTGAGAAAACAATCAAAAGGTTTGACAGCTTAGAATGTAAATTCAAATTTGATGATCGCATAATATTTGCAGCACAACAGCAACCAATCATGACAATGCCCAAAGAACCACCCTGGTAAGCATACACAATTTGAAATTCACTCTCAGAGAGCCAACTTTGTTAAGCGCTGTTGTAGCTATAGATTTTGGGACTGAGAGCCAAAATTATAAATCAACTAAAGAATCAAACTCTCTGATTCAATTAAGATTCAGCTTAGGCTTCACAGAAAAGTTATGTAAATCAAAATGACCAGTCACTTTTTTTTGTTAAGAATTAAACCATCTGAAGCCCCCTGCTGACATCAAGTTATAAAAACCTCAATCAAATGAATGTTTTATAACTGGAACAGAGAAATAAATGAGTCGTTGAAAGGTCTGCAATCATTCTACAAGGAACTGAAATCATAATCATAATCATAATCATAATCATAATCATAATCATAATCATAATCATAATCATAATCATAATCATAATCATAATCAAATAGCGCCTTTTCCTAACTGTTTGGGGTCGGCAATATGAAGCTTACGCCGCCATTCAGGCCTGTTTCGTGAAAGTCATATGCTTTTTTATTAACTCAATCCAAACTCTCTTAGGTCTCCCTCTCCCTCCTTTGGTATCATTTACATGCATCCCTTCTATTTTTCTCACATGGGCATCTATTAGCCTTCTTTGCATATGCTCATACCAACGCAACACGTTTCCTTAGCTTCTACACTAAAAGAGCTACCTCTAAACTTTCACGAATATATCTATTCGTAATCCTATCTGTCCTAGTTATCCCACTCATCTACCTTAGTATTCTCATTTCAGCTACATTAACTTATCAATATGACTTCTCTTTGTGCCCAACACTCTGCCATGGAAAATTGTCTCGCCATCGGGCCCAAACCGATACATCGATACCATTTAGTATCGGTTTTTTAAAAAATTCCAAATATCGCCGATATATCGGTATTTTTTTAATAAAAGAATTATTTTTTACAAAAAAAAACTTTCATGTTTGTTTTCGATCCTAATATGCATTTTTACGCATATTTTGAAATTTATTCTTTGTTTTAAATTAGTATAACTCATTTTAGAAGTTAGATTGTGAAAATATACAGTAAAAACTAGTTTTTTGACTACCGATATTTTTTTACACAATATCTCAGATATATCTCCGATATTTCGTCTCTTTGGCCAACCGATATTTTACCGATATCCGATATGACATTCCAAGCACTCTGCTCCATAGAGTATTGCAGGCCTAATAACTGTCCTATAGAACTTGCCTTTAAGCCTTTTTGGAACATGCCTATCATACAAAACTCCCAAGGCTGCTCTCCACTTTACCTAACCCGTATTTATCACATGCACCACATCACTATCACTATCCCCTTCTTTATGGATAATGAATCCTAAGTAACATAATTGATCTTGACACTTCTTATCCATCTATTTCAACTAAAGTTCTACCTATAGTTCTACATTCCTTAAAATTAAAGTTCATGCACTTTGTCTTAATCCTACTTATTTTAAAATCTTTTGATTCTACTCCATAATTCTAGTTTTACATTCAAACCTACTTTACTCTCATCAATTAAAACTACATCATCTACAAAAAAATATACATCAAGGTACACTATCTTGCATATGATTAGTTAGCTCATCCATAACTAAAGTGAAAAGATAAGGACTTAATGCTCACAGGTGATGAAGACCTACCATAATTGAAAACTCCTTGGTTTCCCCCTATTTGTTCGCACACTAGTCGTAACCCTTTTACACATATCCTTTATAATATTTATGTACCCTCTTATGACTCATTTCTTCAAAACACTTCAAATGAACTCTCTCAGCACTATGTCATAGCATTTTTCCAAATCTACGAAGGTTTTATTTTCTATCCCTGTACCTCTCTACTAACTGTCGTAATAAAAATATAGCTTTTGTTGTTGACCTCTCAGGCAGAAGCCAAATTGATTCTCTATTACTTTAGTTACATTTTGCAAATTTCCGACTGCTCTCTCATAACTTCATAGTATGCCCTATAAGTTTTATACCTTTATAATTTATACAACTTTGAATTTCTTTTTTTTATACAAGGGTATGAAGGTACTTCTCATCCACTTCCAGATCTGTTAAATAAACTTGTCAACCAAGTTAGGCCAACACATCCTAAAACCTTCCAAGAATTCCATCGGGTCCTAGAACTTTGCCTTTCTTCATCTTCCTTAATGCAACTTCTACCTCCTATATGGAGAATCTCCTAAAATAATTTATCTCTTTAACGAGACTAGACTCAATATCCATCCCACTACTGCAATTTTCATTTGACTTAGCTATCCTATATATGACCTTCTCCCCCTCCTTCGTCCCTAGCCTCTCTCACTATCTTTTTAGCCTCTCTTAACCTTAGCATATCTTTCACAACTCTCTTGATTTTACATTTTTTGCCACTCCTTAAAGAAACATTTTTTTTCCTTTATGACTCTTTGAACTTCCTCACACCACCACCATGTTCATTTTTTGACATCCCTTCTCCTCTTCACTTCAACAAGTACTTTTTTCCCCACTTTTTTAATGCGATTTGCCATGTTACCCCACATCATTGTTGATTCCTCATTTACGTTATATTTCCTTGAACCCTTAACCTCTCCACAAAAGTGTTGAGCATCTCACCCTTCAAGGTCCACCATTGAACTGAAATAAACCTAAATATTAAAGTAGGCCCTAGATTGTCATCGTTACCATTGTCCTATACCACAGCCAATCAAATTTAGGTTAAATAGTCATCACTACCATTATCATATACCGCATCCAATCAAATTTAAGTGACAAAAATAACCAAGCCACAACAAGAGACAATTACACACTCAATGTTTCGGTGCAACCTCTGGAAGACTTCAAATAAGTTACTGATTATACCAACAGGAATCTCACTCACTATTAATAAAAGTACTTGTAGGCCGGACGACTTCAAATAAGTTAGTCAAAAGTTCCTAAGTGTAACAGAGTCCCTCATTACAAGAGCTAGGAGACAACACAGTATCTTCCACCCGATTGGCCCACAAGATATAACTATATGTCTTTTTTCATAAAGAACTATTTATACTCCCTCTGTCCAATGAAGCTCATATGCATTACAAAGTCTCCCCCTCACCCCGTGTTTTTGGTCTTGAGAGAGCAAATCCAGCCATTAAATGTTAAAACCATCTTTTCCCAAAACCAAACATGCTTCATTGGACCGGGCGGGGTGGTGGGGGGGAGGTGTGGAAGCAGCTTATTGGCTTATGAAGAAGAACACAAAAATAGTTAACATTACTACCTAATACAATGATAAAAACCCCACTTCATTAAGACACCTTTCTAGCATGTTCTCAATCAATATAAGTATAGTGCATTGAGAACATCCCATTTGCTCAAGATTGGCTCTGATAAGTGCAACTACTTGGTCCATGTTGAAGCCTCTAAATTTGAATGCAAGGAAAAAATCTAAATTCTAAACTCAGACCAAGCATTTGATACAAGTTACACCACCAAAAATTCTCAACAAAACATATGAACATATTGTCTCTATAACTATCATAGGTCAGTCATTCTAAAGTATCAGCACTAATCCCTAAATTAAGAAGAAAGATCTCGAACCAAGACCAAGCCAGGGGTGTGAACCTTCACGACAGAAAATCTCTACTGTATCAATTCTATCCCACAACAATGAAAAACTGCAAATAAAACCAGGAAGCATCACAACGCAGAGTAACACAAAACCATATATCAGTTAAATTTAAGCAGCAACATGCTACATAGACATGTAAATCTATGCCATCGAAATGGGAAATAATTACCTTTTTCTCGCTCCTCATCTGCCAATTTTGGATCATAATACTCCTGTTGCTCCAAGTCTTTCTTAGCTCTCTCTGCCTCATTTAATCTCTTTAGAGTATCAGGATTCCTATGTTCAGTAAGAGCTTTCTGGAAAGCTTCAATGGCAATATCATAATCCTTGGAGCATTTAGCCAGCTTCACCAATGCAGTTCCCTTCCTTGTCAAGGCTCGGGCAATCATCTTAAAATCAGACCGAAGTTCCCGACCCCTTTCCACAGCTTTGTCACAATCCTTAATACATTCATCATACTGAAAGAAACATGAAAAAGGTCGTATCGGCATTAAGAAAAAGAAAATCATTTCACCCAACAAAAGCTGTCGCTAAATATCGCTGCAATTGTTAATTCCCTATACTAAATACCATAGAGCTTAGCTAGTTGAAGTTGTGTCTTGTCTTCTCTTATGGTAGTGTAAGTTATATATATATATATATATCCAGTCCAGACAAAATGGGGTATAAATGAAACAGAAATTAAGCCTACAATCATTGAAAATCGACACAAACTACCGCCATTATCGTGACGGTATACAAAGAGGATGATAGTGACAGTAAGCAGAAAGCATGTTCGTTATGAGAAGGGAAACACGTGCTCCACTGTGAGAATAAACACAAAGTGAGTTTCATTTTCTTTTCCTATATCAGAAGTAACCACCACACAATTCCAAAACATCAAATGAATTTGAAGTAATAAAGATTGTACCTTTCCCATCTCCAAGTACACGGCCGCCCTGTTTGTGAGAAATGAGATGTCCTCGTCGTCCAGCTCCGTCGCCTTGGTGTAATGCGCAATCGCCGTCTCAAAGTCCTTTTTTTTATATGCAGCATTACCGGCCTCCTTCTCCTTCTGCGCAGCTGCCTTTCTCTCCTTTGCTTCCTTCTCCTCATCGGGTATTTCCATCGGCTCAGGCTCAGGCTCCGGCTCAGGCTCTTTCTCCCGCTTCTTCACCTCGGGAGCTACCGTCTCCGGCATGGGCACATCCCGCTCCATCTCCTCCGGCGTCGTGGTTCTCAGCTTCACATTCAGCAAAACCCCTAAAACCTGCATCATCCTCTGATCGGTTAAGTACTTGTTCATATTGTTAGGATTCTTCTGCAAATCGGACAGCATAGCAAGGAAGTCCGGCTGCTGCAGGTATCCCCTGGTGGTCGGATCAGCCGTCAGCTTAGCCCACACGTCCGGCCCCTGAAAGAGATTGCCGATCGACGATGCCGGCGACGACGAATTGGCCCGCTGGGAGCGGGAAGCACGAGAGGCGGCAGCCTGGGCGTCGGCGAGGCCGGACTTGAGGGCCTCATTGGAGGGGTCGAGGTCGAGGCCGGATTTGTAGGCGGAGATGGCGGCGTCGAAATCGGCGAGGCCGAGGTGGGCGGCGCCGAGGCGGCTGTAGCCCTTGGACCAGTCGGGCTTGAGGGAGACTGTTTTTTGGGCGTCGGCGAGGGCGGCGTAGAAGTCGCCGAGGGAGGCGTGGGCGGCGGAGCGGTTCGAGTACAGGACGTGGTTGGAGGGGGCGAGGGCGATGGCCTCGGAGAAGAATCCCACGGCGTCGGCGAACTTGCCGGCGGAGAAGGCGGCGTTGCCCTTGGCTTTCGCCTCGTCGGCCATGGCGGAGTAGAGGAGACGATCGAGGACTCCAGACGGACGAAGGCCAGCTCTTCAATGGGCTTTTTGAGGGTTTTGTTGGGGCTTCTCGTTCTTTCTGGAAGGTTCTAATTTCTAAAGGACAGGAGACTAGCGAGCCCAATGGGAACTGCCACACGGACCAAAAGCCCAGCCGCCCAAGTTAGAGGCAGGAATGTTGTGTTGTTAGTTTGGGCCGAATTGTATTAGTGGGCTTTATACATTCAAGCTGGTGAAATCGAGAGGGGATTATGAGCACCAAAATGCAGAAAAAGTGTTGCAAAGAGATTAAACCTGTAAGGATAATCTCTTTGAGTGCAATTATCTCTAATGGTGATACGGGTAGCAGCGACGACTAACTGCTGCACCAAAAAATAATGGGCTTTTTTGGCTGGTTTGTTGGGCTTCATCTTCCTTCCGGAAGGTTTAAAGATTACGGGCCCAATGGAAACTGGCATACGGACGGAAAGCCCGAGTCCGACATGTAGTCAGACCGTTCAGATCTTAATGGACTTGATCTCACCACTTCCGACTTTCAAAGCCCGAGTGCGAATCCAGAGTGTTTGTTTTGGTTTGGGCCCGATCGGATCACTGGTGTAATCTACGAAATTATGAGCACCAAAATGCATAAACTTTTTATTTGAATTGAGGGAGATAAAGTAATATGAAGTGGACGCCTCCAAAATTAATGGTTAAAATGAATGTCTTTTTTTTGCTGGAAACTCACCTACCAAGGGGCTGGATTTTTCATGATCCAAACGGCCCCTAAATTTCAAAGAAATTACACTATGAGGGTCCTGATTAAGTACATGTACTAAGGAAGTAGGTGGCTAACAAAACCAACAGCCACCACCAACTAACTCTACCAACTTTGCAAACATATCTGCAAAGACTGCAACTCTATTGCCTTCCCTATATACATGAAGGAAAGCAACAGAGTTGAACCTATGTAAAAGAGTTTTGATTCAATCTTCCATTATTTCTTCAATTCTTTTTGCCGTCGAATTTCCCTTGCAAGTCATCCAACAACACTTATTTATCATTTGGTGTTTGTTGTTGAACTCACAGATATTTTTCTTAATTCAACTATCCATACTATTTTTACTAAACCATTTAGTAATTTACTTAATGGTTTAATTATTTATACAAATATACTTATGAGGTTCGAATCCCCCCTCATACAAAATTTTTTTCAAACCCCCCCCCCCCCCCCCGGTTCAACCAACCGGGCTGAACCGGATGAACCGGGCCGGTTTCCTGTTACTCTAAGGAAAGAAGTGAATTTTAATTAATCTAAGTTGAGATTTATCAATTGAGAGAATTATCAAGGCAATGAATCCACATTAGACATGTAATTATTATTCTTGATTATTATTACACGCAGATTGACATGAAATGATAATTCGTGTTCTTGGTCGGGCACACAAATCACTATTGAATTCACTAACGTTCTTGGTCGGACACAAAAGTTCATCTACTATTGTGTAATCAATCCTATCCTTGGTCGGGCATAGAATCAATCACAAACCTGTTATTGGTTAGACACAAGGATTAAAAAGATCTAATTTCATTCATATATATCAAATCTATGGTCAAGCACTCAAAAGAAACTCATCTAGGGCTTCATCTAGCCTTGGCAAAGAATTTAGTTACACATAGAAAGAGAAAAAAGAAAAACCTGTTTATGTAGATCCATTGGTATGAATCTTTTTTCTTCTTTTAGCCTCCATAAGACTCCTTCTTCTTTACTCTTCTCTAGCCTCCAATTCTACTCAAGATCCTCTTTTTTTTAATGCCCAATATGTTCTCCCTTAAAGGCATATATATAGGGGTGAAGGAAAATCACAAAATCCCCTTCCAAATTCGAGTCAAAATAGGGCAAAATGCAATTTTTGCATACAGCGATCGATCGGCATTGTTCACTGATCGATCGGTTATTATTCATGAAAATTTTCCAGTAGATACGATCGATCGGTCGCGAAAATTTCGATTTTTTTCTCAGGCGATCGATCGCCTCATTTAGCCGATTGATCAGTTACTATTCATGACTGCAGCACAATCTTCCAATGGTCATACCTTTTTGCTCCAAACTCCAAATTGTGCGTGGTCAGTGGCGTTGGAAAGCTGACTTCTTGAATTTAACATGAGACTTGAATCAATCCAATCAGAGATATACACACAAAGTTATAAAGATTCAAACATTGAAGTCATGTTTCACCATATTTGCAGCTTTCGCTTATTTTTCCTACAAAAACCAAAAATATATTAAAATATCACTAAATCTAATCAAAATACTAACATAAATATAAGTTTATGAGATAATAAAATACATATTTTAAGCGTATATCACCAATCACAAAGAAATATTAACTCTTATGCATGATATCTAGTTTTTCCTACCTTAGATCTAAGTATCTTGAAACCAAATCTTTCTTATCTCTCCAAGATCATAGCCTCTTTTTAATCTTTTTAAAGCATCCAAAACATGCATTAAAAAGGGTTAGTCCTTGTAACACCCTAAAAATTGGTATGTTTTCTAAAAACTGCTATTTTAAGAAACTGATCTAAAATAGAAAAGTTTTGCTGTCTGTTTAGATTTTTGCCGATGTCTGGTCTGTTGAATTATTATTTTGATGCTTGGGAAAGTGTGAAATCGATAAACCAGATTAGGCAGGACACCAGTGCGCGAGGACTAGCTCTAGCGCTGGGCTCAACCTAGCGTTAAGGTTGGCCTGGTGCCAGGGGCTGAGTGCACCTAACGCCAGGAGTGGGGGTCAGGCGCCAAGGTATGAGTACAGAATGTATAGATACGTGTGAGTATCTTAATTGGATCATAGTTATATGAGATATTATATTTGGTAAGTTTTACACGTATATCACTTACTCACACAGATGTGGGATTCTAAGAACATGATGTGTGCTGCTGATCCACGCCATGGGCGGTACCTAACTGCCTCTGCTATGTTCCGTGGAAAGATGAGCACAAAGGAAGTGTACAAGTAGATGATCAATGTTCAAAAAAAGGTAGGTCGATGATCTGTACATGAAATATGCATTTTATTATCTCCTAAACTTATGTTTCTGCTAGTGTTTGTTTAGAATTATTGCTACTTTAATATTGTTTTTGGTTTTTGTAGGAAACGAGAGCAAAACGCAAAAATGGGATAAAACGCGACTCTAATGATTGAATATTTACAACTTCGATTGCATATCTCTGATGGGACTGATTTAAGCTTCATGTTAAAGTACACGAAGTCAGCTTTCCAACGCCACTGACTGTTCGCAATTCGGAGTTCAGAGCAAAAAGTTATGATCATTTGAAATATCGCGCGCGAAAGAGACACAATGAAAGAGAAGATCCGTTCAGATTATATCCGGCGGCTGAGATTATGACGACGGGTTTTAAAGAAGAAAAAGAAAAAAAAAAGAAAAGAAAAGGGAGCGCTGAACCGGCTGGTTCAGTGCCGGTTCAGTTAAAATAAAAATAAAAAAATAAAATAAAAAAAAACCCGGCCCGAGCCGAAGCTCGGGCGCTCGGGCCTTCGCCTGTTTCAGAACAGAGCGATGCTCTGTTCTTGATGAGTTCGCCGGAAAAGCTGGGGCGGCGGATCGACTGGGCTGAGACGGCGGAAGGCGGCACGGCCACAGAACTGATGGGCTCGATCGATTTGAGGATTGAGACGGTGCTGCGGGGACGATTGTGGCGACGCCGGAGCTCTAGACGGCGCCGGAGAAGGTGAAGCATGACGACGGCCACGACGTTGACGGCGGTTGGTCCTAGTCGGCAGAATACGGCGGAAATGGGAGGAGCATCCCACGGATCAGAGCCGTGCTAAATCAGAAAACAAAAATAAACAGGCGTGCTCGATATGGGAAGTCTGGATTTGGACTCGATTCGACTTCAATTAGGATTTGGACGAAGGCTATAAAAACTGAAGCAAAAGAGAAGAGTGAAGAGGGCCGAGCGAAGGGAGCTTGACAAGAAAACAGCCGACAGAAGAGAGACGACAGAAGAAGAAAACGGCCGGGAGAAAGAACCGATTTTGGGCCGAATTTGGATCTGCTACAGTGCTGATTTGAAATTGCAACAGTGCGTGTCTCAACGAAGAAGACAGTGAATAGTGCCCGTGAATAGTGCAAATGACCAATTCGACGAATCAGGCTTTTTCTTCCCTTATTTCTATGTCTAGCTAAATTTCATTGTACTAAGATTAGATGAAGCCCTACTGATTGTTTGACTCTCAATACTTATTTGCAATTCTAAAGTTGTGATTTTTATTCCATATGCTTATTATTTTGCTATGATTATTCTGTTGCTCGAGAGAGGGTAGAGTAATTGTTAGTTAAGGGTTTGTTAATGTTCGAGAGATCTTAGCGAATTCCAAGGTGTTATTTGAATAAAAATTGCATTTTTATGATTGGTCTTTGCTCGAGAGAGGGAGATTGATTAAATTAGATTTAATTGTTTAGTTGCATGTTCGAGAGGGCTGCACACATTACGATTATTCGTGACTTCGAGAGGGGCACGGGTAATTGATCACTTAGAATTGTACGGGTTTAACGGAGAGGATAGCCATTTGGTTTGGGTGGATTCGAAGTCTTAGTATATTTCTCATCATATTATTTTCTCATAAATTTCATTGCTTTGTTAGAATTAGAACTTTTCATTCTGTTATAACTAGTTTCATAAAAATCAAATCTTTCATTAGAATTAAGTTGAATCAGTCCAAGTCCTTTGGGTTCGACCTCGTTACCACTAGACTATACGTAGTCTCGTGCGATTGCGAGTAAAAAAAGTAGAAAAATCAATCAATCAATTGGCGCCGCTGCCGGGGACTTGGTAACGGTTTGACTTAATTCTAATTAGTTTAAACTTATCTTTGTAGGATTTTGATACTTGATTTTCTTGTCTTTGTAGGAGTCAATTTGGAGAGGCAGATAGTGACACTTGGAACTCGCCGACGTTGGAAAGGACACTCCTTCCCCTCGTTTGCAATCTATCAACCTTTCTTTTTAAGTAGATTTAGGTGTTTTTAATATTTTTCTTTATTTCTGTGAATGCATGCAGTGCTAGTTGTCAATAGCTAGGTTTGCTTGTTGTCGATATTTAGGACTCTTGATTGCTAGTCGTGGATATCTAGGGTTGTTTTGTGTTGTGGATGTGTGATGGTGTGGTTATGGTGTTGGTGATTGTGTGGTGAAAGAAAAAAATGACTTCACCTTCCTATGGATTTAGCCATAAGAACCCATACATGTACTTTAATGATTATTATTCCTCACACACACCTACTTCCACTCCTTTTAAAGTGCCATTCCCTCCATGTCACTCATATCTTGATACTTATAATTATGGGCGGGAAAATCAATCCAACTTTGGGAGTAGCATATCTTCCCTACAACCCACGACCCCTTTTATTTTGGAACCATGTGCCATTTGCTTAAGCCCTACCCATACCCTAGTGGAGTGCCCTTCGGCCCATGAGTATCCGGAATTGGTGCGCGATCATGTACGTGCGGCCCAAGGTCTTCATAGGTGGGAGGACCAATCTAATTTTTCTTGGCACACACTCAATGAAAGGGCAATGTTTGAACCAACTACTACTCCACCGTTACAAGGTATGACATGCCCTGTTCCACCACCACCACTGCCCCAACCCCAAAATGCCCAACCCACATGGAATCCTAGCTTTGAAGATAAGGTCTTGTCCATATTGGATAATATAACGGGGATTTATAGTAGTGCATGGGGTGATAGTAATGAAGTAAACCCTTTACCTATCCAATCACAATACCCGATGGGCCAATTTGTTGAAGAGGGGATATGTTTTTCCCCTGACCATGTGCAAAATGTTATAACCCTTCGGAGTGCACAGCAATTTGAAAATGAGGATGGATATAGTGCAGGAAATGAGCAAGGAGGGGTGGAAATAAAAGAAGAAGTGAATGAGTCTTTAGAACCAATTTTTAAATCTTCTATCTCCGGGGAGTCACTGTCTATGACAATATTAACGGAACCTTCTGTTCCCGAAGCACCACTCATACAATGTCTAGACCAACCTTCCCCTTTGATTGTTGAACGTGACTTAGAGTGTTCTATAAATTGCCCATTCAATCCATTATTTGAGAGTCCTCCCTAAAATGCATTACAAGATGAGGCCACTAAGGCCAAATTGGGTGATGTGGAAGACAACCCCTTTATTTTAAACTTCTCTAATGACATCTTTCCATGGCCAATGAAGGGGGACATATTCCCAAAGCTTACCCGCCCACCACTCCACCCTTTCATTTCACGATATGATCCGTACTTAAGTAACAAGGATAGGAGTGTGTGGGGCAATCATTTAATTAATCCAGGTTGACGTGTTGGGGTTACGTCTGGCTGAAGACGTAAAATTTAGCGCTCTTGGGAGGCAACCCAAATTTTATTTTCTTGTTTCTTTTCTATTTTTATTTTTATTTTTATTGTAGGTTATTTCTCACCTGTGTGGGGATGCTACCGACGAGGTTTGGGGGTGTATTTAATTTTTCCATATTTATATTATCTCCTCATTCTTCGCTTATGTATTTCATGCTTTACATCTACCATGAGGCTCTCCATTCAGGTGACTTCCTTCCTCACTCCTTTATATTTATGCTAGTGTTTGATTAGAATTACTACTACTTTAATATAATTTTTGGTTTTTGTAGGAAAATGAGATAAAGATGCAAAAATATGGTGAAACATGACTCCAATGTTTAAACCTTTATAACTTCGTGTATATATCTTTTATTAGACTGATTCAAGTTTCATTTTAAAGTTCAAGAAATCAACTTTTCAACGCCACCGACGTGCACAATTCGGAGTTCGGAGCAAAAAGTTATGACCATTTGAAAATCGGGCTACAGAAAGGAATTGAGAAACCGATCGATTGGTGAATAGTGTTGATCGATCGCCGTATCCGGAAAACCGAAATTTGACCTTTTTTTACTTGGATTTAGAAGGGGTCTTTTGTGTTTTCTTTCCAACCTTATAAATAGGCCTTAAATAGAACATATTGGGCATTAGAAAATAGAGTTTTGAGTCCCTTTGGAGACCTTGGAGGCTAGAGCAAAGGAGAGAAGAAGAAGAAGAACATAATGATGGATTCTCTTCCAATGAAAGGCTAAATACTTTTCGAAGGAGTAGATGAAGCCCAATAGACTGGTTGTATAGTTTCTTTTCTCTCATCTTATGTTTTATTCTAGTTGGTGTATGGATTTTATTGTATAATCACTGTTAATTCATTAAGGTTTGCTCTTTGTATTCGAGAGAGACAAGATTGAATTCTTGTGAGTTTCAATCTGAAGAATACTTGCGTGTCCGAGAGAAACATGAGTAGATTAAGGTGTTATATATCAATAAAGTTTCATTGGCTTATACTCGAGAGAGATAGATCACAATTTCATGTTTTAATCATTTTATGTGTGACGTCCGAGAGGAGAGCACTATAATTTTAATTGACAAGTGTATGTGTGAGAGGAATATGCTAGTCAATTGGAAATCTTTATTTAAAAGAGAGAGAGAGACGATACACTAGTTTATTGTGGTGGATTCGAAGCCTTGGCCTTCTCCATATTGATAAAATCTCAATTAGATTAGTTAAATTTCATTGCTTTCCTTAGAGTAACTAAAAACTGCACTTTTCTCTTGAATTTGGTAAATTGTTTAACCATCCCTGAGGTTCGACAACCCTTTAATACTCACTGTAATACAATTGCCTTATGCACTTGCAAGAGTTTAAATATTAAACGATCAGTAAGCTCCGGGACAGTGAGAGAACGGTACTGCTGAGACCCAAGGGAGGTCAGAGGAGTAAATCCAACCATGAAGAAGTGGAGACGCGGGAATGGGATGAGGTTAACTGCTAGCTTTCGGAGGTGGGAAGCTAGAAGGGGAGTTGAGGGTGGGGGGTTGTGGAAGGAGAGGCTGAGGAGCAGGAGGAGGAGACATGGGGAGGATTTAAAAAAAAAGTAGTGGTTGTCCATGTCTGCTGGACATCCGAACACGGACACGGACAACATAATGGCGGACAGCTATTCACGGACACGGACACGAACAACCTCTGTCCGAGGTTTGTCCGGTCCGAGAACAGCCCTACAGTGTGGTTACTCTTGTGGTTGAGACGAGACAGATTAGTTGTGTGGTACAGGAGTTGTGCAAGGCGGAGTGGCTCATCGTGTACACGGAGCATCGGAGTCACTCATCTGAGAGCCACGCACCAGACGCAGGAGTGCCTGAGAGCCAGAGCCACGTGGACACAATGCTTAGGGCATTGTGCACGTGGGTGACTTGTCATGACATGGTTAATTTTGGTAGTGAGAGCAAATCAAGGGGAAAGATTTGTTTTGGATTCTTATTGGCAAGCCGAATGAGACCTAGATGACAACACATCCCCGAAACCTGTTGCACGAGTTCGAGGACGACTGGGAAGAGTACCCGAGACATTGTGGAGGTCCTCGGGGTGGGGCCAAGCCTCGATTGACTCACTGCAGTTCCCACGCTACAATGGCGATGAGGACTCGACCAAATGGCTCTATAAGGCGGAGAAGTTCTTCGCCTATCAAGGAGCGCACCCCGAGGTTGAACGACTGAGCATAACCGCCTTCCATCTTGACGGCGATGCCTCGGTTTGATTTCAGAGTTTTGATAAGGAGGCCTGCTTTCCGACCCGGGTTTCTTTCGTAGATGAACTATGCATACAGTTTGGTCCTAATGAGTTCCAGGATTTCAACGAGATGCTCTCCACCCTGCGCCAGACGACCACAGTGCGCACATATTATACTGAATTCATGAAGATTGCCAACCATCTTCAAGATTGGTCGATGGCGGCCTTAGTGGGGACTTTCAAGAGAGGGCTCCGACCAGACATTTTAGACGAGATGCACCACTTCCCTTGCACTTCAATGCGGGAGGTAGTGCGTCATGCAAGGATTGAAGAGGAGAAGCTTACCCGATAGTGCCGTGGAGGCCGACTTGGCTCGGTCTCGCGGCCACTCTCCAAGCCTGGCGCTGCCCCCTCTGTCATCACCAGGCCCCAACCTTGGCCGCTCCAACTCCTCCGGGTCTGCTGGTCCTACAGTCCGTCGCCTTACTCCGACACAAATGGATGAGCGGCGCGCTAATGGCTTATGTTTTAAATGTGATGAGAAGTTCATACCCGGCCATCGTTGCTCCGTTCGCGGTAGCCTGCTTGTCGAGGAGGCCGACGAGGAGGAATTGGCCGTGTCAAAGGAGGCGGCGTCCCCTTATGACAGCGTGCAGCCGGAGATCTCTATGTAAGCCTTCTCCGGAGCCTTCATGATTGTCTGGATTTTTAACTATTTTACTCGCAATCGCAGTAAACTAATTATAATCTAGTGGCTACGATGTCAAACTCAAAGGACTTAGTTGATTAACCTAATTCTAAATTAATTCTATGAAAGATTTTGAATTTGTAATGATTTAAAGAACTATAAGAATAAACTTTGACAAGAACTCTAATAAATGAAAATACCAAGGCTGCGAATCCACCTCTAAACATGCAATTACTATTATCGATTATTATTATCGTAAAAATTGATATAACAAGAAACTCGTGTTCTTGGTCGGACACACGATTTACAATCGAACGCACTCAATGTTCTTTGGTCGGACATAAAGAATTCATTCAATGTAAATTAGTAGGTAACTCTATCCTTGGTAGGGCATATAATTAACATAAGCCTGTTCTTGGTTAGACACAAGGATTATTAAGATCAAATTTCATTCATAATCATACAAGTCTATGGTCAAGCACTAGATGAGAAATCATGAAATCACATTAAGCATAGATACAATAAATCATATCAACTTTCATTAAATTAAACAACCAAGAGTAGCAATACAAGCTTAAAGCTTCATCTAGCCTTGATAAAGAGTTTAGCTAGATATAGAGAAAGAGAAAATCAAAGTCGATTTTGATGGATTCATTGACATGAATCAATTCTACTCCTCTCGCTCATCTATTCGTCTCCAGAAGATGCTTATTTTTTAGCCTTCTCTAAGCTTATATAATAGGGTAAGATAAGCCACGAAACTCCTCTCCAAATCCAACTTGAAAACGATTTTTTTAGGTTTTCGTAAACGGCGATCAATCACTAAGCTTCTCGATCGATCTCATAATTCCATTGCATTTTCACTATATCCCGCGATCGTTCGCAACTTTTCTTCATACGGTGATTGATCGTCAAAGGTGTCAATCGATCGTAAACACTGTCACAAATACTCTAGAAGATACGATCGATCGCAAAGGCTGTTGATCGATCACATAGTCATCTTGCGGCTTTCTTCTTTAGGTCAGGCGATTGATCGCAACCTTCGAAACACAAATTACAGTAGATACGATCGATCGCGACAAGGATGATCGATCACATTCATTGTTTTCAGTTCATTCGGGTTCCGGCGATCGATCGCGTATAATGTGCCGATCGATCGCATACGACTTTGCGTTAAAATCTTCTAACGGTCATAATTTTTCACTCCGAACTCCGAATTGCGCACGATTGGTGGCATTGGAAAGCAAACTTCTTGAACTTTAATATGGACTTGAATCAGTGTAATCAGAGATATGGAACCAAAGTAATAAAGATTCAACCAATAGGTCATATTTCACCATATACATCATTACAAAAACCAAATAGGTCATATTTCTTATTTTCCTACAAAAACCAAAAACAACATTAGGAAATACTAAATATCTTCTAACACTTGCATAAACATAAGTTTTAGAGCTGATAAAATGTATAATTTAAGTATATATCACACCCCCAAACTTACATTCTACTAGTCCCTAGCAAAACAAAATCAAGCAAGGGAAAACAAAGAACCAATCAAAAATAGAAAAGTAATGCCACTTTTGTAGGGAACACGATTGCATTGAGCATATGCAACAAGCTGTTAAACCCCTACGTGTCCCTAGTAGGATGAGTTGTGTCTCATGAGGGTTTGCAGCCATGCAACCCACAAACATGTACTTATGAAACTATTGTCCCTTCAAATACAAAATAAATAATCTAAAACACAAAATCATATTATTCTTTAAAATACATACTGCAATAATTAAGAAAACTAACCACATGTACTTGCATTTATAATCAACTAGAATATATAAGCCTTAAAATAAATGGTTTTATTCTACACCTTCATCTTGAAAATATCTGCTCAATATGATATAGCATGATATTTTAAATAGTAAAAATGTAGAACTTTGTAGCAATACACTCTAAATTTTTATTTTGAACATATCTAGGGTGACCCATCAGTCAAAGAACATCATAATTTATATAGTCATTCCAATCTCTAAGTTCATGATAGAACAAATGTTTACGCGCCTCCTTCGTGTCTAACATTCTAGATTTAAGAGGATAATAGACTATAGACTTTTTTTTTAACGAGACTGTGCAATGCCTAACTTCAAGATGTTTAGGTTTAACAATGACTCATGCCAATGACTCCCAACCAGTTGGCTTGGGGCATTAGGTTTTAAGTATGGACCGCTTCGGACCTGAGCCTCAGCCTAAGTTAATCCTATAAAGTTAAACAGCCCCGAACTGTTGTTATTTTTTTTAATTTTTTTAAGTTTTTTTTCAGAGCAATATTTTGTCCAGGTTGTATTATACTCTCAACCTATTTCCGATCCAAGCCTCCACCATATTGCTAAGTAAATGGTCTATCACATGGTTTTCAAAACCGGACTGGACCGGCCGGTCCAACCGCGGAGGACCGGAACCGGCCGGAAAACCGGTTCGGTTCGCCCGGTTCGGGCCGGTTTATCAAACCGGCCGGTTTCTGTCAAACCGGCCAGTTAAACCGGCCGGTTTTTTCGAACCGGTGAACCGGACCGGACCAGTCCGGATTATAATAATATTTTTTTTTGAAATTTTTTTTTACGTGAGGGGGGGTTCGAACCTCAGACCTCCCGGGCACCCTCATGTACTTAACCACCTGAACTACTTTTGTTTTGATGGTAATGTTAAACAAATAAATATATTTATCACTTATTTCACCTAAACCGGGTCAAACCACGGTTCAACCGGACCGGCCATCAATCCGGTTCGATGGCCGGTCCGGTTTTGAAAACCTTGGTCTATCACGATCGTTTAAGCTCAACAATAACCACGTATCAACTAATGACTTTGACCAAAATTATCCCACTGCATATTAATACTCAACAAATTTTTAAAGAGTATTACTTTATATAACTAGTGTGTGTGAGTGAATTTTATAAACTCAAGCACTTGATCCAAGAGGATTGTAACATAATGTTATTTCTTAGTTAAGTGTCTCTATCCTCCAGTATACTTACTCACACTTCCAATGTAAATTAATCTAGTAAAAATTGAAGTATGCATAACGAAAGGATAAACTATCAAAACTTATAAAGAATACTAACAAATAACTTAAAATTAGCCTATGAAATAAAGGAATATTACTTTTCTACACCTCTAAACCTAAACTAAACATTGCCCTCAATGTGATACATAATCGATATTACAAAGACAAATATAAAAAGAGGAGGGACGAAAAGCAAAATTCCACACAATATCCACCAATTATGAAAACATAACACTAAATATATCAATGTTCATCCAAAGAATAACAGTGATCAATAGAACATAGAGATTAATAAAGACAATAAAAAGAAAGATGAGAAATAACTCATTTTAGCATGGACTAGAGATCCATGCTATCACGATCTCCACCGTCCGGAGGGGGAAAACGCCATGCATGTAGAAAGTCAACTATGGAATCGAGGCGTCTAGTAATAGTATGCTGTGTTTCTCGAATTTCCTGCATTTGGCTAGTGAGATCGGTGATCTGCCTCTGCATATTTGCCCATGGTGCCGTCTGTGATGGCCGACCCTCGGGCTCCTCTTCTGCCTGCTCCTCGGGCTGTTGTGCCGGTGGACGAGCCGGGCGGCGGGTATGGCCGATCATCCGGTTAAAGGCATCAACTCCAATAGGACCAAGTCCGTGAGATAGGCGTGAATGCTCCGGGAACCGCACCCCATGAGTCCTGAATACCCGCTCCAAAATATAAGGATAAGGCAACCGTTCGTCTCGACGCCCAACAACCATCTGCTTCATCCGACCGAAGACGAATGAAGGAAAATCTAGATCCCGACGCCTGGTATCATCGCCGAATATATAGAGCAAATGTGCCATGGTGCGATCGACGTTGGCCTTCCGGGCCGACCATACGTCGTGCTGGAAGATCAAAAATGTGAAACGGAACTCAGGAAGCATGCGGATTGCCATGAGATATGTCCCGAGTCCTGGCCCTGTGGTCGATCCCGTTAGTCGACCCGTCATGCGGAGGGTATTCGGGAACTGGTACCCGTCGAAGTCAGGATAATGAATTGTCCCCCGTTTGCAGCCCATTTCTCTGGCAATAGTGCCGACCCAGAGACGGATGGGAGTGCCACATACTGTACTCCTAATTTCCACCCTTTCGGGATCATCATTGTCTTCAATGTCGGCATTCTCATAAAATTCCCGTATGGCATCTTCATGCACCATTTGGCGCACACCTTGAATTTTCGTGGCGATGTGGGTGAAATAATGCACCCAGTCTGGCCTCGCCTCAATCCAGCTTTGTGTGTCAAGCTGTGGAATATACGGATTGAGGAGCACTTGCCGCTCATATTGGATTGGTCGGGGCAGTTGAGGAGCCTCTGATGCTAGGATGGGTGGTTCAGATCTAGACGTGAATGATTCACTCCGGTGGCGTTTTGTTAGGTGCATCTTCTTAGGCGCCATGGTACCTGCATAACCAATAAAGACAGTAAATATCACAACTAAGCACAAATTGACAACATGAGAATGGAACACGCAAGACAGTAATTTGTCATAAAAAAATGTCGCGCCGGCCAAACATGAGAAGTTCAAAAATAACCTTGGTGGATTTAACAGCCGAACTACGTGAAATTTAAGCACAACCAGCACAACATTATGTGAAACCAGATTACTCAAGACAGGAGATCCATTTTAAAAAAAAAATCCTAAAAATTTCTTGAAAATCAAGGTAGATATGAGAACCATGGCTCAACATCTTTTTCCAAAACCAAACAAGCTTCATTGGACACGGGGAGGGGGGTGGGGGGGGTGGGGGTAGCTTATTGGCTTATGAAGAAGAACACAAAATAGTTAACATTACTACCTAATACAATGATAGAGACCCCACTTCATTAAGAAACCTTTCTAGCATGTTCTCAATCAATATAAGTATAGTGCATTGAGAACATCCCATTTGCTAAAGATTGGCTCTGGTAAGTGCAACTACTTGGTCCATGGTGAAGCCTCTAAATCTGAATGCAAGGAAAAAGACTAAATTCTAAACTCAGACCAAGCATTTGATACAAGTTACACCACCAAAAATTCTCAACAAAACATATGAACATATTGTCTCTATAACATACTCCCTCCGTTCCAAAATACTATGTACATTTGAAAATATTCATTTTCTAAAATATTGTGTATATTTGGCCAAATTATGTAACTTTCTCTTTTCAAAATTGGAAGAGGCTTGGAAGGATTAACTTGAATTTAGTTCATGAACGAGCACATGAGTTAGATGGGATACGAGGGAGAAAAAGTCATGTGATTTCCTTGCGAACTTCATGGTCTGATAAAATAAGAATTTTCTCAAATGTACATAGTATTTTGGAACGGAGGGAGTAGTTTATATCATAGGTCAGTCATTCTAAAGTATCAGCACTAATCCATACATTAAGATGAAAGATCTTGAACCAAGACCAAGCCAGGGGCGTGAACCTTCACGACAGAAAATATCTACTGTATCAATTCTACCCCACAACAATGAAAACTGCAGATAAAACCAGGAAGCATCACAACACAGGGTAACACAAAACCATATCATAATCATAATCAAGTAGCGCCTTTTCCCAACTAACACAAAAACCATATATCAGTTAAATTTAAGCTGCAACATGCTACATAGACATGTAAATCTCTGCCATCGAAATGGGAAATATTTACCTTTTTCTCGCTCCTCATCTGCCAATTTTGGATCATAATACTCCTGTTGCTCCAAGTCTTTCTTAGCTTTCTCTGCCTCATTTAATCTCTTTAGAGTATCAGGATTCTTATGCTCAGTAAGAGCTTTCTGGAAAGCTTCAATGGCGATATCATAATCCTTGGAGCATTTAGCCAACTTCACCAATGCAGTTCCCTTCCTTGTCAAGGCTCGGGCAATCATCTTAAAATCAGACCGAAGTTCCCGACCCCTTGCCACAGCTTTGTCACAATCCTTAATACATTCATCATACTGAAAGAAACATGAAAAAGGTCGTATCAGCATTAAGAAAAAGAAGTTCATTTCACCCAACAAAAGCTGTCCCTAAATATCGCTTCAATTGTTAATTCCCTATACTAAATACCATAGAGCTTAGCTAGTTGAAGTTGTGTTTTGTCTTCTCTTATGGTGGTGTAAGTTATATATATATATATATATATATAGATATATATATATATATATATATATCCAGTCCAGACAAAATGGGGTATAAATGAAACAGAAATTAAGCCTACAATCATTGAAAAACGACACAAACTACCGCCATTATCCACACACTATGACGATATACAAACAGGATGATAGTGACAGTAAGCAGAAAGCATGTTCGTTATGAGAAGGGAAACACGTGCTTTACTGTGAGAAACACGTGCTTTACTGTGAGAATAAACACAAGTGAATTTGAATATCGGAAGTAACCACCACACAATTCCAAAACTTCAAATGAATTTGAAGCAATAAAGATCGTACCTTTCCCATCTCCAAGTACACGGCCGCCCTGTTTGTGAGAAATGAGATGTCCTCGTCGTCCAGCTCCGTCGCTTTGGTGTAATGAGCAATCACCATCTCAAAGTCCTTCTTTTTATATGCAGCATTACCGGCCTTCTTCTCCTTCTGCGCAGCTGCCTTTCTATCCTTCGCTTCCTTCTCCTCATCGGGTATTCCCATCGGCTCAGACTCCGGCTCCGGCTCTTTCTCCCGCTTCTTCACCTCGGGAGCTACCGTCTCCAACATGGGCACATCCCGCTCCATCTCCTCCGGCGTCGTGGTTCTCAGCTTCACATTCAGCAAAACCCCTAAAACCTGCATCATCCTCTGATCGGTTAAGTACTTGTTCATATTGTTAGGATTCTTCTGCAAATCGGACAGCATAGCAAGGAAGTCCGGCTGCTGCAGGTATCCCCTGGTGGTCGGATCAGCCGTCAGCTTAGCCCACACGTCCGGTTCCTGAAAGATATTGCCGATCCACGATGCCGGCGACGACGAATTGACCCGCTGGGAGCGGGAAGCACGAGAGGCGGCAGCCTGGGCGTCGGCGAGGCCGGACTTGAGGGCCTCATTGGAGGGGTCGAGGTCGAGGCCGGATTTGTAGGCGGAGATGGCGGCGTCGAAATCGGCGAGGCCGAGGTGGGCGGCGCCGAGGCGGCTGTAGCCCTTGGACCAGTCGGGCTTGAGGGAGACTGTTTTTTGGGCGTCGGTGAGGGCGGCGGAGAAGTCGCCGAGGGAGGCGTGGGCGGCGGAGCGGTTCGAGTACAGGACGTGGTTGGAGGGGGCGAGAGCGATGGCCTCGGAGAAGATTCCCACGGCGTCGGCGGAGAAGGCGGCGTTGCCCTTGGCTTTCGCCTCGTCGGCCATGGCGGCGTAGCGAAGATGATCGAGCCCAATGGGAACTGCCACACGGACCAAAAGCCCAGCTGCCCAAGTTAGAGGCAGGAATGTGTGTTGTTGGTTTGGGCCGAATTGTATTAGTGGGCTTTATACATTCAAGCTGGTGAAATCGAGAGGGGATTGTGAGCACCAAAATTCATTAAAGTGTTGCAAAGAGATTAAATTTGTAAGGATAATCTCTTTGAGTGCAATAAGTCTTGCATTGTTATCTCTATTGGTGATTCGGGTAGCAGCGACGACGAACTGCTGCACCAAAAAATAATGGGCTTTTTTGACTGGTTTGTTGGGCTTCTTGTTCCTTCTGGAAGTCAGACCGTTCAGATCTTACGGGCCCAATGGAAACTGGCATACGGACGACGACGAACTGCTGCACCAAAAAATAATGGGCTTTTTTTGACTGGTTTGTTGGGCTTCTTGTTCCTTCTGGAAGTCAGACCGTTCAGATCTTAATGGACTTCATCTCACCACTTCCGACTCTCAAAGCCCGAGTTCGAATCCACAGTGTTTGTTTTGGTTTGGGCCCAATCGTATGAGTGAGCCTTGTACATTCAAACTGGTGTAGTGTAATCTACGAAATTATGAGCACCAACATGCATAAACTTTTTATTTGAATTGGGGGAGACAAAGTAATATGAAGTGGACGCCTCCAAGAGAATTAATGGTTAAAATGATTGTCTTTTTTTTTTCCTGGAAACTCGCCTACTAAGGGGCCGTTTGGATCATGAAAAAGCCCAAACACCCACTTCTATGTGGATTTTCTGGATTATCCACTAACCAGCTGAAACACCTCATGGGTGCATTTTTTGGGAGTGGATGTTTGGTATTTTTTCACGATCCAGATGGCCCTAAATTTCGAAGAAATTACACTATAAGGGTCCTGATTAAAGTACGTGTACTATGGAAGTAAGTGGCGAACAAAGCCAATAACCACCGCCAATTAACTCTACCAAGTTTGCAAGCATATCCGCAAAGACTACAACTCTATTGCCTTCCCTATATACACGAAGGAAAGCAACAGAGTAGAACCTATGTAAGAGAGTTTTGATTCATTTTTTTATTATTTCTTTAATTCTTTTTGCCGTCGGATTTCCTTGACAAGTCATCCAACAAATTTGACTTGTCATTTGGTGTTTATTGTTCAACTCACATTTGTTTTTCTTAATGCAACTATTCATACTATTTTTACTAAACCATACAGTAATTTACTTAATGATTTAATTACTTCTGCATATATACTTTGGCAAAGGGAAATGATATTTGTACAGCAGATTCCTACACATTTTTCATACACAGCTGATGTGTATGGAAATGTGTAGGAATCTGCTATAGGGTTATCACTGCCCTTTGGCAAACTACTCTCAATAGTTCACAGACAAGTCATCCAACGACACTTGACTTGTCGTTGCTACTTGTTGTAGACTCCGACAAAGAATAGAACGTACCGAGAGAAAATTTTATTTTTAGAACATGATAATCAAAAATAAATCTAGTAATATAATCGTCAATAATACTTCATGAATCATAAATCTTAATTCTATAGATATTCATGATGAAATTTTCATACATACGTATTTTATGACATCATCCATATTTTATGACATCATCCAGTGTTAAAGTCACTGCTTCATAATGCATGTTGATAGATACTTCATATTGTGTAAATCTCAATTCTTAAGAAGTATAACCAAATCCCTCTTACTATGCATACAATTAACCATGATACATTTTAATATAATATAGAACATGCAATACTTCTAACATGCAACAATCAGAGACTATACAACTCATATTTTAGGTCAATCACAAAGAGATATCGACTATAATGTATAATGTATGGTAATTATTGTTTCCTACCTTAGATTTAAGCAACTTGAAGTCAAATTCTTCTTCTATCTCTCCAAGAGCGTAGCCTCTTTCGAGTCTTTTCAAGGCTTCTAAAACGTGCATTAGAAATGTTTAGTCCTATATTTATTAGGGCTGCATCTTGGGTCTAAACCCGACCCTACCCGAGATAAAACCCACAATACCCGAGAACCCAAGATAGGAACTGAGATTTTAATAAAATAATTAATATAATTATAAAAATCTTTTAATAAAATAATTTATACAATAATAATAATAATAATAAATTTATATATATTAAAAAATAAAGGATTTAAATGGTATATCTCGAGTATCTCAGTTCTTGGGTATTTTAAAGCCAAACCCGACCCGACCTGAGATAAAACTGGATTTTTAAATCTTGGAACCGACCCTACCTGATATAGGACCCGACCCGGGTCAATGTTGGGTCGGTTCCATCCGGGTTGGGTCGGGTCCGGGTTTTTGGTGCAGCCCTAATATTTATACTATTTTATAATGATAACTTTAAAAGAGACTTAATCGGATTTAATTATCATATCCTACGACAAGTCATCCAGTGATAACTCACTTATCATAGGGTCACTTCTCGTTAAACTACAAAAATAAATTATAAGGTGCAATTCGTATACTTACATTTTGTGGGTATTATGTCCAAAAAATTAGCTGCATTTGAAAAATTATGGATCTAGCACTAGGTGGCTGGATTTGCCTTACAATCCTCACGAACATGAAAATGCAAGGGTAAGCATAGACTTGAAATGTTGTGGGCCATTTATGCGATAAATTTAACTCATTTTTAAATGCAACTATTTTTTTTGGACAAAGGGAGTAAAAGTTCAAGTGCATGCGTTGACCATTGGACACCAGCGAGCCCAGACAAGGCAAGCACGGCTACATAGTTTTTGTTAATCCTTGAGCATCACATCGATTTTGTCAAGATACATTAGAGTATCACATTCGAGCTGGAGTGCATCTACTACAAGTCACTTCTACGGCATACATAACCCAAGTTACCCAACATTCAACCCTCTCAGTGACGAGCAGGAAATGTTGCCATTTCCACGCACGGACAGTCCGTCCGTCCGTATGAATTTCTTTGGTAAGCACACGTCCGTACACACTAAGTTTAGGCAAGTTAACATTTTGTTATTCTTTTTCACCAATATGACATTTTATTGGTGTAGTTCTCTGAGGAGCAACCAATTTCATCATCGTTCAGTTCGACAAGGACTGTTACAAAAGTAGCAAACTGATCGTTACTTTTCTTATCATAAAGATTATGTGTTGTGGCACTGGCACTCAGTATCTGTTTTCCTATCCTGCAGTGAAAGATAATTTTCATGCATAGATGTGTGAATGAAATGAGTTCAATGCCCCTGTGCTCACACTCATCGACAAACACAGGGGCATCGCGGGCCATCAAATCGTTATCCAATGGCATACGTTGACAAAGGGGGGTAGGCGGGTTTGAAACACTCGCTGGATCATGATTTGAAAGATGCATGTGAGTCAGGGCATGGCATATTGGATATTCGTAAAATTATGTTGCAGTGACAGTTGCACTGCACATCAATACGGGTCAATCTAACCAGGATTTAGGGGTTGCTTTTCCAAAATAGCTTTAGGGGTTGCCATTACCATACGGGTCACGACCTTTGGTACAACAAAAGCTGTTTTGTGAAAAAATCATTTTTCAGCAAACGCAAAGCAGTTACCTAACGCGCCATAATAAACAAGCTCACATGTAAATTCCAGATTGGAATTAAGGCCAAAACTAATTTATTACAGCTTCTTGATTATACAACTCTAAGAAACCGGAATATCAACAGAGGTTACACAACCGGCCAATTTCTTTCTTCTTCTAAAAAAACAAAGGAAAAGAACGAAGAAACGTTTTCTCTAGTCAAAATTGGCGTCTGCACGCGACCTTGCTGGAGCTCCGACCACCGGCGGCGATCTTCATCTGCACTTTCTCGAACTCGGATTCCGGACAGGGGATGGTGATCCCGCCGGGATGGTGGAAGCCGAACTCCTCCTCCGCCTCCCGGAGAAGCTCCCCAAAGAGCGGGTGATTGAAGTAGATCACCGGCACCAGGTACCGGTGGGCGTCACAGTCCTTCTGCCCCACGTACACCGCCAGGTGCCCCTTGGGCACAGTCACCGCCTCCGTCGCCGTCTCCTCCAACTTCTTATAGTTCAACAGCCGCGGCGACGGAGCACGGCAGAACTTGTTCCGGAGTCGCCGGCCCCAGTCACATATTTTCGTCATCGTCTTGTTGCACCTCTGCTGCTCAGGTGGGTCCATCCTCAGGTAGCCAGACGCCGGCCTCCGCCTTGGCTGCAAGACCCATCTCCATAGCTTCACGAGCTTCCTCCCAAGCCTGAACCCTCTCGTCTTCCTCATGCCTCTATATATGTACACAACGGACGAGAGAGAATATGAAGATTCTAGTATTTCTAGCTAAGCTAGCAGAAGAGATAACCAGGGCTGCTGGACGGCTATGGATATGGCCAGGCGGTTTAGCTTCTTGTGATCATGGTGATGATCAGATGATGCTGCACCTGGTGGCCTCGGTCATCTTCGTGCCCCAGCCGGGCTTCCTTCTCTTGTATGCGTCTTCCTTTATGGTGTGTATCTTGAGATGGGAGAGAAAGGGTCCTCTAGATGGGTTTTTATGGAGATTAGTTCCTCTGGATACTCAGAGGAGCTGGTCAAACATAGGGAAATTCAGGTCGGCATTGGAAGGGGGGGTCGGAGAGGAATAAATGGGGAAGAAAGGATGGAAAGGACTGAGTTGCCTGGGAGTGCCGGTGGCTTGGTTGCTTTGGCTGGCGCGCCTAGCCAGAGAGCCGTGTTGTGTACGTGTATGATTATCAAGACCAGTTTAGTTGACTTGTGTGACAACATGAAGTCTGTCTTTTCTGTTCTATACTAATCTACTTAAGAACTGTTTCTTTCTTTTTTTTTTTTAATTTTTACTACAATTAATATTTGATTTATTAATAAAAAAGAAAATACTTATTCCCCCGCTTTATTTTCACTGCCACCTCTCGTGCCCGTTAAGGCAATGCTGTTATAAAAAAAACAAGAGGTATAGCATTACTCTAATAAAAAATCTACTTGAGATTGGATCTAATTTTACTTCTTTTTAAGGGGCCGTTTAGATTGTAAAAAATCCCAAAAATTCACTCCCAAAAATCCACCAACCCCTCCACCTGGTTGGTGGATTTTTGGGATTTTATCTATTAAACAGACAACCACCTGATTAGTGGAGTGGATGTTTTTGATTTTTTATGCCCCAAACGGCCCCTAATTAGCGAACAAATTCAATTAATTGTTAGGCTCACATGGAACTGTCATATGATTGCACGAGTTTCTTGGAAGTTGGTTGCCCCTCCCCTTCTACCAGTGCACTTCCTAGTCCCCTAAAGTGGGCTAAGTACTTGAGATACTTGTTAAACGTTCATATTCTTGAACGGGTCGGGCTAGCCTGCCCTGTGCTCTGCCCATTGATCCGACGGTTGTCTGCTTTATAATGCATTATAATGCACTAGCGCTGCTCTGCAATGTAATTTTTTTCTTTTAGGGCAAGGCACACCTCATTTTGGAGGATTGGATTAGGGAAAAAAAATGATATTGCGCGCTAAAATCTATACACCAAAACTTTACATTGCAGCTTATTGGGTGGAGGAAATTGGACCTGTTTCCTCTATCTCCAAGCTTGCTATAGATAGAATGGAAAAGGAAGGGAGGTAGTTCGGAGGAGGGTGAATCTCGGAAGTTTTGGAGGAGATTATGGAAGGTTGATGTGCCGTCCAATCCAGATGCAGTGTTCAAATTTGGCCCAGGGAAATACTGGAACAAATACCCCGCCTGTCCCCTGAATTGACAGACACCATACGATGATGCGTGGCAAAAGCTCCACGCGTAGAGAAAATTCTACGAGTCAAAGCCACTAGCTCAATAGCCGCCAAAGCCAGATCACCAGCTTAAGTGCCCCGTACATGAACCGTACACTAATTTTTCAATTAATTTCAAAGTCGCAGGCTGACGAGGAAGAAAACAACGAAGTAAGTTAAGAAACGTGGACCTGGCCTAAGGGCCTGATCTGAGGTGGGCAAGACAAGGAGACAAGATTCTAAAGCGGCGTGCTGGTCTTTATTGCTTTGCTTTCAGGAAAGTACCCACTTTCCCCCACTTCCTTCCAACCCTTTTCCCTCTTCCTGCATCCACTGGAACTTTCCTCGAAAGAGCCTGCCCCAGCTCCCCCCTTCCCATTTCTGCATGGGAATGGCAAAGAGAAAAAGTGGAGCTATCAGCAATGGCTGAAATGCACCTTTCTACAGTCATTCCATTTCAGCCACAGCATTGTGCCTTGTGAATTTTACTGGATTTTTTTTTTTGCATTGAACATACTAGATTGAGACCATGTCACCACCTAATAATGTTCACCGAAAACGGCGATTGCAATAAATGGTTATTTGTAACTTGTAAGTGATTGCAATAAATGGTTATTTGTAAAGTGATTGCAATAAATGGTTTTCAGGATAATCTATACTGTACTTATCTCTGCTCTGATCATCGCCATTACGAATCAGTAGGATTGGCATGGATTTCAGTTACCCGAGCAGCCATGTATTTTGTCCTATATAGACACATAGGCCCTGTTGGTTGCAACTTTCTGCATCAATTTTAAAAGAATCTCTGGCTTTCCCCATAATTGCATATGGTTACACTATTTCATATGAATTTCCCTAAAATTCTGAGGAAAGTCAACTTTCCCTAAAATCTCCTCACAGAAAGAAGCTAATATCTAACCTAAACGCGTTGCAAATTCCCGTGTTTTACCCTGCCCCTCATCTCCTTTCTCCTGCCGCTCGTCGCTCCTTCGTCGTGGATGGTGCGGGCTGATCTCTCTCTCTCTCTCTCTCTCTCTCTCTCTCTCTCTAAAATGGAGTCAACAATGGCAATTCTCTTGCTCTTGCTCTGCCCCTCGTTGAAACAGTAGTCTCCGACGCCGCCCCTGTATGGTGTTGGAGAGCCGGCCTGTTCTTTGGTGCTCGTTTGGTGATGGCTCGGCAGCTTGGTTTTCGAAGAGGGCATCGAATTGGAGTCCGCTGCTTGGGCTCGGTCACGGCGAGGCCGTCATCAGAGATTAGGAAGAAGCGCGATGATGTGAGGCCCGATGAGAAGCTTGTGGCGCTCCGTGAGCTGTTTGCGAAGCCTGGGATTGGGATTGATGCATATATCATTCCTTCTGAAGATGTTCATCAGGTGTGTGGCTGTTTCTGCATCTTTTGTGATTGAAAAAGTGGAAAAGTAGTGTTTTTTATTTATTATCCATCTTGACATAGTAGTGAAGTCGACTTTTATTATCCATCAAATTTGAGAATGATTATCTTTGTGCTAGATGATCATTTGAATGTTAAACATAGAATCAAAACCAATTTCGAAGCATGTGATGGCTAATTTTTTGTTTCTTGTTACTCACCTAAACCTCTTCCCAGCTGTTCTATTGGGGCTAGCAAATGGATTCCATATTACCATTTATGTTTGTTCTTGGAGTTTGTATTTTTAAAATTTTCTGATAGTTAAGAACCACTGATTTCAGGGTTTTTGGAGGGCCAATGTCCCAGCACTGCTCATGGTAATGCCTTACACCGCCATACAGTTCACTGTGTTGCACAAATTGAAGACCTTTGTTGCAGGATCATCCCCCAAAACTCATATTCAATGAATTTTTATAATTAATCATTCTCTAGTTCTAACTACAATATATCATTCTATAGTTACTGTTCACAACTAGCCTTCGTTCATCTACCAAGGACATATTTATTGCTGGATGTTGAACGAAAATGGTTGTTTGAAAGAAATCTCAATGCTTCTTCCTAATATTTTTTCGTAAAGATATACCTAGGAAATTTATGTTCTCCAGGTCCCACCGTAAATTTTTTTCCAATTTTTTTAGTTGGACTAGTTCAGACTCGTATGAAACTCTGTAATTGGTCACTAGAGGGACTGACACTGGTTCATGGCATTCAGTAAATCACTAAATCTTCAATAAAGATTATTGTGTAAAGGAAATGTCAATGTTTTCTTCTAATTTTGTCGTACAGATTTAAGTAGGAAATTTTTGTCTTCCAGGTCTCACTGTAAATTTCTTTCCAACTTTTTTAGTTGTACTAGTTCATACTTCAGATTTGTATCAAAATTGAAGCTTACAAATACACTAATAGCAGGATTCTGTGTTGATTTAGTAGTTTTATGTTACGAAGAACTATTCACTTGGGGTCTTTTTTAGCTCAAAAGCTCATTGATGTTCAAAGTCATTCACGCACCTCTTAATTATTTACCCGAATGCACTTGTTTTGCGTAGCTCATGATATCATGGTTTTCTCTCATGTATGCTGGAATATGTGATGCACCTCTATGTCTAGTCAAAACAGTATCCTATTTGCTCGAGTATTTAAGTCAATTGCGAAAAGGGATTGTCAAATAGATTATTATTGACCCTTTTTTATTTTATTATCAGGCATGGAATAGATTTAAGACTCATCAAGATGGTAGAGAAACATATTAGAGCCTTTCTAGCTTTCAGCTCTTTCTCTGTGGATTAGCAGCAGGGACATGTGCAAAGGCAGTGTGTCACCCACTTGATGTTGTCAAGAAGAGGTTTCATGGATTATGCATAGAATTCATGTTAACCGTATTGATGTAGATTTGTTAATATACATAGGAAGTTCATAATAAACCAGGAGCTTATGATATATGGATTATGCAGATTTCTTAATAGATGGATTACCACATGCTGAATTCTTACCTCTGCTTGTGTGTGTAACGTATAAACTTAAGCAGGATCCATTTGAACCTGTAAACCATTAATATTTTACCAATATAAATTGGGCCTTCCTGATTGGGAAGTGGTTTCTATTTTATAAGACCCCAAATATTATATCCCCCTGTCCCATATTAAGTATTCTATTTGGATTTTCAAAATAAAATAAACCAAAAGGACACAATGTGGGCTGGAGGGAGTGCATCTTAATCTTGCCACAACAACGTTGCAAGCAGTTGTCTGCCTTTTGTTCGGGATGTTATATAACAAGCTTATTTCTTCCTCGTATAATTGATGTTGTATTGTCTTGTACAGTTAAATTACTTTGACAGTGGCAAATATGAATAGTTCCATATGTTGAGGTTGATGGCCTTGTTTACGACATTTATTTTATCGGGATTTTATATCGTTTGTCTAGTCTTATTAGCCTAACATTCTACTAAATTTAGTACAGACATGTCAAAATTTTGCATATTTAATTTTTCTTTTGGTATTTCGTCAAAGTTCACGAGGACTTATATTTATATGAAGGAAAAAGTTAGCCCGAGACACAACTGAGGCTGGACCACAAGATTGTCAATCAGTGGCCCAGAATCACAGAGCATAATGCTAAAATCCTGCCTGTCATTCTCAACTGTCGCATGACATGGATAGTTGAGATATTTAGCATGATGGTAGTTTTGTAACTTACCATTCTAGAATCACGAGAAAGTTGATTTTTCCTTATATCCAACCAAACATACATTACTTCACAACCAAAATCCAAGAAGTATAATATTCCTAGATTCTGCTTCTTTTACTCTAAGAAGTTGCAACCAAACAGACCCATAGTGTCCAAAAAAAAAGTAGAAATAAAACCATCAAAGAGTAAGTTGAGAAATCCTGCTACAATAGTTTATATGTAGGTAAAGACAACGAGGTCCTTGGATTCAACGTGGCATCACTGAACTCCTAATCTCTTCTTGTTGTTGACCTTAGATTAATTAAACTGAGGTTAAATCCATATATTCGATCTCATGTACCAACTATTTAGTCTAGTACACGGTCGTACCCTCGTTTTGGCTGACCACATATGTATCATGGATGACAGATCCTACCTCGACTGCATAACGTCTTCATGTGAAAAAATAATTAAGCCTATAATCAATTTCTCTGTCACATTTCAACTGTCTATAATTTAAAAAATATATGATAGCATTTGTGGAAAGCTACAACTAAGAATCCGCTAAACCTTTTTACTCTGTCCACAATTGTTAGTAGAATAATAATATGAGACGGCACAATGATCCTGAAATTCAAAGACCACAGTGCTACCTCAACCGCTCCATTGTGTCACCCTGGTCTGAAAAGCTCGTGCTACAGAATTATTAATCTAAAAGACGGCTACAACAACGCCTGAAGTGAACTTTTTATCCAGATAAAAGGAAGGTGAACTTGCGAGAAAGGACCTGTTTTGTCAGATACCTGCTTCAGTTAGCATAAGATTGGCAATGGTAGAAGTATTCTGTCTCAACTGCTGTAGATTCCCAGTAGATGAACCCACAACTTGGATTATTCAAATGCTGAAGTCTAGCCTTGGCCCTTTCAAGGTATAACCTTAACTGAACTTCCTCGCATAACAACATGCCTTTTTTTGGTGACTACCAAAATACATTTTCTAATGAAATATTTGCTTTCTTTTTAAGAATCATGACAATACAGAGGGAACGGATTTTACTTCAAGTTACTCATGGGGAGCGGCTTGCCAAGGTGATTGGTCAACGCCAAAATGCTGAGAGGTACTATGGGGTTTAGAAAGTTGAGGATTATAGCTGGCTACTCGATAGTAAACGAAAAGACGCTCCCATACTATTTGTTCTCCATATAATAACTACTCCCTCCGTCCGGAATTATTACCATAAGGTTTTTCAGAATGAACCAAAAATTCCGGACGGAGGGATTGTCATTTTTTGGTAGTCAAACACCGTATTGTGGAGCCAAGAGATGCCTGATTGAGGATATAGCAAACAAGGATAAAATGTTGAAATTAATGAGCACCAGATGCAGATATTCACAAATGTCACCAAGGGATTGTAGTGCCACGCAAGTTTGCTTTGGAGGCACGTTTACCACAATGCCCCACATGCAGGTACTTATCTCTGAAGCGAGGAAGCACTCTTCAAGAGAGAAAAAGCAGATGTGACTCTATCATGTTCCAAGAGATTAACCATGGGATAGGTACACTAGATAGGTTTCACTAGTTTGTATTTTTTGTACACCCTCGGGCACTTTAAATAGAAGCAATTCATTTTCGAAATGAATGCCCGGAGGGAGTATGAGCAAATAAAAATCTAGTTACTTTTTTCCTGCAAAAACTCAATATAAACCCCAAAAATCTCATTTAACATAAGGCACGTGACAAAAGAATCGCCCCTAAAAAAACTCCCGACAGCATAAGTATCTACAGCATGTTCATCACTTAAAGCATACATATTTTTATGGCAATATCTTAACGAGTAGATCCTTCTTTCTTTTTCAGCAAACAACTTAAGGCTACATCTTGTGTCTGAGTTGGGAAAGCTACTCGTCAGATTCAAGATAGGAACCACCCAACCTAAAATAGACTCGGTCCCAACCAGACAACTGAGGTATAAAGAAAATTTTTCTTGAGATAAAGAGTTATCCAGAATAAAAAAAGAGGGCATCTTATATTTTGGAAAACAAAGGAGGGGAAGTTAAACCCAGAGCATGCAGTACAAAACCAAATAATAAGAAATATACAGAGCCCAATATGGGGAAAGCCAACTAACCTACTCTAATGAGGCTTCAGCCTTCAGCTGATACTCCACTTTTTCCAATTAATTAAGATAATGGCAACTGAGGGTCCAAACCACACTAATTCTAATGGCCCTTGTAAATATAATAACAAGGATTTTAAAAAAATGCCGATTGTGTAAAGATTGTAAAATTACAAAGCAGAAGAACCCCAAGTCATTGTGCAGAACACGAATAAGATTTAAAACACCAGTTGAAGTTAGCCTTACAAAGCAAATTCTGCATTTTTTTTTCCAGAACACCAAAAAAACAAGCCGAACGTATAATCAACAGAAAACAGATTCTAGAAAGACACTAAAAAAAGAGGTGGCAAAAGAGCTAAAAACTGATAGTGATATTAATATGCATTCCACAGATCTTACATTCATTTAAAATGAAGGGAAAAAAAACTTTCTATAGGCAACCAAATATACACAGTACAAGAATAAGCAGGAGAGTGGAGACTGAAGAGTATGCTCAATTTTAGAGAACACATTGGGCCACAACTAGTTTTGGGGCTTCGAAATGTAAAAGGCCTTTCACATAGGAAGCTAAATAGTACTTAGCAACTGCTAGCATGAAACATCAATACTTGGTCGAGGTACTATTACAACAATACAAAACCTTTAGATTATAATAATCTAGCAACTTGCTTAATATCTCCATTAATAGAATATGTTCTAGAACAAAATTGATGAAGGACAAATGAAAGCATGATGTCCGATTCAGACATAACTCAAAATCAGAACTGGATGACAGTTCACTTAGCCTTACACTAGTACTTAATTGGGTTAAGAACGTCTATCTGTGTGCCCAACTGCTCATCAGCAACCTTCTCAGCCTTCTTCCGTAGTTTAATCAGTTGCTTCTTTCTTTCGTAAGACACCTGAGCCCTTTGCTTCCTCTTGTCCTCGAGCTCCTGCAACAGACACCAGACACGTTACTAACCCTTAATGGCTCCTGGCTTACCCTATGTAGAAAAACTACAACAATCACATTTCAACAGGGTACAATTGAATTATGAGACAAATTTTTAAAAAACAACAAAACACACATCCCATGCATAAACAATGACACCCAAAAGAAACAAGTTGATTTCCATGAAGGATATATATAAAGGACTATGCTCAAACGCCACAATCTTTTCACTTAATGTGCATTGCCAGACGCCCTCTATATGATACTTGTCAAAAATCCCAGAACATGCAAAAAACTTCATCTTCAAATTTAACATGGTTTCACAGGAAAACTTTGATGCACGTTCAGTGCAATTCCCAAAAAGAAATCAAATCATGGTATGGACAATCTGATATACTGCAAAACAATTATGGTTAGCAAAAATATAAAAATAAACTTTATACCAAGCGCCAAAGCCTGAAAAACTACATTGGCTGAAAAAGGCAAAAACTTTAACAACAGAAGCAAAACAAGCCTCCGGAGCACTGCAACATGAATTAAATGTAAAAGATAAAAGAGCTGGAAAATACGTGAAATCTTAGCATCACCTTTTTTTCCATAGATAACAAATGTTTGAGATCAACCATTTCACGTCAAGTTTAACTCAGTGACTGTGACACACTTTAAAATCCATTGGCCAAAACCCCACACATGTAAATGTTGTTAGCAGTATTACTATATACATACATTTAACCAAATTCTTAAAGTCAATTGACCATAAAAATGACTAATAAAAACAGATTGAACCCGTAATTACCGTTCAGCTGTAGCCAAGTTTTCCTGAGGCATAAATAAAAAATACGACCATTGCATTTATACTGCGTATATTGACTTCAACTAAGATAATCCACCAAGCACATAGTAACTTAACGTACTCAGTCAGAAACATAACATGTTAACAGAAGGCCCGATACACACAAAAATAGTCCAAATTCTTGCGAGGAAAAAAAATGGCCTACACAGTGGCAGGAGGCACAATACTACTGCATCCTAAATTGACACTCAACCGTTAAAACAGACGCGCTGAACTAAGTAAAGTAGAATACTAATTTGAACGAAATGTAACACGTGGTTTTTAGAACTCGCAAGAAAACAAGACCAAAAATGAATTGAAAGATTGCAATTATCAACTAAACAGCCTTTCAACATGCACTACAATGCGGCACCAAAAGGAATGTATAAAAACAAAGCTCTCACCTTAATAGTATCATAATGATTCCATCCAACCTCCGAAGACAACCGACCCAACAAACAATACTTGTGACCAGGTTGAAGCCGAAGAACCCTATAAACGCCACCCATAGCGAATCAATTAAACAATAAATCAGCCAAATTGAGCTCAGTCAAAACAACATAACACGAAACACTCACTTAAGAGCATCAGGGATGACCATTCTCTTCATCTTATCATACGGCGGGGGCACGCCTTCGTACGCCTTGAGACGCGCAAGCGCCGCCGCCCCGCGCTTCGTCTTGTGCGGAATCATCCTAAATCACAAAAAAACATCTCTTTTCACCATTTCCCACGCCAATAAAAACAAAAAAAATCTAAAAAATGCGAAAAAATGGAGGGAGAGTACCCTCGGATGGTCCTCCAGAGGATCTTGGCGGGGGCGCGGAAATGGATGGGGCCGTGGGAGGGCTTGGTGTTCATGCGCTTGCGGAGGAAGCGGAGGTACTTCATCTTCTGGCGGACGAGGCCGCCGGAGAGGCAGATCTCCTCGCAGCGGACGACAACGACTTTCTGGCCGTTGAGGAGCTCCTTGGCGATGATCGAGGCGAGCCGGCCGAGCATGTGGTGGCGGGCGTCGACTACGACCCGCCGAGCACAGATTCCGGAACCGGACACCATTTTCCTCCGGCCGCGGGGACGAAAAAGAAGAAGAGGTCCAGAGCTAGGGTTGATGCTAAGGCTTTTATATGGGGCCTTCGCGAGCAAATGGGCCCAGACTCAACTTCAGTGTGTAGGCTTCCTAATTTCTTGAGCCCAATATAGCAATTTTTTTTAGCCCAGAATCATAGGCCGCAGCGAAATCATTTAGGAGGGGTTCTTCACATGGAAGCCCAGGAGTTTGAAGAATCAGAAATACTCCCTCCGTCCGGTTTTAGATGTTCCACTTAAATTGACCATATAAAACATCTAAAATGGGACATTAGTTGGGGCCTCCGCCGTCCATAAAAATCAAACGTTTATTCAGATAATATCTAAAACAGGTTTACATTTGTCAGAAATAATTTTGGGCTTTTTTGGGACTTTAGTTCAGAACAGCCAGTTGGAAAATTTATCTTAACATGGACGGTGATAGGCATGAGCGTCTAATAGTTTAAGCATTCATAGAAGTTCAAAATATATGCAGATAGGCATGCGAGAATGATGTGCTACGCTGGCAAAATTTACAAATAACTGAAGACAATGTTTAAAAACTTGAGTCGAGTCAACTCGGAGCCTTGATGGAGTCATAATGGAGCCACGTAGTTAAATTGTAACTAAGAAAATATTTATAGTGATAAAAAAATAAGTAAATAATCCATAGATTTGATCCAAAATATTAAATGCTAACCATGCATGACATAGAATGGTCATTCCTACTGACAATAAAATAGGACATAGTAAAATAATGAAGCTTTTGTCCAACTATTAAGAAATCATCAAGTTTCCAGTCGATTGGCCTTTGTGTTTTTCTGAAAAGGTAATATGCTAAAAAATACATTAAACATTTAAATTTGGAAGTTAGTAAATGTACGTTTCCAATTTTGAATGGAGATGTAGGAGATTGAATTCAATGCAGTATTAACTTGGAAAGAAGCAAAAATTCATTGGGGAGATCAAATAGCAGAGTTATTAATGGAAGCTGTGAATAAAAGTCAATCTTTGTAATTACAAATTTCCCTTAGAAATGTAGTGAATATACTTAATTAATGGTGATTACATACCATAATTACAGTTTTAATTGTATGAAATGAACTTTGTAGGACTCGACGAGTTGACTCAAAGAGTGAATGGAGTCATGCAGTTTTGAGTCTGCTGGCGAGTCTAACTCGAGTTGACTTATGGAGTAAAAAACGAGTTTTAAAATTACGACGGAAGATAACAACGCCAAACATTTTGGAAACCAGGGAACCAATAAAAGTTGATTGATGTTGGAAATGGAGGATTCGTCCATTAATGAAAGTGGGTTCCCCCAAGTAAAATGTAGGATTGGTTGAAGAAGGAAAATGAAGACTCATGTAAGAGTCCCATGAATAGTCTCACATCCAAAGTGTGAAAGGCATGCACATGGTATGTGAGTCCGGATCCGCTCACCAGCGGATCCGATTTCCATGTATGTAAAGCATTATTGTGGTTCAATGTATGGGTTGATCGGAGTGTTATTTTTGTCTGTTGAAGATCGAGAAATCTTGGTAGACAGACGTCTAACAAGTCCTAGCTGCTTTTTCGTTGTCCTTTATTTGTTCACAATCACAAGAGGTATGGGTTATTACAAATGACATCAGGTCATTGGAATAGCAATTTTTACCTATTAGTTATAGTTTCTAAATTTCTGCATTCTTTGTTCAATTAAGTTCCTTGGTTCATTTTTATGATGTCCTCAATTTTGATACATTACTTGTACTACAGAAAGGCCACTTGCTTTTTCCCTGGTTGTATCATATATTTCTAATGTTCTTTTTATTTTTCTCTTCTTTTTCATATTTTCATCATTTTTTGTCCTCTGATAACTCAATTGAGCTAAGTAATATTCTAATAACTTATATTATATTGTAATAATAATCATTATCAAGTAGTATATTTTTCCAACTATTTGGGATCTGCGACATAGATCTTATGCCTCAATTTAGGCTTGTTTTGTGCCAACTCTTTTGTAAGAGATAGTAAAGTCACATTTTTTTATTAACTCCATCCAAGTTCTCTTAGGTCTCTTTCTCCCTCTTTTAGCATCATTTACATGCATCCTTTATAATTTTTTCACATAGGTATATGTTGATCTTCTTTATATATGCACATACCAACGCAACCTACATACCCACAACTTCTCCCCTAAATGAGCTACCTCTAAACTTTCACGAATATATTCATTTCTAATCTTCTCCCACTTAGTTATTCCACTCATCCACCTTAGCATTCTTATTTCGGCTACATTCAACTTATCTATATAAATTCTCTTTGGTGCTCAACAGTTCGCTCCATGGAGTATTGCAAGCTTAATGATTGTCCTATAACTCATTCTTTTAAATGCCCATATTCAATTGCCCTTCTTAAAATTTCAGTATCTTCTGCATCCCAATATTTGGAAGGATTCAATTTAAATGGTTTCCATAATTTACTCCATTTTTCTTGACTAATAAGGACTTTTTATTTTTCCAGACTGAATTAAGATGTAAATAGGCATGTCCTGTGGAGTACTTTCCTGCTTGCTTAAGAAGGGGGCTGGTTACTGAAACAGTTGTCATTGCCAGGTCAAACCAACCCCCTTTTTTTTTACAAAGACATGTTCTTATGGTTAGATATTTTAATTAACCACTAGTGCTAATAGCTAAAATTGTAAAGGAAGCGACTAACAATTATCTTAAAAACTATAACACTCCCCAACACTTGCAAGTGCCACTGAGCATTGCACATGAACACTTCAGGGAAGCACACAAACAAGGAACACACTTCTCCTTGGAATTGAACTCAGAACTTTTGGTAGTTATACTATGATATAGCTACTTCACCTAAAACCTTAACCAGTGTGGAAGGGACTAACAAATTATCTCATCTTTTTTTATACTATTTTGACAGGTAAGGAATTACGCACCCTTATACATTATATGTAGTAGCGGGTGCAGGATTTTCAGGGATGGGGGTCATATGATAGAAAGCTTTGAAAAAATTCTTTCATAGAAGAACTACGCTACCGTTAAGGAGTATTGAAGTAAAACATATAAGAAAAGATGGACAATATAATAAACCATGACAACTGCTTACAAAAATCAATTCATATTTAATGTGTTAATGCATACCACATACTTGCACACTTGTAACTTCGTTTGTGCCAATTTCCACAAAATGTACATCTCAATGCCATAAAAGGAACCATCTCCTGTTTTGAGAAAAAATATTAGGACCATGATTCATCAACAACTGAATAAATTTAATTATCCAAAAAAAATTCAACAAATTTGCCTAAATACTACACAACTCCATCAATGCAAGTAATAATAACAAAATAGAGGCATAGAAATGAGAATAATGACTAACAAATAAAGATTAATAACAACTAAAGAATTGCAAACCATTGAGATGGCAAGTGCCCTAGATGAGGTTTCATCTTTTGGAAGCTTTCAATGATCTTCTCATTACCAACTTTTTTGAAGATATCGCTCTCAATATAGGTGATCAAATAATCACTCATTAACTCATCTCCCATTCGATTCCGAAGCTCATCTTTCATTATGTTCATTGTAGAAAATGCTATCTCAACTGTAACAGTTGCAACTGGAAGAGTTAATGCCAATTTTATGAGCAAATAAACCAAAGAAAACCTTAAGTTCTTTTTCTTAGCCACCATTTTTCTAGCAAGATCAGAAATTCAAACTAAATTTGCAAACTCATCATCCATTCGCATATCCACAATATAGACATCCAATTGATCATTAAGGGTGGAAATATCTCTTGTCGAGAACTCAAGAGGATAGAAACTAGTAAGGCAAAGTATATTTTCTTTATCATAAGCTGAGAAAGAATCCTTTGGATCAAGACATGCAATACAAAGAAGCAACTTTGTATTTTTTCTGTGACTGTTAAGCTCTAACTGCATACCAAGAGCAGTGAAAAAAAAAAGCCAACATGGAAATGATGCAGGTTTGTAATTTGTTCTCCACGTCGTGACTTTCCTGGCACCCTATACATGTCATCATATAAGATATATCAATGTCATGTTTATCACAAAAGATACCAATTTCGATCATGATAGAGTCTCATCCATTGTCTCTTAACTCTTGCAATATTTGCTTAGATGACTCAACCAAAGCCATGGCATTCACAATATCTTGGTCCTTTCGTTGTAATGCTTGTGATAAATCATTTGTAACCCTCAAAATCTTCTTCATAATGTGTAAATTGAAAACAAATTCAAAAGAATGGATAAAACCTATTAAGAAATTTACTTTGGCACTCACATCCGGGTCACCATCTTCATCAATAATCTCAAGCACTTGAATCGCGGAAGAGAACATGGTAATAAAACTTTGCAAAGTACCATAATACAAGCCTCAATGTGTGTCACATGGCCTTCTCAAGCTAGTTTCTTGATTAAGCCCTTTCCCGATTGCTAAATATCCACTCTCAACCGCTTTAGTGATATCCTTAAGTTGTTGCTCTCTAAGATTATCTCTGCGCTTACATGATACTCCAACAACATTCATTATAGTAGAAAACAAGTAAAAGAATTGCTAATTGGCTTGTGATTTTTTGCAGTAGCAACAAGTGTCAATTGTAAATGGTGCGTAAAACAATGGATGTAATATGCATGCTTATTTTCCTTCAAGATAAATTCTTGTAACCCATTAAACTCACCTTGCATGTTACTTAGCTCCATCATAGCCTTGTCCTCGCAATCATTGTATACTTAATCCATGCTTGGAGAATAGTTCTTCAAGTGCCTTTTTAAGTTCCAATGATGTTGTTTCTTCAACATGTATGAAGCCAATAACACACTCAATGACACAACCTTGCATATCCACAAAACGTATAGCAACAACCATTTGTTCCTTAATAGAGATATCCCGGGATTCAACAACCAAAGTAGCAAAGAAGCTATCCCCAAGATCATTGATGCTAGTTGCTACAGTCTCCACTGCAAATAAATTTATAATATCCTTTTGAATGTTTGGTGCAGTCACTTTGTCATTTTGAGGAGAATTTTTTAGCACAACTTGCCCCACGTCTCCATTTTTGTGTGCTAGAAATTTTAAAAGTTCAAGGAAGTTTCCTTGATTACATGAACTTTCAGACTCATCGTGACCGCGAAAAGGTAAGCCTTGATTTAAAAGAAACCAAATACACTCAACCGATGCCTCCAACCGGGTAAGATACTCAAGTTTACTTTGATCTTCTTGCTTCTTCAAAATTGTTCGGATGTGTTGTGCTTGGTTTAATAAGTCTTGACCCATCTAGTAACATTTATTGTGAGAGTTGTCCATTCCTCCAATATGAGCATCAATTTTCTCATACGTCTTCCAATTTCTGAATCCTTTTACTACGAAAGCATCCTTACCCCTTAGCAAAATGCTGCATCTTTATCTATACTATATTCCAACCAAGTGGGATGCCTGTCAAACCACTTAGGATTAAAGTGTCTTGACACTCCTGAAAAATTAATTTGTAGAAAAGAGTGGCTTCGTGGTTGACAAGGACCCTTTTGTAAATAATGCCTCATAATAGTTTCTTGGACATTAGGAAGAAATTGTGAAAGCGCAATGCGTAGCCCAGGATCTACTTTCAAGTCATCCACATTGACCCTTGCCACATGCCTTTCATTTTGCATAATTTTGATCCTTAGCACCACTCGAAGATGTAGTAGTAGAATGAAGACAATTAACCTTTCTTTTAATAAAAAACTTATCTATGATTTAAGCAAAAAACATATCAAAACTTGTGATTTTTATTATTATAACACAATAACATCTTACAAAAAAAATATACATGCAAATAACATATGACTTGAACATAAAATAGGGAGTCAGAAGCAAGGAAGTGTAAATTTAAAATCATAACCAACATAAGCAACAATAGCATAACATTAATACGAAAAGAAATAACATATAACAATTTAGTTTTACCCTATGCCTTAGCACTGAATTAAATCATAATTAGCACGTGAATTCTCATTCTAGCTCTCTTATAATTTCTTTATTCTAGAATTAATGTTGAAACTCAAACATATGTTACCTCTAAGTTGAACTTTCATACAATTTCAACCTAAAACCAATGAGAAACAGATTCTTCTCTCCAATGAAATATATGCCCTAATTAAATTGTATTATTTATAAATCAATTAGACATGTGGGCAGGTACCAATTAATTGACACTCCAATTCCTATAAAAGAACCAATTCTTGTACATCCACCCATTCAACAGATTATAAACAATTACAAATCAATAATTAATAATTAATAATTTATAAAAAAGGACGAAGAGGAAGAAAGTATGAACCTTGAGAAGCGCCCCGTCGGAGAGACGAGCATCAGCTCCGGGCGTATGGGAGGCGAGGTTCTATGCCAGGCACCAGCGGATTAGCCCTATGCGAGAGAAATAGCACCACGACCGAGAGGGAGGAGCAGCGTTCTACCAAACGACAGGGAGGAGCGGCGCGGCCAACGCCAGAAGGGAGATGGCCGCTGGGGGTTTTGCTTTGGCCAGGAGAAGGCTGATTGCAATTTGGTATAGATCGGTATTTTTGGTTCATCATTCATAGTTGGGTTGGTTCATGAGTTGGGTTGGGGGTCAAGTCATTTTGAGATGGGGCAGGTAATGGACTTAAGCCAACTTCTAGCTCAATCCCTGTACTAAAAATATAGGGGGATTCACTAAAAAGGAACACACCCATGGGGGTCATCTGATCACCACCCATTACACGTAGGTCCACCCCTGACTCTATGCCAATGGGATTTGATCCTTGGAGTCCAACAACCGGCAGAAATCCAACCAGCCAGACTAAGGCTGGATTGGCTCCAATGGGAATCGATCCTTGGACTCCCACAACCGGGAGAGCTCATAATTTATATTATCAGCACTAACAAAGATGACGCTGGGTGGGTAGTCAATTTTATGTGTTTTTTTGGGGTAGGAGGTGAAGGAATGCAGGTTATTTTCTCTTTAAATGTTAAGGAAAGTTAATTGTCATCAGCTTATTGAGAAACAAAAAGGTAACTGATATACCTTGTTGTTCTTACAATTTAGCTTCAAGAGGTCGTTGCAAATTTGCATGTTGTAAGAGAATTAGAGTCCCTTATAGCAGAATCAAGGTGTAAAACTTTGTCTTACTCTGGTAAAGTAGCTGAAGGAAACATTACCATAGTGCTGTTAGAATGACTTAGCCTCAGTGACTAGCCTCACCTAATGTAGCATAGTTAGTCTTTGCAAATGACCAGCTTCTACTATGTCAAACCTAGGTTCGTAAGGTTTCCACATTGCATGAAACTTCTTTCTTGATGAGATCATGCTGAAAAGCTAGCAGTATAGTTATGTAGTTTTTACTAATTAAGTCTTCTATAAATTTACATGATAAAATACTAGATTTCTGGAAGGTCTTGAACAAATTCTAGACATGCATTTTCCTAATATCTCTTGGTTCTAGTTGTACTTGCTAAGATCCATATGCCAAAGTTGTAGACAGTAGAAGAATAACAGATATGTAAAAGAAATATGTTCAAGGTAAAATGCTTTCACCTCTCACATATTGTTGGTAAAATTGAAAAAGTATTTTAAGCGTCCTGCTTGCACTATAATTTTGTTAAATGGACGAGTAGTAAGCTTAGCTGCACCATTCTAAAAGCACATAGTCTTAGTTATAGTATTTGATCATGGCTGATATACACCATCACAAATGATAATACTTTTAGGCATACGACCCCATAGTATCTTGCTAGGTGCAATGCCCCAATTTGAATACATTAAATATATGTACATTGGAGTAAAACTTTGCCGGCGGAAGACTTTAAAATTCAATATTCAAAACTCGTAAATACGTGAGCAGTTCGAAGCCATCATCATTTAAAAACATAATTACCAGTGTTGGGGCATTTCTTTATAGTATTAATTTTTGAACATATCAATAATTTAAAGCAACAACTATAATTCGATTAAATCACAAATAAGCAGGATCCATGGGTTGATGCATGCCACAAACCACAGTAAACTAATAATTATTACAATAAAAAAATTATTTCGGCACACACACGTGCCTAAGTCATCATTGAATTTAAATAAATGAACTAAGAAAACTTGCATTATATCCTGCTTTTTGCTTCTAGCCTCACTCTATCGCCCACATGCCTCTTAACTCTTACTCTTCAGAACTTGTAGAAAAAAACAGTTAAGGATGGAGAATTCAGTAGGAAAAGCTACTACTATAGGACTAATGCAGATAAGGCAAGTATATAATATGATTATCGCTAATCTAGCATAACAATTCATTAATTCTATTTTATACATATATTTTTCTCAACTTCACTAGTTCATACTAGTTGCTACCCTAGACCTTAGTTCTTAGGTCGTGGGTAATTTCTTTTAGGTCTCATCTCTTTTGGAGTCAACCTGTGTTATTCTTGCATTCTTTTCGATCTCCATTAGCCACGTCTGAAGAAGATCCCGAGGGGAATTGATGGTTTTCACCGGTTTGAGTTACAGACACCATGAACTTGGCTATAACTCTACATGTATTATTAATCTCTTGTAGATCAATGGCCTCAAGATGGAGCATGGTTGCTCTTGCCGTACGCAGATTCTTCTTTCTTCATTTATTCTGCTGGTGTTGATTCTCTTGTGGGACATTGCTATTAAAATATAATTCTTTAATTTATTGTCCTCATCTCATTGGTTCTCAGACAACACACTAATGCTACGTCTTTGCTTGATCTTTGTTTAACCTAATGTTTCATTCTTTTTATATTTTTTAATTTTTATTCACTGTTAGTTTCACTGAAGAGTCATCCAACGACGCTTGTCTTGTCACTAGGTGGATTGTCATTGAACTCATATATACTTTTTTGGATTCAACTGCAACTAAAGCTTCTACCAAACCAACTAATACCGCTCTCAGTGGTACTGTTCAGTGCTTCCATCGTATATATGAAGCCTACTTTAGTTCGAGCCTTTTATGCCATTTGTGTGGCCCATTTGTCCTCTCTGAATTATATGCTTATAAGTTGTTGCTCACACACGCGGGAGGAATGTGGAATATGAATTAAATGATATATGTGACTCTTTTTAAACAACTCTAGCTTTTGGGAAACTGGGTTTTTTAACATGGTGAAGAGCAATTGCCCCAGAGGGCCAGAACAACATTTCTACGCAACGATTTGGTTCTCGGGGATCAATGAATAATATATCTCTGATCAATCAACACTCCATCTAAAAGGATAATTTCTTATTTCCAAGTTTTCTTCAACCTTCAAGTAAGCTGAAGCATTTTATTATAAAAACAAGTGCTGAGGGGGACTTACTCCCGGTGTTTTTGTTCAGAAATTAAAGGAGCTTACTTTTAATTACCCTACTTTTTAATTGATTGAGCTTATTTCTTACCGTGAAATTTTGGGAGGAAAAAGCAATATTTTCCTTACTTTTATTAGGATGCATTTACTACCTGACAGCAGGCCAAAAAAACGGTTATCTTAGGGTTTAGGGTTAATTATTAGAAATCCTGATTGACTTCTGCCAAAATTGAATTTGATAATTATATTCTGAAATCCAAAACAACTAACCCCATTTGTGAATGTGCATCTTTATGAAATTCGAATTCTGTTATACGTGAAACAAATTTATGAAGAATGTTTTCCTTCATGCATAGTAACCATTCTGTCTCTCTTTTTTTCTTGAAAATCTCTATTTATCAACTACTATGGTCACTTTGCCAGCAAGGAAAAAAAAACTAATTCTATGTTCACTTGCCAACTAAGAATGTGACACATATCTCTTGCACATCTATGTCAGCTATAATTACTCGTAAAAATCAAATACTCATCAGAAATGTCCTTGCGCTTAATTAAAGAATAAGGACGCTAATTAGCCCCTTGCATATAATTTTATCCCAATTTCTCATGAACAAAGCAAACAGATAAAATTGAGCGAAAAGAACAATAATGCCCAGAATGCCATAATTTAAAACACAAATCCTGGTTGACATCAGGCCTCCCACTTCAGTACTAATCATGGCTACATCTCGTAAAGATTCAAAAAGCAACCAAAAAAGGGGAAGAAAAAAGATCCCCTACAAGCAATCTTCCATGGCCTTCTTCGTATTAATCAAAGTAGTAGGAATTCACATGGACAGTACTCCATCCCTCGGGAATGTAATCCTCATGATTCATTTGCCACCCTTGCGCTTTTGTGTCTTATGTTTCATATGCTTATTACTCTGGCTATGGCTAGAATTGGGGCACTGTTTGTGAAGGAGACATATAAACCAAAATGCAATGATCATCTCAGTTATTATTGTTATCTACTAGCAGCACTATTAGTATTTTTAGGTGAGATTTCACATATGCTCTACTCAAGACGGCAGCATTGATCGCAGACGCACCCCAAAAGTGATATGACATTAGAAAGACACTAAATATGCAATAATGAACGCCATTAAGCCCAAAGCACTCTGGTTGTCTACTGATAGCAAGGCCACCACCATTTGGGAAAGCTCCTCATGTCTTATGTGGGAAGGTATCTGATAAGTGTCTCTTATGCTATCTCAACTAACCCACGGGAGGCAGAAAAGGAAGACAGATGAACAATTTCCTCCTGTCGACTTAATGCATGTTGAGGAGAGGACTAATCATAAGGGAGGCATATGGATGTCTTGCGCATGGCCTCATCTGGTGCATGTGTTTTTACATAGCAAGCTCGTGTCGTCTTCTTTTAGGGTATTCTGAGTGTTAAACCAGGATGTGGCCACAGCAACCTTCACAATTTGACTTTTTTTTTGAATTATGGAGTCCAAGATCCCAATTTTACATATTACTAGCACTCTAATCATAATCATATCATAATCAAGTAGCACATTTTCTCAAGTATTTCTAAGTGAGTAAATACAGATAACGGAAATGGAAAACCATATTTGGGCATAATGAAAGTTCAATTTTGCCAGAAGAATTAAAAATCTACAAGAGCCATGATCATTATTTGGCCTATGCAATTTCAGTATTAGTAACTATAATATTTTGTTAATTATATATATATATATATATATCCTTTTAACAAGTTGATCTACACCATCTATCCACTAAAGCTCGTCTGGATGTGATAAAATATGAATCCAACATTACATGGTTGTGTTTGCTCTCTCAAGGCAATAAACACCAAAGAGGAACAAAAGAATTGTTTTTTTTTTGTACGTGCCTTAGAGTCTAGTAAAATTCTCGTTTAATTTGCATGGCAGATAAGCTTCATTTGACGGAGGGAGATGCATTTAATAAATTAGTTGTTAGTCTAATTCTGCATCAACGTTGAAAGGAATTGTGGAAGCGCTACTGAAGCTTTATGAGAAGGGCGGCCGTGTTACCATTTAGGGGCCGTTTGGGGCGTGATTAAAAGCAAAACATCCAGATGGGATGTTTTGCTACACTGTAGCATCTGGATATTTTATATATCCAGCTGAAACACCTCCTGAGGTGTTTCAGCTGGATGTAAAAATCCACATGGATGCTACAGTATATATCCAATATCCAGTTTGGATATTTTGCAATAATCACGCCCCAAACGGCCCCTTACTTGCAAGTATTTGCATATCTATGGTCCTCGACAATCATGGCGTAGGAAAGAGGGATTAGGAGATACCAACAAGTGGCACCGTCCAAAACAGGGACGTATTGATGTCACAAAAATATTCTCTATTTTGCTTGTATAATTTGTTTCTTCTATAACTAACATACAAAAGCTCATGAAGCACCAAGAGCTATCATATTTATGTAACAAAACCTAGATAACTCGTACACTATCAAATAAATTTCTGGTATAGTTGGAGAAATTGCAATTGAAAAAAGTTCCAATGTGTTTGCTTACCCTAATCCTAAAGTGTGGATTGGACAACCTTAAAGTTCAAGGCATAGGCCTTTCATATGCAAAACAAGTTGTATATGAATCAAACCTCGCCTGGTCACTAAAAATAACTACTACTCCTCCCTCCCGTATTTTGATAGATGCAATTGATTTTCAAAATGTTCCCTATTGCATCTATTAAAAAAAGACCGGCCGGAGGGAGTATATAGAACCCCCTATCTCCTTCATATTACTATTCCTTGATCATGACTTCAATGAAGCTTGGAAGCAATCTTAGCTTCGTGTCCTCAGATCCCAAGCTGATATGGGTGGTCCCAAATCCCATGTTTTAGGGCACAAGATTGCAATATTTAGCAGTTCTTTCACTGGTACTTGAAGAACACACACTGGTCTTTAGGCTTTAAGCACCCTCTTATAAAGTTTAAAGTTCTACTGAACTTAAATAAACCAATCCATACAAGGAGTGGGGCAACATAACTAGACCTTATACTACTACTAGTAGAGAGGGCCTTACACCTCTAGAAGAAATGATAAATTTTTTGGAGGGCCCCAGTATTTATTGGAGTGACTGGATTGGTGGGATTGCGGTTGGATACAGCCACTCCATGTCCAGGGGCCCACATTTGGAGCTACCTCAAAATGGGGTTTTCAGGCATGATGAATTCCATACGGAATCATTATCCCTGGGCCCCATGGGGCCCACATGGCCCTTTTCTTTTCCCTTCCTCGCTTTACTCATTCATTTACATGCAAACAGAAAGTTTAAAACTGAGTTTACGTTAATGGCTTGTAGGGTGTGGGCAGGCTAAACCCTCCGTCAACAAGAGATGTCTGATCATGAGGATGGCGTACAAGGCAGCAAAAAAGGGCAGTGATAACCCTGCATCCCATACATGCCCGTGCGTTATCAATCCTGACGATCGATGGCTCCCGTCTACAAAAGAATATGCTTGGGGGGATCTTCTAAGCTGATAAAAGAATATGATATCCACCGTGGGGTGGTGAATTTACTCATCCAAAAAGATATGTGAGGGGTGGCTACAGGATTTTAATTGAGGCATTAAGGGCATGTTTGGGAGTGTAAATCGCTTTTTTAGAAGCCACACTTTTCCGGAGAGTCTCCTCTTGAGGAGGGTTAAGCGCAACTCTTGCAGAATGATGACATTTAACACAGAGACAAACAGCTTTAGAAGAAGCAGCTTTTTTACCCTCAACGCGCCATACCAACGCGAAATTCTACCTGAAAATCTTGCCGGACATAGACTCACCACCAAGGTGCCAAATCCATCACTCATCTTTTTCATGCTGCCGCGGCGTTTTAAATTCCCAAGAACAAAGCGTCAAGGAAACAATGTGGCACCTGGCTAGCATCAGGCCTAGGTCTCTAGTCCTATTGATCTTCGGCTACAAGATGTAACTGGGCCCGCCACAGGGGATGCTGGGCCGGCAGAAAGGACCGAGTTGACAAAGTCTAATGATCGGAGATCAGCCCACGCCAGACAGCGAGCCGCTCTTACAAGTGGGCCCATCATTTCTGGGCTCGGACCGGACTTTGGGGAGGCGTCAGCTTCGGGTCAGCCCAGGTCGGTTGGCAGCGGGGCCCACGGAGGGTGACAACGATGGTTTAGGAAAGTGGCGGGAGAAGGAAGACCCTCCCGCCCCCGCGCTTTTCTGTCAGAGGCCAACCTAACTGGAGGTCCCCGTGCTAACCTGGGCCCCACTCCTTTACCCAAATTACCCTCGTAATGGAGGTAAAATTAGCAATGGATTAGCAGCCAGTAATCACTAATCACAAATCAGTGGCCCGTGCGCCAAAGCGTATTTCCATGAGCATATTTGCATAAATATTTTTACCATGTTTCTAATGAAATGTCTGAAAGTAATGGATTCTTCATTCATTAAACTAACTTGTACACAGTACATCAGTATTTATAGCACAGACTCCACTCATCACAGCCATTAGATTGAATTAACCTCAGCGGTAGATTTACAGATTTATGACATTCCATAACAGTTTTAAGTTTTTTCTTTTTTAATATTTATGTAGCCAGCTTCGATGATTTTAGCACGCTATAATTAACTAGGTGCCATCATGCGTCGATGTTTGGTTTTTTTAAGTAGTTTATATTGCCCAGCTCAATCTGTAAACAGATTTGGCCCTTGGCCAAACGAATACACCATGAAACATAATTTGGCAATAAAAACAAATATAGAACCTTGATTCATGCACTCGTGTAGAAGAAAATTATAAAAATTGTTGCAAATAAAATACTCCCTCCGTTTTTTTATCAGTAAATTAAACGAAATTCATTAAGCACTAAAAAAGCAGCCAGTACAAGAGTCCAACCACCCTAAGTAATTAACTAGGACTATAGATATGGAACGGAGTGGTTATCAATTATGGTAGTAAATTACGAGTTGTTATTTCTCTTTTTTCCTTTTGTTTTCGAAAAGGAAAGATATTATTCTGTATTTCAAGGTGTGTGAGAGACTGAGGAGAGGATATAAGAGAAAGTGAACGGGGTTGGGAGGAAGAAGGTGGTGGTTGTGCTGTTACCGTTGTGGGCATCAACGTTACTGTTGCAGTCTGGGCCTGGATGGGAAGCAGGCCAGCTCTCATCAGCAGAGCCCCCTCCGCCGTACCGGTGATCGTGACGCTTGCCGCCCAACATTATCTCTCCCTCCATCTCTCTCTCTAGACTCTGTTGTGGATCTTTTATCTCTCCTTTTTTGAGCTGCAAGCTTCGACTGCAATCAATTAGTCAGTAGCTTGATGGAGATGGCGGAGATCGATGGTGAATGAGAGCGTGCTCATTTGCTTTGTATTTAACCCACCTTCCTCTCCTTTTTCCCATTCGCCATTCTCTCCTCCCTCGCTGCCATCGTCCCTTTTCTTCTCCAGCTCTCTCTCTCTCTCTCTTGATCTGATCCTGGCAGTGAGGGAGTGGTCCGACAATCCGACCAAAAGTGACAGTACACATATTCTGAACGGTCTGTCTCTCTAGCTCCAGATACCGAGGTTCTATTTAATTTTTTGATCTTGCTTTTCTTGACAATAATGGCCAGTGGCTGGTTTCTAGGGTTATGAGATTTTTGTTTCTGTCGCATGTAGGAAGAAGAAAACCAAAGTTAGAGCTGAAGCAGATCCGAGGTATCCAAATCTGTGTCAAGGGCGCTAGCAGCAGTGGAGCTAATTTTCTTTCAGCTGTGAGCACTCTCCTTGGATCTCTTCAATGGTCTAACTCCTTGGATCATTGAAAAAAAAAATCTTTGACGATAAAGCTATCTTTATTTCCTTTTTTTAATACTCCTTCGGTCCGGAGTTATTATCACCATAAGGATTTTCAGAATGAACTAATACGGTGATAATAATTCCGGACTGAGGGAGTAACTTTTTGTTATATATTAGGTGTCATTTTTTTGTTCCCATAGTTGGAGCAAGATCTAGCTACCTCTAGGAGCTTGCTTTACTTACTTTTCTTTTTCTCTTACACCTTTGGCTACAAGTGCCTAGAAGTTCATTAGTTATTCGATATTACTCATGCTGCTAATTATTCTTGTTTTTCTGTAAATAAAAAGTGCATCAAGTATATCTTCTAGATGTAAACTCTAGAAGATTACACGCTTGCACTTCAAGTACAATTAAGTTCATCAAGTGAAACCTTATTTTTTTTCATGTGACTAAGTTCCCTTGCAGAATTTTATTAATATTGCAAAAGTTTCTTTCTCCTTAATGACATATTGTATCTATCCATTTATTCACATCTAATTCAAAAAAATTAACTTTATTGTCTCTCTCTATGAGATGTACACTGTCAGTCTCGTTTGCAAGATTTCTCGTCTGAACATATTAACGTTCGCAAGGAAAACTATTGTTGAACTGCTTTTTTTGAGTTGAACCATTTTAGTGAATGCATGCTACCTTCACCGGCCATTTTGCGGCATATGGGGATGAAGACAGCCTAATTTCTCCATTCTAAAAATTTTCCTTCCATCACAAAAAGCTTCAGTTTATCTTATCACCATAGGGTCATGTAGCAAATAAAAATGGTTTAGTGCTTGATACACCAGGGTTCAGTGGTACAATTAATATTGTTCTTGTTGCCAAGTCCTGCTGCTTCCAAAACGACCGCATGCGCATAATAAAAGAGAAAACTGCTGCTGCAATTAGTGCAGGATGCATCAATGCAATTAGTACAGGCTGGAGCCATTTCTGTAGTTCCTGAGATAATAAGCTATTTACCGCCAGAACAACATTTGTAATCATGCATTTTTATTTAGATAGCATTCCATATTTAACATTGCTGCGATTTTAATTGTTCAGTTGGTTGGTAATTATTACCAAACCCGTGTCCATCTAATTTAGGTCTTATTAAGAGGTACTCCTACAATTAATAGGTATGCTTGCGACTGAGATATTTTATGTCTTTTAAAATGACATGTTTTCTTCTTGAAGAATGGTGCACCCACATCGATTCTAATTTAGAATACTCGTGTAACCTTACTTCAGTGTATGCCTTTACACTGGAACTATAGATCGTGGCAACCAAAGTGGTTACTTGTAATTAATTAACATCTAAACTAGTAACAAAGAGTGTTTCTTGTGAATTGCAGATTTGGGATTTATTCAAGAGATTATGGATACATTTTCACAAGTTCCACCAGGTTTTAGATTCCATCCGACTGATGAGGAACTTGTTGATTATTATCTGAGGAAAAAGGTGGCTTCGAGAAGGATTGATCTCGATGTCATCAAAGAGATTGACCTCTATAAAATTGAGCCTTGGGATCTACAAGGTAACGATACAAGGAATACAGCATTCATACTTTCAGAAATTAGTCAATATAATTTTCTCTTTCTTGAAAATACATTTAGCTGTATTAATGTTTATGACTCTTTTTGTGATGCATTTGAACAGAAAAATGCAAAATAGGAACAGAAGAGCAGAATGAGTGGTACTTCTTTAGCCATAAAGATAAGAAATACCCCACTGGAACACGCACAAATAGAGCCACGACGGCTGGGTTTTGGAAAGCTACTGGAAGGGATAAAGCTATTTACTCTAAGCACAATTTGATTGGCATGAGGAAGACTTTGGTCTTCTATAAAGGCCGCGCTCCGAATGGACAAAAATCAAATTGGATCATGCACGAATATAGACTTGAAACAAACGAAAATGTCATCCCTCAGGCAAGTTCTATTGGAACCTTTTCTCTCCTTAGGCTTAGGGAGAAAACTGTGCTCACCCCTTTATGTTGGAATTGTATATCGTGATTATTTGCTGGGATCTTTATTTGCTTTCTTTCAATAAAAACATTCGAACACAGATAGTAATAATCAACTGAAGTATAGCATTATTAAAAAGAGAAGAGAAATTAATAGCACTGCATCAGATAGATAATCTGATTACTTTTACTTAATCACAAAAATAATACTTCTTTCAAGTATTAAAAAATCGTTCTAATTTTTCATCAATTACTATTTTCTCAAAATCTTAAATGCCTTGAAAAAATCTTAATCCAAGGCTCCAAGCTTAATAGTGATTAAATATAGACATTATTATTGGTTCAAAAATTGACTCTCGTACAAGTCTTCTGGCACCAAACCGATATCCTTAATACTCCACAGTGTCGCGCGTTTTATGATATTTATTAATTCTTCTAAAGATTGTCTCTTCCTTATGGATCCAATCGTATAATACTAAGGAACAAGGAAACTTCTTCTCAATGAATGGAGGGCATGTCTGATGTCTCTTTAATTGTTATTTGCTATGAACCAGCTTCCATCAAGCTGGATGCAGTACTGACCTGAAGATACATTATTATGTATAGATATTTTAGAAAATGGATTTTTTTGTTAAACTTCAATTTACCATCTAGTATTGCATGTGTAGTCTTACCCAAAACCTAAACCAACCTTTTGGCCTCAAAGTTCATGTTGTTAAAACATCAGTTCTTGACATATTTTCTTGTTAGAAGTTCTAATGAATTTTCATGTACTTGTAATTTCAGGAAGAAGGTTGGGCAGTGTGTAGGGCATTTAAAAAGCGAATGCCAGTAGTCCACAAAGTGAACAGGCATGAATCACCGTGTTGGTACACTGAGCAAGTTTCGTTCATGCCTAATCTCCACTCGCCCAAGAGAAGAATGATCACTCAGCCTCATGATGATGCTGTTTACCATTACTCTTGTAAACAAGAACTCGAGGCCCATAATTACCTTATCCCCCCTCAACCCTTCCTCCAGCTTCCTCACTCAGAGAGCTCAAAGCTTCCAACTATAGCTTCTTACAGCTGCCATGATGTCAACTCCTCTTCTCTAGCTCAAGAAGATCAGATTCAACAAGACCATCAAAATCAAATAAGCACAATATTTGGTGATGATAGTGGAAATGGTTATAGTAACATCAAGGATCAAGCAGCAGTTGACCAGGTGACTGACTGGAGGATTCTTGACAAGTTTGTTGCCTCTCAATTCAGCCCGGAGGATGTTCCTAAAGAACCCCTTTATTTAGGAGCAAATATCTTGCAAGTCTCTGACCACATCGACAACCTCATTCAACACAACAGAGAGCTGACAACATTCGATTATCCATCCACATCTACCTCTGGGAGCCAAAGTGATTTATGGATGTGAAAGGCCAGAAGAGTACTCTGTCAATATTATCTATACAGCGGTTATAAGAAAGAAGAAGATGGCATATATATTGATTCCTGTACAGAATAAAGTAGAGAGCTTAGACATTGAACTTCATATCCTGCCTACTGTAGTATATGGAAATGCTCCGATTCATAACTCGGCAAACTCCTAGGTGTTTGGTGCAACTGGGGTTTGCAGTGTTGTATGTAGGAGGTAGCTCTTTCAGCATGTGGTTATTTACTATGTGGTCCACTGTTCAACCTGCCTTTGCTTGTTATTGGTTAATTGACTTATGCCTAACTTATTGATGTCCTTGTATGGAAAGGAATTGATACCGACTATATGGTATATGTGTTTGCTGTTACGATACATCTCACTCACTTCTTTATAAGATGATAAGCGAGCATGTAAGTGCACTTCCACCTATTGACTTTAAGTCGGAAATCTCAGTTTCAAAGATTTAAAAAAATCATGCAGAGTCTCTTAATCAAGATAATCAACATAATTATGAATATTGAAGAATCAGCCTTGTCTTATTGATAAATGAGAAAGATGATTTTAATGTCACGTACCTTGTGTATTGATTATTGATAAATAGAAAGTTCAAGCAAATGGAAAGATGATAGAAGCCAGTTGAGCCGTAAAAGAAATAAGGTTCAAGATAGCATCTCTATCCAATGTATCTAGGTAGTTTAGCTCTGTAAACTCAGCCGAAGAGGAAAGAATAATACAAACAAATTGAATGAAGGATCAGGCGGAACATGCCAAATTGGCCAAAAGTACTTTTCCCCTTAATTAGTCGATACCAATGATATTGTTTTTAACAAAAACATCATGTAAACAGTTTAAATGTCGTATCCATACATTTTGGAGTTTTCTTTTAGCGCTACAAAGCCCCAAATGGGGCTATCTAATTCAATTCACTTGGCTATTTTTTGCCGTAGATCACTTAGGTACTTGAGAGCAAGCATATGCGGTACTTAAACTGCTAAAACTCTACCATACAAGATGTTGTAGACGAAAGATCTATGGAGAAATTCATTATGAAAGGGGAGAAGAGAAAGGATTAGGACTAAGAGACGAGATTAACCTAAACTACGAAATAACTATTCCATTGATTTCTGCTTAATGAATTATGGCATAGCCCTCACATATATATAGATTATAGACTCTATAACCTAATCTTACTTAACTCTTAACTAATAACGGGCCTTCTAACGTTAGCCTAAATCCCAAATATATTATTAAGAAATAACTCTAGGTAACAAATAATACTAGAACCCTCAAGGCGGGACCCGACCCCACGGCAGGTCATAACACAAGACGTGTATATTTTTTAGGAAACACATTTTCTAGCCAACGCGGACTCAGGTACAGATGATTAATACTATGAAGTTATTTTGGTAGCTAAATCAATTTCCGGGATATTCGAAAAACATGCCTCCCACTGATCAACTGTATAACGGATCAAGATGAAAATTTTGAGACTTGATCAGGGTAAAAGAAGCTCAATCCAATACTATAGAAATAAGTTCAAAGGCATTACCTACATTATGCAAGCTTAGGACGGTATTAACAGAGAAGATAAATAAGCTTCACTTGATTGTATAACCAAGAACACAAGAACAAATATGCTTATGGAAGAGGTTAACTCTATGCTCCACCAGAAAGCTTCCTTTGGCATTATAGTGGTACTCGTCCATTCCAACGTTCGAAAATAAACACTACTTTGCCAGTAATGAAGATAATAGGAAAAACAGGACTCGAGATATCTACTGGCAACTTACACTCGCATTTGAAAAGAAGCACCAATATTTACCTGTAGAAAGATAGAGTTTGCTATTCCAGAGTCCAGACCGAGGAGCATGGCGACTGCATGGGAATTGAACTGCCGCCGGGATATGACCAGGTGGAGTTAATAGCTTTCTATCACTTCTAGGGTCAATGGAAAACATCTTTGCCTACAGTAATTAATTCAAGCACTTGGGCAGTCAAACAAGGATGTACCTTTTAAGCAATGAAAACTTCCCAAGGACAAACTCATTTGGCGTGGTGCCATGAACTCATAATACTGCTCCCTTTTGGAGAGAGAGAGAGAGAGAGAGAGAGAGAGAGTCCGAAGCCAAAAAGTTCGTAACTAATAAGGTGGGAACACTTGCACCCTTGCGAGGAAAGACTTGGTGGCTGCTCTGCAAAGTCAAATGGAACCGAGTCACCAAAAGAACCGTCTTATCAGCCCGAATAATTAGGGTTCTAAATGTTGTTTGTGGAGGAAGATAACATCATTCGTTGTCATGTGACCTGAATCATACTTTAACTTAAAAGCACATATAGGTTCCGCCAAACTCATTAGATGAGTCACTTTAATGAGTTTAAGTTGATTGTTTCCTTTATTGTATACGATAATGTATTCAGATGGTATATACACTATATGTAGATATGCCCAAGTCCTCGACGTAATGAACATCTTTAAAGACTATGGCCACTATACTTTATACCCAAGAATGCCCGCTTCATCTTCTTAACTAATGTGGGGAGGAAATCAGCCCCCCATGAGAACGCAATGACGATTCTTGTCTCTTCTAAGTTCTCCCTGCTCCTATACATGGGCCAACTTGTGATTAAAAAAGGAAACATGGACCAGCTCATCGTCAATCTTAGTGGCAACGTATATGAATACTCATTCTAAAGAGTTGATAATGTCCCACAGGTTGGCATGTTTACTCTACTGTACAGTGATAGCTCAGCAACAAGTGTAATTCAAGAGAAGCTAACAAATAATAGGATGGTTTTCTCTACAAAAACAAATACTAGTAGACGCATGGTAATTGCATGTTTCTACTTAGATGAGATAGAAAGGTGAGACTTTGCACGATGGACAATTAGGTACAAGAAGTAAAAGCTGGTGGATTCTCCTGCATGGAAATGGTTAGAACACCCACCAGGGGGACAAAACTTGGGAGTCACTGAATCATGTTCATTGGGGGGCCTTCGGGACCGTTCTGGTTAAGGTGAAAGACAATGATTGTTTCTGAGAGAAAAGAGAAATAAACTTCTACTTCTCTTCTGTCACCGGCAGTTTTGGTCTGTTCCCACTTCTTGGATATGACTCTTCTTCCTCCACATCCTTCTGCTTTACTTCTCGATTGAAGTGGCTCTCCTTGCTTAACAGTCAGTTAAATCAGGTAGATGGTGGGGATAAGGGTTGAAGACTTGTTCATTCCTTTCATACCACCACATGCGCGTGCAGGCTTTAAGCATGCACGCCTTACTTGGCCGCGTGCCACATATTTAATGAAGATTTAGATGAAGAGGGCCCCGCCTAACTTGCTTTAGAAAGTAGGGGCTTTTCCAAAACCAGTCCTCCACGACTACACAATTTATCAACTGGCAAATCTTTACTGCTTGCATATACGATAAGTTGACAAACAAAACAAGTTGCCAAAGGAACCTTCACAACATATAGCAGAGGGAGTATCAATTGTTTGTCTATTTAACTTCAGCTGCCCCTCAAAATCAGTGCTCTTGTTGTTGCTTAGCTCATAGGGCTAATGATGGTGTTATCCCTTCTCTGTTTCAACTCCTCAAAACCAGTACATGGGGCAAGACATTCGGAACAACGATTAATGAGGCATACTCCCTCCATATGCTGATTTTAAACCATTCAAAAAAATTTAGTTTATTTGAAAATCAACGGTATCTATTAAAAGGGTACGGAGGGAATATATGAAACCCGATTAGTTATGTCCGTGTGCAAAGTTTTGAAGAATGCTTGCACGTAAAGAGGAGTGTCAAATTGTGGAATAGACATATTTAATACTCCATCTCTCAACAGCATAAAAAGAGTACTTCACGACAAATTTAGGTCAATGTCTCCAAAATTCTCAAATTTCATCGTTTCCACCCATAGTTCCCGACGTCCATATTTCTGCTTGAAACTTCGAATGCTAGCTATTTTATGTTTGAAACTTCGAACGCAAGGCCAAAACATGAACTTTAGGTATCTTGGGCCGAAATGCTGAAATGTGGCAATTTTGCCCTCGTTGACAGTGAACAGAGGTAAAAGACTCCACAATAAAAAGAACCTTCGAGTTTGGGCCCAGTACATCCCTAGTTCCATAAATGTGGCCCAAAAGTGGAAGGTCTAATTTGCATGAGGCCTTTACGAATTACGAGCAGTCAGTAGATCTCCGTTTCCTTGAATCTCGGTGGGAATTTGATCTGGGTTTCACCCAAGGAGGTATTCCATTAGTTAAGCGATTCCCGACATCACGTGGAAAAACACTATAAATAAAGCAGGAGATCGTGGAAATCGATGGAGATGGAAATTCAGTCCCTTCTTGAAAAGCTGCTTGATATAAATGATTCCATGAGCAGATGTCACCACTTCTGTGACACAGAAGCTGGCTAGACATAGAGACATACTTCACGAGTATACTCAGGTTGGTTCCCCTGTTTTTATTGGGAAGAGAAGTAAAAGTATGGATACACAGGTGTTTATTGTCTTTGAATATCAATGTGGATCGGTGTCATTAGTTGCTCGTTCCGTTTAGAAATCAACAGGAGTTTAAGCGGATAAGGGGGAACATAAATTCGATGAGAGAGCATGCTGAAATTCTTAGTTCCGTGAGAGATGGCATCAGTGAATACAAGGTTGTGAACATATTATGCATAAGACGTGCTTCATTATTTTATTTTTGCTGTGTCACTGAGGGATTTTGTTTCTTTCGGGTTCTACAACTAGGCGTCTGGTAGCATATCACCAAACTGATAATCTTGTTGATTGGTAATATTTTGATCTTTTGGTTTCAAGGTTCTTATACTGACAACATTTTGCATTTTTACCATTTGGAAGTATATAAAGGAATGAGCCAAATCAGAGTATTTTAGTGTATATCTGTACTGAGGTGTGTGGAAAGTACCGCCCATGTTTGTGTGTAATCCAGTGCAGTAGTGCGAAATAGGAAAGTTATTATACATTAGGCAATGATAAAAGGAGAACAGTTGCTTAGATAAGATGGCTGGACATCCATCCCAACCGAGGATATATTACCATTGGGATGCCTACTAGTTTCCTTTCATTGGCCATGGGCACCACGTCTTCTGCAGGCTAAGTACTTTGAGGAACAATCTACTCCTAGCTATTAGTAAAAAGAAGACAGGGGATTTGGGAGTTGTTGGCAGAACCATGTTTGTGGAGCTGAGAGACAGGCTTCAATACGTGCAGGCAATTAATGGGTGGGAGCCCGTAGCAACGCTGGAGACAAGGAAAGGGATGTTGAGTGCTTGCATCCTGAGTGGGGATGAATGTTTAATGCTGACTGAGAAGTAGATGACAGTTAGGGACTATTTTGGAAGATTCTTACAAACTCCACCAAGTAAATGACTGATTTAACCACAACACGTGATGGGAATTAACGGCAGCAATGGAGCGAGCGGCTATAAGCAAGCGGTTTAATTGAGACCGTCACATAATCTGTCATTTTTATTGAGATGTAAAAGTACCATAGGAGGATGGCTCGGCGGACCAGAAAGGAAGGAGCGGCGCAACATTTAGGGGTGGTGGTGGTTCCCAGTGGAGACGGCGAGCCAAGGAGGCCTCAGCCAAGGGGGCGGTGCTGCTTCTTGGATGAGGGGGGCGAGAGAGTGGCAGTGCTTTCCGGTAGAGACAGAAAGCGGAGTGGGTCTCATGGAGGCGTTTCTCCCGCCTCTTAGTTGTCGTCTCAGACGTGAGGCGCAAAGTAGCTAATGAGGGGAGGGGAAGCGAATTTAGAACAGGAGGGAGAGGCAACCTCATACCCAGAGCCCGAGCATAGAGAACGGTATCATCTAATTTTGGTACACACATTTTGTTATTTATTCTAGAGGACAATCATTAGGCCTGTAATACTTTATGGAGCAAAGCGTTAGACACTAAATAGAAGTCATATAAATAAGTCAAATGTAATCGAAATGAGAATGTTAAGGTTGATGAGTAAAATAACTAAGAGAGATAAGATTAGATAATTCTTGTAGTTTTTTGTGTGTTTGTTTCATAATATTTTAGTTTGATAAAAAGATTCTTTCACGAGAAATTGCCCTTCATCATTAATGTAAAGGTGAAAGGCAATTTGTTAATTTCTACAAGAGAAAAGAATTGTGTTTTTCCTATGAGGTCAGCCCTTTGTAGAGTTGAACTTTGTACCCAAGAAAAAGAAGAGTTGAACTTGTTATGAAGCTGAATCTCGTATGATACCGATGGAATCTGAAACTTATGTATCATCCGTTAAGTATGAATTTATATGTCATCTCTACGTCTGTTGTTAGTAATGAGATTGAGGAAAGAATAATCGAGGAAAAAGTAAGGTAAGCAGTAAAAGGGAGAACTTAATCTACTATATTTATGAGATTGGGGATTAAGTGGACATGCTCATCACTAATATACATGACAAAACACGGGCATTTTATGTCATGGAGAAAGCATCTTTTTGTTTTTTGGTGCCTACATGTGGGCTCTTTTTATCCCACATTCGGAAAGCGTCAAGTCCGAAGGAAACCCCATTGTTTGAAAACTCAAGACTCAGACTCGACTCGGAAGCTCATGGAGTAGAATCAACTCGGAATTTCAATGGAGTCATGCAGATAGAATTTTCAGATCATGCATTACTTCTAATCAAATGGTTACTCACAAATCATGCTTCACAATAAAAAAATATTCATATGCTTTGTAATACTATATCTATTTAATAAGGATATAGTCTTACATAAGGATATAGTAAGGTACTATAATTAAGGTATTAAATCTATAATCTGTCTTTAATTATAGTACCTTACTAATGTACTATAATTAAGGTATAATCGGTCTTTAATCCGCATTCATATGCTTTGTAATATGGAGAGAGTAGAGAACTGCTGCCTCACTATGACTATTATCTTCACCTTATACGCTAGAAAACATGAAAGACTGTCCTGGTATGATTGAAGCATCGCATCAATAATCAGAACTAGCTAGCCTCCGTGTGGGCATGGAGAATTTTTACTGGCCCTCATTTATTAGCTTGGTCCCGTACCCATCTTGCCCATTCGAGTCCACTTTGAGAGCTTTTTTTACATACAACCATTTCTAGCTTCTGGACCAACTTTTTTTTTATCAAACAAAGGCCTATCATTAAGTGCCCGCTATAATTAAGGTATTAAATCTATAGTATATATAATTGTATTTAATAAGTTACTATAATTAAGGTAAGTGCTTATGCAAAACAGCTATAGGGTAGTCAATAGAGTCGAGCTAGTTAACTGATTAAAGAGTTAATTGAGTCTCATCCCGAGTCATGCTGATTGGAGTTTGCAGGCGAGTTTGACTCGGTTAGTTACCGAGCCGAGTTGACTCGCCGAGTTTTTGGAATCAAATTCCGAGTTTTAAAACTATGGAAAACCCAATTGATTTTCAATTGGGTTAGAAGGATTGCACATTTCAGAATGAGCAAATATTTTACGAGGCCTCCAAATTGAAGTTCCCTGAGTATCCTGGTGTTTGAGAGCTCGGAAAAGCGGAAAGAGTTTTAATTAGCTGAAATAAAAACTTCACTTTTTCCTTGTCAAGAATGACAATTTCTCTGGTAAGGTGGTGTTTAGGGGTGAAGACAATCCCTGGCTCAGATAGAAAAATTAACGGATAATATTCTACCATTGTGATCCATTTTAATACTCCAATTTTATTTTTAAGATGAACTAATTTTAATGCATTTTGAAAAGCAAATTGGACTATTACTATGGAATGGAGGACGTATATATTCTTATGATCGGCATTTGAGAGGTAGCTTGGTGTTATGTCTAACTTGGCAGTGACTAGCATTGTACTAAAAAGATTAAATACTTATTTTTTGACATATTAATTTTGATTGTAATGTTTATGGGGTAATATTTTCTTAATAAATTTTGAAGCTTGTTTTTAACATATGAACTGTAATAAATTGAAAGTAAGCTTATTTTCTAAGAAGCTTGGATACGGCAAAATCGATGTCATATCTGTATCCGACATATCGGATATGGATACGGGAGCGACATGGTTGGAGTATGTCCTGCCGCATCCAATATAAATTATATACCCTTTTGTGCATTAATATCACCACTAAAGGTGTTTGTAGCCTAATGGTAAAAGTAATGCATTTTTAGGCAATAGTAGTGGGTTCGAATCTTGTCAAACGTAAAATTATTTTTTGTGGCATTCTTGCTTGCTAAAAATAATAAAAAATATAATTTTATAATTTTAAGTTTGTAATTGTAATTTTTACAAGATTTGAGAGGAAAAAATGTGGTAATATAATACCAAAAATATATTTAAATTGTATATAAATAATTTTTTATTACCCGTGTCATATCCTACTTTTTTAAAAAATGTCATGTCCATGTGTCCGTATCGTGTTGCCATATTCGTATCCATGCTTCCTAGCTTATTTTAAAATAATTAGGTGATACTTATTCTTATTCTCTCATATGTATATTTATTTTAACTAATTTTAAAATAAATTTATTAACCATATACACGAATAAATTTATTTGTTCGTATCATGTTGCCGTATTCATATATGTATATTTATTTTAGGGGAATTTATTAAATAATACTTAAAAAAATAATTACCGATCGGGAACAGTTCAAAAATAATCCCCGATCCAGTTATCTGATCAGCCACGCAGGCGGGCATGGTTTTTTTACCCCAACCTGAAAGAACGGACGCCTTTGCCATTTTTAACTATTTTACTGGCACAAATTTCAACGATACATATCTCTCTCATTTCTTATCTGTTTTCACCCTTATTTTTTTATTCTTCCTTATTTTTAGTGCTCTTTCTTATAATGATGATATCAGAAAGATGTTGATCCATCGCATACTATTTATCGTAGTTTTATGGTATTTTTTTAATAGGATATCAAGATCATTATGATATCATAATGATTAGAAAAAGCATTAAAAATAAGGAAGAATGAAAAAAAAATGAGTAAAAACGGATTAGAAATGAAGGAGATATGATTCTATGGAGTGATCGTTCATTTAAATTTAGATAAATTTTTAAAGATAAATGCATTTTTGAACCACGCTTGTGAGTCCTTTATTTTTAACTATTTTACTATGACAAACTTCAAAGATGTATATCTCTCTCATTTCTGATCTATTTTTTCCAAAAAAAAAATTTAATATTTTCTTATTTTTATTGTTCTTTCTAATCATCATGATATCATAATGATATTGATATTTTATTAAAAAATACCACCAAAACTAAGATAAATAGCATAAAATGGTTCAATATCTTTATGATATCATCATTATAAGAAAGAGCACTAAAAATAAAATTGAATGAAAAAAATAGACGAAAATGGATTAGAAATGAGAGAGATATGCATAGTTGAAGTTTGTCCCAGTAGAATAGTTAAAAACACTTAAGGGTGGCGGCAGCTTTCAGGTCGGGGTAAAAAAAAAATTTGGCTGATCAGATAACCGGATTGAGAATTAGTTTTGAAATATTCCCGATCGGTAATTATTTTTTTTCTTAAGTATCGTTTAATAAATTCCCCTTTATTTTAACATCTCGATGGGGAATCCTCGTTACTCCGTATCATAACCGGTGTGACCAGGTCCAACCATACAGGCCATCTGTCCGGTTCAAAATATGGCGATATTCCTAATTCCTCCAACACAAATTGAAGTCAGGGACATGGTCTGCAGATGGATCGGACATCCTTCAGCCTTGTACGTATTACCCAGTGCTAGATCAGCTTCACCTCTACAGAACTGTCACTTGTTGCAACCTTGCTGCTGTTCATAATGGCTAGAGTAAGCCTACTTGGTTCCAGCATCAAGCAGTGGGCAATTTCTGATCCAGCCAGAATCTGTATGCCCGGCCGGGTTATGGTCCTAGCTAGCATTTAAACCAAATTTTCGTACATGGCAGAAAGATGACACCAATTTATATGTGTGATGATCAGTGATGACAAAAACTTCACACCTTGGTGAGTAGTTATATCAGACACTTTTTTTACCGTAAAAAAATGTCAGTGACATTTTATTCATATCAAATGGAGGATATAGCAAACATTACGAGGGAAACCATGCATTAATAATGGTTTCCAAAAAATTAAATAAAAATGATTTCACGGTAAGATAATCAAGCTTCCCAAAAGGTCTAAATGCACGGCAGGTGGAATGCAATTGGGTATAAATGCCTTCCGCTAGACTAAAACCCAGAGCCTCACGTAAGATAACTAAGGGGCCGTTTGGGGCGTGATTAAAAGCAAAACATCAATAGTAGATGTTTTGCTACAGTGTATCTGAAAAATCCACCGCAGATATTTGCTTATAATCACGCCCCAAACGGCTTGTAAGTCTCCCAAAAGCTTGGGCTGGAAGGGTACCAAAATCGTACTCTATTTTAGATTCCAACATTCACGTCTGTGAATCAAGCCCTCATAGCTTATGAGCTCCATAGGTCATACCAAAAGCTTGGACTCCATGGATAACCCGCTGCTTTGCTTTACAAGGGGAGCATCAGACAGAATTTGAATGAAGAAATTAAAACTGATCACGCCTCACAGGAGAACAAAAAACAACATTTTTGTGGAAATAACACCGTTCACTGGGAGATATGCCACTTACCTAGAGCGCCATTAGAAGTACAGACCACATACATATACACTAGGAAGCACCGATACGGGATTTTGGCTCACGTATCTGTGATACGCCACGGATACGGCTGCCTGCGTATCCGTGGCGTGTCTTTTTTTTAAAAAAAAATTCCAATATGTATCGGATACGGGGCCGATACATTTTATATGAAATTTTTTTTTTTGATAATTGTTTTATATGAAATCTTTATTCCTCATTATGCTTATTTTCAAAAATATAATTTATTTTGGGGTGGTTTCATTGGGATGTTCTGCTGATGATTCTTTTGACCGGAGGTATTGGATTTATTCGAGCTTGTTGGTTTGTGGTTATTGCATCAATGCAGGTTGATTGTGTGATTGATTTGAGAAATGTATGTTTGATTTTTAGACTGTGATGGAAAATAGGGAGTTGGCTTTCTGATTGCTGCTGTGTTTTCTGGGTTTATTTTTAATCTAGTTTTGTTTTGATCATACGTGCTCAAATTATTGATGAAATGGTAATTATATTGTTTGTAATTTGTTTTGTTCATCAAAATGTTTAAAAATGATGAGCCAAAGTGCTAGCTTTTTTATTTCTTCTGTATTTTTTTTTTATAAAATTTATTTACTATGTTCATTGACTTTTGGCACTAAGGACCAACTTAAAATGTGTTTTAAAAATATAAAAAATATTTTTTTAACAAACGCATCTCCGATATATCGTAGCGTGACTTTTTAAAAATTGCCGTATCGCCGTACCCGTATCGTGCATATACACATCTAAATGAGCAATGCATTTCAGGCGAGGCAAAATATGATAGCAAGGAGGCGGGTTCAGACACTCTTTGCAGGTACAAAAAAATTCTCTAGGACCCACCCACCTTTTCATCTTCTCTGATAATTACCGAATTCTTTTGATAGGAATTCTGTGATCCTGACCATATTTGTCATGTTCCACATCTGGATAACCGTGAAATTTGATGATCAGGCCACGCAGCAAGTGCTCGTACGCAGAGGGTGGGGGGATGGTCAGGTACTGATCTTGTCCAGTTCAAGAGGCCAATGGCAAGAGACAGATCTCTGATTGTGGGCTTTGTTTTTCTGTATCAATTTCTACCCACTGTCCCATGTCGAGAGAGCGAAAGCTCCATAGCCCCCCTCCCTTCACAGGCCGGCCTCCTGCAAAAGTGTCACTCAGTGAGGACATGCATGCATGCCTTTGCATTGCATGACGCCGGACAGGGTAATCCAGAATTTTGGTTCGTTTATCTCTGGCCCTTACATGAAAAGGGACAAACGTAGCTTCCCTTCCTCACACCGATCAACTTTGAGAAATGAAAAAGGAATAGTCGGAAAACTGGATTTGCCTATATTCTATAGTTTTATGTGATTGTAAATTCATGACGTTAATCCTATAATTAACCTTGCTTTGTAGTTCCTTAATTAATGTTCAACAAAACAAGTTGTGTCTCAGATTTTTTACTTTTTAAAAAAGCTTAGTGCTTCAAATTTGATTGCTTAAATTTTTTGATATAGCTATGCTTGCTGGTATACTGTTTTCACTGAGACAAAAAATGGCAGCTCGTATATCATGAAGGACCAAGTTTAGTTTTATTGTGAGATAATCTGTTGGGCTATTTGTCATTGATAAGCTAAAGATGATGTAATTTGTTGTTTGCTAAAGAAGCCTTAACGTGGGTTCATGTGTTATTTCAGATGGACAAATGCAGAACCTTGCAACTCTTATTTCTGTGTAGATCCACTTACTTCCAAGTGTAGAAGTATTGTATTGTATGAATGTTCTTGGTGACACTGTCATAATACTTACATGCTAACATAAGGTTCATGCTCTTGTAGTTCGTCGTTTCATGCATCTTCAACAATAATATCGACTGGCAAGATTCTCCATTTCATTTGTTTTTTCAAGTGCTGTGTCTCACCTGTGGGACTTTGTTAAGGTAACATATCATGTCATGATCATTAAGGCCTTCCAGAATGCTATCTCAATGTAACATAATCAGCCCGATATTATTGTATCAATGGCTATGATTTACCCTTATGTAACGTCTGTGATTTTCTGGGCCATTTTCGGGAGGCCGGCTTGAAGAAACCAAAGCTTTCAACCATAATAATAACTTTTTATTGCTATTGCTATAATAATGGTGTTTTATCATTACAAAGAGGCATGAAAAATACATATATGTTGGCTAATGAGGAAAGGGATAGACAGGCAGTTCAGGAGAAACAGCGGATGATGAGGTAATACATAGGGAATTAAAGAAGGTGCATTACCTGGAAACAATCCAAACTAAATTGTTCAAGTGAGACATGGTGGGGGGGGGGGGGGGGGGGGGTGACCACATTTTTTGATCCTTGGGATCTCTTGTTCGGGAAATGTCCAATATTATCTGGAAATATAAAAGTGAAGGGTCATTTCGAGGAAGAAAAAAAGCTTCTATATGGCGAGTTGTTGCAGAGAAGCAGGCTTTAATTTCTCCCGAGAAGGGTAGAGCTTAGCATATGAGCGACCAGGCAAGCCAGAAAGAGCTTGGGCCACTGATCCCGGGTCGGTCCCATTTTTGGCTAGCTTGGAGTAACATAAGAAAGAAAGAAAGAAAGAAAACAAATAAAACAATGAACAAGTACTATTTGAATTTACATTTCTGTTCTTGATCTTTCCTAATCTTCTATGTTGATGGTATTGGCTAGATTTGTTTTTTGGGTTTTTGATAATGGTATTGGCTAGATGGGAATGCAACAAGTATCTCCCCAGGCTCTGGCACTTACTTTCTCTGCTTGCCTATCTCTGTCCTCGTTATGTGACGCCGCTAGCAATGAGCCTGAACAAGAAGGCAACACCCTAGAAATGTGTGGCATTATGCGGCGTGTTATCTAAAATTAGTGAAAAAGGAAGCGAAAAGAAGCCCAATGATCAGGAAAGAAAGGACAAGGGCTGGGGGTAAAAAGAAGTAGATTGAGGGCCCGGCATCGGATCTCTGTCTGATCATCTATGTGTTTGCTGAGCACCAGTCTAGCTGAAGACTGGCTCTTGGCTGGCCCTGGACAGACAGACACAGATCTCTGAGAGAGAGAGAGAAGTGTGCGTGTTTATGTAGGGTCAAATCGGTAGAAGTAATAAGGCTCACAACCTTTGACTCGGGTTGGTGTGAGCTAGTATGCATAATGCTAATGTTAGAGGTTGATAACGTGGATATAATTGCATGTATGGGAAAGAAAAGGATCACTTATGCAGTGATATTAGTGTGAGAAAGAGGAGGGGATGCGGAAGCGGGGGGAAGGGGGGACTAGTGCAATGACCGGGAGATCATGGGAGGCTCAGGACTGGGAAAGAGGGCAGAAAAGAGGCCTCATTACTACGACAGCAACAGGTGAATGCGGCAAAGGTGAATCGGCCCATGCACACGTCCCTTTCCACCTCTCTCTCTCTTTCTCTGAGCCCTCCATCTCTGAGCTCTCCATCTCTTTCTCTCCTCCCCCCCTCTGCCGCCCCTGTTGGGCCTTCCATCTGTACCTCTTCTCCCCTCCCTCCCCCTAGTCTCTCTCATTGGGAATGCCAACCACACACTTCAGCTGCTTCCCGTTTAAATATCCCTAACTCAGTCTCTCTCTCTCTTCACCTCGTCCAGACACCTCATCAGCCATTCAACACATTTTATTTATTTATTTATTTTTGGAGCGAGATCAGGTTTCATATATATATATGTTTAGAAAGAGTTATGGTACGCACCTGTTTGGCAGCACCTATAAGAGGATGGATGTTAGAAGAATTCAGCTTCTCTTGAAAAATCTCCTTTGGAAATTTTTTTTCAAAAGAATACATTTTTCATTTCATTGATTTTTTTTAATAATATTTATTATAATTTTATAAAAAAGATATGAACAATTAATAACAAAAAATACGATTTCAATCAATTGCCCCCGTCTTTCATGTTAATTTATGAAATATGTCATCAGACCCTAAATTCTTCCCCAAAAGTTAATTCTTCCTAACTAAACACTCAGGCCCTGTTTGGTTGCCCAAAAGAAAGCTGGATTTTAAAAATCCAGCTTCTTTTGGGAAATCAAGGAGATTTCTCAAAAGAATTCATTTCTTCTTCTGGTGGCAAAAGTTGTAATTCCGGCTTTTGTAAAAAAAATGCAGTTTCGTACAAAACCGCATTTTTTTAACAAAAACCCCTAACTTTCTACTGAAATTACAACTTTTGCCACCATAAGAAGTTGAAGTGAATTCTTTTGAACAATTAGCTGGAAGAAGCTGAATCTAAGAATCCAACTTCTTTGAGGGCAACCAAACAGAGCCTCATATTCTTCTCCCAGCTTCTTCCCTAAAATCTAAATTTGTCACTCGTAAAATCTCCAACCAAACAGACCCTACATCGATGGCAAGATTCATACGTTAAAAAATTACTTCATCATTCAAATACCATTGATTGTTAGGGCCTATTTTTTATACCATTGATTGTTGGGGCCTATTTTTTGGGTCCCATCAATCAACATTATTTGGTTAATGAAGTAACTTATTGACGTATGAATCTTGACGTCACTCAAGCATTTTCATTTAGAAATCAGGTAGCTACATGATTGTTAAATTTGGAGTTTATAATATTTAGTTAATAATGTAGAATGGATCGTATAAAAATGTAATATTATGGCACTCTGCTAATCCATCACTAAATTTTAATATTTTACTCTCTTTCTGCCTTATCACAAAGTCTCCCTTATTTTTTTTGCTAGTTACATATCACCGGCCACCGTGACCATGCCACAAGTCTCCTAGCTGTTTCCCGTTTATATGGGGCTGATGGAGCCCATACCTCTGCGAAAGAAACAAAAAACATCCACTCCGTTTGACATGTTTTTGCATATTTTTTTCATGCTTAATTACATTACGAACTTCTCATGTTTTTAACAATTACATACTCCTCTTTTGGCAACAGTTAAATTACACGCCTTCTGTATAAAAAAAAAAGTTACATCTTTTCGAAGAAAAAAACAGTTACACGCATTGTTATCATTTGGTAACATGTTTTTTTAGTTTTTTGGGAATAGTTAAGCTAATTTGCATGCGCTACACAAAGATAAAGGCAGCCACCGCCACCATAGCCCTTTCTAAGCAGCTGCCCTCACCCCTCACGAGTCTTTTGCTCCTCGCTCGCTGTGTAGAATCTTACCCCTATCTCTCCTCTCTACTGTTCCTCGTTGGTCGTAGCTCGGTCGACCTGAGCAGCAGCTTTCCTCTCTCTATATATTTCTCTAGCTTTTCTTCCGTTAGCTTACGTCCCAACAAGGTCTAGGACCCATCAAAGGGAAAGGGAGATCTCTCTCGTTCGAAGAAACACTTACTACTCGTCCAATCAATCAATCAAATCACAACCAATTCTGTTGAGAAACTCAAAAACTCCGAAATTGATTGATCAATCATTTCAACTTAACATGTCCTCCTCATCTGCCTTTTCGCTGGACCACCTCCCTCCTTCCGAGCAGCTCTGCTACGTTCATTGCAATTTCTGCGACACCATCCTCGCGGTATCATCCTCCCTCACTTCTTCTTCTGTTTGTCCCTCACTTCTCCATCTCGATCCTTCATAGTATTCTGTCTGTTTGTCCTCCACTATCTCATCTCATGATGTGCAGTCATGTCACTTACATGTTTAAATCACTGAGTATTTTATGATGTTCTTCTTTGTTTGTACAAATTTGCAGGTAAGCGTGCCTTGTAGCAGCCTGTTCAAGACGGTGACGGTGAGATGCGGCCACTGCACCAACCTTCTCTCCGTCAACATGCGGGCCTTGCTTTTGCCTGCTGCAAACCAGCTACACCTCAGCCAGGCTTTCATCTCCCCAACTCACAATCTCCTTGTAGCTTACATCTCTCTTTTTTTTCATTTGTCACTATTTTGTCCTAGTTTTTTACTAGAAATTTGATGATACTTCCATAGATGTAATCTAGTTGTTTCCTTGTTCACCTCCCGCTGCTTTCTTTAATTTTGTTCTTTTTTGTTCATATTTTTAATTGCAGGATGATACTGCATGCCCTCCACAAAGCTTGATGTTGAACCAGCCCAATCTCAATGATGGTGTAGTTACCAGAAGAGTTGTAGATGAGCCACCTCGACCACCTGTTATTAACAGACGTATGTCATTTTTTTTCCTGAAGCATACAGAATCTGATCGATGTTCCAGAAAAACTCCCCCCTTTGCACCTTGTTTATCTCTCTTACAATTTCGGCTCCAGATTCTTCTATTACAATCATATTTTGAACTCGTTCAATAGAAGAGAAGATGTAGCTGGTTGCTAATTGGCTGCAATGACGTAACTTCTCAGTCAGATTCTTTATTTTGCAACTCTCTCAAACATACATCTAGAAAAATGGAGAACAATTGACTCCTATCTTTTGGTCTTTCATCAAGTACAAAGTGCAGTTGGATCAAATTTTGTAGCAACTTTTTTATTGGGTGCAAAAACAGTGTAAATGATAGTCCTTCTAGACATAATGACCTTTCGGTGGTCATTGACTCTTCATAGATTCATTGCAGCTAACTCTTTCTTTCTTGTAAGATTACCAGCTATGATCAGTCAGTCAAGTTCGTTTCTTTCACTCGTCCTGAAGTTGAAGCTTTAGTCAAAAAGAGCTATAAACGCCTGCCCTCATTTCTCCATTTCCTTCATAAAGTAACCCACGTTCTTTTTTTCCCCCTTGGAAACTTTCAAAACATTTGAAAAGGTTGCTCATACTTTTTCAAGCATTTGCCCATCCCAATCTCCCAACAATTTCTTCATTTTTCATTTCTTTAATTCAAAAGAATGTTCAGGTTTAAGTAAACTACATATATCTTCGCCTCTTTCCTTTGGTGAAGGTGAGAGAGAGAAAATGGTGCAATGATGAAGTGATGATAGCTAGAATCATAAAAGTGTCACAGCAGTAAGTCAGCGATATGCTTTTAATGTGTTTGTCTGTGCAGCTCCGGAGAAGAGACAGAGAGTCCCCTCTGCGTACAACCGGTTCATCAAGTGAGTAAATTAATGTTAACTTCCAAACTCTCTTAACTCAATAGTGCTAGCAAACCAAATTCGTAGCTTCTCTATCTCTTTCTGATTTCTTTAAATGACTTTATCTCTCCTCTTCTCGTCTTCTTCTGCTCCCATATTCCATGTTTCATTTGGTGGTGCCCAGGAAAGAGAATTTAGTAGACAAGAAGCTTTGTTTTTTTTTTTTTGTGACAACAAAGTTTGTGGCTAACTTTTGTTGCAGGGACGAGATCCAACGCATCAAAGCCGGGAACCCTGACATTACCCACAGAGAGGCATTCAGCGCAGCTGCCAAGAACGTGAGATTCTATAGCATATCCCCATACTGTCTATATTTTTGCTTTCCTAGGGTTTTGTAAATCCCACTGTAGCTTTCCTTGTTTGTGGACTAACTAGGGTTTGTCACTTTCTTCTTCCTAACTTTTTTCATCTACATTGGATTTTGGGTCTGTCTCATCTCAGTGGGCACACTTCCCCCACATCCACTTCGGGCTCTCGCCGGATCAGACCGTCAAGAAAGCCAGTGTACGCCCGCAGGTGACCTCTGCACCCTTACTCTATGTAGCTAGCCATTAGTAGACTTGTATTGCAGTCATTTTGACACTAGTAAGGAGAAGTTCAATCTATGTTTACTAATTGGGTTTTTTCATGGTTTCTTGGTCAGGAAGGGGATCATGATGTTATTATCAAGGATGGGATATTTGCTGCAGCAAATATGGGTGTCACTCCGTACTAAGCTAAAAAGCTTCTAGGGTTTACCTTCTGTTCTAGCAGTCTAGTTTTGCCTCTGTTTATCATAATCATTAGAAAGGTGTTGTTGCAACCAGTTGTACTGCTTATCTAGTAATCTCTTGCAATCTCTACCTATGTCAAAGACATTTTGTTGACTTCTCTCATAAAGCAATTCTTGAGTTTCGATAATGCACATCATACCTTTCTAAATATGGTGTACTAACATGACCACAATTAATCATTGCGATAATGAATGGTCATAAGTTATTGGACAAGATTTAGAATGTAGTTACTTTCATGTCAACTTGAAGTTAATTTTTTTTATTATTACTAATTATTTGTACACTTCGTCTGTTCACTTTTAGGGCCCGTTCGGGGCGTGATTAAAAGCACTTAGGATGTTTTGCTACACTGTAGCATTCATGTTTTTTCGAAACACCTCAGGTCGTGTTTCACGCTGGATATGGAAAAACCATGGATGTTATAGTGGATGTGGAAAATCCAGTGTGGATATTTGCTTATAATCACGCCCCAAACGGCCCCTTAATAGAAACAATTGACTTTCAATTGAACTAATTTTTAGCTCATTGGAAAATTAACTGAAATTATTCGTTTGACAACTGTAACTATCAAAAGTGCCCGGAGGGTGTATTTCTTTAAGAAATGGGGTTTAGGAGACCCCAACCTGATTACTAAAAAGAGCAGGGGACAAGGAAAAAGGGGGAAACATAGAAACGTTACACCAAGATAAATACAAAACATTTTTCACTTATTACATAAAAAAACTTGAAAGTTATCCATAATTAAGAAAATAAATATGTGAATACCTGTAGATTAATGTACCGTATTTTCAGAGTACAGTTGGAGACCAAGAGAGAAGTTCAAGACTTTTTTTCTCAAAGTTGGCAGCTCCACTTCTATTTCTACAAGTATGATCAGAGATGAATCCATTCTTGGATTTTTTGCAATTTCCAATTACGATGCGGCATTATATTTCCAACTTTTGTATGTAGCAAGACAACATGTTTTTTCTTGTTAAGATAGTTTTATATATTGTCCTCTGAGTTTCTTATATATGTGTTTCTTGAATGGGATAATAAGAACGATAAAGGTTTATAAAACCGCTCTCTCTCAACTGAGAAGCATAATAAATCATACTATGTAATGACATAATTGTTGTATTAATCGATTTCTTATTTTTACTACCATAGGTTCTCTAAAATCAAAGTTAAGTGACTATTTAATTTTGCCCTCAATGTTCTTCTAAAGCTTCTTCATAACCTTTAAATGCAGAAAAATATAAAAACTACTATTATCATTGAGCAAGTTGTTTGGCGCCACAATTAGCCAAAAAAAGTATTTTGGCGCCACCAAAGGACAAATCTAGTTAATCATTAAGAACTCTTTGGATAAAATGGTGGGTATCTATCGCCTTACATCATTATTCTTGAGAGAAATTAATTAATTACTCTCTCATAGGCTGTTTTCAATAGCCCTCTTATGATATATCAATTCAATAGAGGTTGATTCAAAACTGCCCAACATAAGTACTCCCATCACTTTCAAATGAAAAAGTTTCAGATCTTTTCACTTCTAAACAAAAGAACTCTCTAACAGTTGACTGAATACAGAAGTTAGTCAGCGTTTGGAAAATGGAAAAAATGAATCTACTAGTAATAAAAGAGAGGAATTAATCTAAAAAAATGATCAAATAATTTACTATAGAGATGGCAAATGGTGAAATTGATTAAAATCTTCAGGTAATTGCATCACCAAGAAATAGGAGGAACATTTGTGCCAATAGGACAAAAAAAGAAATAGGAGAACATACTCACCCTTTGGCATGACTTATGATTTTGATAGGTCCTATATAACTTTTTCTTTCATTGCACTTGAAATGGAAGTTGTATATGTAGAGGATTTCATGCTTATTGCGTCACAAAATATCTTGACAGAAGTAGCGAAGATGCCTCACCCAAGATTTAGTGTCATCAAAGTACACAACTTACAACTTGAAAATACGAATACGATGAACCTACTCTTGGTAGCTGGACTGGATACAGTAGCATAAGTCCACATGCTTCCACAGCATAGGTAACTGTTTCAGCCTTAGAAGCTTTTTGTTTCGATCTTACATGGGGGTTTCTATGATTTCATTGTTTCGATTTTCTTTTACCCTTCTTTTTAGCTAATAAAGTTTTCTATTTACCGTAAGAAGAAAGGAGCAAATTCGGAATGAGGTGGGTTTCAGACATATATTTAGAAATCAAGTAGCTACCTAATTGGTAAAATTTATTTTCGTCTATGATATTTTTTATAATGTAGATTCATTTGTGTGATAATGTAGAATTATGATTGCACTACCTAAATGCTATTTTTTTCTGTATCCTCTACCTTAGTGTTATGAGTTACACTCTCTCTCTGTCTGATGACAAAGTCTCCATTAAACAAAAAGCTTACTAGGGCCATCTGTTTATGATCTCCTATTATTGGAACAATTAAGAGAACGAAGAATTAAGTGGAAAAATATATTTCTTTTCGGATGCTGACAAGTGATATAAATGTTTAACAGTAAGGAATTGTTCTGCGACATTACATAACATTTTAACAGAACAAGATACAGCTGTATATAGTTCAAATTGCTTCAATGGGAACACAGAAGGACGAGCAATAAATAAATTGATTTAGCTTTTATGATGGACTGGAGTTCAGTTGTTAGGGGCCGCCAAGATTGGGGAGAAACATGGAAATTTTTATCAGGAGCCACGATTGGTACTTTTGTGTCTGTCCTGCCCACTGGAAACAAATAGAAGAGAAGTTGTAAAACTAACAGTAAAAAGCGTGGGAAGAGGGACCACTTAGCCCATGAGAGATATTAAGGCGCGCAGGAGCACGTTGCTTGTCTAGATGCTGCAAATTGTTTCATGAATGGCTTCTTGATAAAGACAACATGGCGCAATGTCAGGCATTGATCATAGGCGACCAATTTACTTGTACCAAGATCAGTCTTCATAAGCTGGTAATATACCCGTTTGTCTAGGCTATATCTAGTTTTAAGCTAATCTCCATTCATGTAGGTTCTAATGCTTAATTGGGCTGAAAATTTAGTTAATAGCAAAGATGAAAACCCGCCAAGTTTATTAGAAATACTCATAATCATATCCTAATCAAGTAGCTCTTTTTCCAACAATTTGGGGTCGGCGATAAGGATCTTACTCCTCTATTTTAGCATGTCTTGAGCCAACTTTTTACTTGAGCAATTGCGTTAGTACTAAATAAGAAATTTATTATTCTTCTCTTTTTCTTTTTTTGGACCAAGCTCAAGAACAGAACTAGTGGAAATAAGGGACTTAACATGGCTTAAAGGAATGGAGGCATATCATGCATGTGAGGGCAGCATACGTCCTATTAGCTTGTTCATCTCACCGTAGATCAGTAGCACTTGTAAAAAAATGGAAGTAAAATTTTCATATGCGGGTAAAGAAGATTGCATTAAATCAATCATAGGGTTGTGCAAACCTTCCTACCCAAGAAGACGTTGGTATTTTTGTGTGGCTGAGAGCTACTTGTGTAGTCGTTTTGCAAGATGGAAATTAAAGGCACAGAATTTTTTGGGGCACCGTGAAGGCCCATGAAAAGAACTGGTGATTTGGAGACTTTCGCTAACTCGTGAAGCCCATGGCATTCATCAGAGTCAGAGAAAGGGACGTCGGCCATGGCCCTTGGAGAATCATGCAGTTAAAATTGTCAAAGGCTTTCTACAGTAGGTCACCTTCGCATCTAAATCCAAATGTTTGCTTCTGTGGGCACCTTTGGGTCCAGGCGAGGCTATGCTATTTGGACTCATTACGGCAGCGACAATGCTGGTGCAGCACCTCAATAGTTACTCGTTCAATAATAGCCCACAAGTTGAAAAACCTGCCAAGGCTGACTGTGGCCAGCTACCGCAGATCAGCTTTTTGTCTATAAAGGTGCTTGAAGCCTTCTGCCACAATTTCAATGAAAAAGAAAAAAAAAACACTTCTACCACAATGACTAGAGGTTAGTTGCATTAAATATTTTGTGATTACGGAGCTCTGGTCACAATTTTTTATAAAGTTCATCTAATCATGCGCATTGAAGCAACTTCTTTTATCCAATAGGGACAGGGACATTTGAAAAGAATAGAATCTGAAATATATGACTAGATGTTATGGAAAATTCGTATAGACACACTATCCCAACGTAAACAGGATACTCTCATTGACCCTAATCAGTTGTCTGGATTGGAAATCGGAAATTAACTAATTGTAGTTCATTTTTGGATTTTTATCTAGACAATTTAATGTAGAACAGAGGGAGTACTTGGGAAAAAAATTACATGGAAAAATGATTTTATATCTTGCAGCAAAACGCATGAAAGTCTGTGAAAAGAGCTCATGTTGGGACATCCAGGACGAACCGAATTCCAACTGATTGAAACAGATTTCAACCAGTGAGCTTGTGTTCACTTTGAGTGACAGCAACCAAATATGCCGGGAAATAATTAGGTTAGAAGTTTAACAAATGTTGTGTGGTTCTGTTGGCCATTGTTAATGCTTCTTCTTCGGCTAAGATTAAACTAACTTGGTCCATATTTACTCTCTCATGTCAATTGAGATAGAGATCATTGAATTGGGCCAGATCATATAACAGTTGTAAAGAATGGGCTTGAGAATGAGACTTAGGCCTGAAATACTCAAAAGGCCCAACCGAATCGAATAGTGGATTAGTGGTGATTAAGAACATGTTACTCTGAAAGCCTTCCCAAATTGTGGTGTCCTATGGTGGACCTCTCTAGCTCAAGTTGGTTGAGCTCATTTGTTGAACTAGTGCTAGAACTAGCACCGAAGCTCGTTAAGAATGCGCACCGTCAACTCGGAGGAGAGTGAGAATTTAGATTAGCCTATTTTGTTTAGGAAAAACCCATGATGAGAATTTAGCTAGAGATTAGCGTATTGTTTAGGAAAACCCATTATGAGAATTGTGACTAATGTGACAGAAGAGTGGCATCCATGTGATATGCCAACACGATTATTAGGATGTGTTTAGGTTACACAAAGCCGCTTTCCCTTGATAAAACATCCCGTCACACGTTAACAGCTGCTTTTCGCCTAACCTCCTCCTGAATGAGATTCGAGAGAGAAAAGGGGACTTCAAACGAAGCAATGCACATTGATGTTTGTGTATGAGGAACAAAGAGTAGGTATTTTTGTCAGTGAGAGAAGACAAAGGTGGAATGTCTGGGGTTGGAGTGAAGATCCAAGACAAAGTAGGACAATAACCACATAAACAAAACAAAAAAAAAAGAATTTGATCAGAAAAACAAAAAGAAGAAGTATAATAGCAAGAAAATCCTATACAGCTGCCTGCTCAGATTCTTATTTGCTGCTTGAATTAAAATTTTAAATTGCATTGAATAAATAACACAGAGGACACCCAGACCATGGAGTAATCCCTTAGGGCCAAATTGATCATGGAAGCATTTATTATCCGCTGGGTGATTTCTGCCTGGAAATCCGCCTTCAATTGGGAGCCGTCGATCATGAAAATCGACGATCGGCACACAACCAATAATTGTATGCTCAGCCAAAACAAGTGTTTTATACTGAAAAACACTTTTTTGGGCCAAGCTTGTGCTCCTAATTAATGGCGGAAATCCACGCGGAAAGCAGGAGGCGGATAATAAATGTTTCCATTGATCATGAGTCCCATATTGGCTCTGTTTCAGATTTCACCTCTATCGCTCAACTGCTAACATACATGTAAAAATAACACATTTTCTATTTGTTCTTATGGCTGACTAATCGTAATAATTAATCACCAGTCAAATAAAAAAATGGTACAGCCCCAAAACCCAAGCTATAATTTGTTTAAAAAAAAGACTATTGGACCTTGAAGACATTAGAGCATATGGACAGTAATCAGGTTTGCACATCCAATGCATTGCATAGCTTGTTGCCTGCGCAACTCATTCATAGAACAAAGAAAACCAGCAATAAAGAAAGCAACAGGCTAACTGGTCCAGAAACAAGTGAAGACGCTGAAGATTTCCCATGAGGATGCTGCTTCCTACAAGCACACAAGAAAGTGTTAGTTGCTAAGACCTAAGTTGTTTATAGAATTAAGTTGTGAAGGAACGGAAAAAGGGTTACAGACGTGTTCAAATAGTCAAGGGCGCCACAGTAGAGGGCATTAGCCGGCACGGGCATTTCAGTTTTGTTCGTCGGTTCTGGATTAACAATTCTGATATAGGTTTCCTGGCCACGATACCAAGAATCCAGATTTTCTGCTCGAAGATTCCACATGCCCACATTATCAAGTGAAACTAAAACTGCAGTCCATGCGCCAGGGAAAACCTATGTACGAAACATGCAACTTAGAATCATGCATGCAAAATCAAGGACCCAAATGTGTCAAGTATATAAACTGTTATACTTTATAGAAGCCGATAATTGGGCATTGGGTAAGCAGAGAAAAATCATAAAGAGTTATGCATAATTGTCCAACTTCCAGTATTTATGCAGTAATAGAAAAACATTGTATTCATATATTTGTAAAAGCAGAGGAGATGTGATCCAACAACTTAAATAAACTTGAGAATTAAATGTTTATGAAAACAATTGATCACTAAATTCAGCTTACGCGCTACACCCATACAATATTTTGCGAAAGGAGTCCTTCCATCCCATTGTTGCCTCTAATCGACCACATAGAGGTCTACACTACAAAAAAATGTAAATCTTACAACTTTTTTACCTAGTGAATGCTAGATCGTTATTGTCACCTGCACAGTCAATTTAAGTGCAAAAATATATCCCACTTTGCCACTCTGTTCTCATGAAAGCCGTTTCAACCTTGATTCATTTTCAAAATAGTTAATGACTTACTGATAGCATATATATAATGTAGATGTTTCTTTACAACTTGCAGTGCACAACAGAATACTAAGAAGAAAAATAATCATCCCTATCCAGGCTATCAAGTGACTTCAGAATGCTTTCTCTTCTGCCCTATAATAAGATAAAACCATAATACAAATGCAATTCTCCAACTCAGAAGAAAAGTTTACAATATACACAACAACACTAGGTGCTCATTTTCGGGCCTTCTGTAACTTTCCATCTAGAGATATAAACAAGAATGCTGAATCCTCCGCTCTTCTGTTCTTACTTCTTAGTGACATACACGGTCTCCTAAAACTATCGAATGTTTTCTAGCATGCCCTGGATATCAAGAGAGAGAAGGAAAATGTACCTGTGTGGTGCAGCGAGCAACTCCATCCCATTTGTTGTAAGTCCCTCTGCTATTCTCTGTCCAGTTACCGTACTCCATCCTGCCATAAAAATGAATAAAGGACGCAGAAGAGTGACAGAAATGTGAACCATACCAGATATAAACACATACCCAACCACAAAAAATGCATATCCATCCAAGTGGTAGCTCTGCATTGTTGTGCCGTTATTTTGGAATATGATTTCCATAAATCCCTTATAAGTCCCATTAATTACAGATGCTTCCATGCGAGGTGGGCCTGAAAGTGGCCTGCTTGGGAAGTCAAGCTTATAAATTTTCTGTAACTTGTGTAGATCAGCAAGCTTTATTGGTGTGCCAGGATTTACATAAGATATACCATTAATGGTACTTCTCCTTTTACCTCCAATAACTACTGGAGATTTATTTTCTAAAACATAAAGTTGAGTCACATTAATTTGGCCATATCTGAATGACCCCTGAGGATTAGGCCGAGCACCACTAGCCGATAAATTCCACCTGATGAGATTCAAAAAAAGAGAAACTTGATATCAGCCATTTGGGACAAATAATGTCCAAGGTGACAACAAACGGATTACTGTTTACAATACAAATTGTCTGATACACAACGCAGTAACAAAGATAAAAAAATACAATTACCTTATAGATCTTGCCTGATTCATTGAAACTCTTTATAATAAGAATCATCAGGTGCATCTGGTAGAGAACCACTAGCACTACCCTTGGAATTGGAATAATGCAGAATGGCAACCCCTGTAACTCTCGCCCAAAGTGACTCGTTCACAAACTAGCACTTGCCACCATATAGTAATCTGTACTTGCATTCTGATCCATTGTGACCAGAAAAGAATAAGACTGTCCAACATGAATATCTAAATTCGTATAGTTCTGTTGTACTGTGTATGATCCCTCTGTCTCCACAAGCAGCATAGCGTGATTCTGAATCTGAAGTTCAAACTCGTCGAGATTCCAACATTGTGCACCCTAATCCGATATGTTTTTCCTAATCCATGACAAAAGCATTATTTGTTACGGTAAAAAAGCACCTCTTCCAATTAGAATACAAAAAGTTTAATGAATCAAATCTTTTGGCACAATTTATGCATAAACCCATGTAATAAAAAATAACAATAAAATTATCAGGTAGGATTTGTCGATCACAAATTCACTATTGATTTCTAGCCACGGCCCATGTCAGCAAAGAGCAAGGACAAACGAATGGAATCATGTTTTTGAGCATGCATAGAACATCTGATAGTGCGGAATACAAACTAATTAGGGTGCCAAATAATAATTAGTATGTCATACAACTCTGTCAAGAACATTACCTGGTTCAACATTGATTGTTTCATACTGTATACCATCAGGAACAAGTGTTCTGTTGTAGCGATACGGACCTTTTCCATTTATTAAAACTCCATCCGGCATCCCAAGTTCCTTCCCTTCATTAAGGACCTTTCTCAGATCCTACATTTGTAAGGGGAAAAAGAAGAGGTTATCCGATTGGGGAAAAGAAAAATCTTCTCAGTAAAAAAAAAACTAGCCTAAATAACTAAACCAATTTAAATCTTAGGCTATATTTACAATTCGAACTGATCAAATACTTCATTTGTTTCAAAACACTGGTATGAATTTATAGAACTCACCGTATGGTTTTTGTCTGTACCAGTCGCCGATGAAAATTCGAATGTCCCCATCAGGTTGACCAAAGGGTAGAGGAATCACAGGCCGTTATTGATTGTGATGCCTCCATATCCACCTGCAGCTCTTTGAAAACCCAGGGAAGGGAAGTAAAAAAAGCTCCCAATTTGATCCTTCACCTGGAACTGGTAAGTATAATTCCAACCAGAAGGAATGGGGCAGTTAGTACCCAAAACTCCATCTTGCCAGGAAGTTTTCCTCTGCTGAACTCCATCCCTGTCACAACAATAACAAATTATTTTCAAACAATCATTTTTCGGGTGCGCTCAATTGATAAACCGACGTTTCTACGTACCAAGTTATCAGCAACTCCTCATCTAAACTGTTAAGGACATTGACAGCCACATTGTTATTTGTCGTCACATTAAGAATAGGACCAGGGAACTTCCCGTTAACTGCTATCACCTGCAATACCAAACCGCAAACTTGATACAATCTCGGTACACAACAATCGAATTCCGAAGCCACTAATCATCATATGTCCATAGACAATCTAAAAGCAAATTCCATTTCACATAACCCATTCAAGTAGCAAACTTTTTAAACATCAATTAAGAGAAGAACAAGTGACACTTTGCCAATGAAAAATTCATAAAAAAGAAGCAAACTTTTTCCAGACGTTATGAAAACAAGTTAATCAACAGAAATGAAAGGCAACAACGAGGAGAAATGAAAGCCAGCTTCTTTAAACGCAAAACAGAGGATCCTAAGGCGAGAACCAAAAGAAGCAATTGAAAAGGGAGCTAAGGAAGAGGAACCCGCTGTTGGACGCCGAGGGGAGCGGCAGTGATGTAGGAGACCTCCCAGTCGAAGGAGACTAACGGGTCGGCTCACGGCAGGGGACCAGAGCCAGCGACACAACGCCCAGCCAAACCGCCAGCAGCGACACCAATGAAGGAAAAGCCATGGGCCGGAAACTCTCGCCGGAGGATGAAATTCCGATGCCGGAAAGCGCCGATATCCGGTCTCCGGCCTCCTTTTACAGACAGCAGAGGAGGAAGAAGGCGGCAGCAGTGTGGGCTCAGGGTAAATTCGGGTTTTTGTATTTGGTGGAATTTTTTAATTTTGGGAAGAAAATTGTGGGCCCAGCTGTCCGTACCGTTTCGGAATGACTTATGTTTGAATCCCCCCGCGTGAGGATTCCGGCGAAATTTGCCTTCTTCTAGTGTATCGAATGAAAATCTAAAGCTACGGGTAGCTGTCCACGGGATAACTCACGGGCTGCTAATGGCCGTTTGGGGGCGTGATTAAAAGCAAAATATCTACTGTTTTGCTACACTGTAGCATCTAAGTTTTTTTTCTATCTAGCTGAAACAGGTCGTGTTTCAGCTGGATGGAGAAAAAAAATATAGATACTACAGTTGATCTTGAAAATTCACTGTAGATATTTGCTTATAATATAGCACATGCGTCTGCGTGAGTAGAACATATGCACCACGGCCCATCGAATTTTGATCTGACAATGGACGTTAGTCCAAGCCGCAGGCCGATTTCAATCACTAGCCCCTCGATCCCTCATTTCATGTCCGAAATTTTTTTCATCATCCCACTTATATCCTCCATTTCACCGCGACCATTGGTCACCAAGATCGACGATGTACAAACTAAGCATGTGCACTCCAGCAAAAAGCTTCTGTTTGTTAGAGCGCACATAGCTAGCATGTGCACCATCGACATTGATGATTATCCTCCAGTAAAAATGCTTTTTGTATGCTTGGAGATTATTTGCAAGGCATGCTCTGTGTGCTGCTCCAGTAAAAACAGTCTTTTGCTATAGCACACAAAACATGCATGTGCACCATCGATTCTAACAATAGACGGGTTTTATTCATGGACCTCAAACGATTTCCGGGATGATAACTCCGGCCTCCGGAAACTGGGCACCCTTCAGGGGCCGTTTGGGGCGTGATAAAAACCAAATATCCACCGTAGATAATCTACTTTCAGGTGGATAATTTCAAAAAATTCACCTGAAAGTGGATTATCCACAGTGGATATTTGGTTTTTATCACGCCCCAAAACGGCCCTTTAGTCTAAAAAATTGAAAAGTTAATAGACATAAAGAAACCGTAGTATCATACCGTGGATTGGTTAACGTAAAGTGTAGAAACAGGGCACATGGTGTGGGGCCCAGGAGAAAGGGTGACAGTTTCCATTATAAGGCCGTGTGGACAGTAGTCATTCCACTCGAGTCCAGTCTCTTACCTTATATATGCTGCTTTGTCTTAGCTGCGTATAACTTTGTCAATTTTTTGTTCAATACCAGAAGTACCCATTAGCGTATGTAATGGTGCAGACACAAAGAAACCTCCCAATATGTATGGCCACAACTCGGCCGGCTCAGTATAGTTGTCCCCTGTCATTAGTATTAATTTGAATGCCATTTGAGATTGATTTATTTTCCAAGGGGAAGGGTATATACCATAAAGACCTAACCATATGCATCAAGTTAGAATATGGTGGTAGGAAAAGAAAAGGTAGAATAATCTCTATAGCCATTGCTTTGTAAGCCATAATTATTGATCATTATTTATAATCAATGTCAATTTGGAATATGGGAACATCATCATCATCAGGCTACGAATTTGCTCATGATGTTTTTTCCCACTATGTATATCATAACTCTGAAGCAAATGAGTGCAAACTATTTTAGAAAAAAAAAATTGAACGCAAACCGTGATTTTTGGATGGGAAAATGATAGTCACTCTGAATTTGTACACCAAACCCATTGGTTCACTTGTAAAAAAAAACTCTGTACTCTAGTGAGGTGGTGGGTTTTTGTTGCATATTGAAGAAATAGGGCTACATGAGGATAAATTATTGGGTACAATGCCTGGCCACATAACTTTTATGCTAGGGCGACAATTAGGATCTACGGCGATCCTTGCTTTGGAGCAATGTTCCATTGACACCCCACTATCATCTCCGTGAGGCCCAATTTGACTGTCCAAAACACCAGTGTCTGGGTTTATTGTATAAATCCCACCTACAGTTATCACCTTCCGTTGGACGTTTAAGCAGGTAATTATGGACAATACACGAGTGGCATTTTGGGGAATTGGGGAGGTATTAAAAATGGAGAGAAACTGGCGCCAGTCAGCCACTGGAATTTGGGAGGTATTAAATCATTGATTTTCCGAAAGTTGCTGCCCACAATCTCACGGCAAGACCAATTGAGCCAGGAGCCCAAGTCCAATCTCCACTAACCCCATAACTCCCTCTCTTTGTAAGCAGATTCAGCACACCAAGCCTAGCTGATCACAACTAACCAAGGAACAATTATAAATTTACTTTGGGAATATAAATACGGTATTCATATGATTCAAAAGGGGGGAAATGAGGATTAACCAAACTTTAAATGCATATAATCTTGCTTAATCTTTAAGTACCCTTCGGTGGATACACTGATAACTCCTGCTCTCATGCCAATTTGTCAGCTTAATCTATAAGGGTGTGTTTAGCAACAGGACCATGTGATTCATAAGATCGCGTCATTTGGTCCAATTCCAACGTTTGGCAACATATTTTTGGCCGGATTTGATTTTGGCCCAAATCTCCCCCCAAAATCCTGTCAGTTGGTTTATAATATGAAAAAAGATAGCGCAAATCACTTATAAAATCTCACTGATCCCAATCACTATATATAATTTATAATCTCAAATACAAATCTCATCTGACCGTGATTTTGCGTATCACATCTTTAAATGCAAATCAAGGTAGGACACACATCAGAGGTCAGACGAGCAAAGTGTTCTTTATTTACACAAGGTTTTAAAAACCGGACCCGGTGACCAACCCGAATTTTTTGCCGGGCAGGTCCCCGGTGATGACATCATCACATAAAAAAAATAAAAGAGGGGGGAGGGGCGGCCGGAGGGGGGGAGGGGGGGGTGGCGGGCAGCGGGGCATCCCAGCCTCGAAGCTCCAACAGAGCCCCCCGACAGGTTCGAGACCCCGCCCCACCGCGAAGCTCGAACAGAGCCCCGGGGGGCTCTGCTTCGATACAGGGGTGGGCGTTGGGGGACCCCCCCCCCCAACCCCCCGGCCGGGAGGGGGGGTGGGCGTTGGGGGGTGTGGGGTAAAACCCGGACCGGACTGGTTGGTCGGATTGCCAGTTTGACCAGCCAGGTTGTAATGACCTGGCCAAGTCAACCGACCCGGTCGACTCGGACCAAAAATAGGTCCGACTCCGGTCGAATCAGCCGGTTTGGTCCGATTCTTAAAACATGATTAACCCTCGTTGAGGACAGGGAGAATGTTGTCGGACTCTGGGCTGATATCATGGGGCCTGTGATTAATTCGAAGGCTTTCAACTCATCGTAAGAAAAGCACAGCAACAAACTTCAGAGGGCGCAGCATTCGAAGGCTTTGCCGGTGGAGTAATGGTCGGTTAGATAGGTAGATTTGGTAGATGATTTCAGATGTTTAATTACAAATTCAGCGTCCTAGAAGACTACAAAAGTGCAGTACTTATATTTGGACCGAAGACAAGAAGGTTCTGCTGTACTTTAGACAGAATTCTTGCCAATTGTCTGGGGGATGAACCACCTCCGGCAGAAAAGGGCATGTGGCACAACTAAAGCTCTGGATGCAGGGAAGACAAGTAGACAACGACATATAAAAGGATGTCAGGGTGTCCATCAAACGTGCACACGCGGTTAGCTGATGTAACGAATGCCCATATAATTAAACATTAAAAATGATGTAACACTGGCCAACCCAGGTCCAATATTTTATCATTGATACTCCAAGACAGTTGGAAACCTCAAGTTTGTCAGAAAATTGAACAAAAGAATCATTGGGCATCCCATGACATAGACAATCATTGAATGAGAGGCAGTCTGTTTTAACTTTGAGAGGTTTCATTCTATTCTGCTAATTTGTAGGCCAAATAGACTTCCAAAGCGGGCACCCGACTTTCCCCTTCCACTTCCATTCACCTTGCAGTAGAGGCTCTCAGAAGGACATCGGAGAATCAGTAAAGACCCTGCAGCTGCCTTTCTATGTCTCAACCATAGTAAAAGAAGGACTATTAATTAATTGGAGATAATCATTTACATTGTTTGTTCAGCCATTGTTCTTTGGAACCTAGCTACTTCAATTCTTCCAACTGGCCTCATCATATACACATGCGAAGCCAAATAACAAAACATGGAGAATAAAAGAAAAAGGAAAAAGTTTACATGAGACAGCTCACGCCCATCTGTGTGAGCCGAGTCACTTCGAGCCATTGGATTGTGGTCTGACGGCTTTAGTAGTGGGTTGATTTGACACCCACCATCAGTAACGACTCGATGTGATTAGGCTCACGCAGGCCGTGTGAGCTGTGCCTCATATAAATGGGACTTAAAAGAGAAAAGCACAGATGTGGGAAACCTAACTAGCAGCAAATGAATGGGCCTTGTATGGAAAAAAACAAACGAATGGACCTTGAAAGGCTGAAAATTGGTACAACTAAACAATTTTACGACCAAATAGATAATCATACACATTTTGGTAGTGCGAAATATTGTTCATTTCTCAAGCTGACTCTCGGAGTACGAATGAATGAATGCTGAATTCATCTGCCATACCTTAACCTGAGTGGCTGTTACATGGCCCCCGGTCGTATTGTTAAATAGGATGACTCGACCTTCACCATAGATTGCTTTTGTTGGGTACACTCTTGATGTGATACATGTTCTTCCCCCTTGTACGAAAGTCTCCATGGTTAAATGATCCACCTGAAAATAAGAAGAATTAAGATACCAATTCAACAAACTTCTGATCTTCGAAATTGGATTATACGGGAAATGATAAAGAGTGCCCGTTAGTATGTGCCCCATCTTACGCGTGTCAGTGTGCGCGAGGGCGCGAGGGCGCGAGGGGCGATCAGATTTCCATCCAATGGCAAGCATTGATACAAGCAGGCAACCCCTTGAGTCAGATGTTGATCAACGGTGCAGTGCTCCGACTCATGTGCATCGATGAACTTTTTCCAAGAATAAACGTGAGAATGTTACGGGCAGCTGCAACTATTTCATGATACAAGGAAGATCAACATACCAATATTCTCAATGAAAATTTCTCTCCATTGAGCATTGGAACAGTGCTTCAATGCACCCTTTTCACTATATCATTTGCGTATGACGACCTGCGATTCACCAGCATGTTGTAATCAGTTGTAATCAGTCTCGGAAGATGAAGAGTCAGTCTCGGAAGATGAAGAGTCAGTCTAGGAATATGAAAGGTCAGAATGTTGTAATCAATCTAGGAAGATGAAGAGTCAGTCTAGGAATATGAAAAGTCACATCTTGTAATCAGTCTTGGAAGACGCGCCTCTCCTTCCTTATAAGGAGGACGTCTTCCTCCTTTTGAGTATGCAATATTGAATCTAGTTTTCTTTATTCTCTTTTCTTCTTCTTCTTCTTTTCTCCCTTTTTCACCATGGCGTTTGATTTTGTTCGTGTTCCATACGGGAACACAACATTGGTATCAGAGCAGTTCGATCTGCGGGCTGATGCTGATGTCGTTCCGATGGCGCTTGAGCAGACGTCGTGCAATCACCGAACACGTCGTGCAGCCGTTGCACCGTGCTGTCACCGCCGTGCAATCGTCAGCCAGGTCGCCGACGGCTCCTCCGTTGCCGACGCCGTTGTTGGACCCCGCCGTCGACACCGGGTATTCTGCTTCAGCCACCACCGGCTCTAATCCCGACCAAACCTATGGAGATCAGCATTCACCCTCCTCTGATCGATGGAATGGATCCTCTGATCGATGGAATGGATCACGGGCAGCGAGGTGGACAGACCCCGCCGGCACCGCCCCGCCGACCACGGTCATGCATCCCACCGGCCATGCGTCGCGCAAAGCTTCCAGCTTTGCCACCTTCCAGGCCACTTCCAGACCCCGACAGACCTCGATTTCTTCTCTTAAACCGACGGCCAGCTCCGCCCCGTGGAGCCAACCATCACCTGCGGCGATCTCAGCCACGACTCCCGCGACCACGCTCCCAATGAGGGGGGGCCAGCCCTGTCCGACAGAGGTCGTCTCAGATGCCAGGGACAGCGGGTGCTGACTACCACATATCCTTATCCTCCCCTGGCCGCCAGATGCTCGATGAAATGCCTAAGTGGCAAACAACACCTCCATTGACAGTTGTCCGCCAAGTGTTTGACGAAACCGCCGCCCAGAACACTACCTTCCATGCCACTATCGGAATATTGGATTCTGTCAAGTTCATTTTTCTCCGACGGAGCCACTGCCCTCCAAGAGCGCCGCATCCCTCCTCCCACCGAGAGCCCGACCGGTGGCGTCTCATCCAAGGGATTCCTCCTCTTCTACATGCTTGAGTATGCCATTGCTGTGGCTGCGTCTACCGAGATGATCGCCGACGGTTCCCACATCCTTTCTTGGTTGCCTTGAGGACAAGGCTGCAGCGGAGCGTGGTGGAATGTTGTAATCAGTCTAGGAAGATGAAGAGTCAGTCTCGGAAGATGAAGAGTCAGTCTAGGAATATGAAAGGTCAGGAATGTTGTAATCAGTTTAGGAAGATGAAGAGTCAGTCTAGGAATATGAAAAGTCACATCTTGTAATCAGTCTTGGAAGACGCACCTCTCCTTCCTTATAAGGAGGACGTCTTCCTCCTTTTGGGTATGCAATATTGAATCTAGTTTTCTTTATTCTCTTTTCTTCTTCTTCTTCTTTTCTCCCTTTTTCACCATGGCGTTTGATTTTGTTCGTGTTCCATACGAGAACACAACACAGCATTTATCAAATTAAGTACACCAAATGCATGACAAGAAAAAATAATAATGGATGTAAAGCAATTCTGATAGTAACCTTAGCTCATCTTGGCATATGAAAGTTTGAAGATTTCCATCAGTTTTTCCCGCCCAAGTAGAAGTAACCGGCCGTTTGTTCCAAGAGGCTCTCATCTGCCAGAATCAGCAGCCCAAAGGGTCCCAGCTTACTCCTTCCAGCTGCCCCCTCACTTGAGCTGCAATTGTACCCTACATCTGCTTCAATCGCCTCCTCCAGTGCGTCCTTTGAAATCTCAAATTCAGCACTTATGTCCAACTGCTTCCAATTTCCCAGTAACATCATTAGTTAATCTTTGCTTTATGAGTAAATCACAAACTGTTCAGCTTAAGTAATAAACTTTGTTCTGGGATTGCTATCATTATTTACCAATATCATTCGAGTATCACCTGATTGGCCATGCCCACCTCAAGGGGCACCACTGATGCTGGCTTCATCTCTATATCCTTGAATTCTTTTCTGCTCAATCTCAAGTTATCAAATTCCTCCACAGGCCACTGAATCAGATTCTTCCTGGTCTTCTCATCAATTGTTGCCGCCCTAGGAGTGGCCTAATAACACCACAATACACATACCAATCATTCATTACCAGTAACTTAATCACCTAATTGTATCTTCACATACGTTCATATGATTGTTCATACTCCCTCCGGTCACTTTTAAAACATGTTTATTAAAAATGGAGATTTGTAGAAGGAAAAAATGAACAGTTATCACCATTCATCAAGTTTTTCTCGGGCTGAAAATGGTAAGCTGTTCTCTGCCAGGACAGCATGTCTTTGGTCCAAGGAAAGGCGGGTCGACCGCAGGCCGACTTCTCGGACACCCCCCTCAGTGAGCCCACGGGATGCTCACGCTCTCTTCATCCGGTAGAGGGGCGTAGGAGCAGGATGTGCCCTCTTCGAGATGGAGATCGGAATGGCTGGAACCACATTCATGTGTCATCGCCCCACCAACCATTGTATTGGTGGTGGGTGAATGGCTGTAAGGGAAAGAGAGAGAGGAGGGGAAAGAGGAGGCGCAAATATATATGGGAAGGTTGCCAGGGAGGAGACTTAGGTTGGAACATATATATATTAACACATCAATTCAATGATTTATAGCATACAGCCATGTTTCGAGTTTGGACCGTCATGTGGTTTATTAGTTAAACTGGGCACATGTTGTCCAATGTTGATCCACGAGATTCAAAATTATAAATCACATTAGCTTGCGCCTCAGTTCATGCATGCGGCCATGCGCCTAGGCATCTTGAGCCATCAAATTTACATCCAACAGCACGCGTTAGTGCAAGGAGCAAGTAAGTTTGAATCAAACTCATGCCATCAGATCTTGATCCAACCGTAAAACTGTGCAAAGCCTCAGCATACGCAGACGCGCATCCGGCGGGGATATGGGATGAAGCTGCCCAGGGATTTTTCTCTTCTTCCATTGCCAATGAATCTTGACGTCAGAATATCATGGTTCTAAAAAGAATGCAAGTTTGATTGTTTCTTGTCAGGATACAATGGCAGATTCTACACGGAGAGGGAGTCCTGTTTCAGTTTTCAAGAGGAGAAACCATTCATAATCATAATCAAGTAGCGTCTTTTCCCAACTATTTGGGGTCGACGACACGGATCTTACTCCTCCATTATAGCCTATTTTGGGCTACCTCTTTTGTAAGAGATAGTACAGTCAAATTCTTTCTTATTAACTCCATCCAAGTTCTCTTATGTCTCCCTCTCCCTTTTTTTAGCATCGTTTACATGTATCCCTTCTAATCTTCTCACAGGGGCATCTAAAGGTCTTCTTTACATATGCTCATACCAACGCAACCTACATTCCCTCAGCTTCTCCCCTAAAGGCGCTACTCCTAGGCTCTCACGAATATATTCATTTATAAACATATCTCTCCTAGTTATCTCACTCATCCACCTTAACATTCCCATTTCGGTTATATTCAACTTATCTATATGACTCGTCTTTGGTGCCCAGCACTCCGCTCCATAAAGTATTTCAGGCCTAATAGCTGTCCTATAGAACTTGCCTTTAAGTCTTTTTAGAACCTGCCTATCACACAACACTCCCGAGGCTGCCCTCCACTTTACCCACCCCGCATTTATCCTATGCACCACATCACTATCAATATCCCATTCTTTATGGATAATGGATCCTAAGTAATTGAATTGATCACACATTGGCACTTCTTGCCCATCTATTTCAACTAAGGCTCTATCTATAGTTCTACCTTCCTTAAAATTAAATTCAATGCACTCTGTCTTAGTCCTACTTATTTTAAAATCTTTTTATTCTATAGCATCCCTCCACAATTCTAATTTCGTATTTAAACCTACTTTACTCTTATCAATTAAAACTACATCATCTGCAAAAAATATACACCAATGTACATTATCTTGCAAATGACTAGTAAGCTCATCCATAACTAAAGCGAAAAGATACGGACTTAAAGCTGACCCTTGATGAAGACCTACCGTAACCATACATATCCTTTATGATATCTATGTAACCTCTTACGACACCCTTCTTCTTCAAAACACTCCAAATAAGCTCTCTCGGCACTCTATCGTAGGCTTTTTCTAAATCTATGAAGGTCATATAGAAGTTTTGTTTTCTATCCCTGTACCTCTCAACTAACTGCCGTAGTAAAAATATAGCTTCCGTTGTTGACCTCTCTGGCATGAAACCAAATTGATTCTCTGATACTTTAATAACTTTTCGCAAATGCCCTTCTAATACTCTCTCCTATAATTTCATAGTATGCTCCATAACTTTTATACCTCTATAGTTTGTACATTGCCCCATAGAAACCATTACATGTGGAATTATAAGCATGTAAATAAAATGAAGAAATCTATAGTGATAATATGGAAATTTGTATATCTGGTAGAAAAGAGCGATCAAGATTAGCCTA